>CAWUFW010004172.1:0-646250 GCA_963921515.1 Calotriton arnoldi
GCCCTATGTGGGAAGAAGTACGTCGATCTGGGCATGCCCTTCCACATGAGGCAAAATAAAACACACAAGGCTGATAGATGGAAAATGCTGCACATTGGCTAAACATTCTGATCACGTCTGGGCTAATCCATCGTTATTTCACCACGCCACCCCAGTTTCAGACATGGCCATAATGCAAGTCTTGACCCACAATGTGAACAGCTACTTAGCATCTGGGACCGATTTCAACTATCAGCCTTCTCAGCCGGAGGCTAACTTGACTCCAGTGGCATGTGCGGACCTGCCAGGCCTTCCACGTAAGCAAATGCAAAACCACACAAGACGATGCTACACGTAACAAACATTTACTGAGTTTAATCATCATTATTTTCTTATACACCCCAGTGGAACATGGCCATATGCAAATCGGTCTTGACTGTTGAACCGAACTGCTGAGGCCATGTTTCTTCCTGAACGGAATCAGAAAATCTGGGACGCTATCCTTTTCATCAGGATGCTGTGTGGCTGCGGACAAATCTCTTCCACCTGGAAATGCAAAATTTACAGTGGGCGGGAATGCTGCACGATGACAAGCGTCACCCCTGATCACAGATCTGGAGTTTAATCCATGGATGTTGCACGCCACTTGGACATGGCCATACATGGAAATCAGTCTTCGATTTTTGTGCAGCACCTCATGGGCAGTCAACGGCTCTCAGCTGTCTTCCTGGACAGGGAATCAGCGTCTAGGACAGGTTCGAGCTATCGGCAACTGATCAGCAGAGATGTGACTCCCGGTGGTGTGCGGACAAATATAATCCACATGAGCAAAAAATGCAAGGCACTATGATGGACGAGATGCTGCGATGGCTGATACGCTGATCACTGAATCTGGGTTTAATCCATCGTTATTCCGCTTCCTGCGCCACCGAGTTCGAACATGGCCATATGCAAATCGATCTTGACCACATGACCTCATCGGGAACAGTCCCAGACCAGGACTGCCAAGCGCAACGTCTTCCCTGGACGATCAAGCATCCTGGGACTGGTTTCAGGCCTATCGGCTTAACTAAGTCAGCCGGGACAACTGAGCTTGACTCCGGTGGCGTGGTGACTGCCCAGGGACGCGTCTGAACCTGGGGGCTGACAATACTATGCACACAAGGCGATGGGCGAATGCTGCATTGGCAAACATTCAGTGATCACGAGATCTGGAGTTTAATCCATGGTTATCTTGCGCCGCTGCCGCCCCAGTTCGGACATGGCCAGTATGCAAATCGGTCTTGACCCACGGTACCTCATGAAGGCAGTCGGGCCGAGACTGCCAACACATGTCTTCCTGGACGGAGTCAAGCGTCTGACGGACTTTATCGGCCGGCTGACATCCGGTGGCATAACTGCGGCGACTCCCGTCGTGGTGAACATGCCGCTTCCGCAGTCAGGGCAAGATGCAAGGCACGCAAGATGATGGGAAGATGTCTGCGCATGCAGAGCATTCGCCCACCGTCGAATCTGGAGTTTAATCCATGCGTTATCTGCTTTCACACCGCGCCGCCCCAGTTCGAACATGGCCATGATGCAAATCGATCTTGACCCATGTGCTGATCGAAAGCAACCAGGCCGTGAACTCCTGGACGGAATCAAGCGTCACGGGACGATTTCCATCGGCTAAATCAGCCGAGATGCTTGACCAGTGGCGTGGCGTGGCACTCTGCGGATTGCAGGCCAACTTCGAACACTGGACAGAACGGAATGCGTGCCCGTGTCACCCCGATCTGGCCAGAGGTTTAATCCAGCCGTTATTTGACTTCTGCAGCCGCCCCAGTTCGAAGACATGGCCATAGCTCAGTCATCTTGACCACAAGTATCATGGGCAGTCAGACGAACTTGGCCAACCATGGGCGGAATCAACGCTCACAGGACAGTTTCAGGCTGTATCGGCCTTCAAATCAGCCGGATAAGCGACTCCCAGTGGCGTCAGTAAGCCGGGACGCGTCTGTACCCGCCTCGCAGCGGCTAAAGATGCAGAATGATGGGCGGAATGTCTGCACGTGTGGCAGAGCATTCGCCCGGTCCGAATCTGGGTTTAATCGGCGTTATTTGCTTCTGCGCCGCCCCCGGTTCGAACACGGCCATATGATCAGTCCTTGACCGCTGCCTCATGAACGGTCAGACGGCTATCTACCGGGAATCAGCGTCACAGGACGGTTTCAGCCGCTTATCGAGCTCCAGTCGGCCGGAATGGTGCAGGACGCTCCCGCTCTGGAGTCAGATGCAAGCACGCGAGTGGTGTGTACGCATTGGCAAGCATTCACCCGATCACAGGTTTAATCTATGCGTTGTTTGCCGCCACTGCCCGCAGTTCGGGCATGGCCATATGCCAGTCGAGTCTTGTGGACCTGTACCCATGAGTACCGGGCAGTGGCTGTTGAGCGACTCCCTGGACGAATCAACAGTCCACAGGACCGTTCAGGCTATCGGCTACTCAATCGAGCGGGACCTCAACGATAACTCCTGGTGAAACCAGTGCGAGACCGCCCTTCCACATGCGGCGGCGAAATGCAAAACACACTGAGATGATGGATGGATGTTGCGCATTGGCAGAACATTCGCCCCCGGTCTGGCAGATTTAATCCATGCGTTATTTTGCTTCTGCGCACCCCGGTTCGAACATGGCCATATGCGAAATCGGTCTTGACCTGTGCCTCATGAAGACACGATCACGAAACCTATCATCTTCCCTGGACCGATCAAGCAATCCTGGGACCGATTTCAGCTATCGGCTTCATCAGCCGGAATGAGCTTGACTCCGGTGGCAGGCTGCGGGACCCGTCTTGACACCTTACGCCGGAGCGAATGCAAAGAGCACGGACGAAATGTTACGCATGTGGCCACTCACGGTCACAGATCTGAGATCCATCGTTGTTTGCTTCACCCGCGCCGCCGAGTTCGAGACATGGCCGTATGCAAATCGGTCTTGACCTGATGCCCTCATGGAACAGTGATCCGAACAGCTGCAGTCATATCTCCTGGACGAGAATCAGAGTCACCTGGGACGATTTCAGCCTATCAGCTGCAATCTTCCAGTGATAGCGGCTCCAGTGGACTTGACACGCTGCCCTTACACTTAGGGCGAAATGCAAGGCACAGATGATGGACGAATGCTGCACAGACATTCACCCTCACAGATCTGGGTTTAATCCATGCGTTATATTTCTTCTGCGCCGCCCCAGTTCGGACATGGCCATATGCAAATCGATCTTGACCTGGCATCCAGACCAGCTGCCAAGCCATGTCTTCCCTGGACCAGAATCAAGCATCCTGGGACCGGTTTCAGGCTATCGGCCCTCATCAGCCGGGATGTCACGGTGGCAGTGAGCGACGGGACCCGATCTGGGTATGCCCTTCCGCTGGGAGCAAAATGCAGGCACAGAGATGATGGATGTGCTGCACGATTGCACCCCGGTCACAGATCTGGAGTTTAATCCATCGTTGACCACCCGCGCCGCCAGATTCGAGACATGGCCATGTACCAAGTCATGTCACTGTGCCTGCATGATCAGGCCGAGGCGAACTGCCAAGCCGCTGTCTTCCCTGGACGAATCAGCGTCTGGGACGGTTTCGAGCTATCGGCCGAGATCGGCGACGCCAGGTGGCGTGGGCGCTGGACGCGGACTTCCGCTGGGCAGACTGTAAGACACTGAGATGATGGGCGGAAGTGCTTGGCAGCGTGCACCCTGATCTGAGATCTGGAGTTTTAATCCATGCGTTATTACCGCTGCCGCCGCCAGTTCAGACATGGCCATATGCAAATCAGTCTTGACCCTGTACCTCATGCGTCAGACCCGAACTGCCTGAACCATGTCACTGGACGAATCAGCATCTGGGACGATTTCAGGCTATCGGCATCAATCGGCCGGATAGCTCCAGTGAGTGGCGTGAACGCGGACACGTCTGACACTTCCCGCTAGGAGCAAATGCAAAACACAGATGATGGACGGAATGCTGCAGTGGCAGCATTCACTGGTCACAGATCTGGAGTTTAATCCATGGTTATTTTGCTTCTGCGCGCCACTCGGTCGAGACATGGCCATATGCTAATCGAGTCTTGACCCTGTGCTCGTGGGAACGACACTGCCAGTATATCTTCCTGGACCGAGTCAAGCGTCCTGGGACGGTTTCAGGCTATCGGCCTTCGTCAGCCGGGATAGCTTGACTCCGGTGGCGTGGTGAGCGCGGGACCTGGGCATGCCCTTCCGCGCAGGGCAGAATGCAAGACGCTGAGATGATGGATGATGCTGCATTGACGAACATTCGCCCCGATCACGAATCTGGGTTTAATCCATGCGTTATTTTGCTTCGCCGCGCCGCCCCAGTTCGGACATGGCCATATGCAAATCGATCTTGACCCTGTACCTCATGGAACGAACCCGGCTCGAAACCATCTGCCCTGGACGGAATCAAGCATCCTGGGACGCGATTTCAGGCTATCGGCCTTCGTCAGCCGGGATAACGACTCCAGTGGGCGTGGTGCATCGGGCCATACCCTTCCACTTGGAGCGAATGCAAAGCACTGAGATGATGGGCGAATGTTACATGCACGTGCATCACGAATCTGGGTTTAATCCATGCGTTACACCTTTCGCCCGCGCCCCGGTTCGAACATGGCCATATGCAAATCGATCTTGACCTGTCGCCTCATGAGAACAGTCAGACCGAGCTGTAAACCATGCTCCTGGACCGGAATCAAGCGTCACAGGACCGGTTTCAGGCTATCGGCCTTAAATCAGCCGGAGATAACTGACTCCGAGTGGCGTAGCGCCTGGACGTGCGACTTCCGCATTAGGGGCAAAATGCAAGGCACACAAGATGATGGGCGAGGATGCTGCGATGGCAGAGCATTCACCCCCAGTCACAGATCTGGAGTTTAATCCATGCGTTATTTTGCTTCACCGCGCCACCGAGTTCGAACATGGCCATATGCAAATCGGTCTTGACCTGCTATCAATGGAACAGTCAGACAGCTGCCATACTTGCCTGGACCGGAATCAAGCATCTGGGACGGTTTCAGGCTATCGGCCTTCATCAGCCAGAATAGCGACTCCAGTGAAGCGTAGTGACGCGACATGCTGGGCCACTTGCCCCGCTAGAGGCGAGATGCAAGACACGCAGAGATGATGGATGAATGCTGCTACGTGGCATCATCACTGAGTCTAGATATCTGGGTTTAATCCATGCGTTATTTTGCTTCACCGCGCCGCCCCAGTTCGAGACATGGCCGCTATGCAAATCGATCTTGACCTGTGCCTCATGGGAACAGTCAGACCAGACTACTGAAGCCATGTCTTCCTGGACCGGAGATCGAAGCATCACAGGACGGTTTCAGACTATCGGCCTTCATCAGCCGGGGCTAGCGACTCCAGTGGCGATGGCTGCGGGACTGCTGGGCAGCCTTCCACGCTGGGCGAAATGCAGAACGCATGGGCGGAATGCTGCACGTTGGCGAAACATTCGCCCAGTCACAGATCTGGGTTTAATCCATCGTTATTTTGCTTCGCCGCCCCAGTTCGGACATGGCCATATGCAAATCGGTCTTGACCCATGTGACGCTCATGAACGGTCTGAAGCCATGTCTTCCTGGACCGGAATCAAGCATCCTGGGACCGGTTTCAGGCTATCGGCCTTCATCAGCCGAACTTGACTCCAGTGGCGTGGTGACCGGGACCACGTCTGGGCATACCCTTCCCCTTAGGGCGAATGCAAGCACACAGATGATGGACGAGAATGCTGCATTGGCTGGCATTCACCCCGATCTGAATCTGGGTTTAATCCATCGTTATTCTTCGCCACGCCACCGATTCGAGACATGGCCATATGCAAATCGGTCTTGACCCTGTACCGTCAGCGACAGTCAGACGAGCTGCCGAGCATGTCTTCCTGGACCGGAATCAAGCGTCACTGGGACGTTTCAGGCTATCGGCAGCTACATCAGCCAGGATAGCTTGACTCCAGTGGCGACAGTGGCTGCGGACCGCGTCTGGGCATGCCCTTCCACTTGAAGCGAAATACAAGACCACGGAGATGATGGAGCGGATGCTGCACGTTAACAATGTCACTGATCACAGATCTGGGTTTAATCCATCGTTATTTTGCTTCACGCCACCCCAGTTCAGACATGGCCATATGCAAATCGAGTCTTGACCCTGTGCCTCATGAGGCAGTCAGGCGAACTGCCAAGCCATCTTCGTGGACGGAATCAAGCGTCACTGGGACGGTTTCAGGCTATCGGCCTTCATCGGCCGGATACGCTCCAGTGGCGTGAAGCTGCGGACTCGTCTGGGCATACCCTTCCGCGGGCGAATGCAAGACACACAGGATGATGGGCGAATGCTGCGCGATTGGCACATGTCACCCTGGGTCTAGATCCATCGTTATTTTGCTTCACCTGCGCCGCCGGTTCGAGACATGGCCATATGCAAATCGATCTTGACCCTGTGCCTTCATGGACGGTCCGGGCCGAGCTGAGCCATGTCTTCCCTGGACGGAATCAAGCGTCGCAGGACCGGTTTCGGAGCTATCGGCCTTCATCGGCAGGATGCATCGACTCCAGTGGCGTAGTGAGCGCGGGACCCAGTCTGGGCAACCCTTCCCGCTTGGAAGCGAAATGCAAACACGCAGAGGTGATGGACCGGAATGCTGCGCATTGGCAAGCATTCGCCCCAGTCTGAATCTGGGTTTAATCCATGCGTTATTTTGCTTCCTGCGCCACCCCAGTTCGAACATGGCCATATGCAAATCGATCTTGACCCTGTGCCTCATGGGAACGGTCAGACCGACTGCCAAGCCATGTCTTCCTGGACGGGAATCAAGCATCTCGGGACCGGTTTCAGGCTATCGGCCTTCAAATCAGCCGGGACTAGCGACTCCGGTAGTTGACCGGGACCCCGTCTGGGCATACCCCGCACGCGGAAGGTGCAAGACACGCGATGATGGACGGAATGCTGCACGTGTCGGCATCGCGCCCGGTTTAATCCATCGTTACGTTTGCTTGCGCCGCGGGTTCGAACACCACCAGTATGCAAAGCGACCACTGACTGACCGAACGGAACTGCCGAACCCGTGTCTTCCGGACTGGCTCCGAGGCTATCGACGACCAGTCACGATCCAGTGGCGTAGACCGCGGCAGGCACCCTCCGCGGGGGAGGCACCATGCGAGGCGGATACTGCGTGCACCCCGGTCCGGGTTTAATCATCGTTATTTGCTCGCCACTCCGCACGCTGAAAGCCGTAACACGTCGGTCTTGACCGGCCTTCATGAACGGCTGCTGAAGCCTTCCTGGACGGAGTCAAGATCTGGACGCTTCCAGTATCGCTATCGGCAGCAGGATAACTGACCGGTGAGCTGGCTGATGCGGACGCGTCTGAGATACCCTTCCGCTTAGAGCGAAGTGCAAGCACAAGAGATGATGGACGAGATACTGCACGGTGGCGTGACGCTCACTGATCTGAATCTGGAGTTTAATCCATGCGTTATTTTGCTTCGCATGCCGCCCCGGATTCGGGACATGGCCGCTATGCAGAATCGGTCTTGATGACGCACCATGAGGCGGGTCGATGCCAGCCATGTCTGCCTGGACGAAGATCCTGCGGCACCGGACGCTTCCGAAATATCGGCTATCGGCAGGATAACGACTTCCAGTGAAGTGGTAGCGCGGATACCAGGCCCTGCCACAGCGGAGATGCAGAGGTGCTGGTGAGTGCTGCACGATGGCTAGCATTCACCCCAGTCACGAGATCTGGGTTTAATCCAATCGTTGACACCTTTGCTTCGCACGCCGCCGAGGTCGGGCATGGCCATCATGCTGAGAGCCGGTATCTTGACCCTGACGCCTCGTGAGCTGATCAACGGGCTATGCTTCCCTGGACCGGAATCAGCAGCCTGGGACCGATTTCGAGCTTATCTGGCCTTCATCGGCCAGGATAGTGATGGCTGCCCAGTATGTGTTGGCATACCCTCCCCGCGGCGAAATGCTGAAACACACCTGGATGATGGACTGGATGCTGCGCATTGTGAACCTGCTTGTCACGCCCGGTCACCTGGATCTGGAGTTTGTATCCATAGTTCATTTTCCTATTCACCCGCGCCGCCCCAGATTCGAATGGCCGTATGCTGAAATCGATCTTGACCCTGATGCCATCGCGAGAACGGTGGGCCGATCAGCGTCTGGGACGGTTTCGAATATCGACGTCGGGACTAGCTCCGGTGGTGAACGGTGTGGATGGGCAAATGCGATACACCGAGATTGCACGTGGCTGATCATGGATTTGCTGCTGTGTATTCCGTCGGTCTTGACAGTAACTCGTAGGAACGATCGAACCCGAGCTGCGAAGCCGTATGTCTTCCTGGACTGGAATCAAGCATCTGGGTCGTCTCGAGCTATCACGGCCTTCAAATCGGCACCGGGACAGCTTGACTCCGGTGAAGCGCGGTGAGCGCGGGACTATGCTGGAGGCATGCGCTTCGCATGGGGCCAAGTACAGAGCACTGATTGATGGGCGGAGCCGGGATTGGCTGAACGTGCCCCCAGTCACGAACTGAGGTTTATTCACATGCGTTGTTCTGCTTCGCCGCGCCGCCCCCAGTTCGAGACGTGGCCATATGCCGTCAGTCTTGACCCTGACCTGTGAAAGTCGGGCAGCCGAGGCTGCTGAAGCTCCATATCTTCCTGGTTCCGGAATCAACGTCTGGGACCGTTTCGAAACTATCAGTCATCAGCACCGGGATACTTGATCCGGTGAAGATTGGTGCGTGGCGAGCGCGGGTCATTCGTCTCCCACATGGGGCGAAATGCACAGACTGGGATGATGGGCGGGATGCTGCGATGTGTGATGCCCCGGTCACAGATCTGGGTTTAATCCATCGCGTGACACACCTTCACCCGCCGCCGTCCGAGGCATGGCCGTAATGCGCCGTCGGTCTTCTGTACCATGTGCCTCGATCCATGAGCAGGCCGATAGCCAGCAATGCTTCCCACGGACGGATCCGGCATCACTGGGACGGTTTTCCGTAGGCGGCTCGTCGGCCGGGCTTAGTGACGACGACCGAGTGGCGTGAACCGTCTGGGCGCCCATGAAGCAGATGCAAGGCTGCGATGGGCCCGGAAATGCTGCAGCACGCGATTTGCCCCCGGTCACAGATCTGGGTTTAATCCATCGTTATTTGCTTTCTGCGCCGCCCCGGTTCGGGCATGGCCATATGCGGTCGCGTGCGTAGAACGGTCAGACGACTGCTTGAGCCGTAACAGCCCTGGACGGAGTCGAAAGCGTCACCAGGACGGTTTCGGCTATCGGCTAACATGTGGGACAAGCGAACTCCAGTGGCGTGACCGACGTCTGGAGCTTGCGCCTACCCGCATGAGGCTGAGTAAATACTGACACCTGGCGATGCGCATCGCGACCAAACATTCACCCCCAGTCACAGATCCTGGGTTTACCATCCAGCATGTTATTTAGCACGCCACCCCCAGTTCAGACATGGCCACTATACCGTCGACCCTGTGCCTCATGGCTGATGTCAGACCCTGAATGCCATGGACGAGTCAATCACTGGACGATGTCGGGCTATCTGGCTTCATCGGCCGAACATCGACTCCAGTGGCGTGGTAGCTTGCCGGACAAATCTGACGCCTTCCACTTGAGGCTGATGCAAAAGGCACACAAAGATGATGAATGAATGCTTCGTGCGAAACATTGCCCCGTCCGAATCTGGAGCCCGGTATCCCATCGTTATTTGCTCTGCAGCCGCGGTACGGTTCGTGGCCATGTGCAAGTCGGTCTTGAACCACGTTAGCCTGCGTGATCAGGCCCGAACTGCCGAGGCACCATGTCTTCCTGGACACGGAATCAAGCATCCTAGGATCGAGTTCAGGCTATCGGCCGTCAGCAGCCAGGATAGCTCGGCTCCGGTGGCGCAGTGAGCGCAGGACCCACGTCTGGGCATACCCCACTTCCGCATGAGGGCAAAATGCAAACACGCAAGGTGATGGACGGAATGCTGCGCATTGGCAGGCATTCACCCCAGCCACAGATCTGGAGTTTAATCCCATCGCTATTCACTGCTTCACCACGCCGCTCGCCAGTTCAGGCATAGCCATGTGCTGGTCAGTCTTGACCCTCTGTGCCTGGTCGGGAACTTGATCCAGACCGAACTGCCAAGCCATGTCTCCCTGGACCGGGATCAGGCATCCTGGGGCCGGTTCCGGGCTATCGGCCTTCGTCAGCCGGGGCTAGCTTGACTTCCAGTGGTGTAGTGAGCACGGGACCCGCGTCTGGGCATACCTTCCCACATGGGGCAAAATGCAGAACACACGAGATGATGGACGGAATGCTGCGCATTGGCAAACGTGCGACTCCCCAGCCACTGAATCTGGTTTAATCCATCATATTTTGCTTCACCGCGCCGCCCCAGTTCAGACATGGCCATATGCAAATCAGTCTTGACCCTGTGCTCATGGGAACAGTCCAGACTCGACCAGCTGCCAAGCCATGTCTTCCGGGCCGAGAATCAAGCGTCCTGGGACCTTGGTCTCAGGCTATCGGCCTTCATCAGCCGGGATAATGACTCCAGTGGCGTAGTGAGCACGGGGCCCACGCTGGGCATACCCTCCAACATGGGAGCGAAATGCAACACACAAGATGAGATGGACGGAATGCACATTGGCAAACATTCACCCCCAGTCACGTGATCTGGGTTTAATCCAATCGTTATTTTGCCGCTTCACCACGCCACCCCAGTTCAGACATAGCCATATGCAAATCGAGTCTTGACCCTGTGCCTCATGGGAGGCGAGTCCAGACCGACACTGCCAAGCCACATGGCTTCCTGACCGGAATCAAGCATCCTGGGACCGGTCTCAGGCTATCGGCCTTTCATCAGCCAGATAGCTTGACTCCGGTGGCGAGTGAGCATCGGCCGACGCCTGGGCATAACCGCCTTCCAACATGGGAGCAAGATGCAAACACACGAGACCGATGGGCGGAATGCTGCACGATTGAGCAAACGATTCACCCCCAGTCACAGATCTGGGTTTAATTCATCGTTATTTTGCTTCACCACGCCGCCCCAGTTCAGACATGGCCATAATGCACGTCAGTCTTGACCTGTGCCTCATGGGAACAGTCCGGGCCGAACTGCCGAAGCCCTTCGTCTCCTGGACCGGAGATCAAGCATCCTAGGGCCGGTTTCAGGCTATCGGTAGCCTTCATCAGCCGAGGACCAGCTTGACTCCAGTGGCGTAGTGAGCTCGCCGGATCCACGCCTGGGCATACCATCCAGCATCAGGGCAAAATGCAGACACACAAGATGATGGGCGGAATGCTGCACATTGGCAAACATTCACCCCCAGTCACAGATCTGGGCTTGAATCCAAATCGGATTGCTTTCACCACGCCGTTCCCAGTTCAGACATGGCCATATGCAAGTCAGTCTTGGACTCTGTGCCTGCGGGAACAGTCCAGATCCAGCTGCCAAGCCGTGTCTTCCTGGACCGAGTCAGCGTCACTGGGACCGGAAGTTTCAGGCTGTCAGGCCTTCATCAGCCAGGATAGCTTGACTCCAGTGGCGAGGAGCATCGGACCCGCGCCTGGGCATACCCTTCCTCTGGCTACATGAGGGCAAAATGGCAAACACACATGATGATGGACGGAATGCTGCACGTTGGCAAACATTCACCCCCAGTCACAGATGCTGGGGTTTAATCCATCGTTCATTTTGCTTCCGCCACGCTCACCCCAGTTCGGAACATGGCCATATGCTGGAATCAGTCTTGACCCTGCAGCCTCATGGGAACGAGTCCAGACCGAACTGCCGTGCCATGTCTTCCTTGACCGAATCAAGCATCCAGGGACCGGTTTCCGGCTATCAGCCTCATCAGCCAGGATAGCTTGACTCCAGTGGCGTAGTGAGCACAGGACCCACGCCTGGGCATACCCTTCCCACATAGGGCAAAATGCAAAACACACTGGGCTGATGGACGGAATGCTGCACGTTGGCAGGCATGTCGCCCCAGCCACAGATCTGGGTTTAATCCATCGTTATTCACAGCTTCACCACGCTACGCCCAGTTCGAGACATGGCCGTATGCCAGATCGGTCTCGAACCACGGTAGCACTTCATGGGAACGGTCCAGACCGAACTGCCAAGCCATGTCTTCCTGGACCGGAATCAAGCGTCACTGGGACCGGTTTCAGGCTATCGGCAACAAATCGGCCGGAATGTGACTTTCCAGTGGTGGTGAACTTGGGACAACGTCTGAACGCCACGCTGGAAACACACTGGAGATGATGCTACACGATTCTTACATCGTTATTTTTCTTCTGCGCCACCCAAATTCGGGTAGCCATATGCAATCACGACCCTGCATGAAATTCGGTTGAACCAGTGGACCAGAATCAAGCGTCTGGGACGGTTTCAGCATCAGCACAAATCAGCCGGGATGCTTGACGATGGTGAACGCGGCCGCATCTGGGCATACCCTTCCCGCATGGAGCAAAATGCAAGGCACACAGGATGATGGACGGAGACTCTGGCGCGTTGGCAAACATGCGCCCTGGTCACAGATCTGGGTTTAATCAGCATCGTTATTTTTGCTTCACGCACGCGCCGCGGTTCAGACATGGCCGTAATGCACGTCGTCTTGACTCCTGTGCCTCATGCGGAGCAGTCCAGACCGAACTGCCAAGCCATGTCTTCCTGGACCGGAATCAAGCAATCCTGGGACCGGCGTTTCGAGGCTATCGCCTTCATCAGCCTGGTAGCTTGACGCCAGTGGCGTGAGTGTGCACGGTGACCCACGTCTGGGCATGCCGCTGCCCACATAGGCAACAATGCAAAACGCACAAGATGATGGGCGGAATGCTGCACGTTGGCAAACATTCGCCCCGAGTCACGAGATCTGGGTTTAATCCATCGTTGTTTTGCCCTCACCGCGCTCACTCCCGAGTTCAGACATGGCCATACATGCAAATCGGTCTTGACCCTGTGCTCATGGGAACAGTCCAGACCGAACTGCCAAGCCATGTCTTCCCTGGACCTGGAATCTCAAGCGTCACTAGGACTTGGTTTCAGGCTATCGGCCTTTAAATCAGCCGGGATAACTGACTCCCGATGGCGTAGGTGGCACGCGAGCCAGATCTGCAGGCATACCCTTCCTTAGAGGCGAATGCAAGGCACACAGGCGATGATGGGTGAGTCTTGCGATGGCTGTTCGCCCCCAGATCTGGAGGTATCATGCCGTTATTTCTGCTGCGCACGCCAGTTCAGACGTAGCCATGCCAGAGTGCATCGTCATTTGTACTTGACGCCTGAGCCTTCCATGACTGCCAGTCGCCTGGTGGCATGTCCTGGCCTGTGGAATCAAGCAGTCTGGGACCCGGTTTCAGCTATCAGGCTTTCATCTGCCCGGGATAACTCCGGTGAAACGCGCCCGTCTGTGGCTGCTATGCAAGCGCAAACCTGAGACACAAAGATGAGGCGAATGCTGCACGTTAGGCATACACCCCAGTCCACAGATCTGGTTTAATCCATCGTTATTTCTGCGCTTGTCGAACCCGGCCGTACGCGTCTTATTCTTTCATGGGGCTGGTGCAGACCCGGACGGGATCGAGCAATCGTATGAAGGATACAGCATGAACTGCTCAGGACTCTTGACGCCTGTGGCGTGCTTACCCGGGCACATCTGACGCACCTGAAGACCTGGACGGAGCTGCGTGGCAAGACATGTCTTCACTGATCTGGGTTTAATCCGTAGTTGTACTTCGCACAGCAACTCGCTAGCGAACATCGGTCTTGAGCCCCATGGAACAGTCCAGCTGCGGTAACTCTGACGTGGTGCGCATCTGGGACGAGTTTCGAGGCATCGGCGCTCGTCAGCCGGAGCACGTGACTTCCAGTGGCGGACAGTGACCCGGCTGCCCTTCCGCACGGGGCAAGATGCAGAACGCCGAGATGATGGATGGAATGCTGCGCATGGCAAACAGCACCTTCACCGCAGATCGGGTTAATCCATCGTTATTTTGCTTCCTAGCCACGCCCCAGTTCGAGACGCACTATATGCAAATCGTCTTGACCCTGATAGCCTCATGAGAACAGTCCAGACCACCGCCAAGCCATGTCTTCTCTGGACGGGAATCACGTCACAGGACGACTTCAGGCTATCAGCTCATCAGCCAGAATAGCTTGACTCCAGTGGCGTAGTGCGCACGGGACCGCGTCTGGGCATACCCTTCCCACATGGGCACAAAATGCAAGGCACTGAGATGATGGACTGGAATGCTTGCGATTGGCAAACATTCACCCCCAGTCACAGATCTGGGTTTAATCCATCGTTGACTCTGCTTCATGCGCCACCCCAGGTCATACATAGCCATATCTTGACCTGTGACCGGATACAGTCAGACCGGGCTGCCAAGCCATGTCTTCCTGGACGCGAATCAACATCACAGGACGGTTACTATCGGCCTTCGTCAGCCGGGACCTTGACTCCAGTGGCGTAGTGACGCACGGGAAGTCTGGGCATACCTTCCCGCTAGGGCGAAAATCAGACCACAAGATGATACGGATTGAATGGGCGACCTGCACCCCCAGTCACAGATCTGGGTTTAATCCATGCGTTGATTACTGCTTCGCCGCGCCACCCGAGTTCGGACATGGCCATGTGTCAACGGTCTTGACCACTGTGCCTGATAGGACAGTCCAGACACGAGCTGCCAATGTCTTCCCTGGACCAGAATCACATCCTGGGACCGGTTTCAGCTATCAGCCTTCATCAGGCAGAACTGGCTCCAGTGAAATGACATGGACGCGCATCTGGGCATACCCTTCCACACAGAGCAAGATGCGAGCACACAAGATGATGGATGAATGCCACTGGCGAACATGCACCTGATCTGATCTGGGTTTAATCCCATCGTTATTTTGCTTCACCCGCGCCCTGGTTCGAGACATGGCCATATGCAAATCAGTCTTGACCTGATGGCACCAGACTGAACTGCGAAGTCCACGACTGCCTGGACCGGAATCAAGCATCCTGGGACGGTTTCAGACGCCTCATCAGCCAGAATAGCTTGACTCCAGTGGCGTGAAGCTGCGGGACTGCGTCACTGGGCATACCCCACATGAGGCAAAATGCAAAGCACAAGATGATGGACGGAATGCTGCGATGGCAGACATTCACCCCCAGTCACAGATCTGAGTTTAATCCATCGTTAATTTGCTTCCTGCCGCCGCCCCGGTTCAGACATGGCCAT
Source organism: Calotriton arnoldi (assembly GCA_963921515.1). Taxonomy (NCBI): domain Eukaryota; kingdom Metazoa; phylum Chordata; class Amphibia; order Caudata; family Salamandridae; genus Calotriton; species Calotriton arnoldi. The sequence continues at coordinate 15,286 of CAWUFW010004172.1, forward strand.
ATGCAAATCAGTCTTGACCTGTACCTCATGGGAACAGTCAGACCGAGGCCAGCCATGTCTCCCTGGACGAATCAGGCGTCCTGGGACGGTTTCAGGCTATCGGCCTCATCAGCCAGAATAACTTGACTCCAGTGACGAGTGAACACGGACCCAACGCTCTGGGCATACCTCCTTCCCGCATGAGGCGAAATGCAAACACGCAGAGATGATGGACGGATATGCTGCACGTGGCTGAAACATTCGCACCAGTCACAGATCTGGTTATAATTTCTTCGCCGCGCACCGCATTCGGACATGCCATACTGCAAATCGGTCTTGAACCCTGTGCTCCATGGGCAAACGTGCTATAACCATGTGCCTCCTGGATCGGAATCAAGCATCACCAGGACGGTTCTGGCTATCGGCTTTCAGCCGGAGATAGCTGACTCCAGTGGCGGTCGGACCGCCTGGGCATACCCTTCCCGCAGGGCAAAATGCAAAGCACAGAAGATGATGGACGGAATGCTGCATATTGGCAAACATTCGCCCCCAGTCACAGATCTGGGTTTAATCCATCGTTACTGCTTTGCTTGCGCCACCTACTCCAGCACGTACATAGCCATATGCACAAGTCGATCTCTGACCACGACCGGAACTGCCAGAACCGAATGCCATTGCCCTGGACGAAATCAACGTCCAGGACGGTTTCAGGCTATCGGCTCATCAGCCAGGGATAACTGACTCCAGTGGCGTAGTGAGCGCGGACCCACGTCTGGGCATACCCTTCCACGCAGAACAAGATGCAAACACACGATGATGAATGATGCTGCGTGAAGCAGACATTCGCCCCCGGTCACAGATCTGGGTTTAATCCATCGTTACTTGCAGCTCGCCGCGCCACCCGGTTCGAACATGGCCATATGCATGAATCAGTCTTGACCTTCATGGGAACGCTCTGAGGCTGGAGCATCTAGGCGTCACAGGACGGTTTCGAGCATCGGCTAATCAGACTGATAACGTGGCGCGGAGTGCGTCTGGAGCGCGTCGACCTTCACGCAGCAAAGGCATGATGTGGACGGAGATGCTGCGTGGCAAGCATTACCGCCAGTCAGCGGGTTTGAATCCATCGATCATTTCCTGCCCGCGCCGCCCCAGTTCGGAGCAATCATGGCCATGCAATCGTCGTGACCTGCGCGTCATGAGGGCTGGTCCAGACGTAACTATCCATGGACAGTCAGCACTGGGGCCGACTTTCGGCAACTCATGCCAGCAGCCGGTGACTCCAGTGGCGCAGTGAGCACTGGACACGTCTGGGCATACCCTTCCACATAGGGCAAAATGCAAGGCACACAAGATGATGGACGGAATGCTGCACATTGGCAAGCATTCACCCCAGTCACAGATCTGGGTTTAATCCATCGTTATTTTCTTCACCACGCCACCCCAGTTCAGACATAGCCATATGCAAATCAGTCTTGACCCTGTGCCTCATGGGAACAGTCCAGACCGAACTGCCAAGCCATGTCTTCCCTGGACCGGAATCAAGCATCCTAGGACCGGTTTCAGGCTATCAGCCTTCATCAGCCAGGATAGCTTGACTCCAGTGGTGTAGTGAGCACGGGACCCACGTCTGGGCATACCCTTCCCACATAGGGCAAAATGCAAAACACACAAGATGATGGACGGAATGCTGCACATTGGCAAACATTCACCCCCAGTCACAGATCTGGGTTTAATCCATCGTTATTTTGCTTCACCACGCCACCCCAGTTCAGACATAGCCATATGCAAATCAGTCTTGACCCTGTGCCTCATGGGAACAGTCCAGACCGAACTGCCAAGCCATGTCTTCCCTGGACCGGAATCAAGCATCCTAGGACCGGTTTCAGGCTATCAGCCTTCATCAGCCAGGATAGCTTGACTCCAGTGGCGTAGTGAGCACGGGACCCACGTCTGGGCATACCCTTCCAACATAGGGAAAAATGCAAAACACACAAGATGATGGACGGAATGCTGCACATTGGCAAACATTCACCCCCAGTCACAGATCTGGGTTTAATCCATCGTTATTTTGCTTCACCACGCCACCCCAGTTCAGACATAGCCATATGCAAATCAGTCTTGACCCTGTGCCTCATGGGAAAAGTCCAGACCGAACTGCCAAGCCATGTCTTCCCTGGACCGGAATCAAGCATCCTAGGACCGGTTTCAGGCTATCAGCCTTCATCAGCCAGGATAGCTTGACTCCAGTGGCGTAGTGAGCACGGGACCCACGTCTGGGCATACCCTTCCAACATAGGGCAAAATGCAAAACACACAAGATGATGGACGGAATGCTGCACATTGGCAAACATTCACCCCCAGTCACAGATCTGGGTTTAATTCATCGTTATTTTGCTTCACCACGCCACCCCAGTTCAGACATAGCCATATGCAAATCAGTCTTGACCCTGTGCCTCATGGGAACAGTCCAGACCGTACTGCCAAGCCATGTCTTCCCTGGACCGGAATCAAGCATCCTAGGACCGGTTTCAGGCTATCAGCCTTCATCACCCAGGATAGCTTGACTCCAGTGGCGTAGTGAGCACGGGACCCACGTCTGGGCATACCATTCCCACATAGGGCAAAATGCAAAACACACAAGATGATGGACGGAATGCTGCACATTGGCAAACATTCACCCCCAGTCACAGATCTGGGTTTAATCCATCGTTATTTTGCTTCACCACGCCACCCCAGTTCAGACATAGCCATATGCAAATCAGTCTTGACCCTGTGCCTCATGGGAACAGTCCAGACCGAACTGCCAAGCCATGTCTTCCCTGGACCGGAATCAAGCATCCTAGGACCGGTTTCAGGCTATCAGCCTTCATCAGCCAGGATAGCTTGACTCCAGTGGCGTAGTGAGCACGGGACCCACGTCTGGGCATACCCTTCCCACATAGGGCAAAATGCAAACACACAAGATGATGGACGGAATGCTGCACATTGGCAAACATTCACCCCCAGTCACAGATCTGGGTTTAATCCATCGTTATTTTGCTTCACCACGCCACCCCAGTTCAGACATAGCCATATGCAAATCAGTCTTGACCCTGTGCCTCATGGGAACAGTCCAGACCGAACTGCCAAGCCATGTCTTCCCTGGACCGGAATCAAGCATCCTAGGACCGGTTTCAGGCTATCAACCTTCATCAGCCAGGATAGCTTGACTCCAGTGGCGTAGTGAGCACAGGACCCACGTCTGGGCATACCCTTCCCACATAGGGCAAAATGCAAAACACACAAGATGATGGACGGAATGCTGCACATTGGCAAACATTCACCCCCAGCCACAGATCTGGGTTTAATCCATCGTTATTTTGCTTCACCACGCCACCCCAGTTCAGACATAGCCATATGCAAATCAGTCTTGACCCTGTGCCTCATGGGAACAGTCCAGACCGAACTGCCAAGCCATGTCTTCCCTGGACCGGAATCAAGCATCCTAGGACCGGTTTCAGGCTATCAGCCTTCATCAGCCAGGATAGCTTGACTCCAGTGGCGTAGTGAGCACGGGACCCACGTCTGGGCATACCCTTCCCACATAGGGCAAAATGCAAACACACAAGATGATGGACGGAATGCTGCACATTGGCAAACATTCACCCCCAGTCACAGATCTGGGTTTAATTCATCGTTATTTTGCTTCACCACGCCACCCCAGTTCAGACATAGCCATATGCAAATCAGTCTTGACCCTGTGCCTCATGGGAACAGTCCAGACCGTACTGCCAAGCCATGTCTTCCCTGGACCGGAATCAAGCATCCTAGGACCGGTTTCAGGCTATCAGCCTTCATCACCCAGGATAGCTTGACTCCAGTGGCGTAGTGAGCACGGGACCCACGTCTGGGCATACCATTCCCACATAGGGCAAAATGCAAAACACACAAGATGATGGACGGAATGCTGCACATTGGCAAACATTCACCCCCAGTCACAGATCTGGGTTTAATCCATCGTTATTTTGCTTCACCACGCCACCCCAGTTCAGACATAGCCATATGCAAATCAGTCTTGACCCTGTGCCTCATGGGAACAGTCCAGACCGAACTGCCAAGCCATGTCTTCCCTGGACCGGAATCAAGCATCCTAGGACCGGTTTCAGGCTATCAGCCTTCATCAGCCAGGATAGCTTGACTCCAGTGGCGTAGTGAGCACGGGACCCACGTCTGGGCATACCCTTCCCACATAGGGCAAAATGCAAACACACAAGATGATGGACGGAATGCTGCACATTGGCAAACATTCACCCCCAGTCACAGATCTGGGTTTAATCCATCGTTATTTTGCTTCACCACGCCACCCCAGTTCAGACATAGCCATATGCAAATCAGTCTTGACCCTGTGCCTCATGGGAACAGTCCAGACCGAACTGCCAAGCCATGTCTTCCCTGGACCGGAATCAAGCATCCTAGGACCGGTTTCAGGCTATCAGCCTTCATCAGCCAGGATAGCTTGACTCCAGTGGCGTAGTGAGCACAGGACCCACGTCTGGGCATACCCTTCCCACATAGGGCAAAATGCAAAACACACAAGATGATGGACGGAATGCTGCACATTGGCAAACATTCACCCCCAGCCACAGATCTGGGTTTAATCCATCGTTATTTTTCTTCACCACGCCACCCCAGTTCAGACATAGCCATATGCAAATCAGTCTTGACCCTGTGCCTCATGGGAACAGTCCAGACCGAACTGCCAAGCCATGTCTTCCCTGGACCGGAATCAAGCATCCTAGGACCGGTTTCAGGCTATCAGCCTTCATCAGCCAGGATAGCTTGACTCCAGTGGCGTAGTGAGCACGGGACCCACGTCTGGGCATACCCTTCCCACATAGGGCAAAATGCAAACACACAAGATGATGGACGGAATGCTGCACATTGGCAAACATTCACCCCCAGTCACAGATCTGGGTTTAATCCATCGTTATTTTGCTTCACCACGCCACCCCAGTTCAGACATAGCCATATGCAAATCAGTCTTGACCCTGTGCCTCATGGGAACAGTCCAGACCGAACTGCCAAGCCATGTCTTCCCTGGACCGGAATCAAGCATCCTAGGACCGGTTTCAGACTATCAGCCTTCATCAGCCAGGATAGCTTGACTCCAGTGGCGTAGTGAGCACAGGACCCACGTCTGGGCATACTCTTCCCACATAGGGCAAAATGCAAAACACACAAGATGATGGACGGAATGCTGCACATTGGCAAACATTCACCCCCAGCCACAGATCTGGGTTTAATCCATCGTTATTTTGCTTCACCACGTCACCCCAGTTCAGACATAGCCATATGCAAATCAGTCTTGACCCTGTGCCTCATGGGAACAGTCCAGACCGAACTGCCAAGCCATGTCTTCCCTGGACCGGAATCAAGCATCCTAGGACCGGTTTCAGGCTATCAGCCTTCATCAGCCAGGATAGCTTGACTCCAGTGGCGTAGTGAGCACGGGACCCACGTCTGGGCATACCCTTCCCACATAGGGCAAAATGCAAAACACACAAGATGATGGACGGAATGCTGCACATTGGCAAACATTCACCCCCAGTCACAGATCTGGGTTTAATCCATCGTTATTTTGCTTCACCACGCCACCCCAGTTCAGACACAGCCATATGCAAATCAGTCTTGACCCTGTGCCTCATGGGAACAGTCCAGACCGAACTGCCAAGCCATGTCTTCCCTGGACCGGAATCAAGCATCCTAGGACCGGTTTCAGGCTATCAGCCTTCATCAGCCAGGATAGCTTGACTCCAGTGGCGTAGTGAGCACGGGACCCACGTCTGGGCATACCCTTCCCACATAGGGCAAAATGCAAACACACAAGATGATGGACGGAATGCTGCACATTGGCAAACATTCACCCCCAGTCACAGATCTGGGTTTAATCCATCGTTATTTTGCTTCACCACGCCACCCCAGTTCAGACATAGCCATATGCAAATCAGTCTTGACCCTGTGCCTCATGGGAACAGTCCAGACCGAACTGCCAAGCCATGTCTTCCCTGGACCGGAATCAAGCATCCTAGGACCGGTTTCAGGCTATCAGCCTTCATCAGCCAGGATAGCTTGACTCCAGTGGCGTAGTGAGCACGGGACCCACGTCTGGGCATACCCTTCCCACATAGGGCAAAAATACACAAGATGATGGACGGAATGCTGCACATTGGCAAACATTCACCCCCAGCCACAGATCTGGGTTTAATCCATCGTTATTTTGCTTCACCACGCCACCCCAGTTCAGACATAGCCATATGCGAATCAGTCTTGACCCTGTGCCTCATGGGAACAGTCCAGACCGAACTGCCAAGCCATGTCTTCCCTGGACCGGAATCAAGCATCCTAGGACCGGTTTCAGGCTATCAGCCTTCATCAGCCATGATAGCTTGACTCCAGTGGTGTAGTGAGCACGGGACCCACGTCTGGGCATACCCTTCCCACATAGGGCAAAATGCAAAACACACAAGATGATGGACGGAATGCTGCACATTGGCAAACATTCACCCCCAGTCACAGATCTGGGTTTAATCCATCGTTATTTTGCTTCACCACGCCACCCCAGTTCAGACATAGCCATATGCAAATCAGTCTTGACCCTGTGCCTCATGGGAACAGTCCAGACCGAACTGCCAAGCCATGTCTTCCCTGGACCGGAATCAAGCATCCTAGGACCGGTTTCAGGCTATCAGCCTTCATCAGCCAGGATAGCTTGACTCCAGTGGCGTAGTGAGCACGAGACCCACGTCTGGGCATACCCTTCCCGGGTTCGGGCTGGACTGTTCCCATGAGGCACAGGGTCAGACTGATTTGCATATGGCCATGTCTGAACTGGGGTGGTGGAGTGAGCTAAAGAATGATGATGGATTTAACCCAGATCAGTTGACTGGGGGTGAGTGTTTGATTGGCTCAAACGTTCCGTCCATCATCCCCTTTTGTATTGCTTTGTTCGCCCTAAGTTGGCGGGGTATGCCCAGACGTGGGTCCCTTGCTCACTTTGCCACTGGATCCAAGCAAGCCTGGCTGATGACGGCTGGAATGCCAGAAACCGGTCCTAGGATGCTTGTTTCCGGTCCAGGGAAGACATGGCTTGGCAGTTCGGGCTGGACTGTTCCCATGAGGCACAGGGTCAGACTGATTTGCATATGGCCAAGTCTGAACTGGGGTGGTGGAGTGAGCTAAAGAATGATGATGGATTTAACCCAGATCAGTTGACTGGGGGTGAGTGTTTGATTGGCTCAAACGTTCCGTCCATCATCCCCTTTGTATCGCTTTGTTCGCCCTAAGTTGGCGGGGATATGCCCAGACGTGGGTCCCTTGCTCACTTTGCCACTGGATCCAAGCAAGCCTGGCTGATGACGGCTGGAATGCCAGAAACCGGTCCTAGGATGCTTGTTTCCGGTCCAGGGAAGACATGGATTGGCAGTTCGGGCTGGACTGTTCCCATGAGGCACAGGGTCAGACTGATTTGCATATGGCCATGTCTTAACTGGGGTGGTGGAGTGAGCTAAAGAATGATGATGGATTTAACGCAGATCAGTTGACTGGGGGGGAGTGTTTGATTGGCTCAAACGTTCCGTCCATCATCCCCTTTTGTATCGCTTTGTTCGCCCTAAGTTGGCTGGGGTATGCCCAGACGTGGGTCCCTTGCTCACTTTGCCACTGGATCCAAGCAAGCCTGGCTGATGACGGCTGGAATGCCAGAAACCGGTTCTAGGATGCTTGTTTCCGGTCCAGGGAAGACATGGCTTGGAAGTTTGGGCTGGACTGTTCCCATGAGGCACAGGGTCAGACTGATTTGCATATGGCCATGTCTGAACTGGGGTGGTGGAGTGAGCTAAAGAATGATGATGGATTTAACCCAGATCAGTTGACTGGGGGTGAGTGTTTGATTGGCTCAAACGTTCCGTCCATCATCCCCTTTTGTATCGCTTTGTTCGCCCTAAGTTGGCGGGGGTATGCCCAGACGTGGGTCCCTTGCTCACTTTGCCACTGGATCCAAGCAAGCCTGGCTGATGACGGCTGGAATGCCAGAAACCGGTCCTAGGATGCTTGTTTCCGGTCCAGGGAAGACATGGCTTGGCAGTTCGGGCTGGACTGTTCCCATGAGGCACAGGGTCAGACTGATTTGCATATGGCCATGTCTGAACTGGGGTGGTGGAGTGAGCTAAAGAATGATGATGGATTTAACCCAGATCAGTTGACTGGGGGTGAGTGTTTGATTGGCTCAAACGTTCCGTCCATCATCCCCTTTGTATCGCTTTGTTCGCCCTAAGTTGGTGGGGGTATGCCCAGACGTGGGTCCCTTGCTCACTTTGCCACTGGATCCAAGCAAGCCTGGCTGATGACGGCTGGAATGCCAGAAACCGGTCCTAGGATGCTTGTTTCCGGTCCAGGGAAGACATGGCTTGGCAGTTCGGGCTGGACTGTTCCCATGAGGCACAGGGTCAGACTGATTTGCATATGGCCATGTCTGAACTGGGGTGGTGGAGTGAGCTAAAGAATGATGATGGATTTAACCCAGATCAGTTGACTGGGGGTGAGTGTTTGATTGGCTCAAACGTTCCATCCATCATCCCCTTTTGTATCGCTTTGTTCGCCCTAAGTTGGCTGGGGTATGCCCAGACGTGGGTCCCTTGCTCACTTTGCCACTGGATCCAAGCAAGCCTGGCTGATGACGGTTGGAATGCCAGAAACCGGTCCTAGGATGCTTGTTTCCGGTCCAGGGAAGACATGGCTTGGCAGTTCGGGCTGGACTGTTCCCATGAGGCACAGGGTCAGACTGATTTGCATATGGCCATGTCTGAACTGGGGTGGTGGAGTGAGCTAAAGAATGATGATGGATTTAACCCAGATCAGTTGACTGGGGGTGAGTGTTTGATTGGCTCAAACGTTCCGTCCATCATCCCCTTTTGTATCGCTTTGTTCGCCCTAAGTTGGCGGGGGTATGCCCAGACGTGGGTCCCTTGCTCACTTTGCCACTGGATCCAAGCAAGCCTGGCTGATGACGGCTGGAATGCCAGAAACCGGTCCTAGGATGCTTGTTTCCGGTCCAGGGAAGACATGGCTTGGCAGTTCGGGCTGGACTGTTTCCATGAGGCACAGGGTCAGACTGATTTGCATATGGCCATGTCTGAACTGGGGTGGTGGAGTGAGCTAAAGAATGATGATGGATTTAACCCAGATCAGTTGACTGGGGGTGAGTGTTTGATTGGCTCAAACGTTCCGTCCATCATCCCCTTTTGTATCCAAGATCATCTGCGGCGTACCCCAGGGATCTTCCCTCAGCCCAACACTGTTCAACATCTACATGGCCCCGCTCGCACGCATCGCCAGACAGCACGACCTCAACATTATCTCCTACGCCGACGACACTCAACTGATCCTCTCCCTCACCAAGGACCCCCTCACCGCCAAATCCAATCTCCATGAAGGAATGAAGGCCGTCGCCGATTGGATGAAGATCAACAGACTAAAGCTGAACACGGACAAGACAGAGGTCCTCATCCTCGGCTCCAACCCCTCAGCCTGGGATGACTCCTGGTGGCCAACGACGCTGGGAGCAGCCCCAACACCCACCGACCCATGCAACCTGGGAGTCATCCTCGACTCAACGCTCTCCATGGCCAAGCAAGTCAACGCAGTCTCCTCCTCCTGCTTCAACACCCTCCGCATGCTTCGCAAGATCTACAGGTGGATCCCGACAGATACAAGAAGAACAGTCACCCAGGCCCTTGTCAGTAGCAGATTTGACTATGGGAACGCCCTCTACGCTGGAGCCCCGGCCAAGCTCATCAAGCGACTGCAACGCATACAAAACGCCTCTGCACGCCTGATCCTCGACGTACCACGCCACAGCCACATCACCCCCCACCTGAGGAACCTGCACTGGCTCCCCGTCGACAGGAGAATCTCCTTCAAACTCCTCATCCACGCACACAATGCACTCCACAAGACTGGCCCAGCCTACCTCAACAGACGACTCCTCTTCTATGTCCCCAACCGCCAGCTCCGCTCCGCCGACCTCTCCCTCGCCACCGTCCCTCGCATTCGAAGAACTACCACCGGCGGCAGATCCTTCTCACACCTCGCCGCCAAGACCTGGAACACCCTTCCACTAAGCCTACGACAGACCCAAGACCTGCTGACCTTCAGGAGGCTACTCAAGACCTGGCTGTTCGACCAGTAGCAGCACCCCCCCACCCCTTTTCTCTCCCCAGCGCCTTGAGACCCTCGCGGGTAAGTAGTGCGCTCTACAAATTCTGTGATTGATTGATTGATTGATTGATTTAAATAATCTCAACCACTGGTAGTTATTCGGGTTGCATCCCAATTGACCAACATACCACCTCAAATTACACCCACCCATATGCAAATCAGTCTTGGTCCTGATCCAATAGGATCAGTTGCAGCCTGAACTGCTGGTTCAATGTCTTAAAAACTGGTACACAAGTCAGCTCTGCACCAGCCCACCCTTCATGACACTTCCCCAGGTACTTTTAGTAAAGATATGGCTTTGCTGGTTATAGGTTTGCAAAGCAATATTTTATCTCTTTGTCTGCAGTGCTATATAAAACAAATAAATACCTGTATGTGTGTTAGCACAAGAATAGCGTGTTTCTTTTGCAGAGAACATAATTATGTTTGCAACCTTAATTTACACACGGAATGGGAGTGGTACCTAATACACACTGCTGTAGAAAGTTAGCATGAGGTGGGGGGCATGTCTGTTGATATAGTTTACTTACTTTTACAGATGGTAATGTCCAATTATATATTGTAAACTCCATAAAAATATTTTCAACTTAAACTGACATTATTCTAAAACACCTAATGGTTGTAAAACTATTTCAAATATGTCATTGAATGATATCAAATTTACACAACTAAGGTAAGTAAAGCTCAAACAATTGGAGCACTAATTTCTATACGTAGCTTTGATAAGTCTAACTCTTTTAATGTGCTTTTTACTGGTAAATTTGGTCTACAGCATGTCAGCCTGACCATTCTGAAAAGAACAGTGTTCTCATCATAGACTCATTGAGCAAGCATTTTGTTATTATGGATCTATGCACTCTTATCTACATAATCTTCCGCACTGGGACATTTTGGTCAGGCTTCATAAAATAGTAACTAGATTGAAATGTAATTCGAAGGTGTTATTGGTAATAATCTCTCTTAAATTACATTTTTCGAAAAAAATGTAATGTATATTCCCATAAATGCAACTTAAATCTTACCTGCTCAGAATTGTAGATGCTTTTCCCTCCTGGGAAATGAATGCTAAAAGAGAGAGACCTGAGAACCGTGGAATAAGTAGAATGGGAAGAAAATAGGAAGTTTGAATGACAACGGACACTAAATTACCAGATAAATATTCTTTCTGAAGCAGATATTTCATAAACTATTTTCACCAGTAATAGCATACCTATTATTTATTACTTGAACATCAAATTCTACTTTAATAGTAACATAAGAATATATTGTGCTGAATCACATTATGGATGACCGAATTTGGAGTTGCTTTGCTGTAGGGCAAGAGGTGCCTCTGGAGTGTGTGGTCAGTGGCATGCTGAGTTGGCAAGTGAACTGGGCATGCAAAGAGGAGAATTAGAGGACCAAACAAACAGACATTTTAGCCACGCAAAATATTAGAAAGGCAGCATTGATGGGCAGTTGTTACTAGTTCGATGTATTTCTTTTTAATCCTTACTCTGCTTTAGGATGATTATTTAGCTGGTAAAGAGAATGGGATATTCTAGAAGATAATCAAATGTATAATCTGGCATTGCACCCCATCGCCCTTATTGTTTTGCTTTGATGCAGTGATGCAGCCGCAACTGTGGGGCATATTCAGAAGGAGCTATCGCTGAATTAACGGCACTTTATCGCAGCCAAAGTCGTGATAAATTTACCCCCCATTCACAAGCCGGTGTAAACAGCCCACAGCACCATTTTACCCGTGATAGCAGCCGCAAAAAACATCGCCACAGAGGACCCCCGAAAATATCGCTAATGAGATGCAGAGTGGGCGTTCCCGTGTGAAAAGTCGAGACAACATCACATCTCAACATTCACAACAACCAGCCACATCGGCGATACGAACACAAAACAGGCGATAAGGTGCGATAGCCGCAGGTATTCAACACCTGCCTCAAGCAGGTGTAAAGACGGACGTCTACCTGCAGTAGGCAACGGAGTACCGCACACAGCCATACCCGAAGAAGACACTACGCCATGGAGCTAATCTACATGCAGCTCGGAGCCCCAACAGGGCCACAACACCCACCGTCACCACCCCCTGGACCGCCTCCACCCCCAGGACCCAGACCCGCTCCCCCCCAGACCACCACAGAGGCAGCGTAGAGTAAGACAGCGGACCTACCGAAAACGCACCACTCTCACAGACCTAACGCCCGCGGAAGTCATTGCCCACTACAGGCTCAAAAGGACAACCATCCTCCGCATCCTGACCCACATCGCCCACAGGCTGACGGTCCCAACACAGCGGAGAACAAACATCCCTCCGCAGACAAAGCTGCTGGCAGTGCTGCACCTGTTGGCCTCTGGGACCTTCCAACCAACAACTGCCAGAGTCGGAGGGGTCTCACAGCCAGCCCTATCAAAGTTCATCACACCCGTCCTGGATGCCATCATCAGCTTCATACCCCAGTACCTTCACTTCCCCAACACTGCGCAGGAACAGCTGGAGACTAAGCAAGGCTTCTACGCCATAGCCGGATTCCCAGCCGTGTTGGGGGCAATCGACTGCACACATGTCCCACTTGTGCCCCCTGCGGATACTGCACACCACTACCGCAACAGGAAGCACACGCATTCCATCAATGTGCAGGCAATAGTGGACCACTGGGGACTCTTCACCAATGTCGTCGCCAACTTCCCAGGCAGTGTGCATGATTCCTTCATCTTCCGACAGTCCATCATCAACCAGCGCTTCCAGGATGGCACATATGGAACGGGACTGCTCGTTGGTAAGTACCAAATCAACACACCACACATCCCACAGCCACCTACGCACAAGGCACAACTGTGGGGATGCACATGTGACCTAACCACATCCTACATGTTGAACTACACGACCACCTACCAGACACGACTACACCACTCCATGGTCATCCTGGGCTACCCCTGCACCCAATACAGCCTTCACATGGCACCACAGCCACACAACAGCTGAACGTGTGGAGGTGCGGAATGCAGCCATGACACATGTGAGGCACTGCTCTGCCCTCATGACCCTACCCCAGTCTCCCGCAGGTCATCGTCCCGTGGTGGTGGGTCCGTGTCAGCCGCTGGGCATCCGGGGCGACTAGCCCTGTGCGCATCGAGTCATCCCCCCTTGTAGTTCTGACATTGCATGTCTGTGTGCCTGATGACTGTTGGTGTAGTTGCCAGCACAAGCTACTCCCTGAGGGCTGGCTTACACTCACCCCACACACAGCCAGCACAGGCGTCACTGAATTGGTGGGCCTGCCATCACATCCTGCCGAACCAAGTTTTGACTCTTTTCTCCCTGCACTGTCACAGGTGATCAAGGATATGCACTCTGCCCTTGGATGATGACACCCCTCCGAGACCCGAACACACCCGCCCAGAGGCAGTACAATGCGGCCCACATACGCACCAGGGGCATCGTTGAACGCACATTTGGCATGTTGAAGTCACGTTTCAGGCGCCTGGACGGCACTGGTGGGAAGCTCCTGTACAGCCTGGATGTCGTGTGCAAGATGATCGTTGCATGTTGTGTGTTGCACAACATCTGTGTTCGCACCAGGGCCCCATGGATCCCAGTTCCAGAGGTACCGGACGATGATGGTGGTGATGGGGCAGGTGGCCCACATCCCACTGCAGCTGCGGCAGGAATGGCCCGTAGGGACTCCATCATTGACACTTACTTCTCATGAGCACGTCACATTGTGACCGTCCGTGGCATTCATGGGACAGTAGTAGATGTCCAATTGCACTGCATGTGTGAATAAAACATATTTGCAGGTCACAGGTTGGAATTGTACATTGTCATGTTACATGTCCCTGGGGTTTCAGATGTGATTTGCCATGTTGTACACATTTTCTGAACCAGTTGTGTCCTGTGTTCAGTTGTGAAGGTGTTGCTGTTTGTACCGGGATGTTGTCACTGTCCGGGTGCACTTCTGCTTATGTGCGTATGCTGCACGGTGGGTGTGTCACTCCTGCGGCTCTGATTTGTCTGCCACTGGTCTCTTTCACGTGGTGTGCCTGTGGGTTCTGTTCTTCCACGGTGCGTGGATGTTGTGGTGTGCATGTTGTCCTCTGCAGTTGGCCAGGGTGCATCCGTGGTACTCCGCTGTTGATGTATTTTGTTCTGTGGCACTTTCCGTATACTGTTCTTGTGCTTTTTCCCGCATTGTGCGTGCGTATTGCTGCCCTCGCGCTGGTTGTCACTGTTTTCTTATCGCGCTTTGGCCCATCGCAGCTTTTTTCCCGTTGTAGTTTGTGTTTTTATCTCCGTCGGGTTGGTTGTGTCGTGAGCATTGGCCGCGGTGTCGGCCAACTATCGCATGCTACCGCCGTGTTGTGAATTCCACGTTGACACAGGGTTATTTTCCCGAGATAGGCTGCGATATTGAAAGTTGCGTTACGCTACTCTTGCGGTAGTTATCACACGTTCTTGTGAATATAGCCCTGTGTGTGTAAGTTATGTTTTGTCATTCTGAGCCTTCCTGGATACTCTTGTTTGCTGGAGAGGAGTTTTGCTGGCCCCAAATGCCCGTTTCACATTATTTCTGCACTTCATGACATTGTTTTGCCATTCGTGAATAACAAAGAGTGGGAATCATTAGCTTCATTGAGATAGGTCAGGAAGTCCTGAACTGACTTTCATGTTGGCACTGAGCACGCCCTGCAGAAAATGCTCATAAAAGTCTGTCTTGTAATGCCATCAGTTAAGTAATCAATGATACTATTCAACATGTCATGAGTGATGTAGTATATGAGGTCTTATGAAGCAGTGCATGAAGGGGGTGCAAGTTATAGTCAGTTGACTAAACTATAACTGGCAAATTGCAGTGAGTTTTAGTTTTCAAACATAAGTGCTTGTCTCATTCCTACGCCAAATTATAATGTCACTTTAACCTTTGTTTTTCCAGTGAAAGTCTCCTTTTTTTTTTTTCATCAGTTATGATCTTACTGCCATACCTAACTATAATAACAGTTCAAGCTTTGTTTTTTCAGTGATTTAAAAAAAAAAGTTTTTTATCATGGTTCCCGTGATATTTGTCATACTGGAATCAAACTGCACCCAACTGAACAAGGCCCAAAGAGGGTGAAACCAGTCTTGGGTTGTTTGTGTTTCAGTTCGGGCTAGACTGCACTTATTGGATCAGGCCAAGTCTGGTTTGCATACGGCTGGGTCTAATTAGGTGAGGGATGGTGGGCAAAAAACACAATGGGTTGGGATGCTGCCACAAGGAATTTCCATGTTCTGAGACTAATTCAAGCATACCATCCATGACCTCTTTGTATTCTTCATTGTGATT
The DNA here is from genome assembly GCA_963921515.1 of Calotriton arnoldi. Classification (NCBI taxonomy): domain Eukaryota; kingdom Metazoa; phylum Chordata; class Amphibia; order Caudata; family Salamandridae; genus Calotriton; species Calotriton arnoldi. The sequence continues at coordinate 30,840 of CAWUFW010004172.1, forward strand.
CTCTAAGTTTGATGGATATGCCCATAAATGGGCACTGTGCTCATTGGTCCACTAACATCAAGCTGCACTCAACTGAAGAGGCCTTAATAGGCCGATACCAGTCTTGGTTGGCTTGTGTTCCAAGTCAGTGACAGAATCTAGTGTGCAGCTTGAGTTGCACTGCTCCCATTGGAGCTGGTCCATGGTTGATTTGCATATGGTTGGGCTTCATAAGAGGTGGCATTATAGGCAAATAAAATGGAACGGGAAATGGCCTGCGTAAATATCAGTGGCTGAGATTAATTTAAGCATTTCATCCTTCTCTTTTATCTATTCTATATTGTGAGGCTCTAATGATTTGGATTATCTGTTGCAGGGGGTGGGAACCATCTTCAAAGAAAAGTCATAATACTTGTCAGGGCGAACCACTAAAGTCAATAATTTAACCTGTGGGGACATATTTCTGCATTTTGTGCAGAGTGTACAGCCCTGAAGGACTCCCAAGGCACCAGAGGACTCATTGCCCCAACTTCCAACGTGCCAGGAGGCGCGGCTGCACTCTCCTGCTCGAGGGGGTAGGGCCATTACCCATTGCGCTCAAAAGCGCTTTGACAATCCTGCAGCGTGGGACATATTGCTACCTATTGTGGAGGTGTACTGCCCTGAAGGACTCCTGAGGCACGAGAGGACTTATTCACCCAACTTCCAACATGCTAGGAGGTGCGGCTGCACTCTCCTGCTCCAGGGGTTAGGGCCTACACCCATCGCATACAAAAGGGCTTTGACAAACCCACAGCACACCTTTTGTGGGGTTATACAGGTCTGAAGTGACCCCAAGGCACCAGGGGACACATTTCCCCAAGTTCCAATGCCCCTGGAAGCACAGCTGTAATCTGCTGCTTCAGGGGGCATGGTCTACACCCAATGCGCTCAAAAGCACTTTGACAATCTCGCAGCGCGGGATGCGGGCAGGCCCATGTGGGCAAAGTCCAGGCCAAGGGTAGGCCCTTCCGCACCCATCAGAGCCCAGAGAAGGCTGGGCTGGGCCCACTCTCTTGGCTGGATCATCTGGGTTTGGACTTTTGAGGTATCTGTATAATGTACTACAAACTCTATAGCATTTATGATTACAAATTAGAGGCACACAGGGCAAGTTTCATGTTGGACTGGGGCATAAAATGCTTATATAATTTTTATTTGGTGGCTTTTATGTTGTATTGATAGTGACTGAGGCTGTAAGTGCATATTGTTCATTTAACTGCTTTCCCTGAGATCACTAATCAGACGCTGTCCTCCACGATCTGGTTCCAAGACAATTGGTGGCTGAATGCTCCCTCATAGGCTTTCTCCTCATATAGTGCTTAAAAATGCACAAAAGGAAGGCATCTAACTTAGAACAGGGCAGAGCTAAATCCCCAAAGTGCACCTGTAAGCCTGAAAATTATACACTCAAAGAGATCGACCTCCTAATAGAAGAGGTTGAGTCTCTTATTAGCACCGACACATCAACCCAAGTAGAACCGAGTGGAAACACAAAAAACAAAGAGTCTGCCAAGACCCCAGATAACCGGGGAACTATCCCCAAGAAGAAATGTACTTCGGACCCCCAAGCGACAGCTAGAACGTCACCTAAGGGTAAGAAAGACACCACAAAAATGTGGAGTTTTTTAAAGGACAGCCTAAAAAAAGGCACAGTTGCGAATTACCTTTCGCCCCACTTCATTCTATTACAGAACCAACTAGGGTTTTTACCACACAAAAATTGGTCCCTCATTCTTATCCCATTACCTATAGTAATTGTTTCCTCCCTTTGGCTGAGCAGACACCACTTCCTGAGACAAATGGAGAGTCTGACCCAGTAAGAATTTCTCTGTCAATCTCCTCAGGTGATGCAGCAGATTTCCTGCAGCAATTATGTAAGCTTAGAAATGAGGCAGGGGATCTTACGACATATCGTGGTATGCCTCTAGACACTATTTAATCAATTTAACATGAACAAAAACAATCTAGTGGAAAAAAGCATGAGGTCTACACACACACACACACACACATGACCAATGGCCCTTGAATAAGGAATCAAGATTTCCTGAGCCCCCGAAATCGGCTATTACCAAAATAGCCCACCCAAGTGGCCAAATTTATGGAGCCACCCAGAGAGAATGGGGGATGGGGAAATTATAACAGGTCTTGGCTAATGCGACCTACACCCACTAGACAGTTGGCTCCATACTTCAATGAGGAGTTCGGCTTCAAGCGCCCACTAGTAATGGAACAAAGGACTACTCGCAAACCGTGCCCATTAACCCCAATCCATAGTTGTCCTATATTTTTGACTAGTGTCCCTAAACTTAGGCAACCGCAGTTCTATGAAGGGGCGGATGCATTAATAAATAAATCTATTCACTGGATCCAACAGGTGAGAGGACATTGATAGGAGCCACAAGGCATCTGCAAATTGGTACTAACCTTGATACTATCGAGCTAACTCTTCTAAATAAAGAATTAGTTGACAACTTAGTGGCCTTTGATGTGCGTACCTCTTCCCTGTTTAAGACTGACATCCATTTTAAATACAGGCGGTATGAGCACTGGTGTAATCCCCCCAACTCTTCTTCCAGAGAATCTCCCACCCAGATGGTAGACTGACAATCAATGCCTATCAATAACCACTCAAATTTGGGCCACAGTTTACACCTGGACAATCGGGAACAGGGCAGGGCTAATGTTTTCTTACCTACCCCTAGGGTCCCCCTCATTGCTATTGTTCCAGCTGAGACCACTGGTCGATCTGATTGTTTTATATCAGTTTGTTCCATAACCCCTTCCACCTTTTCCACAGACAGCTCCAATTCTGCAGATAGAGTTCCTGGCTGTCCCGTTATACCATCTTCTTCCATTCAGGCTTTTTAGACTTAGCTTTTTCAGCGGGTGTACCTCCAGACTTTTTGCTTTTGGGACTCCTGTTTTTGACCTTCTTTTTGTTGGTTTTAGGACTCTGGGCACTTTACCTCTGCTATTCCGTGCTAAAGTGCATATCCTCTTTATGTTAATTGTGTTGATGGATTGGTGTTTCCATAATTGGCTTATTTGAGTTACTACTAAATCCCTAGTACAGTGCAATGTGTGTGCCCAGGGCCTGTAAATCAAATGCTACTGGTCTACTGGTGGGCCTGCAGCACTGGTTGTGCCACCACACAAGTAGCTTTTCAAAGGTGTCTCAGACCTGCCACTGCAGTGTCTGCTCGCAGTTTTTAACTGCCATGTAAACCTGGCAAGCGCACCCACTTGCCAGGTCCTTTCCTTCCCTTTTCTTACATCTAGGTCACCCCTAAGGCCCAAGGTAGCCCCCTGGACGTCGTGCAGTGCATTTAAAAAGTAGGACATGTAGTGAGGTATTTTTGCATGCCTTATAGTGAAATACTGTGTATTTCGTTTTCACTGTTGAAAGGCTATCTCTCCCATAGGTTAACATGGGAGCTGCTTGGTAACACTTTACAAATGTAGCTTGCCAGTGGGAGCTAATAGAAAAATGGAGTTTAGGATGCCTGAACTCAGGATTTAAAAATACATCTGTTAGTAAAGATGATTTTTATACTATGTGTTTGAAAATACCACTTTTAGAAAGTGGGTATTTTCTGTTCTAACCATCTATGTGCCTCTGCCTGTTTGTGTATTCCCCGTCTGGGTTCAGAGTGACTGGAGCAGGGGATGTGCATTCACACTAGACAGACATAAGGGAGGGGGTTGAGGTGTGTCCTGCCTTTCCTGGGTGACTTGTATAGTCTGCATTTAGAGTGGTGCAAGGGAGTTGTTGCTTGCACCTGAATGGACTGTGGCTGCCTCTCACAAAGCTGTCTCCACCTCCTGTGGCGAACCTGGTCTGAGCCAGGCCAAACCGGTTTATGTGTGCCAGAGGAATTTTGTTTGTACTAACTTCAAAGGAAAATGTGGAAGAATCTCCAATGGTTTGTGTGTGCTTGCCTCCTGTTGGAAGTCTCAGTGAGATAAAAGACTTCAGGAAAGATCCTTGCTGGATCTAAAAGTAACCTGCCTGGAAGGAGGTCTGGAATTCACAGTTCAGCAGGGGTTCTGCTGAAGTGGCGCCTTGCTGTGCAGAGCAGGTGTAAGGAGCATTTCCGGGCATCATCCAAAAAGGCTACATAGAGGAAGGAAGCCTGGATGTGGCCCCTACTGGTTGCCGTAGCAACACAGGAGCCACAACAGAAGCGCTGGCCGCAGGGCACAGACCCCCCCCTCGGTGGAGCCTATCTGCCCTGGCCTTCAACTGCAGGAGGAAACTGTAGATAATGGAGCGTGGCCACTCACCAGCTTGTAGAGCGTCCAAGCGTCCCCAAGCGTTGCCCAAACAACCACCAAGGAAAGCCAAAGTAGACGTGACGTTGTCAGCATCCAGCTGCAGGGGCATAACACAGGCCCCAGCAGCCCCCGCTGTGCGGGGGGCCCCCGAGCTGCAGGGGGTCCCCTCAGCACAGTACTTTTGCCCGACAATTCCTGATAAAGTTCGGAGCAGGGGCCCCTCCATGCATCTTGCAGGGGGGCCCCCTCAAATTTCATTACGCCACTGTCCAGCTTGCAATGCAGAGAGGAGTTCCCAGTGCGAAGCACTTCAGGGTGCTCCCTGTGTGGCCGGAAAGAAGCCCCGCCCGCACCGCTCCAGCCACTCAAGGCCGGCGTGTCGACATACCGCTGACCCGAGCTGTGCCTTGCGCCTTCTGCCCCATGCAGCCAGGAGACCACACTGTCAACCAGAGGGGGTTCCATGCGAATTTTCTTTTTCTCCTTCCCCACTTCATTGTTTTATTGGAAATTACCGGCCGTTGCACCGCACGATCGTGGGCAGCTGCTTCTACCCAGAGAGCAGTGAATTGGTTGGCGACTGCACCGCTGTTGCGGGCAGCTACCATGAGGTCATTCCACACGTGGGGGTCCCAGTGAGGTCTCCTTGCCAACAGGGGTATATTACCGCATTGCTTTTACCTTCGAGGGATTAATTGAAATTACCCCACCCCTGGTAGTAGGCGTGCAGGTTTTCCTGAGGCCTACGTTCCGGGCCTGATTTCCATTGAGTCTTTTCTGGCCCATTGTGATAATTTGTGGGAGTAATCTCTAAACCTGTTGCATTGTTTTTGGGCCCGGATGTGTTTGTGCATGTTGCTTGGCCCTGCAGCGTTGGACTAACAAGTACTGTTATAAGAAACTGCACAACCTGCTCAATGGTGGTGTTTTTCATGATGTTATGACGTGTGCCACATATAAGTACATGCTTTAGTGCACTAATTGTGTTTATGACGATTGCCTTATGGCAAGGGGATTTATGATCTAAGCATTATTGTGACCATTGCCTAGTTGGCAACGTGATTGTTGATTTACATGAATGTGGTCTAATGTGTTTTATGTATAATACAAAGGCTATTTTTATATAACCTTGTGTAGAATGTGTTTTTGTGGTGTGCCTAGTGTGCCAAGTGTGTCACTGGTGTGTGTGTGTTGCACAAACGCTTTACAAATTGCCTCTGGGATAAACCTGACTGCTCTGCCAAGCTACCGATGGGGTGAGCAGGGGATTTCTTGTGTGTGTAACTCCCTTACCCTGACTAGAGTGGTGGGTTCTGCTGGCTTAGGTGCATACCCTAGCCAACAGAAACCCCATTTCTAGCCAGGCTAGAAACACGATTTCCATAATTTTCTGGAACGAAGCAGGTCTCTAGTCAAAAATTATACTTCCCAATTGGAATATCTTCATAGAATCATATGATAGCTACCTGTTCCAGGAAACTCGCTGTATGAGCCAGTCTTTAAACATGGGTACCTAAATTATTCAACACTTGCTATAAATGGCTCTGTTAGAAGACCATCTGGAGAATTAGTAATATGGACTAGCTTAGACATGGATTGAAAAATCCAAAGATTACACATTGACTGCCCGACATTTTAGCTATACGAATAGTGACAGATAACTTGTGTTGCACTGACATTTATAACATTTATGCTAGAGGAGGCAAGGGAAGCCCGAGGGCCAAAACTATCACAATTTTAAAGGAGCGCTTGAAAACGCCTAACACACCCAAGTTTGATAATAGCAGGGGATTTTAACACAATTTATGAACCCCTTGATAATGAGGATGCCAATTTGGCAGTGGAAGAAGATGAGGCCTGGGGCATACCACAGCTTGATTTATCCCCTATTATTCTGTACTTTTTTTACCTGTTTGCTTTTATGGCATAACATGTCGAAATAAAGCTTGTTTTGGATTTGGATAAACCTGGGCTTAACCCTCTCATAGCTTGGCATAAAGCAGGCAGGCTTAATTTAGAGGCAACATGTACAGTATTTATCCAGTACTCAAACAGAAATAAAGTGGAAAAATCTACAGAAGGAAAATCCCTAACGAATTTAGAACAATATAGAATATTTTAATAAATACAATGAAACCAAAACGACAAAAGTCAAATAGATAGAACTGGAGTTATGAATTTTAAAAATTGAAGGTTCCAAAAAGTGGCAAAATTAGTTAAGCGCCAATTGTGGTTATTCTGGTAATGCTAGACAGAGTCAAAGTCAAAAGTTAAGACCGACTGCAATGGAGCACAGGTCAGTGAAAGGGACAAGGTTCATTCCAGTGGGAAGTTTTAACTTCTGAATTAGATCTTGGCAGGACTACTGTTGTCACTCCGTGGTGGAGTATCCAAGTATTCTGTCATGCTGACGGAATCCCGCCCACCCTATTCAGATGTGTGGAGGCTGACTATCCATTCCCGTTGACAGAGTGTTTAGTGTTGGGTACGTGGCTCACCGCAACAGACTCCTCTGCTGGTGAATAGTACTCCATCGCCATTAGGACGGGGGTTACACCAAGCCTATTCAGATTTTACAGTTGTGCTGGCGGTGTTCTAGCTGCGGTTTTGCTGATGGAGTGATTTCGTCACGGGACGTGGTCAACACTGGCCTATTCCCATGGCTTTTGGATGTATGCTAGCATCACACACCTGATGTTATTTGGCTAATAGTTTTTACCTGCATACCACACTACAAAACACACTCCATTTCAGATTATGATCCTTTGCCATTCCAGCACAGCAGAACTTTGTACCTGAGCACTTTTCCACTGAAGTCAGGTTTTTTTCTTTTGTTGTTCTTGTTGTTCATTTACTCCTTATCTTTATTATCTTGAGGGTTATTTAATTCATTTAAGTTGATTATCTCAGAATGGCAGGGAAGAGAAATCCCTGAATTTCCAGTCATGGTAGATCAAATTATTGGAGAAGAGCCACAATTGTTTGGAGCACAAGTCCAAAATACAACCATATCTCAGGAAAGGCAAATGTGGGCCAGAACAGTTGACAGAGTGAATGCTGTAGCAAACAACCTGCGCACGCAGGTGGAAATTAGGTGGAATGACCAGCGGGGGAGAGTGCATTCCCTGGCCTCCATGCGTCACCTGGAGGCCCAGAGGACTGGTGGAGGTACTCCCACCCCCCATTACAAGTCTTTCCCTGGGAGGAGAAGGTCTTGAAGATCCTACATCCTGAAGGCCTGACAGGAATCCCTGGTGGAGAGGAGACTGGTAAGTAATGCTGTGCAATGTGTCACTAAACCTAAATGTCCTGTATGCTTTGAAGTTAGCTGTTGCTAATGTGTTTTGCTAATTATTTTACATACAAACCTAAGTCTATCAGTAACATCTTGTTTGGCTTGTTTGTTTGAATGTATTTTATTGTATGTAAGATAACATGTTTCAATTTCTATTTCTAAATTTGACATGATGCAATGGTGCTTTTAAGTGTTAGTACACCAAATAACATAAATGTGTTTCATATAGTAAATGTATATTCTCTTTTTGCTGAAGATTTCCACTCGGTGTGTTCAAGTTACAATTTTGCAAGTGTTGTTAATGTATCATTGAAATAAGTACCATGATGCCTTGTTACTGTTTTGTGAAAATCATATTGCAATGTGATTTTGCTCAATCTCCCTTTTCACTCGTTTTTTCATCATATAGTAAAGTGTCATTTATTGATCAATCTCTATTTAATGCTCTCTTTTGAACATTGTTTGTGTTGAAGGTTTGCATGTTGCCCTTTTCTTGTCATGTAATTGAATTGATGTCACTAGTTGCCCAAATTGAAGTATTTAAATTTGTATGCTTAATATTAGTGGTATATGTGAAACATTTACTTTGCACTGTTCATATGATGACTAATACTAAACATCCTTCTAATTTATCTAAATGTCTGTATTTTATCCTGCTAGGCCTTGGAATGGTTAATTTCACATTTCTCACCTCTAATGTGTTGTGTTGAATGGTTGGTACATTTCATGTATAGCTAGTAAATGTGTTTTACATTTCAGGACATCTTCTTGCCTGTTTATTTGAAGCTGCTTTGTATGAAATTTAAACTATTAGTGTAAATAAATGCAATACCACTGAAAGGTATAATCATGATATTTATTTCCTTTTTCCTTTCAGGTTGCTGCGTTTCTTGCTTAAAAGCCATTGTATGTGTAATCCACACTTTTATAATGTATCCATTTGTTGACATTCAGAATGGGTCCAACAACCGGAGCACGTGGTCAAACATCTGGTACTGATGAAACCTCCACTCCAGCCCAGGATCAATGCTCCAGGGATGACTCAACTCCTGAAAGTCCAGATAAAGAGGAGTGGCCTGCTCCATCTGGTGTGCCTGGGCACCTCCAGTGAGTCTCACTTAGTCCACACCTACACCTTCCACCCCAGCTGCTACAACATCTCAACTCATGGATACCTCAACTTCCTGTATCCAAACCACCACACCAATCTTGTGACCCCAGTCCTGGTTGCAGTAGGGACATCACCACCACCACCTAGAGTTCATCCAGGAACCAGCGGGACGGGACACACTGAGTCGAAGCTACAGGATAGTGGGAGTAGGGGTCATGTGAGGAAACCTGTAGGGCAGCAAAGTGAGGCCACTGGGTTAATTGTCACCCAGACCTCCATCAACCAAGTCTTGGGATCCCTCCATCGGTCCCAATACATGATGGGCTACGTCCTTACAGAGGTCTGGGAGATGAAGCAGTTGCAGAGGGAGCTCAATGTTCAGATGGAAAATCACAACTCCAATATGGGCTCCCTGATTGGGGTGCTACATGACATATTCAACCATATGTGCAGGGCTTTTTCAGCACTATCTTCCCCTTTCTGTGGTCCAACAACACCTGGGCCAACTACATCTGCATCAGCCAGAGAAAGAGGGACCCTGCCACACAAGGAAACACCTGCAGCCACCGTAGTCCCTGCAACTGTGGAGCAGGAGCAAAAGTTCATCTGGACCACCAGGAGAGGATGGCAAGACCACCACCACCAAGAGATGCAGAACCTAATTTCCTCTAGTGTGTTTCCTCCATTAACTCTGTGGACTATTTTCTGGACACATTTACCTCTCTGATGCCAGTTGCATTTTGGACATTGGACTTCAAACAATTTTAGCTCTTTGATAATAGTTTAAATTACCATGACTGACTTTTACTTTTTTTGTTTGATTTTTGGTTATCATCCTGTTTTAGTTTATTTGGTCTTGTTTAATAAAAGGAAGACTAATAAAATCAAAGACTGGTGTTGTCGTTCTTTTCTGTATTACTGCATTTTTTTCTTCCATCATACATTTTAAAATGTAAACAATTGAATGATTGAATTAGGTACTGTTGCTCACACATTTCTAACATGACAACAAAATACAAATACCAAAAACTCATCCACTAGTATTTTATTTGAAAAAAATTGGTCTGTCAAATGTTTCTTAAACATAACAAACCATACATCACACAAACACAAATATTATTGAATTATGTCATCAGCTGGAGCCAGATATTCTGCCTCACAATAGGAATTGTACAACAATAATACCAGTGGGCATACATTCTGGCAGTACTCAATTTGATGGCCACAGGACCATTCCAACACACTGTTGCAGTATCTGGGGGATAGGTTTCAGCACTCCGTCTATCATTTTGTTGTGTTTGCTAAGTGGCCAAGGGTATGCCCAGACATGGGTCCCTTGCTTGCTGTGCTACTGGATTCAAGCTAACCTGGCTGATGAGGGGTGATACTCCGGAAACCGGTCCCAGGATGCTTGTTTCGGGTCCAGGGAGGACCTGGCATGACAGTTCAGGCTGAAATGTTCCCATGAGTAGCAGGGTCAAGACTGAATTGCATATGGCTGGGTCCAAACTAGGGTGACATGGTGCATAAATGAATGATGGATTTAACCCAGATCTCTTGACTCAGGATGAGTGTTTGAAAAGATTCAGCACTCCGTCCATTATCTTGTTGTGTTTGCTAGTATCTGGGTGAATGTCACAACTTACATTAAGTGGTGTGCTACAAGAAGTTAGTTCTACAATGATCAGACACAAAATGAGCTTTAAGTCAATGTGAAGGGAGATTAGTATGCTTTGGGTCGACTATCACATGTGGTTAGAGCAAATCAAGCAGCCCATATTGGCTTTGTGCAAACATTCAACAGAAAACAAGTCTAATGAAATCTTACAAACTTCCATTCAATCAATGTGCAAGTTGTCTCAGTACAAGATATATACACCCAAAGTCTCTGTATGTCTTCCACAGGATCAACCCATGTTCCCTTTGTACTTTACAACAGCAGCATATAACTGCAAATGTCACAGCTTTGAAATGTCCAAATGAAGATGAAATGGTCAAGCATCCTAAAACAGAAAACCAAAATGGTTAATTAAATTACAATACAAAATGGATACCTTACAAAAGAATCCATTTGAGGACACATTTTCTAAGAACAATCAAAGATGAACAATGCAAATGAACACAGTATACAATGTGTCAACACTTTAATCAACAAACATCTGTGCTCTGGATTTCACCTTCCTTGGCCTTTCCAAAAAATATCCAGCACAGACTTTTATTCTCATTACATTAAAAGCTGTTTTAACATTTCATAAAATAAAATGCAAAGATGTACTCACACTCATATGAAGAAGTTGTCAATGAGATCTTGACCTACGTTAATTCCTTTCTCTTCACCACTATCATCTTCATTTGGCATATCAACATCTACACCCAGTGGCTCTTCGTGGTCTTCTTCATATGCAATGCATGGGATGATCCGTCGCAGGGCAATGTTGTGTTACATGCAGCATGCCATGGTGATTTTGCACACCTTATTGGGTGAGTAGAGGAGGGCTCCCCCGGTCTTGTCCAGACATTGAAATCTGGCCTTTAGGAGCCCAGGAGCCTGCTCCACTTTCCTCTTTGCTCTTCCATAGGCCTCATTGATGCGGACATCCCCTGTCGTTGTTGGATTCCTCAGTGGTGCTAACAACCATGGTCGGTTAGAATAAGCTGAGTCTGCTACACAGGATGGAAAATAAATTAGCAAAAAATTGTAACACAATTTTAGATCATTACACTTTTCAATAACAAAACAATATAATGGCAGATAGTACTTACCAACACACCGGGCCCTCTCAGGTGCAAGTTTTGACATTTGCAGGGGTATGCTGCTGTTCGTAGTACAAAGGAATCATGGGCTGAATCAGGAAAATGTGCCCACATGCTTTTGATGTACCAATCTGATAAGCAGACAACTTGCACATTAATTGATTGTACGTTTTTTCAATTGCAGTACACTTGTTCTTTGGTGTGTGATGGCACTAAGGCAATATGTGTGTCATCAATTGCTCCAACCACATGTGATAGGTGAACCAAGGTATAAAAATCCCCCTTTACATTGGCAAAATCCTGGTTTGTAGGAAACTGAATGAAGTTGATGTGTCTCATGATTGAAGAAAGAACTTCTTGTAGCACACCACTGAAAGTTGGTTGTGACTTTCCATCAGAGACTGCCACAGTGGATTGGAATGATCCTGCGGTCACAAAAGGAAGTACTGCCATTATTTTGACTATTGATGGTATTAAGGTGGGATTCATATTGTGAAGCAGACGATCTGGCTGCAGCTGATGACATAAATCAAGAATTGTTTGCAAATTTTTTAATAATATCCTAACCCTCCATGGGGGCAATGTCTGGCAATGGTCAAAACACTTTAGGCTGTCATGTCCTCACTCTCCCTGGGTTCATACGTCTGCATTGAAAAATAAAAAAGAGTTGTAAATATTTGCTAACATATTTTCAAAGTACACTACACTTTACATCTAGTTTTTAATACATATACATTTTTTGCACATAATTATACAGAACCTTATTATGTTTTTTTTTAAATTCACATATATTAAGTGTAAATATTACTTTTTTAAATGTGTAAATAACACATTGTTAATGTATTATTTACACATTCTTATTTTTTTTTCTGTAAAAATACCGTCAATGACGGTAAAAAACAACACCACTCAAATGTTTCGAACCACATTAAGGCACTACATTACACTTTTTTGTAAAAATTATTAAAGAAAATTAACATTTTCAGCATGTAAACAAAGTAGCCACCTTTTTGAATGGTAGTGACGTACTTAACAATCACAAACACACTATTCCACAATCTACAATGTCTGCTGCCAGACCTCGCCTTCAGGGCATTTGGAATTAGTCAACCGTGGTGGAAGTAGACCGCCTAGTGGATATGAAACTCCACAATGGACCCAGTCATAGGCTAACGTGTGAAAGCAATGTAAGACAGCCAATGGATGTGTCCTTCGCCGTTGACGATTGTGTACATCACGTACGTGTACGCAGTGTTTAAAAAAGAGCTAATTTGCCTCATAACACTGCAGCCAACAAGACCTTCTCAACTTTTGCTGTGGTTTCCAACCTATGGGAGCCACAATGCCATTAAGAGCAGGTGACAGGGCTCTAGCCTTCTCTCCAGAGGAGCTGGAATTTCTGGCAACTGAGGTTCTGTCCCTGTAAACCCAACTCTATGGATCACCAGAGGAACAGGCACATGTTTAAAATGTATTTGTAAATCTCTCTAACAGAGTTGTTTTAATAAACAGGCTAGAATGTCCCTTTGAGTTCCAGAGTGATGTGTAGTAATTGAAGTGCTGTCATTCATTTTTTTACATTACATAAAACAATGATGGTGTGAATTTTTAAGTACATTATGATCAGAGAAAACTACAACATTAGTATGTGTTGTGTGTTTGGAGCCCTACATTTTGTTTGGTGTATATTTTGAGATATATCTATGTATATGTATGATTTTCATGTGAAATGTAGAAATTTCACATCATGTAAAAATTGAAAACACATGATATCTTATTTACTAGTGTGCATAGAAATAATTTTTCACATACCAAATTAAAATGATGTTTGCTTTGTCTATTATCCCTCATATCACTCAGCCTAGATCAGGTGTCTCCAACCAGTCGTTTGGAAGCTACCCGTAGCTCACAGACCCCTTCAAAGTAGCTCACTGCCTTGAGTTATTTTTCAAATGAGCAGAAGGTCATATTTTTATTTCAAAGTTAAGGGTAGGCTATGTTCATTTGATATCATGATCATCAGGCTGTAGGTAGCAGGGCCTAACAATGAGCAGTGCTCAGTCAGATTTGTGGGCTAGGCAGGGGCTGAGTTACAGAGATGAACAACTGAAGCGCTGAAGTATTGGACTATTAGTAAAAAATCCTTGTCAACTCAAAATTGAAGTTGTGAACAAAATAGTGTTTTTGAATGCATTTAAATGGAAGTCAAATAAAATGGAGAGTTATTAATTACACAATCAGTTAAAATTTCACAGGCTCTCAGTCGCCCATACAAATATATCCCCTTCATACGTACACATGTTCATACATCCCCAAAGAGCACGCTCTCATTGACATACATGGCAGCCATTTCATAGGTCCCTTAGTCTAGGTATTAGGCTTCAAGTCAATGTAGCTGGGTGTGGGGGTGTCTCGTTCGAATGCACAAGTTGTTTGGCCTTCTGTATTTCACAATGATATTCACTGATGAGAAGTAGCTTGTGATTGATGTAGTCAAATTGTGTTACATCAATACAGACAAACCACAAGTCACAAAAATATATTTTTTCTTTCATTTCTTGTATCCATACAGGTCAACGCCCATCAGAAAAAGGTGATAAGGCCGTTGCCAAGAAGGTGCAGACCCTGTGGCTCTACAAGAGGCGCAGAAGTCACTATTGAAAGAGGTGGGCTCGCATAGTGAGGTGGTCTATCCAGACCTTGATGGGCAGTTGAGAGCCCTACAGCAGCAGCAGCAGTTCCAGTGTGAGTACTGCATGTTAAATAACTTATTTTTGTTACATTCATGATTGACACATACACAATGCAGAAGAAGAGTTCTTGAAGGTATAAGTTTTGCACAAGGAGTATGCTGATGTGTTATGCTGATGTGTTTTGTAAATGAATTTGTGGGAAAAGACGCCACCTGTTTTCTGTTCACTACCAAAGGATTAGTTTCAGCAGACACATGCCTGCCCACACAACAAATATACATGAGTTTATTTAATGTTATATGGGGCAGTTGTACCAAACAGGCCATTAGTCTTTATTGTGTCACATGTGATGCTCCTTCACTATTGTGAATGATGTAAGGTTAGCCCTATTACAGGTGACATAGCATGAAATGCACTTAGGATGCAATAGATGTTCCAATCGTCACATTGGTAAGTTGGTTTCATACACAAACAAGATTGAGCAACTGAGCCAAAGTGTCTAGTAACATCAGATTAAATAGCGACATTTTAGATCAAAACATATCCTAAATGTGTTTTGACTACATAATACTATTTCATTCATGTTAAAAGGGACAGTTTTTCATGATGTCTTACTCCTTCACAAGTGTGCATGTAAGACCATCTGTTTTTTTGAAAATATTTGTGAGGGGCATGTAATTTTTGGAACAACACAGACAGCAATATGAACACATTGGAAACAGAGTAATACATATACAAAACCATTTTTCAAATTCCTTTGTTATATCCAGATGATAAATCAATGATGGAGAAAAATTGAATACTTAAGGGAACATTTGCAGATGGAATGTTCCATCTCAAAGATGTAGGAGTATCTCATCTGGAAAACCAGGTCCCAAAATCAGGACCAGCTCATGATTCATTAGGCAAATGTAGAAATGCATCAAGGTGTCATATGTTGCATATTGTGATTTACATTTGAATCTTTGAAGTAAAAAATTATATATGAATAAGTTTAAGTAATATTTACTGTGATGTTATACCAATTTTCACATAAAGTGAAAGCCTGCATATTTTGTAAAACAATTTCACAATGGTAAAACAAACTTCAAATAACTAGAGATATTTAGGACTCATATGTGAAAACGTTTTTGCTCTGTAATGAAGTGGATTAGAAATGTATCAAGGCCTATGTATTTACTTATGTTGTAGAAGATATTTGTCAATTCACCCAAAACATGTTTTCGTAATTTCTTCGACAGCATAGGTATTGACATAGTGTGTGATACATTGATAAGCTACTTCAGTACAGAATCCATATAATATTTTTAGCATTTGAAATATACTTTAGTTACTTGAAATATGTGTTACCATTGTTAAATTCCCAAACATAGGAAACAGGCTTCCAGTTTATACAAATATTGGTAAATCATTGTAGTATTTGTTGACACACACTAATTCATATTTTACTTTAGTGAATGAAAATGATGCAGATTTTTGGGCCTTGTAAACACACAGTACAAAGGTATTTTTGGTTTACATCCTTTTTGGTGACATAAGTTCACTATTCTAAACAACAAAGCCCAACCATTGCTCATGACGAGCTCAGCTCGTCATGCTGCGCGGTGCTCGTGTGCGCATGACGAGCTGAGCTCGTCATGAACCCGCCCACTCAATGAAACGCCCCGCACAGGGCGAAAATCGGCCGCGCACACAAGGGGTTAAACAGTTCCTATAGAGAACTAAAAATGGATAAGAAACAAGATCACAAATGATGCAGAAGCTATCGTGGGAAATTACAAAACTGTGACCAAATTGTTTCTGAAAATGTTGCCTACATGCTTGAGCTTATGCTAATGTACAACCAACGTTTGAGAGCATTAAAGCAGGTGAAATATGAAAACTTGAAAACTATTTTGTGATCAAAGTTTGCGGAGTCAATAAAACTATTGTATATGTCATTTCAGTATCATCAGGGGCAGGCAGAGGAGAAATCAGCCACGCAGGCGGAGAAGCAGCTGGCCACTGCGGTTCGGGTGCTGAGACCACTGACACTGAGGGACCCAGTGGCATGGAGGGTGAGGGTAGGGCAACGGAGGCCGCCAGCTCATCAACATCAGCTTCGGAGGCCTCCACAGGCAAGCAGTATCTAGTGGTGGTGGACTCTACAGGAACTCTACCAACTGCATCATTGTCTGTCACACAGAGAACCATCTCCACCCCCTCTCTCTTGCTCTCCCCCAGATGGCCAAACCACCCCCCTAAAGGGGTGGCATCTTCTCTGCTGCAGGCACCTCACACCCTGCCCCCTCAGCTGCACTGAGTGATTTATCTGCTACAGAGAATTTCTGTAGGCCAGATTGCACTCCTGAATTCTATCCAGTGGCTTAGTTGCAACATGCAACAAATGGTAGCTTATATGAAAGGCATTCATAGTGCTATATCTGGCCTGCAGAGAGCATGTACTGGCCTAGCCTCCTCACTGACCGCAGCCTCCTTCCTCCACTTTTCCTTCAGGTTCCTCAGAGAGCAGAGCAGTCCATCCTCTGATCTGCACAGGTCTAACAGTGGTCTGAGGTACTGGGGGAGCCACAATAATGCCCAGTTCCAAACTTTGGAAACTTCTAGACACTCCCTAGCCAAAGAGGTGAAAGTTCTCAGGGGTGACCCTACCCTTGTTTGCAGCACTACCTGTGCGTTTTACCATAAACTGCCCCATAGTACCCCTCTCTACCTAAATACAATATGGCAGAACTCTTCTTCCCTTGGTGTAAGCTCCCTTTGCCAACCCAGAAGTATGGCTAAGATAATGGGCAAGCCCTCCCTTGTGATCACTCAAAACCAGTTCTGGGGCAGCTCCCACCTCCCACTAGATTTGGAGGCAAGCTGACTAAGAATACAAAGGGAGGTAGGCCTAGATGTGGGCTACATCTGGCAGTGACAGGGTAGGCACCCTTTGAAGCCGAGGAAGGGGCTGGGCACAACTCCCTAGGCAATTGTGCTCAATAAATAAAAACACCTCTCCACACCTAAGCCTTTTGTCCACTGTCTAGGAGCAATCCACATCTCACCAAAGGGTAGTTTTTCATTAGTCAGGTGACACTGGATACTGGCAGAGGTTGGGGCAGAGGAAGAGGGCGCAGAAAAGGAGGGCAGAAACAGGTTCAGTGGCAGGACGATCAACAGATTGGGATGGACACCCGGAGCAAAACACGGGGCAGAGCAGTATAGTAGTGAACTTATCACAAAGACCACTGACCGATACCGAAGAAAGAGTATTGGAAAAAGGGCTTGGTTTTGTCCCCACTCCAAGGGTAGACAGATTCCAAGAACAATGTGAGATTCACAACCTTTTCAGGAAGATTCGATTGAGAGCATACTTTCATGATACAGTAGAAACTAGTCAAACCGGTCCAAATGACTCAGGACTACATAATCCCTCCACATTTACTCCGACTATGAATATGGTACCAACAGAAGTAGTGACTTTTGAAAAAGCGGTTTTAAAGGAACTTGAGAATGCCAACACCCCGGTCCCCTTTCATAATCTATCGAATCAAGAACGTTTAGCTATTAAATCACTAACGGAGGACCTAAGCATTACCATAAAACAAGCGGACAAAGGAGGAGCCACTGTCATACAATCAACTAAGGATTATGACATTGAATGCCTACGCCAACTTCAGAATAGGAAATTCTATACCCCTATAACAACCGATCCCACAATCCGTTTATTGAAAGAAATTACCTCAATGGTTCTTGAAGCAGTAAATAATGGTTGGATAAATAAAAAAGAGGCAGAGTTCTTAGTCACACAACATCCTAAGACTCCATACTTTTATACCCTCCCAAAGATACACAAGGGAACTACCCCAGTCCCAGGCAGACCCATTGTGTCAGGAATAGGCTCTCTTTTAGAACCCCTGTCTAAATTTTGTGATCACTACCTACAACCTCTAGTAAAACAGACCCCTTCGTACGTGAAAGACACCTCCGATGTCTTGCGGCTGATTGAGGGTTTGGAGGAGTCCTCTGACATTGACTTATTAGTCACCTTGGATGTAGAACAGCTATACACTAATATCCCACAGAGAGAGACACTGGTAGTGATAGAATCAGCCTTGTTGGACACTGAATGGTCATCAATTACTCCAATTTCCTTCATTATGCAATGTGCCACTTTAGCACTGACAGAAAACTTTTTGAATTCAACAAACTACTCTTCCACCAGTCTCAGGGTACTTCGATGGGGAGTACCTTTGCACCTAGTGTGGCATGTCTGTACATGGCGGCATTTGAAAAAGAAGTGATACAGCATATTAACAACCCCTTCGCAGCTAACCTGAGACTGTGGAAGAGATACATAGATGACATCCTTATTTTCTGGAAGGGTGGAGAACAGACTTGCATTGAGTTTTGTGAATGGATTAATACCAAGAACCAGTACCTGAAATTTACCCACACAATTTCCAGCAGTGAAATCCCATTCCTAGATCTTACCATCAGATTAAAAGAAGGAAAACTGGACACGACCCTATATAAAAAGCCCACTGATATGAACAGTCTGCTATTATATAGCAGTTATCATCCTAAAACCCTAAAGGATAACCTCCCCTTCAGCCAATTTCTACGTATAAGGAGAAATTGTAGTTCCACACAGGACTATAAGACTGAGGCTGAAACACTGTCCACTAATCTACTGAATAGAGAGTATCCTCAAAAACAAATCAATTTATGTATGAAACGTGCCAGAAACAATCATCGCGAGAGCCTCCTTGAGGTTAAAACTAAAGAATCAGACAATGCCCTTACTTGTGTCACTACCTACACACCCAGATCGAATATGATCAAAAAAGCTGTAAATAAACACTGGGGTATTTTGAACACTGGTGATTTAGAGATCCCAAAACCCAGATTTGCTTTCAAAAGAACGAACAATTTGAAAGATATGCTGGTACACACGAGACCCAGGATTAGATCCACTACTAATCAAAGGCGTTTATGGGATCTTCCGCCCATTATAGGCCATTTCCCTTGTGGATCATGTGCTGTCTGTCCCCAGACGAAACCAACCAAGGAATTGAAACTCACAGACAGGTTCACATGGAGGATTACAAAACATACAAATTGCAATACACCACGCTGCATCTACCTACTGACATGCCCCTGTGGGAAAAAGTATATAGGCATGACCATGAGAACCATCAAAACTAGAATAACAGAACACAAAAGTAATATCCGCTGTCTAAAGACCAACACGAAGCTCTACACTCATTTTACGGAACATCAACATTCTCCTGAAAGTATAAACTGGGTGGTACTGGAGGCACATCAACAGATTACACAAGTAGATCTCTTCAGGATAGAACAAAGATGGGTCTATCGTCTGGACTCGACTCACTGTGGTCTCAATGACGAAATTCCCTGGTGCACTTTAAACCATCGTTAGCCAAGTTCATAATAAGATACTAAGTGTACTAATGGGCTTCTTACCCACCCTACACCATGACCCCTTTCTAGGGGTTCAGACATGACCTACTAAATACTTTCATTTTTCCACTTGATGATGTCCGTTAACAGCATGTTTGGGGCCCTCATCTTGTTTCTATCTATCTTATGTACACACCTCTCTTTAAATCTTTTTGAAATGGTTAGGACTCAAGACTGGCTAATGCGCCATCTGTTCTACATACCTATCCCTATCCTTTCTAGATTTGATTAGAAATGAAGACTGGTTAATATGGTACATTAGCCATGGTGTATTAGAATACACACTTATTTTGTAGCATTAATTAACTCCTGAGTATTATTGACCCTTTTGTATTATGACAAAATCTGAATGGCCATTTTGACCGCTATTCTTAATACCAACTCCAAGATGGCCGCCATATTCACGTGGTAGCGGTAGCATTGTAAACCTACTCCAAGATGGCCGCCATTTTCACCTTGTAGCGTTAGCACGTGATACGATCACATGACCCTTACAATACACCAGCTGGAATTGATCGGCTCTCCCGCGCTTTCGACTCCCTCTCCAGGGAAGGTATTTAAAACGGCTGGTTTCGAGGAAAGGATACCTTCCTGGATGTAGCGAAGTGGGGTAGGTCGTCCGTTTGACTCCGAATGGGAGTAGGTAAGCCGGCACGCATGATTGTAGCCCCTCTGTCACGATGATTGGAAGCCTCGTTGTCATCAGCAGTATGTTGAGGTGAAGGAAACAAGTGTCAGAGTCTTTAGTATACCTTCCGGTGGGGACTCGTGGTGCCTTCTCACCAACTTTCTGGTAATGGCGTCATACGCAACCAGGGCTCGGGGATATATGGATGCAACCTTTGCCTTTGCAACACCGACGATGGTGTGCCCCTCTGGATGTCCATGGATTGTGTGGATGGTTATTTGTTGTTAATGAGGTGAGGAGGGGTCACGATGGCTCCCACCCTGGTGACACCCGAACCGACCGGGACCCTGTGCCTTGTTAACCGCTACTCATCAGCTGGCAATGACATGATGCAGAAAATCATTATACTTATACCTGGTTTTTTACATCTTGTTTTCATCATTCTAGAGACACCACTTATTGTGTCTTTCCTTCGCTACAACCGATGAGGCAATATCTGATACCTAATTAGGTGAGTTTATAAAACACACTCACCATCACGGGTTTCTTCACATGTGCACATCATGTTTTTATGGGGTTTTCTATGAAGTCACTCAACGCCTTGAATTATAAGAGCATGTCAATCTGAATTCACTACAGTATCATTGACTTATGTGATACTTACAAGATATAACGTTTTTTGTTGTTCTTGTTTATATTACAGGTTATTCCATTTCCCATAGGAAATGTCCTAGAGGGACTACTAGTGGTAGGTAGCGTTGCGCCTTGCCACCTATGTGTAGATAGTTTGTTTTAATTTACACGGTCCTGAAGAATCGCTAATGATCACTCCTTGACAACAAATAGCGAGAAACATGTCGACCATTTGGGAGTTGAGTATAATTTTTGTTGCATAAAAACAAAAAGAGTAACCCCTCCCTATTCTTTTTAATCAGGTCGGGTCCCTCGCGGAATAAATTCATCACAGGGGAGTCCCACACCTGTTTTATCATCACTTTATACATCTACACTCATTCTGGCCCCAAACACCCACGGCACCCATACGGCGTGGAACAGAAGATCTCCGAAAAGAGCCCCTTTAAGGGTGCCCGTCGGGCATTGCAGCGCCGGCCCGACGAGGAGCAGGCTCAAATGATGAAGCATGACACCTAGCTTGCTGGGTGTGTGAGGGCCCTAGTTCCAACAGGAGGAATTCCCCCTATCCTCCTCTTTACCTGTAGTATATATATTTTTTAATATTCTTACTCTTTGAGTGATTAATATATCATACAGGAACTACGTACTCTCTTTTTGTAAACTGGTTGTAGGGCATGTACGTTGGACCTCCCCAAGCCCTCTCTGTCCCTCTTATTTTGTTAGACTTGTGTACGGGTTTTTACCCGTGGGATATATCAGGTTACCAGAAGGACAATACTCCTTACTGGCCCATTTCAACTTCCTTCTCCCCCTTCCTTTGTGACTTCAACAAGAACTAAATCCCCTCATTTGATCATACCACTGGGCCTCCATTATCATGGATGATAACCCAGGACTCAGTTTCGGCGAAGAAATAGCCGCGGAAATACTAAGGAACACTCCATCCATCTTGGAATCAGCAGGCTCCTCAGCCTCAGGGATCCAGACAGAGGATTGGGCCTCCCTTACCACGATGAAAAAAGAATGGCTTAAAATAACTCTTCATGGTGCTATAATGACAGAATACCTAAGGGCTAATATAGCCCCCAATGGTCTTATAGTCAAGAATTTCCCACGCCTTTTTCTGGAGGATGTGGTTTTCAAGAAGGAGTGGTCCCTGGTGGCATGGAAATGCACTAGGGACCTACTCATTCTCATTATCAATACGGCAAAGAGGTTGGCAGATGCCCTACTGATCAGAATACAGATAGCTGAGGGGGCACTAAAAACAACTGTTCAGATTTCCCTCTTTAAAACTAAATTATCTGAACTCAATAACGAAATTGCAGAGCAAAAAGAGTATTTGTGACTCAGAAGATCAGTAAACTCCAGAAAGATATACTAAAATTTGAAAAAGAGAAAGTATATCCCTATTTAAAACCAGACTACATCTCGAACAAAAATAGCTATTCATCTGATGAGAATAGTGACACCAACAGAAGAGGTTCAGCTAGCAGTGATTCTAGCAATGGGAGTTGGGGAGGTTCCAATCAGAGAAAAAGGAACCAACAGCGCTATCCCAATTATAACATGCAGCACCCTTATGGTCCACAACCACCATACTGGCCTTTGCCAATGTACCCTCCTAATCGACCACAATTTTATCAAATTGAAAACCCCCTTTTTTAGGCAGAGGTTGGGGCAGAGGAAGAGGGCGCAGAAAAGGAGGGCAGAAACAGGTTCAGTGGCAGGACGATCAACAGATTGGGATGGACACCCGGAGCAAAACACGGGGCAGAGCAGTATAGTAGTGAACTTATCACAAAGACCACTGACCGATACCGAAGAAAGAGTATTGGAAAAAGGGCTTGGTTTTGTCCCCACTCCAAGGGTAGACAGATTCCAAGAACAATGTGAGATTCACAACCTTTTCAGGAAGATTCGATTGAGAGCATACTTTCATGATACAGTAGAAACTAGTCAAACCGGTCCAAATGACTCAGGACTACATAATCCCTCCACATTTACTCCGACTATGAATATGGTACCAACAGAAGTAGTGACTTTTGAAAAAGCGGTTTTAAAGGAACTTGAGAATGCCAACACCCCGGTCCCCTTTCATAATCTATCGAATCAAGAACGTTTAGCTATTAAATCACTAACGGAGGACCTAAGCATTACCATAAAACAAGCGGACAAAGGAGGAGCCACTGTCATACAATCAACTAAGGATTATGACATTGAATGCCTACGCCAACTTCAGAATAGGAAATTCTATACCCCTATAACAACCGATCCCACGATCCGTTTATTGAAAGAAATTACCTCAATGGTTCTTGAAGCAGTAAATAATGGTTGGATAAATAAAAAGAGGCAGAGTTCTTAGTCACACAACATCCTAAGACTCCATACTTTTATACCCTCCCAAAGATACACAAGGGAACTACCCCAGTCCCAGGCAGACCCATTGTGTCAGGAATAGGCTCTCTTTTAGAACCCCTGTCTAAATTTTGTGATCACTACCTACAACCTCTAGTAAAACAGACCCCTTCGTACGTGAAAGACACCTCCGATGTCTTGCGGCTGATTGAGGGTTTGGAGGAGTCCTCTGACATTGACTTATTAGTCACCTTGGATGTAGAACAGCTATACACTAATATCCCACAGAGAGAGACACTGGTAGTGATAGAATCAGCCTTGTTGGACACTGAATGGTCATCAATTACTCCAATTTCCTTCATTATGCAATGTGCCACTTTAGCACTGACAGAAAACTTTTTTGAATTCAACAAACTACTCTTCCACCAGTCTCAGGGTACTTCGATGGGGAGTACCTTTGCACCTAGTGTGGCATGTCTGTACATGGCGGCATTTGAAAAAGAAGTGATACAGCATATTAACAACCCCTTCGCAGCTAACCTGAGACTGTGGAAGAGATACATAGATGACATCCTTATTTTCTGGAAGGGTGGAGAACAGACTTGCATTGAGTTTTGTGAATGGATTAATACCAAGAACCAGTACCTGAAATTTACCCACACAATTTCCAGCAGTGAAATCCCATTCCTAGATCTTACCATCAGATTAAAAGAAG
Source organism: Calotriton arnoldi (assembly GCA_963921515.1). Classification (NCBI taxonomy): domain Eukaryota; kingdom Metazoa; phylum Chordata; class Amphibia; order Caudata; family Salamandridae; genus Calotriton; species Calotriton arnoldi. The sequence continues at coordinate 54,795 of CAWUFW010004172.1, forward strand.
GAAAACTGGACACGACCCTATATAAAAAGCCCACTGATATGAACAGTCTGCTATTATATAGCAGTTATCATCCTAAAACCCTAAAGGATAACCTCCCCTTCAGCCAATTTCTACGTATAAGGAGAAATTGTAGTTCCACACAGGACTATAAGACTGAGGCTGAAACACTGTCCACTAATCTACTGAATAGAGAGTATCCTCAAAAACAAATCAATTTATGTATGAAACGTGCCAGAAACAATCATCGCGAGAGCCTCCTTGAGGTTAAAACTAAAGAATCAGACAATGCCCTTACTTGTGTCACTACCTACACACCCAGATCGAATATGATCAAAAAAGCTGTAAATAAACACTGGGGTATTTTGAACACTGGTGATTTAGAGATCCCAAAACCCAGATTTGCTTTCAAAAGAACGAACAATTTGAAAGATATGCTGGTACACACGAGACCCAGGATTAGATCCACTACTAATCAAAGGCGTTTATGGGATCTTCCGCCCATTATAGGCCATTTCCCTTGTGGATCATGTGCTGTCTGTCCCCAGACGAAACCAACCAAGGAATTGAAACTCACAGACAGGTTCACATGGAGGATTACAAAACATACAAATTGCAATACACCACGCTGCATCTACCTACTGACATGCCCCTGTGGGAAAAAGTATATAGGCATGACCATGAGAACCATCAAAACTAGAATAACAGAACACAAAAGTAATATCCGCTGTCTAAAGACCAACACGAAGCTCTACACTCATTTTACGGAACATCAACATTCTCCTGAAAGTATAAACTGGGTGGTACTGGAGGCACATCAACAGATTACACAAGTAGATCTCTTCAGGATAGAACAAAGATGGGTCTATCGTCTGGACTCGACTCACTGTGGTCTCAATGACGAAATTCCCTGGTGCACTTTAAACCATCGTTAGCCAAGTTCATAATAAGATACTAAGTGTACTAATGGGCTTCTTACCCACCCTACACCATGACCCCTTTCTAGGGGTTCAGACATGACCTACTAAATACTTTCATTTTTCCACTTGATGATGTCCGTTAACAGCATGTTTGGGGCCCTCATCTTGTTTCTATCTATCTTATGTACACACCTCTCTTTAAATCTTTTTGAAATGGTTAGGACTCAAGACTGGCTAATGCGCCATCTGTTCTACATACCTATCCCTATCCTTTCTAGATTTGATTAGAAATGAAGACTGGTTAATATGGTACATTAGCCGTGGTGTATTAGAATACACACTTATTTTGTAGCATTAATTAACTCCTGAGTATTATTGACCCTTTTGTATTATGACAAAATCTGAATGGCCATTTTGACCGCTATTCTTAATACCAACTCCAAGATGGCCGCCATATTCACGTGGTAGCGGTAGCATTGTAAACCTACTCCAAGATGGCCGCCATTTTCACCTTGTAGCGTTAGCACGTGATACGATCACATGACCCTTACAATACACCAGCTGGAATTGATCGGCTCTCCCGCGCTTTCGACTCCTCTCCAGGGAAGGTATTTAAAACGGCTGGTTTCGAGGAAAGGATACCTTCCTGGATGTAGCGAAGTGGGGTAGGTCGTCCGTTTGACTCCGAATGGGAGTAGGTAAGCCGGCACGCATGATTGTAGCCCCTCTGTCACGATGATTGGAAGCCTCGTTGTCATCAGCAGTATGTTGAGGTGAAGGAAACTAGTGTCAGAGTCTTTAGTATACCTTCCGGTGGGGACTCGTGGTGCCTTCTCACCAACTTTCTGGTAATGGCGTCATACGCAACCAGGGCTCGGGGGATATATGGATGCAACCTTTGCCTTTACAACACCGACGATGGTGTGCCCCTCTGGATGTCCATGGATTGTGTGGATGGTTATTTGTTGTTAATGAGGTGAGGAGGGGTCACGATGGCTCCCACCCTGGTGACACCCGAACCGACCGGGACCCTGTGCCTTGTTAACCGCTACTCATCAGCTGGCAATGACATGATGCAGAAAATCATTATACTTATACCTGGTTTTTTACATCTTGTTTTCATCATTCTAGAGACACCACTTATTGTGTCTTTCCTTCGCTACAACCGATGAGGCAATATCTGATACCTAATTAGGTGAGTTTATAAAACACACTCACCATCACGGGTTTCTTCACATGTGCACATCATGTTTTTATGGGGTTTTCTATGAAGTCACTCAACGCCTTGAATTATAAGAGCATGTCAATCTGAATTCACTACAGTATCATTGACTTATGTGATACTTACAAGATATAACGTTTTTTGTTGTTCTTGTTTATATTACAGGTTATTCCATTTCCCATAGGAAATGTCCTAGAGGGACTACTAGTGGTAGGTAGCGTTGCGCCTTGCCACCTATGTGTAGATAGTTTGTTTTAATTTACACGGTCCTGAAGAATCGCTAATGATCACTCCTTGACAACAAATAGCGAGAAACATGTCGACCATTTGGGAGTTGAGTATAATTTTTGTTGCATAAAAACAAAAAAGAGTAACCCCTCCCTATTCTTTTTAATCAGGTCGGGTCCCTCGCGGAATAAATTCATCACAGGGGAGTCCCACACCTGTTTTATCATCACTTTATACATCTACACTCATTCTGGCCCCATACACCCACGGCACCCATACGGCGTGGAACAGAAGATCTCCGAAAAAGAGCCCCTTTAAGGGTGCCCGTCGGGCATTGCAGCGCCGGCCCGACGAGGAGCAGGCTCAAATGATGAAGCATGACACCTAGCTTGCTGGGTGTGTGAGGGCCCTAGTTCCAACAGGAGGAATTCCCCCTATCCTCCTCTTTACCTGTAGTATATATATTTTTTAATATTCTTACTCTTTGAGTGATTAATATATCATACAGGAACTACGTACTCTCTTTTTTGTAAACTGGATACTGGCAGAAAGGCACATTCGGCCTAGGCATGAAAATTTCACTTTTTAAAATAGTAATATAAAATCCAATTTTACTCGTAAATTGGATTTGAATTACTATAAAAATAAGTCCATGAATATTTTTTTCTATCTGCCCTGAAACTGAAACAAAGCATTAAAAGATGTAATAATCTAAACTAGTGTTTACCTGTGGTAGAGACAGCCTTGCTACGGTGAAACAATTACTTTGGATGTTTTTCAGTGTCAGGACATATAAAGCTTTAAATGTGCATGTGCTACTTTTTAGCGCCATTCCCTATGGACATTTAGGGCCCACCTTGGGGTGACATAAGTATTAAAAAGGAAGATTCAGGCCTGGCAAAATTTTTATTTTGGCAGGTCGAAATAGCAATTCAAAACTGGCCAGCGAGGCTGCAATGGCAGACCTCTAGACATGTTTTACGGAGCTACTTCAGTGAGTGGCACAATGAAGGCTGAAGCCCGCTAGAAGCATTTAATTTATAGGACCTGGGTACATGTTGTACGATATACTAGGAACTTACAAGAAAATTAAAAGCACCAATTAGGTATCTGCCAATTTTATCATATTTAAAAGGGAGAACACAAGCACTTTACCACTGGTTATTAGGAGTAAATTGCACAGAGTCCTGTGGCCCCAAAAAAAGTATTCAGCTACAGAAGGCAAGGATCTTCAGGCAAAAGATGGCCATTTGCAACAGACGTCCTGTTGCAACTGTGGCATCATGGCCATCTGGGTGCCTGAGAACCGTAGTATCTTAAAGAGTCCTGCTGTTACTGTATCTCATAAAGCCCGCCTCTGTGGGCTGTGAGTTTACTCACCTAAGTCTGCTGTCACTTGTGCTCCTGGGCTTCTACCTGCTGAATCTTGTTCTTTCAGCTGCAAAATGGCAATCACCTGCTTGAGGGTTTGCAGCTGCCTTATAAAGCTGTTCCACAGGTAGTCCTGTTCAGGTTTTCATTCTTGTTTCTTTTCCGTTATGGCTGTTTCTTCCTTGATTCCTTTTTAGTTTTCCCAATCTTTTGTTGTTCCTGTTGTGAGCTGTTTAATGGCATTTTCTTTTCCTGTTCTTTAACTATATAAAGGCTTCAGTCTAGCTGCAGGGTGCGGAGTAACAAAACTGTGTTCCTTTGAAGGCTTCCTTGCTCCCTTCATTTGCTGATCCTTACTCCTTGCTCCTGAAGAATGTCCCTATTGGATTCAGGATTCCTAGTTTTCTTCAATCCATTAAAGTCTTTTTCCAGCAAGGAGGTTTTTTTATGCCTTCGGCTGTTTCCTCATCAAAAGGTGGCACCTTCTCAAGGGCACTTGCTTACCATTTATTCCAGGGTGGTGTAACATTGTAGCTTCTGCAAACAATTGCCTGTATATCAGACAGCGGGATTCCCGGGCCCAGATTATTGATAAACAGTCAGACATAAACAAGCTCTGCTTTATGTGCAATATGTATGCCTAGACATGGGTTCCACTCACTCTGCCACTGGAATCACGTTGAATGAACTGAAGAGCCTAAGATAGGCCAAAACTGATCTTGGGTTCCTTCTCTTGTGGTTCATAGAGGACCTGGCTTGGCAGTTCAGGTTTGACTGTTCACTTTTGGGTACGGCTAAGGATGATTTGAGTATGATTGGTCTAATATACGATGGCATGGTGGGGACGAAAATGATGGATTGGGATGCAGCATGAGTACATTCTAGTGTCTGACATTAACTTAAGCTTTCCCTCCATCAATGTTTTGTACTGTTCAGTATGATACCCCAAGATTGATGGGTATGCCCAGACATGGGTTCCATAATCACTATGCAATTGGAGTCAAGATGCACCTGGCTGAATAAGCACAACTAGGCTGAGGCCGGTGTTAGGTTGCTTGTGTTCCGATTCAGAGAGGACCTCGCTTGGCATTCCAGGCTCAACTCTTTATATTGGAGCACGCTGATTTGCATACGGCTGAGTTTAAAACTGAGATTGCACTTTGGATAAAAAATGATGGATTGGGATGTGGCCCAAAGTAATTACCAGTGGCTTAGAATAATTGAGGCATTCCAGCAATCACTTTTTGTATTATTCATAGTGATGCCCTTAGCACAATGGATATGCCCCGATGTAGATACCGTGCTCACTATGAGACTGGAATCGAGCTGCACCCGACTGAAAAGGTCAAAATAGGCAAGAAACAGCCTAATAGTCTTGGGTGGCTTTTGTTCCAGTTTAGTGAGGACCTAGCTTGGCAGTCCAGGACAAACTTTTCATACTGGAGCAGGAACACAACTGATTTGCATATGGATGGGATTAATCTGAAGTTGCATGGTGGGCAAACAAAATTGTGGCTCAGAATGCACCCAAGAGTATCTATCCATGGCTCAGATTGATTCAAGCATTTCATCCATCACTTTTTAAAATTCTTCATTGTATCCTAACTTTGAGAGGCATTTTCAGATATGGGTAATTTTCTCATTGTGCCACTGGAATCATGCTGCAAGAGTTTCAATTTATCTGAAACAAGTCTAGGGATGCCTGTGTTCTGGTTCAGAACGTGCTTGGCTTGGCAGATTGGGCTAGACTGTTCCTAATGGAGCAGAACCAATTTTGATTTGCATATGGCTGGGTCTAACCTGAGGATTCCTGGTTTGCAAAAGAAATCAATGGATTCGGTAAATACCAGTGGTTGAGATTAACTCAAGCATTCCATGCATCTACATTTTTTAGTATTCTTCCTCATGATGACCTGACGCACTAAGTGGGATGGGTATTCCCAAGCATTTGTCCCATGCTCAATTTGTCACAGGAATCATGTTGCACCCAATTGAAAAGGCCCATACTTTGCATGGAGTACAGCATCCACAGGGGGGATTGGGCGAAGCACCTGGCCTCACCTCCTTTGCACATAACCTCTAGTTGTAAGCAGAAAAGATTGGACTCAAAGGTTTTCCTGCGAACAAGTTTATTCTTTTTCTTTTAATTTTTGTAAGTTTGTTTAACAAATTTTTGCTTTGAAACATTCTTTAATTTTAGGAAAATGTTACAATAGTGTGCAAGTACTGTAATTTTTACCTTTTTAATTGTTGTTCTGTCATGTTTGTCTCATGTTTTTTGCGCAACTGTTTGTGTTCTTTTTTCATATGGTCTTCCAAGGCTCTAGAAAATATTCTATTTCTAAGTCACAACTGTCAAACAGTCCTTGCACTACGTAGCTAAGACCCTCATGATGTTGTCGTCCTACTCTTTTTGAGGGGTGCAATTTTTTCATATTCTGCTCCTTGTTGTATTCTCTGACACTGTGCACAAGCTATATGGTTGGGATGTGTAGCCTACAGGTGTTTTCACATGTCGCACATTCCCAATGGAGCAATGACCAGGTTTAGCCCTATGGAACACTTGTTTGTACAAATTGCAATAACTTCTAGTTTATTCATTTATCTTTGAACATCTAGTAACAAAAAAACTAACGCACCACTAACTCTTATTTGAATCTAGATTGCCATGCTGCTGAAGATGTGGAAGGCACACTGAAGTATACAAAAAAGTGATGGATGCAATGCTTAACATATTCTCAGACACACATAATTACATGGATCAGCATCCCAGCCCGTCGTTATTTTGCATACCATCCCAGGTCAGTTTGGACCCAGTCATACACAAATTAGTCTTGATTCTGCTCCAAGGGGAACAGTCCAACCCAACCTGCCTGCCAGGTCCTCCCTAAAATGGAACACATGCAACCCATGACTGGTTTCACTCTTATTGGAGCTCATCAGTCAGGTATAGCTTGGGTCAAGTGGCACAGTTTACAGGGATGCATGCCTAGGCATACACATCCCACTTATGTCATCAAACTGAAGTATACAAAAAGTGATAGAAGGAGTGCTTGAATTAATCTCAGCCGCTGGTGATTAATTACTCTGGGCCTCATCCTAGCCCACTGGCATTTTGCACGCTATGCCATCTCAGTTTAGACTCAGCCAAATGTAAATTAGGATTCACCCTGCTCCAAAGGGAACAGTCCAGCTGGAACTGCCAGTCCAGGTCCTCCCTGAACTGGAATACAAGCAACCCAAGACCGATTTCGCACTTATTAGGGCTCATCAGTCGGATGTAGCTTGGCTCCAGTGGCACAGTGACCATAGGAACAAGGTCTGCCCATACCCTTGGCACTAAAGGCTTTAGCTGCAGCAACGTCAAGGTGATGGATGGAATGCTTAAATTAATCTTAGTCACTGGCAACTGCTTGCAACGCATCCCAGTTCATTATTTTTTGCCCACCATGCAACCTCAGTTCGGATCCAGACGTATGCAAATCAATCTTGACCCTGCTTCAGTTGCAACAGGAACATGGGGGGAGTATGGGTGTTCCCATGCATCACCCATGTAGCTTTACGCAAGCCTACATTAACAAAGACTTGTAAACCTGGGTGTGCATCAAAATGGTGTGCTTACCTGGCAGAGACGTAACAAGGACGAATAGTTATACTTTCTTTGTTATTTCCTCCTTCCATGTGCGCTGCATTTTGCAGACACATGGAAAGAGGAAAAACCTCCAGGGATTGCTTTTGTGCGAGAAGGGATATCAAGCCTGCCCTTAACACAGGCACTCTTTAAGCCTGTTGCAAGGGTGCCTTTGTTGAAGCAAGTCAGCACACAGTGCGACAGTACGAAGATGGAGAAGACATGTGCCATATCTTGTTCTGACCTCCTGGTTTTTGACTCTGTTTTTGCTGGTTTAGTGTCTCTGCGCAGTTTCTCACTGCTGTTCAGTGTTAAAGTGCAAGTGCTCCTACTGGAAATTATGTTATGGATTGGTGTTTCCATGATTGGCATGTTTGATTTACGGGTAAGTACCTACTAAAGTGCACTGAGCGTGCCAGGGCCTGTAAGTCAAATGCTACTAGTGGGCCTGCATCACTGATTGTGCCACCCACAGAAGTAGTCCTGTAAAGGTATCTCAGACCTGCCACTCCAGTGTCTGTGCATAGTTTTTACTGCCATGTCGACTTGGCAATTGCACACACTTGCCAAGCCCTAAACCTTCCTTTTATTACATGTATGTCACTGCTAAGGTAGGCCCAAGGTACACCTATGGGCAGGGTGCAGTGTAAGTGAAACGTAGGACATGCACTGGTGTGTGTGACATGTCCTGATAGTGAGCTACAGTGTATTTTGTTTTTCACTATTGAAAGGCTATCTGTCCCATAGGATAGAATGGGGGATACTTTCTGCAACTTCTTTGTTTGAGCTTCTCCAAGGGCTTGAGGTAGAGCTTGCTCCCTATTCAATAAGTCTCAGAAACAGCAAAGATTTCGCCTTCCTCTGTGTACCGCCTCTGGGACAGCGTGTCTCAGTTGCAACAGAGGGAAACCGTAACCCAACTCCTTCACCTAGTCCGCCGGCGGCTCCGTGACCTGAAAGCACCGCAGAGGGCACATCAGGACTTCGCACCACAACCCTGTTCTCACCGACGACGATCACTATCACGGCCACTGAGTCGCAGATTGCACCGCGACCTGTGTGCACCGCATTCCGCACCACCTCACTTCACTCCGCCGCCCTGGTCTTACTGACGACACCATTGCCAGCTAACATTGCTGCTGTGGTCTGCACCTTGGTCTGGGGGCGCCGCTTGTAAGTTACACAGAGCACCGCCTCGTCCCATAACGCAGCGGCGGCCCACCAACACCAGCTCCATCGATCACCGATCTTCGATGGATGCGGCTGCTTGCACGGTGACCGTCAGCACCGCGACAAGCAATGCCCTGCGTCGTACCGCTGTCTTGGTCTCACCAACTGCACTGGACCACCACCACCAAGCCGCTGCCTGCACTGTGACCTGAGGGCACCGAACGCCGCATCAATTCACTTCACACTGCAGCCTCGATGACTGCTGCTACCGGCTCACACCGCCGCGGTCGGATGGAACAAAAGGTACTGTTCACAAGTCTTCTGACACCGACGCCGGTCCACACTGACGCGGTTGACTGAAACTGTTGGATTTGGTTGTCTTTAGCACCGGACAGAGATACCGACTTCAAGGAACTGCATTTCTAAGGTTATTCTTGCAAAGTGCATATTTTGATTATTGTATGTGGATTTTTATCGTTTTGGTTTTGTTTTACACAGATAAATATTCGTTTGTTTTTTCTAAAACTGGTGTGGTGTCTTTTTGTAGTGTTATCACTGTATTACTGTTGGTTATGTGCAAATGCTTCACACACTGCCTCTGAGATAAGCCTGACTGCTCGTGCCACGCTACCAAGGGGTTGAGCAGGGGCTATGTCAGTAGTGTATCCCACTTATCCTGACTGGGAAGACGGGTCTCTACTTGGATAGGGTAACAACCTGCCAACTAAAGACCCCCATTTCTAACAGGCGCCAGTCGGTTACAGTCCCAGGTTACTCCAGTTGAAGTTTCACCTTCTCAAGTTTTGTGTCAAGAGTCCTATTCATGGGGAAGAAGTTTGCCGGGAGCAAGAAGAGTGTCATTGGTGATGGTTGGCGGGGTGCAAAGAGCTGGCTGGTGTCATGGATGGAGTGGCTGGAGCCTCACAGTCACGACCAGTGATATTTGCTGTGTGGAGAGACGAACTAGTGGCTGCTCGTGCTGGATTTCCAGGTAAGCAACGAGGTTCCAGAGTGCAAGAGGCCGTTCGTGAAGAGCCCCAAAGCTTGTCTTGAAGAGCAAAAAGACCTCTTTCAAGGGCGTGGGACCTGAGAAGCTCCGCTTGGGAGGTCAGGAACGTATTGACAACGGGTGCAGGAGCTGTGGGGAGCCTGTTATGTCCCTGAAGCTCAGATCATGGGGCTAGCAGACTAACCCTTTTAGTTATCCTGGGGTCCTGGGTCCAGCTTTTCTTCCTCATGCAAAGGTGCAGCAGGCAGCAAGGCAGCAGCTACTTCAGAGTGGCAGGCTAACAGAGTGGCAGTACTTTCAGCAGCACAGCAGTCCTTCCTGGAAGAGTATGCACAGGTCCAGAAGTATACTGAAGTGGGGGTGTCAGAGGTACAGTACTTATACCCAGTTGTGCCTTTGAAGTGGGGAGACTTCAAAAAGATGCCTTTGAAGTGCACAGATGCCTTCCCTTCCTGCCCTGACTCCAGACACACTACAGGAGGTTATGCACCCCTGTGTGTTGGGACACGGCACAGTTTATTCAAGGCCATGTGTATTATTTTCAAGGCTCTACATGGAAAAGGCCCTGTATCACTGCAACGTAGACTCAAAAGATATAATCATCCAAGATCTCTCTGATCAAGCACTGCAAACATTGTCTGCACTCGTTCATACCTAAAATCAAGACAAGGACCCCTGGCTTTCTCAGTTAAAGCATCTCAGATATGCACTGAGCTTTCACACTCACTGAGGGCCTCATTGGAGTTGTTGCAATTTAGAAAGGCTCTGAAGACCTGGCTCTTACTGAAGTAATTCCATTCTGTTGTCAGAAGTTGGCATGTGCACTCTCCCAAGAGCTCTCTGATCAAGCCCTGCAAACATTGTCTGCACTCGTTCATACCAAAAATCTAGACAAGGACGCTGGGCTTTCTCAGTTAAAGCATCTCAGATATGCACTGAGCTTTCACACTCACCGAGGGCCTCATTGGAGTTGCTGCAATTTAGAAAGGCTCTGAAGACCTGGCTCTTACCGAAGTAATTCCATTCTGTTGTCAGAAGTTGGCATGTGCACTCTCAGCTTGATAGCTTCTTGTATGCTAGCACCAGGATACCATTTTTGGTGACAGTTAGGGCTTTATAAGTACTATAAATAGATAAATAAATTCAGTTGTAAGTGAGGTTCTGCCCAGCTCCTCCCTCCCATCCTGCCAGGATGGCCCATCAGGTTACACCTAAGCTCCCATTGTGTGTGGCTGTCTAGAAGAAACACACAAAGCCCAGTTGTCACCCGCCCCAGACATGAGCAGAGACAGCCAGCAGGCACCAAATGGCTAAAGTAAGAAAATGCCAACTTTCTAAAAGTTGCATTTTGAGAATTGTAATTTCGCCAGAAGTTGTGATTTTAAATTGTGGATCCAAAGACACCAAATTTGGGGATCAAATCTCTTCCCAAAAGTAAATTACACTTATAAATGGTAATTCCAATAATATCCTACGAGAAACATAGCCCTTGCAGGAGTAAACAATTTATGTAAGTGTTTTTCACTACCAGGAAATGTACAACTCAAGAGGACATGTCCTACTATATAATACACTACACCCTGCCCTTGAGCTGTCCAGAGCCTACCTTAGGGATAACTTATTTATATTAAAAAGAAAGGTTTGGGACTGGCAAGAGGATAAACTTACCAGGTCGACATGGCAGCTTAAAACTGCTCACACAGGCTCTGCAATGGCACCCCTGAGATATGTTCAAAGGGCTACTTAAGTGGGCGGCACAACCAGTGCTGCAGGCCCACTAGTAGCATTTAACTTACAGGTCATGGGCACATGTAGCACTCTTCACTAGTAACTAGGGACTTATAAGTACATTAAATATGGCAATTGTGGATAAGCCAATGTTAACATATTTTAGCTCTTTAGCACTGGTCAGCAGTGGTATACCGTGCATAATCCGAAGACCAGCAGAAACTAAATCAGAAAAAGCAGGAGGTTTGAAAATAAAAAGTCAGGGGAAACCACGTAAGAATGCCAGGTCTAACCGGTAGTAAATAGATATCAGATAAAGTACATAACTAAATTTATTACAGAAATGTTAAATACAATGCATGTTGAAAGTTTAATATGGCAAGTGAATTTAAGGCTCTGCATTATTCTGTCCAACAAATGTGAAGAATGTACGATGTATTGTCCGTTCACATGTAAATGAAGCCTCCAATCTTCAACACTGTGTAGTCCATTAGCAATGGAGTCTATGAGATCAATCCATTTTGGTTCCTTCTTCAAAAGCATCTTAGTTCTGCCTCCTCCTCTAGGGTCTGGATGCACACATTCAGCCATTTTCCATTGGATGTCATTCACTTTATGCTGTAACCGTTGATAGTGTTCACCTAGTGCTGTGCCTATAACCCCACATATGATGTGACCTCTATGCTGTAAAATGCGGCCTTTAAGCTTTCGGGTAGTTTATCAAATTTAAATAAAAACACAATGGCATTATATATCTCCTTTTTGGAATTGCAATTAGGAAAATATTACAGATAATTTTTAATAGTATTGAGATTAAACCTCTTGGTGACAATTCCGCATTGGGTGCTTAGGGCGGGTGTGGGCAAAGATGCTCTCACTATTACTTTAATGGTGGCACCTCTTTCGAAGGAAAAGAGAGGCGTTTCATGTTTGGGCGTCAGATTTTGCATCAAAGCATAGTGTTTGCATACACTTTTCTTGGCATTTGGACAAAATATCGAATTGTTAAAATCAAGATGCACAAATATCGAGTTTCTAATATCATGACATAATTATAATGATGCAGAAATATCGTTAACAAGAATATTGATTTTTTGGGTAAGTATTATCGTTTAAAAGAATATATGTGTTTTTAATATTGCTTTCAATAAAATAATTGTTAAAAATATAATTTTTAAATTATTTGTGTGCTTTAGTTCATTTATTAATAGTATATGTTAAATATTGTTTGTATAATTGTTGACAATATTTTTTAATATAGTTAGTAATTTTGAGTTATTTATCATTTTTAATTTAATGGTTAATAGTAATTTTTAGTGTTGTAGTGGGTTGTGAGGTTTTAGGGGTGCAGGGTGATAAGTTGATAAAGTATAATTAATTAATAATACATTTTTAGTTTAGTAATACTTATTTAATTGAAAATAAAATATGTAACTTGTGTAAGTATTATATTTTTTAAGTTATATTTTAGTTGTGGGTTCTCTGGTTTGTAAGGGTATAGTGTTGGACATTAACTTTAGTAATAATTGATTATTAATGAATTAATAATGTATTATTAATCATTTAATTGTTTGTTAATTATTTAAATTTTGTAAATATTATTTTTTTAAGTTATATTTTAGGTGCGGGTTGTTGGGTTTGTAGGGATATAGGGTGGAAAGTTAATTAAGAACTGGCTTTTCGAATGAACACAGTGAGACCACACCACCTAGATACACTCTGGGGTTAATAGCCATGCTAAACAAGTTCTGACTGATTAATTGAGTGATTGAAGTTATAGTTGATTAATAATTAATGTATTATTAATTATTTAATTGATTGTTAATTATGTAAATATTATATTTTTAAGTTTTCTTTTAGGTTCTGGTTGTTGGGTTTGTAGGGATATCGGGTGGGAAGTTAAAACAATGCCTCATGGCACACCTTCTCGCCAATCTCTCAACAAAAAATCTATAACACTCTTCAAGCAATCAGCCCCTCCAATCACTTCTCTGACCCCCTTCCTCCTGCTCTATTCAAAATGATAAAAACAACTATCCTACCACTATGGGCAAAAATTGTAAATGCCTCTCTGAGACAAGGCTCCATACCGGACTGTCTTAAAATAGGGCAGGTCACACCTATACTAAAGAAATCCGACGCCACCCCATCTGATCTCAACAACTACCGCCCTATATCCAACATCCCCACTTTGGCGAAACTGCTGCAGAAATGTGTACAAATTCAATTATGCAACCATATTGAGAATTACAACCTCCTAGACAGTCACCAATCTGGCTTCCGTCAAGGTCACAGCACGGAATCTGCACTCACAAACATAATGGATGACATACTAAAAATGCTTGACCGCAACGAATCATGCCTAATGATACTTTTTGACTTATCCTCCGCCTTCGATACGGTCAAGCATGACAACCTATTGTCCCTATTGGAACGAAGGATGGGCCTCTCGGGCACAGTGTTACAATGGTTCTCCTCCTTCCTAAATAACAGAACACAAAGAATCAAGATGAAGAATTCACTCTCTCAACCCTCCGTGGTCACCCTGGGCGTTCCACAGGGATCAGCCCTATCACCTATTCTTTTCAACCTATTAATGGAACCCCTGGTGAACGCATTGAAATCAGCGAATATTCTATATCACCTGTATGCGGACGACACCCAACTGTATTTGAAAATCTCCACTCCAGAAGACTTCATTTCCCTCAACGCTATTCTACAGAACATGCAAAGCTGGCTCACTAACAATCACCTCATGCTGAATACCAAAAAAACGGAATTCATTCTCATCTCTCCACCGAATCACACACCTAAGATAGACCTATGGTTGAAACACCTAACCTCCTTTGACTGTGCTCCCCTCATCATTGACTCCACAAAATCCCTAGGAGTCACCACAGACAAACACCTGAATATGCAGACGCACATCACTAATGCCACTAAGGGAGCTAATCACAAGTTGAGTATACTAAGGAAACTCAAACCCTTCCTCCCTCAGGCCGACCTAAAAATGGCAGTGCAAGCCCTAGTGCTACCAAGATTAGACTATGGAAGCACCACTCTTTGCAGTCTCCCCAAATACAAGCTGGCTCCGCTGAGGGCATCACTTAATGCTGCGGCAAGACTGGTATCAGGAACGAAAAGAAAATGCCTGAACTGGCTGCCATACGAGGCAAGAATACACCTAAAGGTTGCCTGCATGACCCATAAAGCACTATATAACAATACACCCAGTTACTTAGCTCTAAAGCTTGAAAGGTCGGGAGGATGCAGACAACTACGAAGTGCGAGTATGTTACTTCTGAAACCACAATCCTTCCATAAGAAGAGAACTGGTTGCAGAGCTTTCTCAGGGATTGCACTAAAGATTTGGAACTCCTTACCTCCAGGGGTAAGTGGAATCTCTTCCTTTACCGCATTCAAAAAAGAAGTAAAAATACTACTAATGAACAATATGTTCTAAGACTTAATTCTATGCTGACATCGAGTCACCTATACGTTCTTCATATCACTGCCTACCCCTAGTAGAATGAAGGAGAATATTATATGTATGTTTATTATCACAACCGCGTAATGCTCATTAACTGTATATAGTGTAATGCTCTGTGGGCCACGGGTCTCCTATATTATCCATATACCACATACCTATGGTAGAGTGTAGGAGAATATATAAGTATGTTTATTATCACAACCACCTAATGCTCAATTGCGGTCTATAGTGCAATGTTCTGTTGGCTACGGGTCACCTATGTTATCCATATACTACATACCTCTTTTGTACGTAATGACGAATACCAAATGATTGTATACTACCTCATCTTTTTATGTTTTATACTGTATACTGTAAAGCACACTGATACCCTCGTGGGTCACGATCGCGCTATATAAAACCTTATAAATAAAATAAATAAATAAATAAAGTAATAATTCATTAACAAATACTTTTTATATTATCATTAGTTTTTTAAATGTATTGTCAATTATGTAAACTGTTTAATAATAATACATATTTTACGTTATATAATAGGTGCAATCTGTTGTATTATTAGGGGCATAGGGTGGAAAGTTATTTAGCCTATAATTAGTTAAAAATGAATTTTTCATTTATTAATAATTATTTAATTGATAATTAAATATGCTAATTGTGCTATACATCTTTATTTTAGGTATATTTTAAGTGTGGGCTGCCAGGTTTGTGGGAGTATTGTGTGGAACCTAATTGAATAATAAATGATAACATTTTTATAATTGAAAATCAATTATTAAAATGTTAAATAATCAATCATAATTGTGTTTTTAATTTTATTTAAAGAGTTGCATTTATCTGGTCAACTAATAAGGTTAATAAAACATGTTACGTGTAGTGAAGTACTTTCCCTATTGTTGCATACACTAGAGTGGGAATACTGAATTTGATCCTTCTGAAGTCTAACGCTTTCTCTACTATTCCACTGACTGGAGTTGGAATAGTACATTTTATCACTCTGAAGTCCAATACTTTCCCTGGTGTTGCGCAGACTGGAGTGGGAATAGTACATTTAACCCCTCTGAAATCTAACACTTGCTCTACTGTTGCACAGACTGGAGTGAGAATAGCCAATTTAACCCTTCTGCGGTCCAATGCTTTCCTTACTGTTGCACAGACTGGAGTGAGAATAGTCAATTTAACCCCTCTGAAATCTAACACTTTTTCTACTGTTGCACAGATTGGAGTGGAAATAGTCAATTTAACCCCCCGGAAGTCCAAAGCTTTCCCTACTGTTGCACAGACTGGAGTGGGAATAGTAAATGTAACCCCTCTGAAGTTCAACGCTTTCCCTACTGTTGCACAGACTGGAGTGGGAATAGTAAATTTTACCCCTTTGAATTCCAATGCTCTCCCTGCTGTTGCACAGACTGGAATAGGAATAGAGTATTTTGTATTTTCTTATTTAAATTCTCATTTTTTAAATGCTTAAAATATATATTAGTATTATTTGTGTGTTTGTTTCATTTTATATAATTTCTTAATATAAAGATTATTTTTAATTTTTGTAATATGTCTAATACATTTTTTGGATGTTACACATTTTTATATTAAATTAATTTCATGTTTTGTAATTGTGTTTTAATATTTGTGTTCCATTTAAATATATAAATAAGTATATTTTATAGATTAATGCTTTTTATAATAGTAAATAAAATAAAAAATTAAAATGTAATATATATTAAATATATATTTTTATTAATAGTGCTACATTATTTTTATGTGTGTATACATATATATATATATATATATATATATATATATATATCTCCACACAATCCAGTGACAGATTTCTCTTTGTAAGAAAATCACCGGTGCCATGGCCTCAGTGAATAAACGTGTTTTATTGCAACACAAAGTCCCGACGCGTTTCGGAGTTACAGCACTCCTTTCTCACGGGCAAGGTTCAATGCATGTATGTATATATTTTTGTGTGTGTCTTGTATGAGTATATATTTAGATATATTTTTAAACATAAAAAAGTAATTATTTTATATTATTTTAGTGTTATATGTAATATTTTAGATTTACTATTTTATACTATATAGAAATGAAAATCGACATTTTTTTAATGTTTTTAATGATATTAGTGTGAAATGAATTTTTTTCTAAATATTGTTGTATTTAACGTTATATGAATACAAAAGCAATATTTTTGTAATTGATACTTTTGGCACAATATTTTTGTATCACGATATTTGTGAGATTGATTTTATGTCAGTGATCCACTTTTCTTCACCCTTATTGCTAGCAGTATTAAATGTATGGCCACATGAGGAGTTACATATTTTCATCTCTTTTGAACACCTCTTATGTGTCTGTACATTTAAATGCTTAGTGTTCTTTTTAGTGTTATGTTATGCTATGTTATAACCATTTATAAAGCGTGCGGCTACTCCAAGGAGTGTCCCGGCGCTGGCAGGGGGGGGTAGGGCGCAGGCGGGTTCCTAGATGTTAAAGAGGTGAGTTTTGAGTTTCTTCTTGAACAGTTCTAGACTGTCTATCAACCTCAAGTAGGGAGGGAGCCTATTCCAGACCAGGGGACCAAGATATGCAAAGGATCTCCCCCCCATACTGAGACTGTTTATTCGAGGGACCCTTGCCATATGAGCCGAAGAGGAGCGAAGAGTACGGGCGGGGTCTTAGGAACTGAATCTCTCTTTGAGATATGATGGCCCTGTCCCGTTCAAGGACTTGTGCACAAGGACCATGGCTTTAAACGTCACCCTTTGTTTCATCGGGAGCCAAAGGAGGGCCTTTAAGTGGGGGGTCATGTGGTATCTAGGGGGGAGAGTAAGCAAAAGTCTTGCTGCAGCATTCTGTACCACTTGAAGTCTGTTAAAGAGGTAGTCGGGGAGGCCCAGGTACAAAGCATTCGCGTAGTCCAGTCTCGATGTGATTAGAGCCTGCACCACTTTTCTGCCTGCTGCCTCAGAGAGGAGTGATAGAAATCATTTCAGCATGCGAAGCATGCTGAAACATGACCCCATCAAGGCTTGGATCTGCGGGAGGAAGGAAAGTAAGCTGTCAATTTTAATACCTAGGTTCTTGACACCGTTTTTTGGGGGTCCCGGATGCAGCCAATTGCTTGGCCAGCAGTCTGCCACCAAGTTGTGAGAGACAGCTCCAAAGGTTGCAATCTCCGTTTTATCCGGGTTGCATCTTAGGTGATGCAGCACCAGCCATTGAAAGACATTGGTAAGATAGTCGGAAATCTCCTTCTCATCTAAGTCCGTGTCTTTATCACAAGTAAACAACAGCTGTGTGTCAAGTAAACGTTAATCAGCGTGGGCTGAGAGCCAACCCCTGTGGCACTCCCACCAACAGGGGCCTGGCATGAGCTGTAAAAGGTGGCAGCCAGACTTCCAGTGACCGACTGTCCAGGAAAGATGCCAGACAGCTATAAGCATGATGTCTGATTCCTATTTTATGTAATCGTTCCAGCAGCATGCAATGAGGTACCGTGTCAAATGCCACTGTGAGGTCAAGCAGTATCAGCATAGCTTTGCCTCCCCTGTCGAGGGTGTTTTGGATGTGCTCCGTTCCTTCCAAGAGAGCCGTCTCAGTACTAAATTGTAGGGGTGGGCGGAATTTGCGTAGTCGCGCTTCGCAAAGCTCTGCAAAACGGTAAAAAATCTCCGCGAGCACGCAAAAGTTCCATGAACATGTGGAATTGCTTGTTCCGCCCGTTCGCGATGCTTTTTTCCTGTTCGCGAACGCTGTTTGCTGCTCGGGGAGAAATATCTCGCGAACACGCATTTTGAAAGCGCGAACAAGCAAAAAATTCCGCGAAGCCACGGATCGCGGAATTTTTGGTAATTCCTCGTTCTCCGCGGAACGCGAAATTACCCAAATTCCGCAAGAGGAACGGAATTTACCGCCCAGGCCTACTAAATTGGGGCCGGAAGCCAGATTGAGTAGAGTGAAGAATACCATTGGCTTCCAGATATATGGACAGTTGACGATTAACTTCTTTCTCCAAAATTTTGGAGAAGGCAGGAAGAAGGGAAATAGGCCTCTAGTTCATAGCTTGCTCAGGGTCTGCCGTAGGTTTTTTAGCAGCGGCAGGACTTTCGCTATTTTCCACATAGAAGGGAACTACCCCCGTAGCCAATGACTAGTTGAAAATATGGTTTATAGAGGGATTAATCGCTAGTGCCACCATATTTAGAACCGCGATAGGGCAAGGGTCGAGAGGTGAGCCAGATTTAAGCCTTTTTAGTGCTGCTAAGGACTGAGCCAGGGGGATAGGGGTGAAGGCGTCCAAGGTGGCATACGTGAGTGGAGGGGGAGCTGATCTCAGCCCCTGATTCTGCAAAGAGGGTGTTGGAATCCCAAAACTGTTTTGAAGGGACATCATTTTTCATGAAAAAATTGATCAAGCTCTATGTACCAATTCAGAGAGGGGGTGCAGGCTCTTGAGGATACCAGAGGACGCAGAAAAGAATCAACGATTTTAAAAATTGCCTTTGCTTTGTTGTCCGCTTCCATAACCCTAGTATCAAAGAAACTTTTTTTTGCTAGTTTCAGTTTCACTTGATATAGCTTTAGAGCAGCTTTGTAAGCCATTTTATCATCGGTGGAGTACTCTCGACTCCATATTCTCTCCAGCTTCAAACAAAAAAAATTCTCTCCAGTGTCTTCAAACTACACCAACAATTATACATGCAATCCTAAGCTAAAACTACGAAAGTTATGCAGCATGCATTTTTACAACAGTCTTTCGGTAAGAGTTTAGCAAATATGTTATTTGCTTTAGAAAAGGTGTTTTCTGACATAATTATGCGTGACTTACTGTTAACACTAAAATGTCATTGACACAGAACGAATACATCAAACTAACAGGTTCTAAAATTTCTGCCATATTTCTAAAACCGTTGTCAAATCTTAGAGGTCATTCAGTTCAGCAGGATAAAAATATAGAACCATTATTGCTAAGGTAGAGCTATTAGTCATGTTTTGATGTATTTTTTGACTGAACAGATGATATAAAGTGTGATACTATTTTATGGAATCGCTGTTCTGCAGAGACATTTAAGTGAGACAGATACACATTTTATGACCTAGACAGTTTCTCTTATCTAAAAGTTTAACTTTGGATCATTATAGCACATTCTAAAATGGCTATGATGTATAGAGATTCACCTTACCCCAACAGAGTATTATCGTTATTTTTTTTAATCTTACACATACTGGGATACAGCAAAAATTCATGGACAGCAAAAATTAGGTACAAGACTCACGGTGAACTTCAGTGTTAAGTAACCTGTGCAGTGCTTAATTTGAGCTGGTGGTCGCCAGTCGGGTCACTGGCATCTATTTTTGGGGACCAGCACTTATTTCACACATCAGATATTTACCAAGTTCAAGAGAGGGAAAAACACACAGATCAGAAAGACGAAAGAAGAGAAAAACGTCAAAACCGTCACAAAAACAGTAAGCAGGATCCTGCAACAGTGAGAAGAAGGGACATGGAGTGTCTTGTGGTGGATGAAAGACTACCCACATTGGTATTCAGCACACAATGTTTAATTGCACCGGCTGTGGGTTTCTGAACAGACCTTTTGGCGTTGACACTCTTTCTTCCACAAATTAAGCACTATGTTAGTAAGTCTGCGTCCCTTTAATGTTCTAAAATCTAAAGAAATCTTGACTTCTCCACTTTATATAGTTAGGCAATCTAAGCTTCCAAGTAGACCGTTCATACTATCAGAGATTATATTTTAGGTGAATTAGTCAACAACTTCACATTTGATATGTTCTGTGCCATCACTTATTACATCACAAATGAAGCCCTGATGGTTACCTAAAAGTTACAAAAGCAAAACACATTACATTACTTAAGACTTGGCTGTGAGAAAATGCCCCACTTTGTGTGGTCACCCCTATTTTTACTGAATTTTTATTGCTGATTTTTATACTCTCCATACTTGATCACTGTTGTCCAGTGCCCAGTGTATGTGCCCAGTGTATGTGTGCTGACTCCTAAAACATGAAGAAATTGGCTAATCACTGATTGGCACTCCTATAATGCTATAGTTTATGGTGTAGAACCTACACCCATGGCATGGGAAGTTATCTTTGAACTGCAGCATCCATTATGCCATGCAGCAGTGTGACAGAGAAAACATGGTTCAAGACCTCAGAGTATAATCCGACTGCTGCAGTTTAAACATAGAGTCTGACCCATCAGAATGACCCTTTTATTATATCCACCTTGTTGTCCATAAGGCAGGGTGCATGATACTTAATAGAACGACATGAAAGAATTTAATGTTTTCATGTCTCTACAGTGAAAAGGCCTCAAAAGCTATTTCACTGTGTCAGGCCCTGACTCTCATAAAGAAAACCAGAGTACAGATTAAAATATTAATTCTGCTATCTAGGATTTGAGACCAGCTAGAAAAATGATTCAACTATTATTTAATATATTTATTTCAAATCCAATCTCCGGGTAAAGTTAGATTTTTAATTCATATTTAGGAAAAGTAACTTTACCCTGGTGGTCTTGGGAGCTACTTTAAATTATCTTTCGAGGAGCTGCCCAGCCAGTGCTTGGCCTTAATAAGGTGAAGAGAATTCTTCCAGAGCAGAGACAATGTCCTGGTAGAGTGGGTGGGGGTTCTTTCCATTACAGTAAGTCCTGTTAAGATGGACCAAGGAGCTTCATTAACTTGTAAAGAGGGCCAGCCCCTTTCACATGTAAATGTAAAGTGAGACCTGAAGAAGGCAAACCTTTGTCCCCCCCATCTAGGCTGGCACCAGTGCCAGTGGGATGGGAGCTCCCTCCTATCTGGTTTTGAGTGACTACAGAGGAGGATACTGCTCATTTTCCTGTCCACACCTCTTGGCAAAAAGAACAGATGATGGACGGAATGCAAGACAACTCAAACATTCACCCCCAGTCACAAATCTTTGTTAAATCCCTTGTTTTTTATGCTAGCCATGCCATTCCATTTTGGACCCAGATATATAATCAGTCTTGACCCTGCTCCCAATGGGAACAGTCCAGCCCAAACTGCCAGACCCGATTCTCCCTGGCCAGAAACAAGCATCCTGGGCCTGGTTTCGGGATATCACCCCTCATCAGCCAGGCTGGCAGTTTGGGCTGGAATGTTCCCATGTGGAGCAGGGTCAAGACTTATTGGGTCCAAACTGGGGTTGCATGGTGAGCAAAAACGCGAGGGATTAAACCCAGATCTGTGATTGGGGGTGAATATTTGATTTGTTCAGCATTCCATCCATCATCTGTTCTTTTTGCTTTTGTCACCCTAAGTGGGAAGGGTATGCCCAGACCTGAGTCCTGTGCTTACTGTGCCACTGGATTCAAGCTAGCCTGGCTGATGAGGGGTGATACCCCAAAACCGGTCTCTGGATGCTTGTTTCCTCTCCGATAGGACCCGGGCTTGAGTTTGGACTGGTCTGTTCCCATTGGGGAGCAGGGTCAAGAAGACTGATTTGCATATGGCTGGGTCCAAACTGGGGTGACATAGTGAGCAAAAGAACGATTGATTCAACCCTGGTCTCTTGACTTGGGGTGTGAGGTTGAAAAGCTTCAGCACTCCATCCATCATCTTGTTGTGTTTGATATCTTCACCCTAATTGACCTAGGGTATGCCCTGACGTGTGTCCCCTACTCACTGTGTCAGTCAATTCAAGCTAGCCTGGCTGATGAGGGATAATACCTTGACACCGAGCCAAGGATTCTTGTTTCCTGTCCAGGGAGGACCTAGCCTGGCAGTTCGGGCAGACTGTTCCTATGGTGAGCAGGGTCAACACTGATTTGCTTATGGTTGGGTCCAAACTGGGGTGGTGTGGTGAGCAAAAAAACATGATGGATTAACCCCAAACATGTGACTGAGGGTGAATGTTTGATTTATTCAGCATTAGGTCTGTCATCTTTTCTTTTTGCACACCTCTTGGTGGGCATATAGGTTCTACATATCACTGATATTCCATTTTGGATTTTGAGAATAAGAGTCACTATGAGATTGTTTACAGTAGGGCAAACAGGAACTGCTGAAAAATCGAGTAGGGTTTTCCTTGGGAACGTTTATCCCATTGGTAGGGAGCCAGGAGTCACCCCCACCCACTACTGACAACCATAAATATGGCAACCTAAGACACCCTCCTCTGTGCACTATCTGGACCTGTGAAAGAACAGAAAGACTTCACTTGCTGTTTGCGGCCTATGAGAAGTCTCTGGAATCCTAATGTAAAATCCTAACTTATGGTGAAGTCAGATTTTCAATTACAGTTCTAAAAATACCTCTTTAAGAAAGTTGACATTCTCTTTCCTTAGCCATTTGGTGCCTGCAGTCTGTCTATAGACAGATGACTGGATGTAGTTCGCAGTTGGGCCCTCCTAGACAGACACAAACAATGGGAGCTTAGGTGTGACTGGATGGGCCATCATTGGCAGGATGGGAGAGATAATCTGGGCTGTGTCCTGTCTCCACATAAAGAGCCTAATGACCCTGCATTGTCACTTCAGCCCGCTTGGTGCTATGGCATTGAAGGCATCCAATTCCAGGCACTCACAGCCACTGCCTAAAAGCTTATCCCACCTTCCAGAACCAGGGCACCAGGGTATATAAACAGGGACCTCAGAACCAACTTTTCAGTATACTTCTGGACCTGTGGATACTCTGCCAGGAAGAAGGACTGCTGTGCTGCTACACAGTCTGTCACTCTGCTGGATTGCTTCTCTAAAGGAACTGCTGCCCCACTGTGCTGACCTGCTGCCTGCTGCCCTCTTGCCTGAGGAAGAAGACACGGACTTGCAACTCCATCTTGAACCCAGGACCCCAGAGTGACTCAAAGGGCTAGTCTGCTGGCCTCCTAATCTGAGCATCAGGGACTTAATAGGCTCCCAAACCAGCTCCCGGACCAAGCTGCATCAAGTTCCAGACCTCCAAGTGGTGCCCCTCATGTACTGAACCCTTGGTGTGGCTCATGAGCTCTTGAAATAAAGCTTTTGGGCTCTTCACAGCCGCAAGCGGACCCTTTTGCAGCAAATCCATGCAGCGAATATCAACTCGAGCCACCGCTAGCCCGTCTCTTGGCACTGTAATATCAACAGTCCCTGGGGGAATGGCCATGCAAAGCTCCAGCCCACCCGTCCGTGATGTCTTGCCTGCTCTTTACACCATGCCGCCTGTGACACTCTTCTTGCTCCTCGCAGTGCTCTCCAATGCAAACTGGACTCTTGGCGCAAAACTTGAGAAGGTAAAACTTCAGTGGGACTAATCTGGGACTGTATCTGACACACGCTCCATCGCAGTGAGCCCAAACTTTGGACTTTGAGCCGGTCCAGCGTGACCAGGTGGCCTCGGTTGGCCCTTTATGCTTTTAGGCTCTATTGTGCAGTTTATTATTTTAAAATGTGTGACTCCGATTTGACTGAATGGATTTTTGTCATTTTGGTCTTGTTTTATTTATTAAATTAAGCTCTATCATTCTAACATGGTGTGGGATAGTTTTTATGTGGTCCTTTCACCATTTTACTGTTTGAAGTGTTGCACAAATACTTTACACATTGCCTCTAAGTTAAGCCTGACTGTTTTGTTCAAGCTACCAGGGGGTAAGCACATATTAATTTGGGGTTTGCTTGTGCCTTACCCTGACTGGGATTGTGGTTCCTGCTTGACCAGGGCTCACACCCCAGGAAACCAGTAATCCAATTTCTAACACTTTTACATCAAACTTGAAGGAGCTCATCGGTTACCCTTCCAAGGAGGTATATCCTTCAGACATGATGCATCATCTACATAGTAATAACAAACATAACATCATGCATGGTTAAAAAAACATTGCAAAATGAAAGAGTAATAGAATAATTAACAACATTGCCAGGTTCAACAAGAAGATGTGTAGAAAAAAAAACTCAAATTCAAAGAACATCTGTACCCATCTAAATAAGGTTGCATTATTACTCTTAGAGTCTAGAAAGAAGCTTAATACCATTACATATCTCTTGATACTTTCAAAGTACCTCAAGGTCCCTGGCCCACAACCAATGAATGGATCTCCCAACATTCTTACTCCTCTCTGTTGTGCATGGTGATATATCGTTAATAACTATGGGCCTCATTTGGAAGGCGGTCAGAATGCAACTGACAGCCTGTCAGTGGCTGTCTCACCAGCAGACAGCCCTTCGGTCCGACTGCCAGATTATGATACTGGCGGTCGGACCATTTGCTGTCAGGGGGAAGACCGCCCCCTCTGACAGGATCTGAGATCCCATCGGCCACGGTCAGAATCCTATCCCTCCCGCCATAGGAAATAGGATGTCCCTTTCCGACTGCCTTTACATGGCGTTCTGGCCGCCCTAAAAAGGCAGACAGAAACGGACTTTGGGGGACCCAAGCAGAGCCCCCATCCCCTGTGGGCCACTGCTAAATAGTCTTGGGGGCAAATGTAGTGCCACCCCACACATCCAAGCACCGTGTGCCAGGCACCACATGGTGCATGGATGTGCACAAAGTGCTTTTTTATAGTGTGACTTTTGCTGTAGCCCTTTTTCTGGGGTGCAGCACAAGCTGCACTAGAAAAAAGCACTTTCCGACCACAACCATAGGGGTCATATTGTAATATGGGTGGAAGGAACCACCGACTCATTGTCAGATGGTCTCCTACCTGATACGATGGCGGTCAGCAGTCCGACCGACCGTCATTGTCATGAGGCCCTATATTTCTCCTGTAAGTGTTGCATTGTTCAATATTCAGTTATTTTCCAACTAGGGTGGCTCTGTATAAATCTCAAATCACAAACCCAAAAAAAAACATCATTAGTGGCAACACAGATGCCATCACACAGAAATATAATTTTTCCACTAAGGGAAAGCTATTGAACTGAAGTATTCACACTGTACAACTCTCTCTCTCTCTCTCTCTCTCATATATATATATATATATATATATATATATATATTCTTTCACAATAGTACAGTGGTACTAAAAAGGACGCACTCACGGGTTACTTCAGCAAGTTGTTTATTGTGCGGACCCCCCCGCACCGACAGACGCGTTTCGGCGTAAAACGCCTTCTTCAATATATATATATATATATATTCTACCAACCAAAGGTGCCTGCTAAGGAAAGGCCCATGACAGGTAGGTCAATTGCCAACAATCTTTATTGAGGATAGCGATGCGAAGACACAGCACAAGCCCACGAATTAAAAGTCCAGTCTGACGAGTTTCGTGTATTCCAACACTTCATCTGGGGCTCTGGGCTTGAAGGGAAGGCACAGAGATTTTTCCGGCACCAATTTAAATCAAATAAACCCTGCCTCAGTGGGCGTGGCCACCACTGTGGCCTATTGGTACTCGTAGTGCTGCGTCTTACTTCAGTGAGTTACTCGTGCCTTGGCTTCAAATGTCAAAATTAAAATCCAAGTGGATAGTGGCGCAGGGCTCTGCCACATCGCAACTGCTTTAACTTCCTCAATAACCGGCTCCTGTCCCTTATGCGGCTCCGCCGGTTGGCGTCTCCACAGGAAAGCTGAAACAGCAATGGGGCCTCATCCGCGGCTCAGGCAAGCCGCTAACATTCTACCAACCAAAGGTGCCTGCTGAGGAAAGGCCCACGACAGGTAGGTCAATTGCCAACAATCTTTATTGAGGATAGCGATGCGAAGACACAGCACAAGCCCACGAATTAACAGTCGAGCCCGACGCGTTTTGTGTATTCCAACACTTCATCTGGGGCTCTGGGCTTGAAGGGAAGGCACAGAGATTTTTCCGGCACCGATTTTAAATCAAATAAACCCCGCCTCAGTGGGCGTGGCCACCACTGTGGCCTATTGGTACTCGTAGTGCTGCGTCTTACTTCAGTGAGTTACTCGTGCCTTTTCTTCAAATGTCAACATTAAAATCCAAGTGGATAGTGGCGCAGGGCTCAGCCACATCGCAACTGCTTTAACTTCCTCAATAACCGGCTCCTGTCCCATATGCGGCTCCGCCGGTTGGCGTCTCCACAGGAAACCTGAAACAGCAATGGGGCCTCATCCGCGGCTCAGGCAAGCCGCTAACATTCTACCAACCAAAGGTGCCTGCTGAGGAAAAGCCCACAACAGGTAGGAAAATTGCCAACAATCTTTATTGAGGATAGCGATGCGAAGACACAGCACAAGCCCACGAATTAACAGTCCAGCCCGACGCGTTTCGTGTATTCCAACACTTCATCTGGGGCTCTGGACTTGAAGGGAAGGCACAGAGATTTTTCCGGCACCAATTAAAATCAAATAAACCCTGCCTCAGTGGGCGTGGCCACCACTGTGGCCTATTCGTACTCGTAGTGCCGCGTCTTACTTCAGTGAGTTACTCGTGCCTTGGCTTCAAATGTCAAAATTAAAATCCAAGTGGATAGTGGTGCAGGGCTCTGCCACATCGCAACTGCTTTAACTTCCTCAATAACCGACTCCTGTCCCATATGCGGCTCCGCCGGTTGGCGTCTCCACAGGAAAGCTGAAACAGCAATGGGGCTTCATCCGCAGCTCAGGCAAGCCGCTAAGATTCTACCAACCAAAGTTGCCTGCTGAGGAAAGGCCCACGACAGGTAGGTCAATTGCCAACAATCTTTATTGAGGATAGCGATGCGAAGACAGAGCACAAGCCCACGAATTAACAGCCCAGCCCGATTCGTTTCGTGTATTCCAACACTTCATCTGGGGCTCAGGGCTTGAAGGGAAGGCACAGAGATTTTTCCAGCACCAATTTAAATCAAATAAACCCCGGCTCAGTGGGCGTGGCCACCACTGTGGCCTATTGGTACTCGTAGTGCCGCGTCTTACTTCAGTAAGTCACTCGTGGCTTGGCGTCAAATGTCAAAATTTATATATATCAAAACTTTATTCCACGCTTGGATTTCGACCACCGCAGCGAGAATTCACGGCACCACAGCAGAGGTAGTTTTCACGTGTGTTTAATGGTCAACCAAAGTGCAGAACATAGGTTAAAAAGACGGTCTACGCGTTTCGGCTACACAGCCTTAGACGGTCTACGCGTTTCGGCTACACAGCCTTCTACTGGATATATATATATATATATATTTTATCCAAACGCCCGAAAGCTTAAAGGAGCACTCACAGTTGATGTAAACCTCCCGGTTTATTAAAGAATGAAACCCAGCAGTGACATTCCAGGTTTGTTTATTCGTCTGCCTACGCATTTTGAGGCTCCAGCCTCTTCTTCATTGGGCAGCTGAAAGATGTAGAAAGGAGTTTCCATCAAAGCATGCCTTTTATATGACCCCCAGTGGGCCGCACCAATTGCATTCATTATCGTGATGCATGCTTGTCTCTTTAGTTTCTCAGTGGAAATTTCTTGTTACCATTAGTGGGTTCCATATTACATCTTATATTCCAACAGCTTTATTGACTCGTTGATAACCACAGTGGGTCCCAGATTGTCAGGCAGGGTAATGTTTTCACATCAATTGTGCTGACCGCGGTTGAGGCACAGTTCCGGTACCGCGCAGCCTTCCCTCAATAAGAAACGGTGCTACCTTTCACGGCAGGGCAGCCGTGTAAATCATTTTATCCAAACGCCCGAAAGCTTAAAGGAGCACTCACAGTTGATGTACACCTCCCGGTTTATTAAAGAATGAAACCCAGCAGTGACATTCCAGGTTTGTTTATTCATCTGCCTATGCGTTTCGAGGCTCCAGCCTCTTCTTCATTGGGCAGCTGAAAGATGTA
Organism: Calotriton arnoldi; assembly: GCA_963921515.1. Lineage (NCBI taxonomy): Eukaryota > Metazoa > Chordata > Amphibia > Caudata > Salamandridae > Calotriton > Calotriton arnoldi. The sequence continues at coordinate 83,300 of CAWUFW010004172.1, forward strand.
GAAAGGAGTTTCCATCAAAGCATGCCTTTTATATGACCCCCAGTGGGCCGCACCAATTGCATTCATTATCGTGATGCATGCTTGTCTCTGTAGTTTCTCAGTGGAAATTTCTTGTTACCATTAGTGGGTTCCATATTACATCTTATATTCCAACAGCTTTATTGACTCGTTGATAACCACAGTGAGTCCCAGATTGTCAGGCAGGGTAATGTTTTCACATCAATTGTGCTGACCGCGGTTGAGGCACAGTTCCGGTACTGCGCAGCCTTCCCTCAATAAGAAACGGTGCTACCTTTCACGGCAGGGCAGCCGTGTAAATCATTTTATCCAAACGCCCTAAAGCTTAAAGGAGCACTCACAGTTGATGTAAACCTCCCGGTTTATTAAAGAATGAAACCCAGCAGTGACATTCCAGCACAATTGATGTGAAAACATTACCCTGCCTGACAATCTGGGACCCACTGTTGGTTATCAACGAGTCAATAAAGCTGTTGGAATATAAGATGTAATATGGAACCCACTAATGGTAACAAGAAATTTCCACTGAGAAACTACAGAGACAAGCATGCATCACGATAATGAACGCAATTGGTGCGGCCCACTGGGGGTGATATAAAAGGCATGCTTTGATGGAAACTCCTTTCTACATCTTTCAGCTGCCCAATGAAGAAGAGGCTGGAGCCTTGAAACGCGTAGGCAGATGAATAAACAAACCTGGAATGTCACTGCTGGGTTTCATTCTTTAATAAACCGGGAGGTTTACATCAACTGTGAGTGCTCCTTTAAGCTTTCGGGTGTTTGGATAAAATGATTTACACGGCTGCCCTGCCGTGAAAGGTAGCACCGTTTCTTATTGAGGGAAGGCTGCGCGGTACCGGAACTGTGCCTCAACCGCGGTCAGCACAATTGATGTGAAAACATTACCCTGCCTGACAATCTGGGACCCACTGTGGTTATCAACGAGTCAATAAAGCTGTTGGAATATAAGATGTAATATGGAACCCACTAATGGTAACAAGAAATTTCCACTGAGAAACTACAGAGACAAGCATGCATCACGATAATGAACGCAATTGGTGCGGCCCACTGGGGGTCATATAAAAGGCATGCTTTGATGGAAACTCCTTTCTACATCTTTCAGCTGCCCAATGAAGAAGAGGCTGGAGCCTCAAAACGCGTAGGCAGACGAATAAACAAACCTGGAATGTCACTGCTGGGTTTCATTCTTTAATAAACCGGGAGGTTTACATCAACTGTGAGTGCTCCTTTAAGCTTTCGGGCGTTTGGATAAAATATATATATATATATATATATATATATATATATATATATATATATATATATCCAGTAGAAGGCTGTGTAGCCGAAACGCGTAGACCGTCTTTTTAACCTATGTTCTGCACTTTGGTTGACCATGAAACACACGTGAAAACTACCTCTGCTGTGGTGCCATGAATTCTCGCTGCGGTGGTCGAAATCCAAGCGTGGAATAAAGTATATATATATTCACTGAAAAAACCATAGGTTTTAGGGACAGTTATAGTTAGTTGGACATTGCACTCGTACAAAACCCGTGAAATTCCCCCGTTATAGTTAGTTCAGCTAACTATAACTCGCGCCCGCAATGCACTGCTGATGACGTCACATATTACATCACTCATGACATGGTCTGTGACATCACTGATGACATCACTGATGACATCTCAAATGACATCACTGATGACATCATCCAGTGACTGTGTGTTTCTGTAAAGTTTAAATATTTTTAATATATATAGGGAAAGGCGTATTGAAGAATGAGTGGGTGTATAAGTGTCTGTATGGATGGTTTACTAGGTGCGTGACTAACTCTATAAGTGAGTGATTAAACGTATCTTACTGAATGCATGGGTTAGTGACTAAACTGGGTGAATGTCTGTATCCGTCTGTCTGTTGCTGTGTAAGTGGCTGCATGGGTTTGTGAATAGCTACATGAGTGTCTATATGAGTTATTGATTGGTTGTCTGAGTATCTGTATGGGTGCCTGAGTGTTTGTGTGGGTGGGGTGTGTGTGACTCTGTGCATAGATGTGTGAGTGGGTGATTCACTGGGTGGATGGTTTCAAGAGTGCATCTGTGATAGACTGTATGGGTGGGTACGTGTGTGTAAGAGTGTGTTAGTGAGTGAATGTATCTCCCAGTGGTACATGTGTGAGTAACTACATATGTGAAAGGCAGTATATATGTGTGTTGGAGTATATGAATAGCTATAAGCGAGAGTGTGTGATTGTGAGAGTGACTGTATGGATGAGTGTGTGCTTGTATCAGTGATTGTATAAGAGCGTAAGAATGTGCTAGTATTTGTATGAGTAAGTGAGCTGGTGTGTGTATACCTGTATAGGTGAGTAAATGGCAGTGTGTTTAATTATTTGCATGACTGACTAGGTATGTGAGTACCTCTATGGATGAGTGGCGGTGTTTGAGTGTCTATATAGGAGTATGAGTGCATATGATAGTCATGTACTGAGTGACCGTAAGTATGAGTGACTGTACGGGTGAGTGAGTGGATGTGTGTGTAGACCTAAGAATCAGTGAGTGGGTATGTAGTTATTGGTGTTGGAGTGTCTATGGTTTTGCGAATGGGAGTCTGTAATTTAGAGTGGGTGTATCAAAGGTTATATTAGGGTGTGAGGAGGTGCATGAAATTATCACGTGGATGATGTCATCAGTGATGTCATCAGTGATGTCATTTGAGATGTCATCAGTGATGTCATCAGTGATGTCACTGACCATGTCATGAGTGATGTAATATGTGACGTCATCAGCAGTGCATTGCGGGGGCGCGAGTTATAGTTAGCTGAACTAACTATAACGGGGGAATTTCACGGGTTTTGTATGAGTGCAATGTCCAACTAACTATAACTGTCCCTAAAACCTATGGTTTTTTCAGTGAATTTGTAAGGTTTTTTAAATGCTAATTTCTAACTATAACGTGCCTGAAACCTATGGTTTTTTCAGTGAATTTCAAAGGTTTTTTAAATGCTAATTCCTAACTATAACATGTCTGAAACCTATGGTTTTTTTCAGTGAATTTCAAAGCTTTTGTAAATGACAATTTTAAAATGTATTAATTGTTATATTTATTTTTTTGATACTGATTTACTACATTTTTATAAACTATTTATTTTTACATATTTTATTTTTAAATTACATTGTAATTACATTATACATTACATTACAAAATATACTTTCTCAGAATGAATTACTTTAGTTTAAATACTTTGCAAATAGGCAATAGACTTTTAAGTACAGTAGTTACAGTTGTTGCAATGGGCAACACAATTTCAAACACAATGCAACATTGAGCTCAATGAGAATTTCTAGTTAAATGCAATTAGTTACTTTATAGATTACTTTTCTAACCACAGGACTGGATCCTAGATTCAGTCCTGGGACATCTCCTGTAAACAGTTGAGTAAAAGCGTTTTGGTTACAGTAGTGATTTTTAAGGATTATTATTGTATTTTAAAAGTTGACACTTAGAAACTTTTTCACATAGAATAACCAATGTTATCCTATGGGAGGAAATTCACTTAGCAGGTAAGTAGTGTTATCGTTACTTTTTCTTACTCAGTGGTGGATCCTGGATCCAGCACTGGTGCATCTCCTGTAAACAGTTGAAAGAATGCGTTTAAGTCATACAGGCGATTTTTAAGGAATATTTGTAGTTTGTGAAAATCGACACTTTGAAACTCTTCTGCTGAAAACCAGACAATGGATTCCTATGGAAGGAAATACAAGTTACTGGTAAGTACGGTTAGAATTACTTTTCAGGGTCAGTGCTGGGCTAAAAGATGCAGCACTGGGTTCTCTCCTGATAACAGGTGAGTAAATCGGAATTCGTAGTTCGGCTGATTTTAGAGGAATATTATAAAGTTCCAAAACTCCACACTTAGAAGAATTTCCAAGTGAAACCAGTCAATGTTAGCTTATGGAAGGAAATTCAAGTTACTGGTAAGTACGGTTAAAATTACTTTTCAGGATCAGTACTGGGATCAAAGATGCAGCACTGAGGTCTCTCCTGATAACAGGTGAGTAAATCGGAATTCGTAGTTTGGCTGATTTTAGAGGAATATTTGTATGTTTCAAAAATCGACACTGAAACTTTTTCAGCAAAAAGCAGGCAATGATATCCTATGGAAGGAAATTCAAGTTACTGGTAAGTACGGTTAAAATTACTTTTCAGGATTAGTACTGGGCTCAAAGATGCAGCACTGAGGACTCTCCTGATAACAGGTGAGTAAATCGGTATTTCGTAGTTCGGCTGATTTTAGAGGAATATTATAAAGTTCCAAAACTCCACACTTAGAAGAATTTCCAAGTGAAACCAGTCAATGTTAGCCTATGGAAGGAAATTCAAGTTACTGGTAAGTACGGTTAAAATTACTTTTCAGGATCAGTACTGGGCTCAAAGATGCAGCACTGAGGTCTCTCCTGATAACAGGTGAGTAAATCGGAATTCGTAGTTTGGCTGATTTTAGAGGAATATTTGCACAATGGTGAAGGAAGGGGGTGGGGCCTGAGGTGACATGTCTGCAAACACGCCCTGTGGCGCGTTTTAAGTTGGAGAATTAATTCCTCCTCAATCCCGAGGGTCCCTGGGGCCCAACTAGCCCACCAGGAACCTCCAATATGCGCCAGGGGGCTGTGTTGCAGAGAGGTGTTCTGAAGCCATGCCCCTTTTTACACCTCTCTGCAACGCAGCTCTGTGGCGCTTTCTGGACGTACCTTGGTGGGCTACCAGGGACACTCAGGATTGAAGAGGATTTAATTCCCCATCTTAAAACGCGCCACGGGGCCTGTTTGCACACATGTCACCTCAAGCCCCGCCCCCTCCCTTCACCACTGTGCAAACGCGCCCCGTGGTGCGTTTTAAGTCGGGGATTAACTCCCCTTGAATCCTGAGGGTCCCTGGGGTGCAACTAGCCCACCAGCTACCTCCATTAAGCGCCACAGAGCTGCGTTGCAGAGAGGTGTAAAAGGGGCGTGGCCTCAGAACACTTCTCTGCAACGCAGCCCCTGGCACATACTGGAGGTTCCTGGTGGGCTAGTTGGCCAGGGAGCGCGCTTGCAGAGTGCTGCCAAGGAGGGGACGTGGCCTCCGGTGCGATGCCGGATTTTTTTTTTTCATATATTTTTTTTAAAAGGGGGCTGTGTGGCCCTCCTTCTTTTTAATTATTTTGGGCCCTGGGAACCGCATCCCCCAGGGCCTGACCCCCTTTTATTTATTTTTTAAAAAAGTAACGGGAAGGGGATTGCGTGGGCCCCCCTCCCGTGGCCAATTTTGGCCCGGGGACCCCATCCCCCAGGTCATTGCCACCTATTTTTTAGGTTTTTTTTTTCATGGAGGGGGGGGCTGCGTTGAACCCCTCCTCAGGCCTCCTTAGGCCCCGGGGACCCCATCCCCCGGGGCCGGCCTTTTAAAAAAAAAAAAAAAATTAACGTTAATTTGGGGGAGGGGGGCCAGGTGGCCCCCCTCCTGGGCCACTACTTGCCCCAGGGACCCCATCCCCCGGGGCTGGCCCTATCCTTTGGGGACCGTGGGGGGACCCCAACTCCCCCACGGTCCCGCCGGCTCCCCGCGTCCTGTGGGAGCCGGCATTGCTTTTCCACATGGGGAGCTGCTGACATGCAGCTCCCCATATGGAAAAGCAATTTGCTTGAATTTTGGAAGAGAGAGCAGGTTTCCTTCTCTCTCTTCCAAAATCCAAAGCAGTTTGCTATGACAGGACGGGAGCCGCGAGGCTCCCGTCCTGTCATAGCAAACTACAGTGTCCCGGGGGTAGGCACCCCGGGACACTGCAGGAGCTGGCCCTGGGGGGTGGTGGTCCCCAGGGCCATCAAGGGCTCCAGGAGGGGGGCCGCGCGGCCCCCCTCCCAACATCTACAAAGCCCCGGGGAGGTGGTGGTCCCCGGGGCTTCGGGGGTCCGAAACGGACCCCCACATTTGTTTAATTAGTGCCCCGGGGAGGTGGCGGTTCCGGGGCGTGTGGGGGGCGTGTGGGGGGCTCGAGCCCCCCCACACAGGTTATTAATATTTAAAAAAAGAAGCCCCGGGGGGTGGCGGTCCCCGGGGCTGTGGGAGGGCGGAGAGCCCTCCCGCACCATTTTTCATTTAAAGCCCCGGGGGGGTGGTGGTCCCCAGGGCTTGGGGGGGCCATAGAGGCCCCCCACATAAAATATAAACCCACCCCCCACATGCCCCCGGGACTTGGGCCACGCGGGGGCAAAATAGCATCGAAGCGCGGGAGACCGCGCTTCGATTTTTTATCGGCGGGATCCGCGCACCCTAAGCGCATCCCGCCGATTTTTTTTTTAAATGCTTTTTCTGCCCAGGGGTCTTTGTGGGACCCCTGAGCAGACCTAGGGGTCAGGGTGTTTCTACCCTGCCCCCTTTGTGCGTTTGCGCACTTGTTTCTTTTTTTTCTCGGCGGGATCCGCGCACTTGTTTCTGTGTCGCGGTTCTACCGAGGCATAAAATGGCTGCCAACACTTCCTGATTTGGAGTGTTGACAGCCACTTGACAGCCAATTAGCATGCAGCTCGTGATCGGGAGGGTACGCGGACCCTACTCGGCCATAGATATATATGTGACTTTACTTTTGATTTCCTCAGGAACTACTGAACGGATTTACACCATTTAAGCAAAAGGCACGACACTGAACCAAGGGCTACCTATTTGCCAATTTTGGTGTAATTCCGTTCAGCAGTTCGGGCTGTAGCTGCGACTAAAAGTTCCTATGGAAAATTGCATGGGGAAAACGCGTTTTGGGATCCCCCTTTTTTCTCGCCCCCCGCTGGACGAATCACCCCGAGACTTTCAGGATAGGAGCAGACCGGAGCCCCCCAACAAGTTTGAAAATTTCGCAAAGATTCGTCAACCGGTGCCGAAGTTATTTCAAATAGAATGTTGCGGATTTCCTATGGAAAATAGGTCCTAACTATAACTATATACTGACGACCGCCAGTAGATAATATATATATATATATACATTCCAGGTCACTGCCCCCCCTTTCTCTCCCACGTCCATTCCATTAAGCAGGGGGTCCCTCAGGGCTCGGCATTGAGTCCCATTTTGTTCAACCTGTACGTTCAACCACTCGCTGCGGTGGCAAGGGACCATGGCTTGACCATGGTCTCGTATGCTGATGACACGCAGCTGGTGGTTGCTCTCTCCGATGATCCTACACGGGGCGCCTCCCAATTTCGGAGCGACCTAGCGGCGGTCGCGCGTTGGATGACCACCAACCGCCTTCAACTCAACGCTAATAAATCAGAAGTGTTGTTGGTGGGGAGAGATAAGGGGCTCTGGAGTACGCATTGGTGGCCGGCAACCTTGGGCTCTGCCCCTACCCCTAAGTCGGTGGTGAAAAATCTTGGGGTCTGGCTCGATTCCACCCTTGGGTTTCAGGAGCACACCAAGAAGGTTGCAGGCACCTGCTTTGGCCTACTCCGGGGATTGAGGCCCATGTTGGGTTTCTTCGATCCACCCACCCGCCAGTTGATAGTCCAGGCTACTATTTTGTCCAGACTGGACTACTCCAACTCACTTATGTTAGGCGCTAACAAGGCAGAAGTGACTCGTCTTCAGCGAGTTCAGAATGCAGCCGCCTGAGTCTTGTTGAGGCTCCCTAGAACTTATTCCGCGACGGGTGCATTGCGCCGTCTACATTGGTTACCCATGGCCAAAAGGAATGTATTCAAAGCACTATGCCTGACCTTTAAAATACTAAAGCTTTCATCCCCTGAGATTCTGGCTAATTTACTGATCCCCTATGTACCTACCTGTCAGCTACGCTCTGCTGAGCAATTTTTGGCTACGGTCCCTCGGGTCAAGCGCCTCAGAGTTGGGGGCCGGTCCTTCCGGTATTTAGCCTCTAAATTGTGGAACTCCCTCCCTATTCAGATCCGCCGCCTGGATTGCTTGCTATCCTTTCGTAAGGCCATCAAAACCTACCTGTTCCCCTTTGTTTAGTCTCTAGCTTCCCTCTGACACTGCTACCAGCGCTGGGACGCCTCTTCGCTGAGGCAGCTGTGCGCTATATAAGATTACCTAACATAACATAACATAACATAACATATATATATATTCTCACAATCCCTTCTTGACGACGCCGCAGCAGCAAGGAAGCCCGTACACCAGGTATAGTCCAAAAAGCAGTTTATTATCGCTGACGCGTTTCGACCTTCCGGTCTTTATCAAAGCTGGGGAAACATTGTAGCAGTGTTCTCTATATAGCCAGAGAGACACTGTTGCATAAATGGTAAACATAGGTAAAAGACTTTAGGCGCTCTAACAAGAGCAGTACCACTCAGTTTTAAAAGAAAGACTTCACATGTCAAAAAATATAACAGAAAATAAAGAAATGTTTCTTCCCTTAAATTAAATGAGAACATTGGAATTCATGTGTTATACAAATGAAAGTGATTAAAAAATTAATAATACCCAAATTGGGCCAAAAGAAGAAAACACCATTTTAAAAAAGTCTATGAGCTGAATCATGAATCATGCAAGTGCATGTATCCTGTGGTGCAACAATAATACCATAAGGTGCCACAATTGGAGTATACCATAACGGAATATAAATTTAGATATATATATATATTTTTTTTCACAATTGGGTTCAAGTCCAGGTGCGCTCACTGCGGGTGCCAGCGAAGGGCTGAAGCCTAGAGCCCAAATCAGTTTCCTCATATAAATGATGCTCCACTCAGTGATTCCTGAGTAATTTAAAACAGCACTAGTTCACCAACGCGTTTCGACCTCACAGAGTCTTTTTCACATAATTTATTTATAGCAAACTGTCACATTTATATAATGGCCTCAAATCAACAGATCAATAGTAGCTATGACTCCTAAATATGAACCTAGTACCAAAGAACTCTATGTATTGCCTTTAAAACATTGTAATATTTACACCTTTTCAATTCCCATGTTTCAGAATCACTCTCACTGTAGAACCTTTGATGCTCAAAACCTAGTGAAAATACTCTTCTGGATTTTCTTTACTTTGAATCAAACCTCTTTAATTGTTGTTTGATTCAAAACATACATTTTATTCATGAGCATAATATATCTTTTACATTGCTTTTGTTTTATGCATGTTTCGCTTATTCCTCATTTCATTAATTGTTATTCAGTATTCTGAATGCTTTAAGTCTTTCACGGCTTGAGTGTTTGCACATCTCTGTGCCGTTTTTTTCTTTTTCAATAATCAGCATTCTCTTGTTGAATCACGTGTGCCTATTTGATCTGTCTGTGCTTACATATCAACAATTTATTTTTAACATCATTCAGGTATTTATATTGAAGCAAAACAAGCATTAAGATTTCATTGCAGCCCGAAGATCATGTAAAATAGCAAGATATTTTAATTTTGTTTAAAAAATGTGATCCATATTTAGTTTAATTTCACAAATAAATCCTTGAGCGCTAAAAAGAAAAAGTTGCCCTGAATTTCTGGAGTTTATCAACATCAAATATGTGTAGGTTTTCCTTGGGAATGCACAATCAATTATGTAATATTAGCACAGGTCAATACATTGTAGCATAATCACTTTTTGAAGTACATAGTAAAATTGAAGACTGATATCAAAACTAAAGAGTATGGGGCACATGCATCAAGCCTTTTTCTGTTCGCAAACGGGCCAATTCGAATGGAAAAAGGCCTTTTTCAATGCATGTAGGTTTTGTCATTTGCAATTTAGGTAATCAAAATTTTTTGCGATTACCTAAATTGTGAATGCATTTAGGGAATCGCAATTTGCGGTTCCCTAATGCCGATGCATGTAGCCTTTCCTAAATGCGAACTGTTCATTTAGGAAACGCTAATTACCATCAACTTCAAGTTGATGCTAATATGTGCATGCTTTGACAAATGCACAAAAATGCATTTTTCAAAGAGCCATGTAGCGCACACATGCCCTTAGGGCATGTGTATGCTTTACATGTGCACACTTACCTTTTTTGTGGGGTACTTCAGGGGGGCCTTAGGCCCCAGGGCACCCTTGAATTTGCATTCACTATTTGCGATTACCAGTTGGTAATTGCAATTAACGAATGGAATGCCGTTCATTCCTATGGGCCTGTAGGCCCTTAGGAATGAAAGGAGTCACATTAGCTAATAGAGATTCGCAATTTCCGTATTGCTATTAGCTAATGTTAATGAATCGCACATTTTTGGGCGATTCCTACATGCATAGGCATTTGCAATTAACAAATAGTGATTCCTTAATAGTCGCTATCTGGTAATCTCAAATTGTAAATTGATGCATGTGCCCCTATATGGTAAGTTTAAAAACTGTATATTTGCTAATTCTTTACAATCTAGGGAACCTAACAAAAGTTGCTAAAATAACTCGGTACAGATTTGCTGGACATTAGAGCATGCTGAACATTATGTTTTTCAGATTTTTGCAATTTATTTTCCAAACGATCATAATTTCCTACAGTCTTTCATGTGCAGGAATTTAACCCTGACAAGGAATAAACCCAACCTCTAATCCTCAGGGTGTTCTTAGTGTGAGAATTGCTAGATACTTGGAACACAAATGAAAGTGAAATGCCAGATTACATTTAAACCTGAGCAAAATTTTAATTAAGCTGGCATAATTTGTGGAATTTTATGTAATGACATTTAAGTGAAATTCACAAAATAATACCATTATGCTATATCTTGTAATTTAGGGGAGAAATTTTAGCTGAAAATTCAACATTCAGGTAATGTTTGAGTGCAAAACTTCAAATCTGAAAACTAGTGGCAGTGTTCTGAACATGAGCAAACTGAAATCTTCTCAAAATTGCATGTTTGAGTTCAATTTTTACCTGAACGGACTGTTCAGGTAATTTTTTGAGTGCAATATGCATGTTATGTAATTACGCATAATTTCCTGTGATTTGCGGAAATTTCACGTAATTATTCTACAATAAATTACGCAAGTATTTCACACCTCTAATTAGAGTACCTGTGTTTTTGTTGTAAGTTTTATCTGCTTGTGTGTATATTAGCACAATTATATAGCCCGGATTCCGCAGCAACCACAGCACCGAGACCGCCCTCCTCACCGCCACCGACGACATCCGCATGCTACTCAACCAGGGACACAGTGCGGCCCTCATCCTGCTAGACCTCTCCTCGGCCTTCGACACCGTCTCCCACTGCACTCTTGCAACCAGACTCCACGACGCCGGCATACAAGGACTCGCCCTCGACTGGATCCGCTCTTTCCTCACCGGCAGAACCCAATGGATCAGACTCCCACCTTTCCTCTCCGAGCCCACAGAGATCAGCTGTGGTGTACCCCAGGGATCTTCGCTCAGCCCACGCTCTTCAACATATACATGGCCCCCCTCGCTGCCATCGTCAGACAGCATGGGCTCAGCATAGCTTCCTATGCCGACAACACCCAGCTCATCTTCTCCTTCAGGAAGAACCCGAAGACACCAAACTCAGCTTCCAAGAAGGAATGAAGGACGACGCTGCCTGGATGAGCGACAGCTGCCTAATACTGAACTCAGAGAAAACTGAGGTCCTCGTCCTTGGACCCTCCCACTCTGCGTGGGACACCTCCTGGTGGCCATCGGAAACCAACCCACCCCGAAGAACCACGCCCGGAACCTCAGCATCATTCTAGACTCCTCCCTCACCATGACCTGCCAAGTCAATGCCGGCGCCTCCACCTGTTTCAACTACCTCCGCATCCTCTGCAAGACCTTCAAATGGATCCCACCCGAAGCCAGAAAGACTGTCACCCACACCCTCATCACCAGCAGACTGGACTACGGAAACGCCCTCTTTGCGGGAATCAACAAATCCCTACTACAGAAGCTCCAGACTATCCAACCCTCCGCTACCAGACTCGTCCTCGGCACCCCACGACAGGAGCACATGACCCAACACCTGCAAGACCTCCACTGGAAAGAGAGTAACCTTCAAACTCCTCACCCATTCCTACAAATCCCTCCACAACATCGGACCCAAATACCTCAACGAAAGAATCTCCTTCCACGCACCCAAAAGAAACCTCCGCTCGGCCGACCTCACCCTAGCTACGACCCCACGCATCCGCAGAGCCGGGGGAAGAGCCTTCTCCCACATCGCAGCCAAAGCCTGGAACGAACTCCCAGTCAACATCAGACGCTCCCCCACCCTGCACACCTTCAGGAAGAGCCTCAAGGCATGGCTTTTCGGACAATCCTGAGCTGCACCCCCCCCCCCCAGCGCCTTGAGACCCTCATGGGTGAGTATCGCGCTTTATAATCCCCTGATTGATTGATTGATATAGTCCATCATCTACACATCATAATCTTTCTATTTGGTGGAAGGCAGACATTTCTCGCACTGACTGAATGGCCAGTAGAAACCACTGCACATGAATTTTGTCACTTTTTTTAACGCTTTCCAAGCTCTGATAATTTCCTCCAGTCTCCATCATGCAGCGACATATTTTTGCAAAGGCTTGACCACTAGCTGTATATAACTCAAACGTGCAAGGTATCTTGGTGAATCAGGCCGATAGTTTTATTCACAAACAATCTGTATTCATTAGTGTTTTCATCACCAACTGATGGATGGTCAGTACACAATGAAAAATAATAATTCACTGCTGTATTGTGAGCTTTGGAACAAACAATATACATGTCTGTGACTGGAAGAGTGCAATTGACATAATTGTATATACAGTCTTCTGTGCAAAACATTGCTGGTGCAATCCTTGCCATTTATTTTTTTCTGCTTGCTGTAACTAATTTTTGTCTAAGTGATTAGTTCAGTTAGGAAAATCTTTGCACATTCAACACAAACGACCATTTGCTAAATTATGAATTTTGTTGACTTTTCAGCAGAACGATAGCAAGGATGCCATGGGCTGAGTTGCAATCAAGGAAAATGGCCTCTTTGACTGCTGTTGTGGTAGTAAAATACTGCATTGTCATGGTTTAATGGGCCCCTCATGGCTCTGGGCCCCATGTCACTGCACCTGCTTCAGCAACCAAATGTATGCCCCTGCTTTTCAGCAGGCCACAGCTTCCTGGGTTCTCCCATGGGTTTCATACTTGATTCCTCCACATATACAAGATATGAAGCACAAAATTTGGAAATGTTTATTTTCTGAGACTAAGAAAAAAAATGAGCAGTGCATGACTTCTTGCTGTGGCACAGAAATACAGTTTCTTCTGTGCACCTCATACAATGAGAGGAAAGAGCAGTGAGAAAGTGCCACAGCAAGGAGTTAAGAGCTGTTAGATTTTTTTCCTCTCTATGTGTTTGTGTCCCAAATCTGTTAGTTTGTTTTTCTTAGCCCAAAAAAAATCCAAAAAGCATATTACTCCTTTCTGGGGCACAGACACACAAGTCTGTACCACAGTGTAAGAAGGTGAGATCTGACTGCATAATTACCCCTACGTTTTGCCTGGTCTTTTGCTGGTTTTTGACTAGTCTGACTGGGATCCTGCTAATCAGGACCCCAGTCTATCTGCTTTCTCCCTAAAATGTTAAGCCATGTACTTAGGTACACTCCAGATTGGATACTGGGGTACCCTTGTCAGTCCCTAGTATATGGTACACATGTACCCAGGGCATAGTTAACCCAGAGGCCTCCCATGGGCTGAAGCATGTATTATGCCACCCATGAGAGGCCATGCAAAATGGAACTACAGGCCTGCCATTGCAGCCTGTGTAAGATGGTGCATGCACAACTTACTTTAGATATAGGTTTACTATATCTATAGCTCACTACAATTAAAACCTATAAGTCACCCCTATAGCAGGCCTTAACAATCCTGTAAGCAGGGTGCTGGGTTTTACATGAGAGGGTGCCCCTGCATGAGCAGAGCACCCCTGCAGTCTTCGGAGACCATTCTCCCGCGTTGTCAGTGACGCAGCCGGACATATAGGTAGAGGTGCATTATATGCTCGCGTAAAATGCTATCTCGAAAACGGCTGCAACAAACCATGTCGTGTTTGGTATCAAACACCTTGGAAGCATACCTTCACACCGGTAACCGGTGTGGGAGGTATGATTCCACCCCTCAGAAACAAGCTTTGTGGGTCCGTGATCTCTCCGGTACCAGCCTTCTCGACCCGGACAGCACAAAATGGTTGCTGCCGACCACAGACACATTTCTCCCCTCCTGCTGCTGAGCCAAGCTTGAGCAGAGGAAGGCAGCACAATAGGCATCCTGTCACAGGGAGGTGTGACCACCTCCCAGACAGGATTTAGTGTATTGGGGCTGGGTGGGTGCACTTCCAAAGTGCCTGAAAGTCTGCACGAGGGGCACATTTGGTATCCCTGTGCATAGTCCAGTTCAAACAAGTCCTGGGAGCCGTTGGCTCCTGCTCTGGCGTGAAACTGGACAAAGAACATGGGAGTAACCTCCTCACTGTCCTGACCCTCCCCTGGGAGGGTCCTCTGAATCTGTCCAACCCTCTCCCGTTTGTACAAAAGGGCTTACCTGGCTGTAGGACCCTAGATTCAATGTGGACAAGATTCTGATCAAGAACCCACTGACCTTTGACCGTCTGGACACTCTGGACTTCGCTGGACTTCGACTGTGCCTGACTTCGTCTCCCTCTCCGTCCAAAGCATTGTCTTTGCCCGTGCCCCATAAAGGCTCCATGAAGGACCTGTGGAGCATCCAGGACAACTGAAGTATCTCCCTTAGGGTGAAGGAGTCACTCCCCTGCATTTGCAGGCACTGTAACACAACTGACCAGTTTGCTGATCCTGAGCTCCTGCAGACTCCGAAGGCTCCAGCAACACAGGAGGTGGGTTCCTATGTTCTTTGAGATCGAGTTGCCCTCGTGGGGACCGCATAACTTGAACCCCTGTGCACTGCATACATTTGCAAGTGCATATGCTTGTTGGCGTTCCCCAACCAAGTGCATTGGGCTATCTATAGCCTTAGCCTCTGCGCACATTTCATACAAAAGATTTTGGCCTCCTTACACTCAATGCCCTGAAAGCTGTTGTTTTGTGAAACTGCTAGAGGTCTCCTCGCGACTCGTGTGCCTTCGGCCTGTGGGTCAATTGGAGGGACAACACTGATTTTCTTGGGCTCCCCTGGTTGCTCCAGGCCTGCCCTGACTCCCCTTGCTGTGGTGAGTCCCCTGGTCCTTGCTGGGCCAGACTGTAACCTTCTTTGACCTTCTTTGTGGGTTGCCGTTGCCAAGGCTTGTTGGTGCTCCCGCCGGACACCGACCCCTCAGCACTCGACATCCTTTGTGGGACAGCTCATAACCGGCTCCTGGTTGTCCTAGACGACTCCTGGTCCCTGCAGCTCTAGAGTCAAGGTCTCCTTCTTCACACCTGAAGCACTCGACATCAGTGGGCATTCGTCTACCGAGCCCCTGGTCACTCCTGAGTGACCTAGACTCTGTCCCCTCTTCTTTCAGGTTCCTTCCATCAAGCATCCACCTGTGGATTCCACCGGACACTTTTCTTCTTTCCAGCAGTGTCATTTCTTTGAAGACTCCCATTGAGAACGACGGCGGTTTCCGATGCCACTTCAGCACTATGCACCTGCCTTCCCTGGGATAGGTAACTCTGGTACTATGGTATCCACGGGTGGGGTGGCTCTCCAACCTTCTATGTTCTAAGCGGTTTCTTCATAATCCACTGGGAAGGGTCCTTAATCACTAAAACTGCAACCCCGACTCTCCCATTGAATTGTACGTAGCACGCGGTCGTGTTCTCACACTGCACCCATCCTCCGTGGGGTCCCTCCTTACTCACCTTGGGTGGTTCCTTGAGGTCCCAGTGTTTCTACAATCTCTAGACACTGTCTTGACTCGAGTTGTGGTTCTTATACCACTATTTTAGTATATGTTTGGTCTCCCCCTGGAGCCCACTGTGTATTAGTACTTCTTACGATTGTTTCTGTGCTACAGTATTGTGTGCTTTGTGTTTATCTGTGTGTAGCAGATACTGCGAGGTATTTAATATTTAAGGTGTGTTATAATAATAAATACATATTTTTATAACTACTGTGTGGTTCTCCTTTCATTTAACCAATACTATAATGTTGCATTCTGGTAAAACAAACTGCTTAACATTCCTTCAAGACTAAGCCTGAAGGCCGCTCGCCACAGTTACCATTTGGATAGCTTCTAAGGTTATCTTTGACCTCTTAAATCACCATAAGGGTTGTTTGGACTGGTGCAAGGTGCCCCTTTAATTAGTGGACATCATATTCAACTTCTCACACCCAGCAAGTATCCTGAGATAAAGAATGTTGTGATAGTCATACGACAAATGGGGACACAGTGAGATATTTGAGTTATGGCACATTGTGAATA
Source organism: Calotriton arnoldi (assembly GCA_963921515.1). Lineage (NCBI taxonomy): Eukaryota > Metazoa > Chordata > Amphibia > Caudata > Salamandridae > Calotriton > Calotriton arnoldi. The sequence goes on from CAWUFW010004172.1 coordinate 99,634, forward strand.
GTACATTATATCTGTTGTCCTTAAGGTTGTCCACATATTCCTTCAGCTTATTCTTAGTCCCTTTCCAAATAACTAGAATGTCATCTACAAAATGACTCCAAAACCAAAATGTCATTCATCCACTTTCTTGCCTGTGTGGCCCAGGCATGCTCCCTCTCAAACCACCCCATAAAGAGGATAGCAAAAGAGGTCAGCAAACCTGGACTCCATAGCTGTGCCCTGCTCCTGGCAGTACCATTCTCCTACAAAGAGAAAAAAATTGTTTTTCAAAATTAGATCACTCATTTCCAGCAACATTTGTGAATGTTTTAATAATCTAGTGTTCCTTTAAAATAAGTAGTGCTTTAATGCTCGTTGTCCTAAGTCATTTTTCATGCAAGTGTGCAACCCCACTACGTCAAGTATACAAAGCTCATCGTCATATCCCAAACCACACCCTTCAATTTAATTAACACATCCATTGTATTGTGGATGTATGAAGGTAAATTCATAACCAGGGGTTTAAGGAATGAATCAAGATATTCTGAAAGGTGTTTCGTCAGACTGCCTATACTCAAAATGATGGGTCTCCCAGGTGGGTTTTGTTCTGATTTGTGAATCTTAGGCAATGTGTAAATGAATGGAAATCTAGGATTCGGAACATGTAGATATCTAAATTCACTATCCTCCAAGAGCCCAATTTCCTTCCAAGTGAATAGTTTGTCTGCTATGTGTCTGCCAGCTTCCCAAGTGGGATTGTTCATTAGTTTCTTATAACATTTATTATCACTCAGCTGTCTTTTTATTTCATTGGTGTAATCCATTCTGTTCATAATCATGATGTTCCCACCCTTATTGGCCTCTCATAACTATTGACAGTCTGAACCCAGGTCATTAAGGTCTTTCCTTTCTTCCATGGTGACATTTGTTCGTTTGTTATCATGTCTCTCTTTTACATGTTTTTGATATTCTAACTTGTGGATTTCCTCTATTGGTTTTTTAACAAACAAATAAATAGCTGCAAACTGGTTACCCTGAAGTGTGAATTGGGTGGTAATGCTAAATTGCTCGTACAATCATAGTCCATTTCCATATTAAGCATTGAAGGAAGATCTTCTATATCAATATCAACCTCATCAGATAATGATAAAGGCATATGAACATTATAGACACCAGCAATTGTCAAATTGATGCACGGATATTTAGGCCCATGGCGGAGGGCCAGGGGGAAAGGGAGGCCTGCTAGGGGGCCCACAATGGGCCCCCAAAGTCACTTTTCACCAGACTTTTCATGGCGGGTTAACCACCATGAAACGGCCGGCGGAAAGGGACATTGTGATCCCTACGGCGGTGCCTGAGCAGACACCACCACCATTGTAGGGATTGCAGGCGGTCCAACGGGCTCCTTGAGCCCTTCGGATGCGTGGCAGACTGTCTCTCCACCCGCCCACCATACGCCCACCATCCTAATGTGGTGGGCGGCCCTGCGTGGGCCGATGGCGGTGGGACGGCCACTGATGGCCTGACGGTGGCGGTCCCACCGCCATCAAAATTGGGCCCTAAGTTCTCAATCCAGTCATTGTGCCTACCTCATATCTTTAGATATTCCTATTTCAACACTGTGGTTCTAATTATATCAATGTTTCTAAATGGTGAAAGTTTGTGGTGGTGTGGCGATGATTCAAATGGAATTGCCTGCTATACATAGGTCTCTGAAGTTGTAGACTTTTAACTCAAACAGCTGGTGCCACTTCCTGTGATGTCACTTTCCTTGATGTCACTTGCAATGACATGTGCTGTGATGTCACTTGCATACTGTCTAACTTGGTTAGTCCCCCTACTTCTTTTTTTAGAACTTGTGCCCAGACCCTATCCCTAGTGATATGTATTCCCACTGGTAACCCTAATGGTTTCCCTAACACTAACACTAAAACTAACCTTAACCAGCTAGTCCTAACAGGGGGTAGCCACAAGTTCTGGGGCCCACACTATTGGCCGGCGGAGCTAGGATCCCCTCCCATCCCCTCCTCCTCGGCCAAAACTCTCGGTGTCACCTTAAACAATGATCTCTCACTAAAAACACAAGTCGGATCGGTGATCTCGAAATGCTTCTTTCAGCTGCGGAAGATCAGGAAGATCTGCCGATTACTCACGCAGGAAGCTCTGACACAGGTCGTAATAGCCACTGTACTGTCGCACCTGGACTATGCAAACTCAGTATACCTGGGCATGCCACTCTTCCTCACCAAGCGGCTGCAGATGGTCAAGAACCAGGTGGCCAGACTGATCCTCTGGCAACCTAGGTGGCAACCGGCCTCCCCTCTACTGAGGAAACTGCACTGGCTCCCCTTCCCTCAACACTGCGTTTTTAAAACTGGTTGCTTGATTTTCAAATCTCTTTACGGTCGTAGCCCCAAATTTATAAACGATCTGATACTAAGGTACACGCCCTCACGCAACCTATGATCAGCTCACCTTCTGCTCCTGTCCACCCCCACATTCAAGCGGAAACGTCAAGGAGGCTGCAGATTCGCCTCTCTTGCCCCGAGACTGTGGAATTCCTTCCCCTTGGAGATCCGGTCATGCACTGACCTTCTGAGCTTCAGGAAGTCCCTTAAAACCTGGCAATTTGTACAGGCCCATAAATAACTTCTCCAATGGAAACGGCCAATTCCTACCACAGCGCCATGAAACCAATCGGTGTACGTGCGCTTTACAAATCATTTTTAACATTAACATTAACATTAACCCAAAAGCATTCCATATTGATATATAGAATTACATTAGGTTACATTATAAATCGATCAGAAACCACAAATCTGTCTAGAGAAACTAAAGAATATAATAATACTTTTCGATTTTAATATTTGATATATTACAGCTGAACACAAGGTGTGTGATATAGATTTAATTAGAGAAAATCATTAAATACTTAACATTAAATTACATTTTGCTTCAAAAATATGGACTAGCCATAAACCATTTAGCATTTTGACATAAAGCCAAATAAACTGAACTCAGTTCAACTGCATTTGATAATCTCCTTTTGATAAATATAAACACTCGACCCTCTATTTCGTCTTTGCTTTTTAAATAAACTTGTAAACAGGGTTAGATAATTATATATTTCATATAATCTATGCTAAAATTAATCAAATTCTATAGCCTTATCTACTTATTTTTATATTTGACATCCAGTCACTATAATTTCCCATTTAGTATATGAAAGGATCCCATTGATGTGATTGTTCATCAATTTCATGGGTGTCATTGCAAGAATTAGTCAAACGGATGGTGTTGATGCAGTAAATAGAAATCACGGGCTGGATTGAAGGGGTACTGTTAGTTAATTCACTCTTTTTATATCCCCTCCCCTTTTGATGATTAAAAGGGACGAGGTTTTATTTAATCATCTGAATAAATGCATGTTGCCCGTTTATTCCCCGGATAAAATACTACTCTCTGTCCTTGTGCACAGCATGACTTTAATTTATTTTTTGTGTTTCCAATTCACTACCAGGAGTCTTAGACAGACAGATGCTGAGCGGACCAGGAGAAATATACAACTAATTGGCTGCAGCAGCAGCGAGCGCTCGAGGCGTCGTACATCGAACGTACATTCATGAATCAGCAAGGGTTTGGGCAAGCGCAGGGTCACGTAAACAGTTTTCTATCAGCGGGGTCTTCTTGCAAACCTAACAAAGCGTATGAAAAACGCCTTCTCTCCAAATAATGGCACCTGTTATGTAACAGGTGCTCCATGGAATGCAGCTGTGATTGGACAGAGTACATATTTAGCGGAGTAGTGTCATAGTAAACACAAGCGATCAGTACACCCTCCCCACGTAGCGGCGTGACCTTTACCTATTAGCCTCATTTGGTCTGTTTGTCAAAGTGGTGTGCATCTGGAGGGAATAAAAAAAGCTTTCATCAATTAATTTTAACTTGTTCAAAGCGAGGAGTCAGGCAGGCTTCCCAAGAGGTTCGCTTGGAACTTCAGGCTAGAAACAAAAGTGTCCCCATTATGTCGAGCCGTGTAATTAAAACCACGGGCGCAGCTTCTCTCACATGTAAATGAAAATATAATTACCATTACAACCATTGTCTGAGCCACAATGGAGGCAGTGCTAGGAAACACGCTGCCCGACCCATATCCCCTTAAAATTGTTTCACATAGAGGTGTTAAATTCGTCCTTTTGACAGTGCATACTTTAAAAGTGTCAGTAAAATGCTTTAATAAATCTCTTCGCGCAGACATCTTGCTCGTTCTGAGGACGTAATCTCGACTGATGAAAGCACACTGCACGGAGCCCTACTTAATCATGAGCTTGGCACGAAGCCCTTGATAAGTTGTCCCTGAAGCTCGGTTTTCTCACACTTCTTAGTACCAACAAATGACAACAATACAAAGTTAACTCTTTCTTCCCTCCATATATGTGCACCAATTTGGGCTTACATTTTAGGAATACTTAATTTGAAATCATACACAGGCTCAGACTGGGAACCCAAAGCAGCTCTGGCAATGTTGACGGACCAGCCCCCCTGCTGCTTTTGTTGCTGGGGGCCGATATAGTAACACAGCTGCAAAACTGGCCCTTAGTAACAAAACGGCCCCCGCCGCTGCAAAATCGACCCCCACCCTTCCAGCCTCCCGGTAAAATGCCCGATGCTTACTAAGGCCAGTCCGGCCCTGATCATATAGAGAAGCACATTGGCTTGCCATGGTTGCGGCGCAGGGGCATGAAAGCACTGACCCTAACTGTCAGATACCTGTTTTAACTCATTTATGAAATAGCCGCATCAGAATGCCTTTCTGAAACTAAATAAACAAAAGTGTCCTAAAACTGAAGACAGATTTTCACAAACAAATCATTTTTCAGTTTTAGTGTTGTATCGTTACACAGTGTCAACACTCACATATCTGGAACAGAAATATATGTGTTCCCAGTAGCTCAGAAGACAAAAATATATGTATATCTTACCTCTCCCACTAGTATTGCAGACACACAACGTAAGCTAGACCTGAACTTTCAACTTTTAGGCCCAGCTGACTGAGTAAGGACCAGATTCCCTGTATTCCATGGAGAAACCTTGATAAATTGAAGAATCTATCCCACGCTATTGCAGTGTATTCCAAATGAAATACTACATGCATCACTTGAATAGATAATTCCATAGAGGGAGAGGGGTGGACAGTCTTCCCAAATCTTACCTACAACTAAAAGTTTGATAAAGACTCAAGGAGACTGGGCCCATCTTTTCAATTCAATCCAATGTTGGATCCTCGATGGTTCTTTTTAGCAGCATGAATGTGTAGTTGGAAGATAAGCTCGTAAATCACTGGACATACAGTGTAACATTAACGGTTACACAAAAACCCAAATCGACAACCAATTTGAGGGTTAGTCAGTTTTATTACAAATTAAAAAATATTTGGACATACACAAACCTCAGCATGAGAGTGTAGAAATACAAGGGAAATAGAGGAAACCTCTTGAAAAGGTTCACATGATGGAGCAGGAAAAGGACTAGAAGCTCAATTACAATTATGCATGAGATGAGGAAACAAAAGTTCAAGTCTCCTTGCATCAGCACTTCTTCTGTATGCAGCATTTAATTCTAACTATCCCTAATCTAGATCTAAAGTGGCATCCCTAAATTAAGAGACAAACAAAAGACGCTAAAGAGGAAAGGTGTCAGTGAGCAAAGCCTTCCTAAGAAGTCCCTTCTCCCTAAGATGGGTCAGAATATGGAGCCACAATCAAAGGAAAGAAAGCACATCAGCATGCAGGTGCTCTCTGTCAGGAGATCAAGCGGGAATGTGGTAATTGCCCCTCTCTACAAAGCATCATATACATAATGTTGTATCATCAAAAGTCCTATAGTGCTTTTCATTTCACAAGCTGTACAAAGGGCTCAGCCACGAACCTTTCCATGATGTTGACTCCCTTCAAGACCTTCTCCACGCACACTCCCTTCTGTAACAGCTCGTCCTTGGTCTTCTCCCTGCCTCCCATGTAAAAACACTGTTGGGTTCTCGTGTTGGTTCTCGTGCCGACATTCCTTCTCGGGTTCCCTGCGTGGAACATGGAATGTCTCGGCACTGGCAGTTGCTGCCGGGAGGCTGGGGACACCGGACATACTTATTAAAGGATGAACCGTACCATACCTGGACTCCGTCTTCCTTTCATTGGCGACGAGTTGTCCGGTGCCAGTCTTCCCACCGCCTGTTGCTTCGTGCCGTAGTTGCTGTTTGCCCTGCCTCCAAGCTGTGTTTCCTGGGTTTGGCAGAGGCGTCGTTTGGATTTAATCATGACACCCAGAGCTGACCCGGATGTCGCTTGTCCTCTGCCCAGTGGTCGCATCTTCTTCTAGAGGTCCGGTGAGCCTTTCAACCTTGTTTTCTGCGATTTTGCTCTGTGGGCGCTACTGCGTAGTGACGATCGGCGCGTGTGCCGGCGCGTGTCACTTCTGCCAAGACTGACGTTACGCATTAGTCCACGCGCCCTGCGTTGCCAAGGAGTGTTTTCATTGTTGTGGCAACCCGCGCGCATACAGGCGCGTGCCACAACATCTTGCACGAATTCCCTGCACGTAGCTGTGCGCGTCTTAGGGAAAGCTGTGGATGTGGCAACCGGCGTGTATACCGGCGCGCGCCACTGTTTTGTTGTTAATTCCTCTGCGTGTTATTCAGTGATGCGCACACTAAATTCGCGTTGAGTCAGCAAGTTTCACTGATCAAGGTCAGCAAACCCACTCAGTGTTATACACATTGTGACAATTAAAGGAACCTACATTAGTCCAATGGCGCAACGTTATTTCAAGTACTTGTATATTTAGTTGCGTTAGGCAGGTTATGCACTTTCTTTAACCTGGCAATTTGTGGCAACAGCACAGCATCGGTGTATCCAGATTAAAGGGACTTCAAAGTTTAAAAGTCAGGGTAATTGGTGACATCGTGCTCATTTACGGTGACATACATTAGTGTGAATTTTACCTGCAAGTTAACTACTTGTTTGTAGCGATCTTCGTGGCAGCAACTCACCCACGCAATGGATCACGTGGTGGTACCACCTCCCTTTTTACAGTCACCTGGTACTCCTCCTGTCATTTGGCAGCAGTGGAAAGAGACATTCGAAGCCTACCTTGAGGCGATTGATGGTGACACCTTTACTTCAAAGAAGAAGAAGGCTTTACTTGTATACAATTTAGGCGCTGAAGGGAGGACCATTTTAAAGACGTTACCGCTAGAACTTGTAAGAACATGCATCAGTAGTGGTGATGAAGGTGACGCCTTAATTGTAGATGATTACGCCACACTTATTAAAACCTTAGACAAAAGGTTTAACCCCAAGAGGAATATAGTACTGGAGCGTCATAAGTTTTTGCAACGTGCTCAGATCCCTGGGGAATCTATTGATGATTTTGTAGCTGCTCTCAGAACTCTAGCAGTCACTTGTAATTATAGAGAGTTCAGAGATGAAATTATCCGCGACCAGCTAATTGAGCGCACGTGCAATAAAAAGATTCAGTCGAAACTTTTAGCTTCCGAAGACCCGGATCTAGAAACTGCTCTTATTTTAGCCAGAACGATTGAGCATTCTCAAATATGTATGAAAGAGATGAGTGGTTCTGCGTCATGCAATGGGTCTGCGTCATCCAACGAAGTCAAGTTACTCAACTCTAAATCTACGTGTAAACCTGCAAAAGGAACTGACACAAACGTACCTAGCATCTCTCCTTCTGCATCCAGTTTGCCTAAATCAAAATTTGAAAGACCCGGAAAATCTGATCTTTCCTGTTATCGATGTGGGAGTAGATCTCATTTGGGAAATTTTAAATTCTGTTTTGCCATTAGTCAAACTTGCTTTAAATGCGGTAAGAAAGGCCATTTGGCACGCATGTGCAAGGCCACTGTTGCGCATAAGGGACAATCGAGAACTGTGAAAGCTATCGAGAGTGACAGTTTTGACTCAGGGAATGAGGAGGAAAGTTATGAATTGTTAATGTTGTCTGCTTCCTCTACACTAGTGGATGGTGTGATGGAAATTGCTTCTATTTCTGAACCTCATAAGAGAAAGTCCCCTGCATGTGCCATAAATTTAAATGGGAGAAGTATTAGATTTCTCGCAGATTCTGGTTCTCCTTTTACCCTCATCAGTGCCAAGGACTTTGAGGAATTGGATAACATTCCTGTTGTTCAGTCCAACATAAAATTTTTTGCTTATGGTGGTAAAAGGGTGGAAGTTCTTGGCAAGTTCGAGGGCAAGTTAGAATTCAAGGGGGATTCTACACAAGGGACCGTATACATTGTAAAGGATGGTGCTAATCTATTAGGTTGGGAGGAGCAGGGTGAGCTGGGGATCATCCTAGACCCCAATCATCCAGACATGGTTTTAGCGAAACACGAGGCCAAGCAATTTTACTCCAATCTTCCTGAGGTCACTCCTGTGCATACTGTTACCGCTAAATCATTATCTAAGAATGATTGGATTCAAAAGTATCCAGAGATATTTAATGGTGATTTGGGTAAGCTCAAGGGTTTTCAGCACCGCATTGTATTAAAAGAAGGTGCAAGAGCTGTGGCACACAAAGTACGTAAAGTACCCCTCAGTATGCGGGGTGAGCTCAAACAGGAACTTGAGCGATTGTGCTCTATGGGCGTAATTGAGCCTATTGAGGGGTCTGAATGGTTGTCTCCCATAGTTTTGGCGCGCAAGGCTGATAAGTCCCTTAGAATGTGTGTGGACTTGCGTGACCTAAATGCCAGCATATGGGTGGACCGCCAACCCCTGCCCAATATCAATGAAATGCTGTCTACACTTGAGGGCACAAAGTTTTTTTCTTCTCTTGATATTTCTTCTGCTTACCATCAGGTGGAGTTATGCAAGGACTCAAGACATTTCACGTCCTTTGTGACACCCGAAGGTGCATTTCGTTACTTACGCATGCCCTTTGGTCTAGCATCGGCTTCTGCAGTGTTCCAGCGTCTCATGGGAAGTTTGTTTAAGAACACTGCAGGAGTCGTGTTTTTCCAGGACGATATTTTAATTTATGGTAAAACCGAGTTTGAACACAATTCCAGGGTCAGGGAGGTGTTAGATATTGTCAAATCTAGTGGCTTAACACTAAGAGAAGACAAGTGTAAATTTCTCCAGGAGGGTGTGGATTACCTTGGGCACCACATTTCTGAGAAAGGAGTTGAACCCAAAGTTAAACTTCTGGATGCCATCCAAAATGCACCTGAACCACAGAATAAAGACCAGCTCCGTTCCTTCCTTGGGCTAGTGGAGTATTACGCAAAGTTTGTGGCTAATTTCTCGGATAAGACAGTATGTTTGCGTGAGCTCCTAAGAAAGAATGTAAAGTATGTATGGTCAGTTCGATGTGCTAGTGACTTTAAACTGTTGAAAGAAGCTATTGTGCAAGCACACCCACTCAAATTATTTAATATCAATGATCATTGCATTGTCACCACTGATGCGAGTAATGTGGGTCTTGGTGTTGTTCTTATGCAAAAAGATCTGACAATAGGGAGGAGACCATTGCTTTTGCTTCTAGAGCGCTTCGGGAGCGGAAAGCACTTATTCCACCATAGAGAAGGAGGCTCTGGCCTTGTGGTGGGGTGTACAGTATTTTCGCAATTTCCTGTGGGGAAATGAATTTGTTCTAAGGACCGATCATAAGCCACTGGTTGATCTTTTCACTACCAAGGGGGTGGTAGGGCCACTCCACGTATAGCTAAGTGGCAGTACAGATTGAACGAATTTAATTATCGTTTGGAATACGTGGCTGGTGTTAAGAATCATGTGGCTGACTGCCTGTCTAGATTACCTCTTTCTGAGTCTGCTGGTGACTCTGTGGTTGACAATTTGGAAATGGTTTGTGCTGTTAGCGAGATAGCTGACACTGGAGCTGCTTTGTCTGAGGTAGATTGGAAGTTGGCTTTGTCTGAAGACATAGAGATCAAGAAGGTAATGGATTTTGTAGTTCATGGCTGGCCCAACAACACAGATTTGGTTTCCGAACTGATTTCTTTCAAAAGAATATGTGACGAGTTGTCTCTTGTTGATGGAATTCTACGTAGAGGTGGATTGTTGGTTGTACCCATGGCCATGCGAAAGAAGGTTTTGGATCTGGCCCACGAAGGTCATCTGGGCATTCGTGCCATGAAGCGGAGGGTGCGGGAGGATTTCTGGTGGCCTGGTGTTGACAGGTCCATTGAACACTGTGTTCGTGAGTGTAGTGCGTGTGTTTTGAGTGACAAAACTCAAGTAACTTACCCCTCTCCCGTCAATCCTATTGTGGTGGAAAACTCACCTTGGTGCAAGTTGGCTTTTGATATAGCTGGTCCTTTTGGTGGTATGGGCAGTTCTCCCAAGTATGCTTTGGTGTTGATCGACTATATGTCCAAGTGGCCAGAGGTTAGGTTCGTGGATGGCATAAATTCTGCGACGGTGATTAATTTCTTCAAGGATGTTTTTCTTCGTGAAGGTTTTCCTGAGGAGTTGGTGACCGACAACGGAACGCAGTTAGTGTTTGTGGAAATGCAGGAATTTTTGAAAGTGCATGGTATCAAGCATATCCTCACTTCTCTCTATCACCCGCGCAGCAACGGCTTAGTTGAACGCCTCAACCGAGTGATCAAGGATCAGTTACAATTAGCTTTTGTTAATGGTTTGCACTGGAAGGAGGCCATTTCCAACATGTTGTGGGCAATGAGAGTCACCCCTCATTCAAGTACTGGTATATCTCCGTTCACCTTGCTAAGGGGTAGGGTTGCAGGTTCTAAGTTGAACAAGGATTGGATGTCAAGGAAGGAAGTGGATATGCAGAGGCTAGGCATGGTAGCTGATGTTAGGGCTGCTGCTCAAGCCAGGTATGCATCTGATTGTGCCAGGGCATCTCCCGTACGTAAAGGGGACTGGGTAAGAATTAAGAAGCCTGTTTTTGTTCACAAGGGTTCTTCTCGGTTTTCTGCTCCAGTTAGGGTGAAAGAGGTAAGAGAGTGTGTGGTGGTGTTGGAAAATGGGAAGATCTGGAACAAGTGTGCTGTCTCAGTGGTACCGGAGTCAAAAGTTGAGTTTGTGAAAGGAAAGTTTGGGGTTCACATGCCTTGCACGACCTCTCCCTCAAGGGGTGTGAGTGCTAAGGTTTCCGTTCCAGCCAAGGAGGTTATTCCCCGAACTACCTTGTTCAGGACGAGGGTTGTTCCCTCTAGATTCCAGGATTATGTTAGGTATTAATTTTTCTAGAGTTATTTACTTAACTGTCATTTGTACAGCATAATTTATCTTGTTTTGTTTTATTTTCTTGTAGAATGTTCTCTTCTTCCTTGTCTTATGTGAAGGAAGGGGGGTGTGTTGGGTTCTCGTGTTGGTTCTCGTGCCGACATTCCTTCTCGGGTTCCCTGCGTGGAACATGGAATGTCTCGGCACTGGCAGTTGCTGCCGGGAGGCTGGGGACACCGGACATACTTATTAAAGGATGAACCGTACCATACCTGGACTCCGTCTTCCTTTCAAACACCTCCCTCCATCCTATCTCCTGCAACCAAGCTAACTATAACTCCTTCTTTCTGCAACCTTGCTTAATGAAGCAATACCCCTACTCTCCTCTAGTACATTATCTACCTGCAAGGCAAACATGAGACAGACATATTCAGCAAACTTCACATAAGAATTTAAACATTACTGTTAGAAATGAAGACTCTTCGGGTGTAATACAAATAGAGGCCTATGAATCAAGCTAAATGAATAAATTCATCATACAATGTAGGCTAACAAATACATCAATCAACTACGTTAATACACATTTTTGTATTCATCATTAACCTAGGAAACCAGTTATTGTTCTTAACACATCGTTGAATCGCATTTACTAATGAGACCTAAAACAAGTTACATTGATTACAATGATAAGTAAACGTTTTAAGCTGTAAGCACCAAGCCCTACAGGGGATTACATTAACTTTCCCAATAATGTTAGTTGATTTACATTTTCTTCTACATCTAATTCTCTCACAACACTGAATAATATGTGAGTGCGTACTACAGACGATTCAATTGCACTCCTAACTAACCCTGGGCGGAGTTCGCGGAGTGGAAAAAAAACTCCGCCGCGCTACGCAGAGCTCCGCCCAGGGTTAGTTAGGAGTGCAATTGAATCGTCTGTAGTACGCACTCACATATTATGATCTTTTGATGATGAAGCCGGAGGGTGAGTGGGGGTGTGTGGGCTGGGTAGTGCGGTGAGTGTGAAGAATAAAAGAGGTCTAGGGTAACCCTAACATGTTGTGTTTATTATCACGGGACACTAGCCTAACTAAAAATATGGGCCCTAACTGGATATTATGATCCTATAGGGTTGGTGTGGTGCATAAGGTCAACATGTTTCGTGCCTAGTATCCCCTAATGGGTCACCCTCCGGCTTCATCATCAAAAGATCTCCGCAAAAGAGCCCCTTCGCGGGTGCCCGTCGGGCATTGCAGCGCCGGCCCGACGAGGAGCAGGCCCAATAATGAAGCATGATATCCTTCGGGGTGTGTGAGGGCACTTTTGGAAAAGTCCTCCCCCTCCCCGATCCTATGAACGCCTCTGTGATTAACAATATTTTGGGGAATACCACAGCCAGGCAACAAGCACCATACCACTTATTAGGCAACCTTAAATACGCCTTCCTCCCAGAGACAAAGTAGACTCCTGAAACACAAGCACAGAACTATATCCACTCTCGGCCTGCTTAATACACAACCTCATCTTGTGTTGCCAATTCAAAGCTAGTGGTCCTGAACTCCCCTTTGCTCGATGATCCAACACCTCCTTCATCCAATCAGGAGATTTGTAAGGCTTATGTCCCTCTCTCACCACAACTCTAAACCTATCTTCTACTTGATCTATGAATGTCTTCTCTACCTCAGTTAGTGAATAAGTCAAATTATGTCTATGTGCAGAAGCAGTGTCTAATGCAGTAAAGGGTGCAAAATAATCGCCTATCATCTCAACGGTCATTTTGGTGTCATATTTATTTAAATGCTTATGAACTGGCACTTCAGACAACAATACATCATAGTTGGAAAAATAATGTTCATAATGACATTTCTTATAAAACAGACTAAGAAGCAAACTACAACTAATGCCATAAGTCACGGGCAAGTAATGTAAGTAATACCCTCCTCTACAGATGTGGATAACTGCATACAAACATAGCAATCCCTAGCTTCCATGGTGTCTACATATTCATACATCAATCTAGCATGCGCGTTAAGGGAATACATCGCCCTTAGGTAAATTACGTGGAGATGTTGCTCTCCTTTTGCAGCAGAATCATCAGATGATCCTAGAGTACCTCTTTTTGGAACCCCTGGCACAGGGGTAGCCACTTCAGTGACAACATCCTTTCGTCCCTCTTCCTAAAACCTAGGAGCTAATAATACTATTATACTATTATCACTACCACTACAGTAGTTATGAATGCACCTAAAATACATCTGCCTTACGGTCTGACAGGAGAGGCTAGTCCATGTGCACGCCCTACTACGCACAGCCATCATCTGAGATAGAGGTCTGACAGAAGATGCGGGTCCATGTACACACCCTAATACATACACACGTCATTGTGACAGAGGTCTCAATGGAGAGACCAGTCTCTCTCCAAACGTCCTACGACGCACACTTGCCATCTGAGACATTGGTCTGACAGAACAGGCCAGTCCATTTATACAGCCTTATACACACAGCTGTCATGTGAGAGAGAGGTATGACAAGAGAGGCTGGTCCATGTACACACCCTAATATGCACAGCTGTCATCTGAGAGAGAAGTCTGACAGGAAAGGGTAGTCCCTCACTTATATGCACACCTGCCATCTGAGAGAGATGTCTCGGCGTAGAGACCAGTGTCTCTCTACACACCCTACTACGCACACCCATCATCTGAGAGAGAGGTCTGAAAGGAGAGGGCAAAAGGAGAGGGCAGACCCTCCCCACACCCTACAATGTACACCCGTAATCTGAGAGAGATGTCTGAAAGCAGGAGCCCCTCCCTCTCCACATTCTACTATGCACACTCATCATTACAGAGAGGTGTCGCACCAGAGAGGACAATCCCTCCACATATCCTACTATGCACACCTGTCATCTGAGAGTTGGGTCTGAGAAGAGAGGCCAGTCTCTCCCCACACCCTACTACGTACACTGGCGAGGGGTTGCATTTACCTATGATAATTAAGTATTACTTTACGTTCATAAAAAAGCCCTAGAAATTCACTAAAACAAACAAAGGGTAAAGTAACATTTTAGTTTGGTGTGTTAAAAAGATTTGTTTTTGTTTTTTAAAAACCCTTAGAAATTCACTGAAAAAACCAAAGGTTAAAGTAATGTTACAGTTAGGTGAATTTATCAATGACAACATTATTGTTTTGAACTAAAAAACACAGAAATTTACCAGCTATAGTTAGCAGTGCTAACTGTAACTTGTGCCTCCCATTCACTGCTTATGACCTTTCACATGACATCACTCATGACATATTCTATGACATAATTGATGATATCACTAATGACATCTCAAATGTGCGCTGGTGAATTTCTGTGTTTTTTTAGTTCAAACAATAATGTTGTCACTGAGAAATTCACTTAACTATAACGTTACTTTAACATTTGTTTTTTCAGTGAGTTTCAATTTTTTTTTTTTAACAAAACAGATCTTTTTATCACACTTGACTATAATGTTACTTTAACCTTTAAACTTAGATTTTCTCCCAAAATCTGGAGTAACTGAAAGCAGTGGAAATTACTGCATTGCATTACTCAGCCCTGGGAAGTCATTCCATGGGCATTGTGTGTGTGTTCCCATGAGTTTTGATGCATTCCTAGATTTACAAGACCTTGGAAACCTGGGAATGCACCAAAAAGATATGCCTCCCCAGGAGAGGCATAACAAGGAGAAATATATTTATTTCTCTTCATTACTTCCTCTTTATATAGATGGAATATGCCTCTCAGGATTGTTTTTGTGCAGGAAGGTGTTACATGCATCCTGCACTAGGCTGCCCATTGTTCGCCTGCGCAGGGGAAAAAGTCAGGAAGCACTGCATGCCACATTCCTGCCCTTTCCCAGTGACGCATTGTAGCCCAGCAAGGTGACTTGCTGCACTGCACTGTGCCGCTCTTTCATAAATATGCCCCTGAGACTCCATGACCCCCAAATCCACTACCAAATAACACATTTATTTTCTTTGCTTCTTGAAGTCACATGAGTCAGTCAAGCCCAGCAGAAAATGAGTTTGCCAGCAACAGGCATTAATTCATGGATTTCAGAGAACTGCAAATCTGAATTGCCCCTTTTGTCCTAATATGCCATGTTGTTTCGATTCCTTTCTTAAAAACTAAGGGGTACATGCGTGACATAAACCTTAATTAAGAATTATGAAGTCATGCATAAGCCACTTTGCGTGGCCCTGAGTGGCTTCATAAATCAGGAGCAGAACAAATCAATGCATTATTCCGCCCTGCGAAGGTGTTCCATGGGTGTTGCGTATGTGTTCACGCACAACTCCTTTGGTGTCCAATGCAGTCCCCTGATTTACCAGAACTGGTAAGGCTAGGAATGCACCAAAAAGTTTCGCTTTTCTAGAGGAGGCATAACAAGGAGAAATATCTCTATTTCTCCTTGTTTATTGCTCTTTCTCTGTGTACTGCATTGTGAAGCACACATAGAAAGAGAAATATGACTCTCAGGATTGTTTTTGAGCAGGAAGGTGCCCCTTCCTGCACAAAAACAAAACTGTCTGCAACAATGAGGTGCCTCCATTGGCGCTATACAGCCCATCGGCCGCCAGCGCATGATAAAGGACAGTAATGTGTTGTTTTGCCTTAAATACGGTGCATTCCTGCACTTTCCCTGCCACGCAGCACAGCATGGTGATTTGCTGTGCTGTGTGGCTTTTTCATAAACAGGCCTCTAGATATGTTCATTTTTTTAATGTTGATTTCATATCCTTTAAACTTGACTGAATATCCAACATCTAACTTACTGTGGTACAATGAACTAAAGTGGCCGTTGTATATACTTTGGTATTGTTCTTGCATTCTCTGCTTGAAATGTCTATCTCTTTCTTTTTCAGCTTCTCCTTTTTATGCTGCTCTGATGCCCAAAAGTTCCTTTTCTACTCCTCAAGGTCACAATTAACTATATAACACTTGTGCATAAACATACAACTTGACGACTCTGGAATGTGTGTGTTGAAATCAGGGCATTTAGTTTATGTCAATATCACAAGGTGATAGCTACTCTCTTCTTTGGAAAATAGAAACCCCTCCTAGCTGGAGCTGGAGCTGCCAACATGTCAGCTATGCAGACAAAGAACCAGAGCTACCAACTGTGGCCTAGGTGGTAGAGAAGAGCGAGAACATGCATAAACATTTAAGGCATTATTTATGAGCCCTTCACACTGCTGTTGCGTCACTTTTTGTGACGCTGCGGCAGTGTAAAATATGCACCAAACTGCGCCCTGTTCACAAAGTGACACATCTAGGCAGATGCATCACTTTGTAAAGCCCTGCCCTACATTATACCTGAGTTAGGTATAATGTATGCAGGGTGGGTGTTACCCCGCAAAAAAGCCTCGTCGTAGTGGCGCAGTGAAATCTATGAGATTTCACTACACCACTTCTAGGATGGCACTGCGTCAAATCCTTATGCCTGCTTGAAGTTGGCGTAAGGAGTGTCGCAGCCCCTTTCACATGGGCCTTGCGTCTGTTTTCAGATACACTCTAGCAATGTGCCAATTGTGCTCCTACAGATACGTCGGGAATACTAACGTATCTGTAAATCCTTGTGAGATGGAGAGCTGTACAGTAAATATGGCGCTTTCATGGTGTTACAAGGATGGTATTATGAAAAGTGTTGCATCACTGGTTTCCCCAGCGATGTAACACTTTTCATAAATTAGGCCCCAAATTAGCAGTTCTCTGGAATGCACATGAGATGCCCATAGCACAATAAGATTTCCAGTGATCTACATTCACATGTGGATACCAATAAGACAGTCAAAACGATTATTTGAATTTGACCATTTCAAATAGAAATGCCTCATAGAGCAAGAGGTAAACGTGACTACTGACAGATTATTTTTCTGAACACCATGATATGTATGAGATGACATTTTATAGCAGTATGCCCTTCACCCGACATATCTTGCTTGCACTGATCACATCTTTAACTATTTTCGTTTGCACAATGGTGCACTTAATAAAGTGCTTCTTGAATTGCTTGCTAGTTACCGCATTCATTTTTCGACAAGCTGCATTTGTTTCAAAATCACGTTGCTGGTAAAATTGCTCAGTAAACTAAGCATTCCGCCTTGAGATTAACCCTGGGCAAAGCACTACGCTATGCTCGCGTAGTTTGCGAAGTTTGCGCTACTTCGCACAACGCGAATTGCACGTAGCACAGTGCAAACACGCGTAGCGTAGCGTAGCGTAGTGCAGCGGTCATTTTTGCTTGCTCGCGGTCCTCAACGTCAAGTTGGCGACCGCGAGCAAGCAAAATGACATCCCGGCGAGACTTTTTCCTCGTTCGCGATCAGCATCATCAAGTTGCCGATCGCGAGCGTGGAAAATAAACCTCCCGGCGAGATTCTCAACGCGGGGAGGTCAGGTTTCTCATTGCGAGTGGTCGCGTATGCTCGCGACCGCTCGCGATGAGAAACTACCAGTCCGCGTTGAGAAGCTGCCGCTCGAGTAAAAATCTACTCGAGCGGCAGTAAAGACAGCTCGCACTGTGCAAGTTGCCGTTTTCAATGATTGCACAGTGCGGACAAGCATCCGGCACTGTGCAATCATTGCGAACAGTGCACTACGCAGTTCGCGTAGTGCTACGCGTAGCGCGAACTGCACTTTGCGTAGCTTCGCGTAGCGCTACTTCGCGAACTACGCCCAGGCTTACTTGAGATCCATTTGTAACCAGTAGGTCAGAAGATCAAAAGTACAAATTCTGCATAGGTCATTCAGCCATTTATCAATTCCAAACTTTATATATTCACACTTTTCTTTTTTACAAGCCATAGCCATCAGCAAAGGTAAATATGCACAGCGAGTGTGTATATGTGTATATGTGTGTCAGTGCCGGGGAGGTGGAGGGGAGGAAGGATGCGTGTGTTTTAAATTTAGCAGAACCGCAAAAATAGATGGAGGGAGTTACAAACTATAAGGGTTTCTGAGAAGAAAACCCGTGTACAGCTCTCAATGAAGTTGATAGGTTACTTCTGGTAGCAGCCTTGTGTTCTTCAGGCCGAAGGATTGGTAGTAGGAAGTATAATTGATGGGATGGAAGTGTTTCCCAAGAGAAGCGAGTATAGGAAATACTCTGATCAGTTCATAGTGACTTTAAAGGTGTTTCAGCAATGCATTCCATTGCCGTTGCACCACAGTCTTCCACAGTGAATCCCGTTTGTGAACCAGTTACCATAAGGTGATGAAGAAACATCCTTGCAAAATGATCTAGAGAAGCACGAGCCCTCTGCAGAGTGCTGTATCAAATTGTTCATTCCAACATGGTTACCTGCAACAATATGGACTGCAAGTTAGCGACTTGCACAATATCGTCAAGGTAAGAAAATGTGGAGTTAAAATTGTGACTCTGTATCTGTGCATGCATCCCTGGTATTGGGAAGTCGAAATAGTTATAGGTTAATATTTGTGTGGTCGATATATTGACATACAGTTGATTCGAATGATACAGAGCCCTCAGATAAACTTTGACAACCTTTAAAATATGTGTATGCTTGTATCTAGTTGGAAGGTTTTTCTTTAATCTTGTAGTGCAAATGGAGCAATATGAATACTAACAATGCTCCATTGGCTTCATCTTGCAATGTGATTACAGTACAGAAATCTGAAGCAGATGGCAGTGTTTGGATATTTTCCACAGGGAATAACCACTCTGCTTAAAGTATTCAATGCAGAAGTTCAGAACAACATCCTAATTTACAGGCAATGTCATTTTAAACATGACTATCAGACAATGCCAGAGAGCGAGGGTAAATCACCTCTGTTGAATAACTTTTGGGAGAAGTCTTTGGCTTATGAAGTCACATTTACAGTTTCACAGTCTATATAGGTTAGACATAGATAGTGCTGGGCATGTTTAAAACTGAATAAAATATATAATACAATGGGTTTTCAGACCCACACCTTGTACTTGTGTCTTCATCCTTTGTGAAGTTCCTTATCACATGACTGCAGTGTATTAGTTATCTGTACATAGGCATGTGCGCTAAAGCATTTTCCTGACACACAGCAGTAGATTGTTAACCATTTATTTATGAAATTAATTGAGATTATAAGGCTTTAGTCACTGAGGCAGTTCACAACCCCACACTTCTTATTTCATTGAATTGTAGCACTTTAGATCCCATGTGAAAGTCTCTTTTGCTGGTTTATGACAAATATATTCATGCCATTCTTTGAAGCCCAGAAAAAGAGCTGGATCCGGAAAAGTATGTTCTTCACAGTAAAAGATGTTGTTGGCTAATAAGGAGTGTTGCATTCTAATTTGACTCACCTATAGACCAGCCGGCCCCCGCTCCCCGTTCACCAACACCATCGCAGATTACATCGCGCCCCAGGCCCTCGCCTCAACTGAATACGTACTGCTCGGAGACCTGAATTTCCACCTAGACAACCTCGGCGACCCCAACTCCACCACCCTCCTAGAGAACATCGCCAACATTTTACTGAAGCAACTTGTCTCCACCCGACCCCATCTTTGCTGGAGGAAACAACATTCGCTTCAGTCACACCACAGAACCTCTCTGGACGGACCACCACTGCGTCCACTTCTCTTTCTCGAAACCCACCGCACACAAGCCTACGCCACGCCTCCCACGCAGAAACTGGAGCAAGATCACCAAAGAGCACCTCACCTCTGCCCTCAGCTGCACTCCTCCCCCTACCACAACAGACACCAACACTGCAGCCAACAACCTCCACCAATGGATTGCCAACTGCGCCAATACTCTTGCCCCACTCCAGAACTCCAACAGACGACACAACAGGAAAGTCACCTTTTTCACCACGGTTCTCCAAGAATCCAAGCGCTCGTGCTGACGACTGGAGAAAGCATGGAGAATTTGCAAAACCCACGAAGCACGCTCCGCCTACAGGGGCGCCATCACGGCACACCACCAACTCATTAGATCAACGAAGAGAAACTTAATTCAGGACAGAATCCTCTCCAACTTCCACAACTCCAAGGAAATCTTCACCGTCATACAAGAATTCACCAGACCCCACAGCAAAACTACTGATGTCCCTCCCTCCCAGGACCTCTGCAACAAACTCAGCTCCTTCTTCAACCACAAGATCAGGACACTCTACGACAACTTTGACGACCAAGACCAAGGCACCGACCCAGCACCATCCACCAGCTATGCCACCCTGCCGACCAGTGCTTAATTTGTAAAATATTAAGTGCCAGGGTTCTGACCGGGAGGCCACTGCAGCTTGCACCACCCATCGCCCTTGTCATCGCTGCCAAAACAACTACTAATCATCTCTCTTGCATGAAAATGTGACAGTTCAGATTATTCCAGGTCCCCAAAGCTAAAGGAATGGCTGGAGAGGCAGGTATTAGCAATTTTAATGTATATTGTATTCCTAAACAACTGTTGTTCTTCTCATCTCTAAATTAGATGAGCAGCACCACCATGTGGTAGACTGTTCTAGGTATGGTGTTGACAATTAGGTGCCAGTGCCGACACCGGAAACCAATTAAGTGCCGGTGCTTAGCACCGGAAAGCCCCGGCTCAAATTAAGCACTGCTGCCGGCCCTCCTCACCTGGACCCCTTTCACCACAAAAGACACCGCAAAGTCTATGAAGAGCATCCACTCCAGAGCACCCACTGACCCCTGCCTACCGTACATCTTCCACAACACCTCCGCCATTGCACCAGAAATACAACGGACAATCAACTTCGCCCTCGAAACAGACCAGTTCCCCCATGACTAGAAACATGCTGAAGTCAAACCCCTCCTCAAGAAGCCCTCCGCAGACCTGACATACCTCAAGAATTACAGGCCCATCTCTCTCCTCCCCTTCGCTGCCAAAGTCATTGAGAAAATCGTCAACACCCAGATAACGCACTTCATAGAAACTAACAACATCATCGACTCATCTCAATCCGAATTCTGCAGCAACCACAGCACCAATACCACTCTCCTAGCTGCCACTGATGACATCCGCACCCTCCTCGATCAAGGTCACACCGCAGTTCTCCTTCTAGTAGACCTCTCAGCAGCCTTCGAAACCGTCTCTCACCGCACACTAGCCACCAGACTCCACAACACCAGCATACAGGGAACTGCCTTAGACTGGATTCGCTCTTTCCTCTCTGGCAGAACACAAAGAATAAGAATCCCGCCCTTCCTCTCCAAACCCACAGAGATCAGATGCGTAGTACCCGAAGGATCCTCCCTCAGTCCCACGTTCTTCAACATCTACATGGCCCTCCTCGCAACCATCCTCAGAAAACACGGACTCAGCATAATATCCTACGCCGATGACACCCAGCTCATCCTCTCCCTCACCAAGGAACCCGACATTACCAGGCACAGTTTCCAGGAAGGAATGAAGGAGGTTGCATCCTGGATGTGCAGCAGCTGCCTGAAGCTCAACTCAGAGAAAACGGAAGTCCTCATCCACGGACCACGCCCGGAACCTCGGCATCATACTCGACTCTTCACTCACCATGAACCGAAAGATCAATGCCATGTCCTACACATGCTTCAACACCCTCTGCATAATCCACAAGACCATCAAATGGATCCCCCTACTCCAGAAAGACCATCACCCATGCACTTATCACCAGCAGGCTGGACTACGGAAATGCTCTCTATGCCGGAATCAACAAATCACTTCTTCGCAAACTCCAGACCGTCCAGAACGCCGCTGAAAGACTTGTCCTCAGCATTCCTCAACACGACCACATCACTCAGCACCTCCTCGACCTCCACTGGCTCCCCGTCGAAAAGAGAGTTACCTTTAAGCTGCTCACACAACCCTTCAAAGCCCTTCACAACACCGGACCCCAATACCTCAACGAAATAATCTCCTTCCACTCCCCCAAGAGAAACCTCTGCTGCGCCGACCTAGCCCATGCTGAAATCCTCCACATCCATAGAGCCAGAACGGGTGGCAGATCCTCCTAAATCGCGGCCAAGACCTAGAACGAACTCCCCCTCAGCTTCAGACGAAGCCCTACACTGCAAGTCTTCAGAAAGGACCTCAAGACCTGGCTCTTTGTATGACTTCAGTGCTGCCCGAACCCCCACCCCCCAGCGCCTTGAGACCCTTACGGGTGAGTAGTGCGCTCTTTAAATCCCTGATTGATTGATTGATTGAAAGTTCCTCTTCAGTCTCTTCAGCGATTAATACATAGATATGTGTTTAATGTCTTTGTATACAAGACAGTTATCAGGATGTGATTAAGAATGGCTCTTCTACCGATCTTTTATAAAAACTTATACCAGTCAATAATATTAATTATCTCCGATTTCACAGTGCTAAGACTAATAAGATACTCAGGGCCAGTTGTATGTAGCTTTTTTGGGCTTGCAAATGGCCCGATTCGCAGAATCAGGCAGTTTGCAACCGCAAGAAAGCATTTTTATAAGTACAGATCCCCTATTTTGTTATTCAGTAACCTATTCCTGAATCGCAAAATGGGTTTGTGATTCGGTATTATGAAGGGGCGTGTTTAGGGTGTTTTTTTACTAATATTGACTCGCGATTTTGTGGACTTCAACAATTTACACCTGTGCCCAATTTTGTATCACCAGTCAAGAGATAATTACCATAACCATTGGCCACATGCTGGAAACATAGCATGTCTCTCATGCTTCTCACATTTGGTGCATTTTGCCCTCTTTATACTGGTGTTCACCCACTAAAAAGAAACTAAATGCCTCCATAGACCTTAGTTGGGTTACCCCCTTTTTAACTTTGATGTCAGGTGGGTGGAGGCTCAAAACTATCTGCTTAAGTTTTTACACAAATTCATAGACAAGTGATCAAGATTAGTTCCATATTCCTAAATGATCATCAGTACATTAAAGCCATGTGATCAGATGTTCAACATATTTATCATATTTATGTGGCAACAGACAGTCTGCTCCTTCCACCAGCCCATCAATAAATGTGCGTAGCAGGGGTCAAAGCAGGTGTCTCAGTCTGTTTGAAATCTGACATTTCTCCATAACTGAAAATGTTATTACTTAGATGAATTTCATCATGGTAAGTGTAGTGTCTTGTAAATAAACCCTTTTAGTTCCCACTGTAAACCGTAGGCCAATGACATATGAGTTAGAGAGATGATTTGAAGACAGGCTTAGAATGCTGAGTTCTGACTTATATGCAGTGGAATAAAAATGTGTAGAACTACTCTCCGTGTGTGGGGTGGTTATTGGCAAGTACCTGGGCTGGCAGGATGCTACATCTGGTGACGAGATAGGGGATTCGAAGCCCATACACTGAAAGCACTCTTCCAGAGAGTTTGCAGTGGTCCACAAAACTGCTTGTGTGTGCCATGGGTGCTGCAGTTGAATTGCAGAATCAACAATGGCGCTAGTGGGGTCTCAGCGCAATGCCATCCTGTGTAAAACACATGGAGATAAAGAAAGCACATTGAAAGTCTCCATGTCGGTAGCCAAGAACTGAATGAAATGACTAGAAATAAAAAGAACTGCACCATTACAAAAATCTATGCCATTTGCTATATGGAGTAAGAACGCTAAAGGCGGATGTAACCAGGTGACGAAAGAAGCGCACACCAGTAGTTCAGTACAGATTATACTGAAATTCATGGGCTATGAAACACAGATTAACGAGGTGTTTATGAAGAAACATTTAAGCAAAAGCTGGTCAAATATCATGACGTTATCTGCTTTAATGGACTAGTAGCTTACAAGGTTTATTTGCTTACCAAAACCATAAACGAATCATCATGCCACAACGTGCTGCATAGCGGTCCCAGAAAGGGGGTCAAAGGGGTGTGTTTGACATCTGTGAAGCTCACCACCAAAGCTGCCACGTGGGAACCCAGAACAACTCCCTAGACAGCCATCACAAGGTGTAGGAAAGCTCTGCCTGTTCAAGTTCCAGAAGAAG
Source organism: Calotriton arnoldi (assembly GCA_963921515.1). Classification (NCBI taxonomy): domain Eukaryota; kingdom Metazoa; phylum Chordata; class Amphibia; order Caudata; family Salamandridae; genus Calotriton; species Calotriton arnoldi. The sequence goes on from CAWUFW010004172.1 coordinate 123,777, forward strand.
TGCCTGAGTGACCACTACTGTCTACCATTGTATATACGTTTGCTGCATTCTTAAAACCGCCAACTGCATTTGATACTGCTAAAAAACACAATATTTGCAATAGATGGGCTGCATGGATAAAGACTTTTGAAGATCTCATAGATGCAATAGTTAAATAGATGATAAAAAGATTATGAAGTATCTGAGGAATATGGCTGATGAAGGAGTGAAAGAAGCCATGAAAAAGACACCACAAGAAGGTGAAGTGACGTACGATCAAATCAAAATAGCCTTGAATGTCAAGTTTAATCCAGTGCCAAATGTGGATTATGAAAGATACATGTTCAGTCAAGAATGCCAGCAACCCGGTGAATCCATTGATGAGTTTGTTGAGAAACTGGATGTTCTGGTGAAGCACTGTAAATTCAATTAATTTAATGATGAGGAAGCTACCCTCCTCAGATAAATCAATAGATGTCTGTCAGATTCCTTTCAACGACAAGTGCTAAAGAAAACTGTGAGCTTGGAACGAGTCCTCAAGGATGCTTGCGCTGAAGAGCGTGCTGATCATCAAGCGACTGACGTGGAGGTCGGAGGTGCACGATGTGCGTGAGTCATGTGCATGAAAATTAAGCCAAGGTACAAGGTCAAGGGACACAAGGCGATATCTCCACAGAAAATAAAACATGTTAAAGATGTACTCTGCCACCATTTGGGCCTGCAGCACTCTGCTTGAGGGCTGCTGCCCTCTTCTTCTTGCACTATGGACTGCAAACTGGCACTGCGGTCCTGTTTCGGTCACCCTACTACACACCCCCCAGAGTTAGTGCTAACCGCTGACGCGCTCACCTTTCTCCCCTTTTTCCAGCAGTCGGCCAGGCTGCCCCAGTGTGACTGCAGATACATGATGAGTGCATCCGACTCATACTGGATGTGGAACTGACACATCTGACTGACGTGCTTTTCACCTTGTTTGTACAGAGGTCCAGCCTGGCGTCCTGCTACTCTGCACACTATTTTGGCTGTATCGCCTTCCCAGTGGGTTTTTCGGCTTTCCTGTTGGGCCGCCCTCCTACACCTCCACTGACATCCTGCTAACGTGCATTAGCCTGGGCCCCACGCTGATCTTGAAAGGGCGCTTTCTTTGGCTTGAAGGATCTGGGCTGATTTTTTGGTAGCTGTGCATGTCTAGGATCAGAAGCTGGACCTCTCTCCCCTCCCCTATATGCTGGCCTCATCCTGAAATGGCAATCTGCCTTCATAAGTTAAAGTGAACAGAGGAATTGGATTACACTGCTACAAGGAAAGTGAAGCGGGACGTCTAGGAACTTCAACTCCTGAAGTTGAAATAGACACATGACTTGCCTTTTGGTAGTACAGTGTAAGGAAAGAAGGACTTCAGGCTCTCCAACAAGGCTGCAAACTGGAGCCCTACAGGAGCGGATATATTGCACCCATTATGGGCTGGTTTCCCAACACTAATGTTGATTGCATCTGCTCTAGTCTGTTCAGTGTTTCTTAAAATTCTATAACCTTTTCTAGCTTGAATACCCGAATACTGGCACCTCCCCTAATTTCAAAGTTTTGGGGTTGTTTATCAGTCTAATATGGGTAGTCAGCATTGGTTCCTTGCCAATTGCATGCTCTCTTTTAAACTGTATCACTCTATATGCACTTCTTTGGCTTTCAGTGCTGTATAACTCACAAATTCCAAACCACCTAACGCCTCCTACAGAAAAACCTCTCTACCTCAACGCCAGGCTACACAAAAAGTAACTCTGCTACTCAATTGGAGTGCATAAATGAACATCTAAGAGACAGTTTGGATAAATATGTTCACTGGTCAGTTGCTTACAGCCAGATACATTTCTCAGTAGGCTACTATTTACCCATATATTGTTGTATCAATAGCCAATATGGAGTCAGACAACTTAAATCCTACTGATTGCTTGCGGCCAAAGTTAGTCCCCAATGCACGCAAGATTAGCTACACCCATAACCTATCTAAGAGCGTAGCAAAAAATTTCAAACATAAACTATTCAAACGGAACCCTGAAATGCTAATTTCTGATACCTACCTTTGTCCCAACTAAGGAATGGTGGTTGCTTATGTAATCTTCTTCACCAATAACAGAGCACAATGGAAGAGAGCCATTGCCTTAACACGTCCAGGAAAACACCATATGTCCTTAGAATATCAATAACACCCTCACAGTTCTTCATGGCTTAAGCTACCATCTCCCTCTACAACCATGGAAATGTGCTCATTCAATCATCAGAACATAATCTAGAGCTTTTTGATGAAATATTCTTGTGGATCAAAAATAGTATGTCGAGGTATGTCCACATCTCCTCAAAAAGTCTACGTCTGCCCTCTTGCTGCTTGATGGAAACTCAGACTTCTCCCAGACCTTCCTCTACCACATCACCCCTCTCACATCATGACCACTCTCTCCATTCCAACACCGGAACTGTCATTGATGACCCCATATCACTCACTCGAGGAAAGGTCTCTTGCCCTTCCCCTTCATTCCAACCATCAGACCTGCCCCAACCCTTAGCTCATAGAAGCACTAGTACCCACAGCAATAGAACCAGCAACAAACCCAGCCAGGGGATATTCATGGATACAATTCTGCCTCCCCTACTCAATGACAGAACCTCCCCTTCCCCAGCTGCTACCCAAGGGGATAACCCCTTGACCACTTTAGTCGCCAACCCATCATCAGTGATCCATCAACACTATGTGCCACCGGTTGCTGATGATTTTAGGAGACTTCGTCCGACCACTTCTTTCGACTAATCTCTTCCAATCACCACCCCTAGCAGTCCCTCTATCAACCCTCACTCTCCTATCACTTCTCCTCTCACACTCCTCTCCTCGTTTGATCCAGCTTGCCCATGGATAACTCCAACTGCCCTGGAGGAGGTACACACATCCTCTGTCCCTAGGCCACACTACATTCCCAAAGGTATGGATTACCCCACTTCACTGGAGAACAAACTTGCTGATATTAGTCAAGCCTTTCAGCTAGGTAAAGCCAATATTCAGGACCTTATGCATACCACCTCAAAGCTCGAGAAGCTCCTGAATTTCAACCTTACCTCCTTGGCTAACCGAACACCACTCACCAAACAACTTTGCTCACCCCTCATCGGATGGCTGAACTACCCCAGGCATGAGACATCATACAGCGAAAATCTCCGAACTTGATCTGGAAAACTAATCCCAAACTCGATCTCATCTCCAGACCCCAGAGGGTTACTGACCACCTATCTGATGCCGACATCTACTCCCTTCTATTGTCTTATACTTCTAATAACAGGGAAACGCTATCCTTGCCAGTTACTATCCAGACTATTCCCTCCAACCCACTTAGAGGTCCAGGTTGCAACTACAGAACTTCAAATGAGCACAGCCTACTTCAAGTTCCCATAACTCACCGTGAAGCTTTTGAAATCAAATCTCATCACACGTTTGTGCTTCTCAAATGCAGGTTGGCGGTTAAACATACAGCTGACATTGCAGAGCTCATTCCCATACATGACCCTGACCTTATCATATTAACGGAAATTTGGCTCATAGAGACCTCCTCACATAACTTGGACATCCTAGTCTCCCACAACTATGACATCATCAGACTGGATATATCTGAAAAAGCAACGGGAGGACTAGCATGCATTTACCGCTTCACGCTCACCCTGAAACACTCAAAAACTGTGCCAATGCCCTCCTGCAAATATATAGGTATTGAATTTGGAACAAAAACAGTTTGCAAACTCCACAGAATTTACCACCCCTCATGAAACAATCTTCTTTTCATTGAACAATTAATGGAAACAATCTCCTATATTTCTGATAAGCAGACCAACCATATCTTCCTCGGGGATTTCAACATACGCTGGAATTACTCCCCTGACTCCATATTGAACAACTTCAAGGCCTTCATCACTGACCTCTGCCCTATTTAGTTTTTTTTGTAATAGCCAACACACATTAGAGGCTCTACCCTTGATCTAATCATAGCTAAGGACAACACCATCCAACTTGATTCCATAACCCCCTTTGATTGGCCATACCACTACGTAATCTCCTGCCTAATCCTGGATAAGGTGTTGACTAGATAAGGCCAAACTCTTAAACCCAGACAGTGGTCCAGAGACTTGAGAAATATTAATCCATTCAATCTAACCTCTACCTTCAACAACTTCAACTGCCTCCCACAAACATGACTAATGTTAATGGTCTTACTGAACACTACATACAATCCATGACAGACACACTTGATTTGATTGCTCCTAAGCAGCTAAAAATAATACCATGCCAACACTCGAAACCCTGGTTTAACGCCAACCTCAATGAGGAAAGACGCAGCTTTAGGCTTGCAGAAAGATAATGGAGAAGCTCTCCCTCCACCACACACCTCAAACACCTGAGGTCAGCAATAAGCTCCTACAATAAACACATCCAAAGTTCCAAAGCAGAATACGATAGGCTACACCTAGACAAAAACAGACCCAGGAAACTCTTCAAAATCATCAAACAACAAACAGTATGCAACTCTAACCTACATCCGGCTGACAATCGATCCTTGCCAAATGGCAAGGATTTCTCCACCTAATTCATGAAAAGATAAGGAGAATTGAAACTGACCTCCAACGCGATACACAGCTTCTACTAATGCAGGCCCAGCCTAGGCTCCTCCTTGTTCAGCACCAGGATAGCTCCCCTCCCTATCGCTGCACTGCTAAAAATAATGCCTCATGGAGTGTCTTCAAAATCCCAGATGAAGCAGCTTTACTCAAAATATTAACTACAATAAAACACTCTAACAATTTCATTGATCCTGTACCAGCCAAGCTCTTCAAACAGCTTAGCCCATCCTTACTCCCTCTTTGGGCTAAGATTGTCAATGCATCTCTTGCTCGGAGCATATTTCTAGACTGCCTAAGATAGGACAAGTCACCCCATTCCAAAAAAAACAAATGAGGACCTATATGACCTTTTCAATTGCTGCCCTATCACAAACATCCCTACACTAGCAAAGTTATTTGAGAAATATGTACACCTGCATATCTGCAACCACATCAAGCAATTTCAACTTATTGATCATCATCAATCTGGATTCAGAACCGGTCATAGCACTGAAACAGCTCTGTCATATTGTTGATGATGCCTTGAGAATGCTAGACATGAATGAAGCCTGCCTGCTTCTACTACTTGATCTCTCCTCTGCCTTTGATGTGGTAAAACATGATAATATGATACACCTTCTTGAGAAGAGGATGGGGCTATCTGGTCCTGTATTAAATTGGTTTGCCTCATTCCTTCACAACAGCTCACAGAGAATCAAAGTAAAACAAAACCTATCTGACACCACACACATCATGACTGGTGTTCCTCAAGTATCCACCCTCCCTACCACCCAATTCAACCTGCTCTTGGAACCGCTTACCGAACTTCTCATGCTCTCTAGTATTCCCTATCACATGTACGCCAATGATACACAACTGTATTTGAAAATTTCGTCTCCAGAAGACATAAAACTGCTCAACTGTACTCTACTGAAAACACAACAACGGCTGACCCGCAATGATTTAAGGCTTAACACGCTCAAAATTGAATTCCTCCTGATCGCCCTCACAATCACTCTGCCCCTGTAAAAGAATGACTCAAACAACTCACTGCTCTCAACTGCGCCCCACAAGTGATCGATTCCAATAGATTTCTAGGTATAACTCTGGACAAATACCTGAATATGCAAGAGCATATCAGATGCACCACCAGAAGAGCCAATTACCAACTAAAAATACAGAGGAAAATTAACCCTTTCCTGCCCCAGGTGACTTTTTGGTAGCAGTCTAATCCCTGGTCATCTCCTGTTTAGATTGCAGGAGAGCTACAATGGCAGGCCTACCCAAAGTAAGGCTTGCCCCTATACAGGCCACATTAAACTAAGCTGCTAGGCTCATCATTGGATCCAGGAGATTCGACCATATTACCTTGGACCTCAACCGTTTAATATGGCTTGCCTTTGAAGCTAGAATGCAGCTGAAGATAGCCTGCATGACTCATAAGGCCCTTCGCTACAACACACCTGTGAACTATCTGGGGGTAATCGCTCCTCAAGAAGCTCTAAATCCCTACTATTGAAGGCACAGAAGTTCAACAAAAAGAAGTCTTACAACCGCTCCTTCTCCGGTCTTGCCCCAAGAATATGGAATGCACTACCACCAGAAACTAGGACAAACCCCTCCTTTAAATTCTTCTAAAAAGAAGTAAAAAAGATTCTAATGAATGGTCTCCTCCACTAGCTATACTTAATCACTGTGCTTGATCATTTACATGTGGACTCCTTTTGGATGACATGACTGCTATCTATACAGTGCTCTGATACCGGATGGTTCATGTTCGCGCCTTATAAAACTCCACAAATAAATAAAATCAAATAATGTGGACTCTCATTTCCACATGAAGGTAAATGTCCCACCATTGGACAGAAATGCATCGGCTGTGGTAAAGCGAACCATTTCATGAGGACTTGCAAAGCAAAGAGAAAAGTAAGTGCATCATAGCGTGAAGACAAAATGGCCGACCGAACGCCATATGACACACTCCCACAAGGCCAAGCAGTCACACCAACGGAAGCAAATCAACACCAAATGAAGTCGATCGGTATCTAAATCATCGACAAAGAGTTTCTCAGCACCAGGTTCAGTGGAAGTGACAATAACAACTGTGCGATTGTTATGTTTACTTCAAAAAAGCATGAGCATGTGGGACTAGTCAAGTGTGAGGAAAAATACAAAGTGAAGAAAAATTTACATGAAAAACTACCAAAAACATTCAAACATTGTCCAAAGATCATTCAAAAGATAAATGGGTGTTTGATACCATTCATAATTGGCAGCGGTGCGTCGATAAATATCATGCCTGAGGAGAAGTATCAAGAATTGTCTCCGTTTTTACAACTTACAAAGTAAAAAACTAAAGTATATACATGGGCTGCTTCGACACCCTTAAAGAGTCAAGGTTCCTTTGTAGCCATGATGAAACATAAGAAAACTGTGGCACAAGCACCTATTGAAGTACTTCAAGGAACAGATTCAAGTGCCTGTTTGTTGAGTTTCAATACTGCTGCTGATATGGGACTGATATCAGTGAACTACAATAGCAATGCTCATCATGAAATTGCGAGTCAATTTCCTTCATTATTTCATGGGTTAGGAAAACTCAAAATAATGAATGTAAAGTTAAAAATAAATGAGGATGTTCGTCCTGTACCTCAAAGACACAGACAAATTCCATTTCACATGCAAGAAGCTGTTGAAGAGCAACCTAATTTGTTGCTTAAACATGACATAATTGAACATTCCACTGTACCAACACTATGGGTTTCACCCATTGTAGTAGTGCCAAAAAGAGACAGTGAAGGAGCTGTATGCATATACATTGACAGGCGTCAGGCCAACAAGGTAATTCAGCGAGAGAGACATTCAAGTCCACACATTGCTGATATGATAACTCATTTGAATGGTGAAAAGTTCTTCTCTAGATTGACTTAAATAAAGGATATCACCAATTGGAATGTGAAGAAAATTCCAGGTAAATTACAACCTTTTGCTACGCATATTGGTCTGTTTTGCTATAAACAATTGAGTTTTGATGTATCGTCTGCTGCAGAACTTTTCCAAGATGTCATTCGACATACCACACAGCCTGTAGTAAATGCATTTAACTACAGTGATGACATATTGGTTTTCGGAGCCACACAGAAAGATCATGACAAAGCTTTCATGCAAGTATGTCGGTTGCTGAACGATGCAGGCTTAGCTCTGAAAGCTGAAAATGGGAATTCCATAACAAAAGCTTGAAATTCTTTGGCCATGACCTTTCTGATGGGGGCATGAAACCTGATCCAGCTAAAGTGCAAGCGTTGTCTACGGTAAATCCCCCACAAGATATTTCTGTGTTACGATCATTTCTTGGAATGGCCAGTTACTGTTCTAGATACATACACGTCTTGCTACGGTCAGTGCACCGTTATGAGAACTAACAAAAAAGAATGTGTCTTTTCATTGGCCACATGAATGTGAGAAGAGATACCAAAAAATCAAGCAAGATATTGGGAGTGCAACGGAAATGGCCTACATTGATCCCAAACTTTATATAGAGGTTGTAGTTGATGCTAGACTGGTCAAGTTGTGTGCAATCCTTGCACAGCGCAACGGACATCCAAATGCCCAGAGACATATCATGGCATACACCAGTAAAAGCCTGTCACAAATGGGACGTGCTTGCTCACAACCTTAAAAAGAAAGTTTGGCAGTGGATTGGGCTTGTGAATATTTCCATGTATTCTTGTATGGCAAGCTATTCATAGTAGGGACTGATCATCAAGCACTGTTGATGATATTTGGCAATTCCCAAAGCCAAAAGGCCTCCTTGAATTGAACGTTGAGGTTACAAGAATACTACTATACACTTCTTCATCGTCCAGGAAAATATCAGAATCCTGCTGATTGTTTTTCAAGAGTGCCATTACAGTGCCCTGGCACCCCATCTAAGAAAGCAAAGGCCTACATAAATATTATTTTGAAATTGAGCACACCAGCGGCCATGTCTTTAGAACAAATAGTCACTGCCACAAACCAAGATAGTGACATGCTAAAGTTAAAAGACATTATTGCTCATCAATCGTGGAACCAGCACTCTTGTCCTCTCACTAATGACAGTGAGTATTTAAAGTTTAAAAACCTAAGAGATGAACTGTCTGTAACTCAAGATGGCCTCATTCTGCGAGGAACACAAATTATTTTTCCTGAGAGTCCACCACAACAAGTGATCGATGTCACCCATGAGGGACATGGAGGAATAGTTGCCACCAAGAGAGCTCTCTGACACTGAGTCTGGTTTCCTTACCTTGATGAAAGGGTCAAGGAAGAAAAAAGACTTGTCATATATGTAACTGTCTTTAATCCCAAGTTATTCAGCACACTTTGAACATGTCAGAATTGCAACATCATGCTTGGGGGAGAATTGCTTCTGACTTGTATGGTCCGATTGAGGATGGACATCATCTTCTAGTAATTGTTGATGAATATGCCCGTTTTCCATTGGTAGAAGACCTTTCATCCACAACACATGAAAAGGTTATTCGAAAATTAAATGGCATCTTTGTAACATGGGATGTACCTCCAATCTTAAAATCTGACAACAGCCCACCTTTTAATAGTCAAAAATACAAAGACTTTCCAAATCACCTCAATATAAAGCATAAAAAAGCACTCCTCTTTGGCACCAGGCCAATGATCTGATAGAACAGTTCACAAGTACTCTAAAGAAAGCTGTTCAGCATGTTTTATTGGAGAAGCTTGACCTCAAAGTTGTTTTGAACACTACTTATTGAGCTTACCATTTAACTCCTCACTCAACAACAGGGGAAAGCCCTGCAACTCTCATGTTTGGAAGAGCCATGATGACCAAGTTGCCCCAGTGGACAAACCTCAGATCCAAGAATGAGGAAAACATTCATACTAAGGACTTTGGACGCAAACAGAAGGTAAAAATATATGCTGACAGATGACGTCCTTTAAAAGATGTCACCTTTACAAGAGGAGATCATTTTTTGTCAGACAACACAGGAAAAGAAAGTCTGATGCTCCTTTTGAGGCTGAACCATTTACCATCACTAATATAAAAAGGATACATGGTGACTGCTGAGCATCCCGGGAAGTCTCTTAGAAGAGATTCCTTTCATGTTCAACATGTGGCCCATCACTCACCAAACATCAATGTCAATGCAGAGGCTGGGTCCAGACAGACCATTGATTCTGTGTCTGCTGATGATTCCACCTCTCCTGTGCAGATCACTGACAGTTCATCTGCCAGATCCCGGCTTCCAGTGACCCGATCAAGGCGTATGATTCAGGCACCACAACGCTTAATTGAAGAATTGTATTTGCCTGTTTATCTATGTATTCATTTATATATCTACTTGTATTTTTATTTATTTTTATAAAAGTTGTAACTTTTTATTTAACAAAGTAGGAGATGTAGTGTCTTGTAAATTAAAGAATGCTGGAACTCCTTTGATTCCCACTATACACCATAGGCCTGTGACATAAGCTTAGGAGAGATGAGCTAAAGGTAGTCTTAGAATGTTGAGTTCTGACTTATACGCAGTGGAATAAAGATTTGTAAAACTACTCTCTGTGTGAGGCGTTGCTGTTGGAAAGTACCTGGGCTGGCAAGACGCTACAGTAACAAACATTTCAGTGTATGGAAAATAAGAGGTAGGTCTAGCTCTTTATAAGTGAATGCATCTATACCATTGTCATGGGCAATGTTTAACCCTGGGCGAAGTGCTACGCTACGCTCGCGTAGTTTGCGAAGCTTGCGCTACTTCGCACAACGCGAATTGCACGTAGCACAGTGCAAACACGCGTAGCGTAGTGCCGCGGTAATTTTTGCTTGCTCGCGGTCCTCAACGTCAAGTTGGCGACCGTGAGCAAGCAAAATGACATCCCGGCGAGACTTTTTTCTCGTTCGCGATCAGCAACATCAAGTTGCCGATCGCGAGCGTGGAAAATAAACCTCCCAGCGAGATTCTCAACGCGGGAGGTCAGGTTTCTCATTGCGAGTGGTCGCGTATGCTCGCGACCGCTCGCGATGAGAAACTACCAGTCCGCGTTGAGAAAGCTGCCGCTCGAGTAAAAATCTACTCGAGCGGCAGTAAAAGACAGCTCGCACTGTGCAAGTTGCCGTTTTCAATGATTGCACAGTGCGGACAAGCATCCGGCACTGTGCAATCATTGCGAACAGTGCACTACGCAGTTCGCGTAGTGCTACGCGAAGCTCGCGTAGTGCGAACTGCACTTTGCGTAGCTTCGCGAAGCACTACTTCGCGAACTAAGCCCAGCCTTAGCAATGTTCATATATAATGGGGTCACACCTAAAGTCATAAGTAAAAAGTAATTTTACCATTCAACATCCTCCAAGTTTGCTAGAAAAGCTTACCTGCACGTAATATATGTGAAGGATGAATGCATACAAAGAGGTGACAAATCATTTATATACCTTGACATATTTTCCAAAAGACTATCTTTAGAAGGCACAATAGGATTTCCTGGTTGATTCTTAATACCCTTATATTCCTTGGGTAACAAAAATCAGGGATCTTGGAATGTGTTCAATTCTGGAACACATATTCCTCCATCCCAATAAATCCATGATTCCTCCACTCTGACAAAAGATCACAGTATATATTGACAGTTTTCATTTTCATTTTTGCTGATAGCATTTTCTATCTGATAGTTGTCTTGTGGCTTCCCTTCTGGACATCTCTGTAGTCATGTTAACAATATTTCCCCCCTCGCCCCTTGTCAGTATGCTTAATAATAAGGCTGTCATGTTCCATAAGTTACTTAAGGCCTTTCAATAGGCACCATGAAATATTACCCATGCTACTAAGGTAATATTTACATCTGAGTTTCTATTGAGTATGTTAACTCTGGGGTCTGGTTGTTCCTCTCTTTCAAAATCAAATATAGCAAACAAACCTTCAATATCACTGATAAGTAGATTGAAATAATAATTATTAATGGGTACATCCTATTTTACAGGTGTTGTTCTAACTATCATCTTGTCTGCCTTAAACAGCTTTGACATATGTGTAAAATTCGATAAGCAATTTAGAATTTGTGGGTAGCCAAATTTAATTAAATGACAAAATGATAGCTCAAGACATAGCACATACATCACAAAAAAGATAATCTCCTGGTCTGACAGATTGATAACAGATTATTTTAACACCTGCATTAGTTCTTTTTGTCCTGACTTCTTGTTTCTCTTCACACCGAAGTCTTGCCTGATCCCTGTTCTTTCTTGGCCCCACTTCTTGTATTTCATCTCCTTGTGGATTTTTTCCTCCACACCTTTGGTGCCCTCTACAAGATTGTTGGTGATCGCCGCCCTGCATTAAAATGCAGAACATATCTAAAAAAGTACCCTCCAGGGTGTCTGTTTTGCATCCTTCTGAAACATCACTTTCTTCCATGATTTCACACCCAGCTCAAGTGATATTTGAATTGATTCTTATTTTATCTATACTCTTTGTTTATATGCCTATACGTACAAAGTATTTCTACAGTGCAAACCTAGCCAAAAAAGAGAGGAGCACTGTATATGGTCAAAGACAAGCATAAAGTCAAAGAGTAAAAGGAGAGGAAGCTGTGTTGTGGGTGGCCAATGCATTGTGATATAGTGTGCTTGAAAGAGGAGAGTCTCAAACACGTTCCTAAGTTGGGGCCATGTTGGGACGGTCCTGATGGATATGGGATGTTGTTCCAGATCCTGGATGCATAGATGCATAGATGAAAGGGCCTTCTTCCTTGTTTTACACTTCTTAGTCTGAAGTATGATAATGTTCTGGCTGGGGTGTGTTGAGAACAATTTCAGATGATTAGCTTGTCTGCAAGATAAGGAGGCTGCAGGTTGTGATGAATATGTAAATGATGAAGATTGGTTTGAAGCTACTGCAGGCTGTCAAGGGGAGATAATGGGGTTCCAACAGGATGGTGGTGATGTGATCATGTTTCTTCAGGCCATCGATTAGATGTGCTGCAAAGTGTAGGATGCAAAAAGAACAATTGATGGACAGAATGCAGAACAATGTCATACATTCACCCCAGTACAGAGATCTGGGCCTAAATCCATCGTTTTTTTGCTCACCATGCCATTCCAGTTTGGACCCAGCCATATGCAAATCAGTCTTGACCCTGCGCCCAATGGGAACAGTCCAGCCCGAACTGCCAGGCCAGGTCCTCCCTGGACTGGAAACAAGCATCCTAGGACCGGTTTTGGGCTTTCAGCCCTCATCAGCCAGGATAGCTTGACTCCAGTGGCATGGAGAGCACGGGACCCACGTCTGGGCATACCCGTCCCACTCAGGGTGACAAATGCAAAAATAACAATTGATGGACAGAATGCAGAACAATGTCATACATTCACCCCAGTACAGAGATCTGGGCCTAAATCCGTCGTTTTTTTGCTCACCATGCCATTCCAGTTTGGACCCAGCCATATGCAAATCAGTCTTGACCCTGCGCCCAATGGGAACAGTCCAGCCCGAACTGCCATGCCAGGTCCGCCCTGGATTGGACACAAACATCCTAGGACCGGTTTCGGGCTTTCAGCCCTCATCAGACAGGATAGCTTGACTCCAGTGGCATGGAGAGCACGGGACCCACGTCTGGGCATACCCGCCCCACTCGGGGTGACAAATGCAAAAAGAACAATTGATGGACAGAATGCAGAACAATGTCATACATTCACCCCAGTACAGAGATCTGAGCCTAAATCCATCGTTTTTTTGCTCACCATGCCATTCCAGTTTGGACCCGGCCATATGCAAATCAGTCTTGACCCTGCGCCCAATGGGAACAGTCCAGCCCGAACTGCCAGGCCAGGTCCTCCCTGGATTGGAAACAAACATCCTAGGACCGGTTTCGGGCTTTCAGCCCTCATCAGCCAGGATAGCTTGAATCCAGTGGCATGGAGAGCATGAGACCCACGTCTGGGCATACCGGTCCCACTCGGGGTGACAAATGCAAAAAGAACAATTGATGGACAGAATGCAGAACAATGTCATACATTCACCCCAGTACAGAGATCTGGGCCTAAATCCATCGTTTTTTTGCTCACCATGCCATTCCAGTTTGGACCCAGCCATATGCAAATCAGTCTTGACCCTGCCCCCAATGGGAACAGTCCAGCCCGAACTGCCAGGCCAGGTCCTCCCTGGACTGGAAACAAGCATCCTAGGACCGGTTTCGGGCTTTCAGCCCTCATCAGCCAGGATAGCTTGGCAAAGTGTAGGATGACACTAAAGAGTGCCATGTAGAGTCTGGGAGGTCATGGAGTATGGCAAAATTACCATCCAGATGCAAGAGCATGAGGGCCTGAACAGTAGTTCTGAAGATTCTTTCTGAAAGAAATAGTTTTACTTTCTTTAGAAGAGTGCTATTACCAAGCTGTGTTTGTTTTTGGTAATGTGTAAATCCAAGTGACTTGGCAATCTGTGAAAATGTGGGTTCTAAGCCATCAAGTTTCATGCCATTGCCCAGGATTGTACTGTATCTTGTTTATTGTTCTTGGCAATTGACAGGATTTCTATCTTGGTTGTGTTGAGCTTCAAGTAGGCACTGGACATCAAGGTCTGCATGATGTGTAAGCATTGTTTGAGTCATTCGAAGTCTGAAGCAGAGGAGACTTTTATGTAGAGTTGTGTATTATGGGCATACTTGTGAATCCTGGGGGGATCCACAGGTGACAGGGATCTTTTGTGAGCTGGAGATACCCATGGAAACAAACTGGTGTTGTTTAAATTGGTAGGAGAAGAACCAGTGAAGAGCATTTCTGGTCAATCGCATTCGAGATTCCAGGGTGCGTTTGAGATTAGGATGGTCATCTGTGTTGGCAGCAGCATTATCAGGAGTTAGGGATCATATTTATCTGTGATCAAGAGAGCAAATTCTATGATGTTTAAGGTAGCGGTCTCCATGCTGCAGCGTTATCTGAAGCCAGGCCCATAGTTGTGCCCGAAATGGTTATCATTGATGTGATCTTGGAGTTGAACATACACTACTTTTTTATGATTTTGCCGATGAATGGTAGGTGAGAGTAGTTGTGAGGTCATCAGTGCTTAGTGAACGTTTCTTTAAAAGTAGGAGGATCTGGCCTGCCTTGAGAACTTCCTGGAAGATACATACCTTGAGTGAGAGAGGCATTGACAATGATAAGTATGGTTAAGAGAGCATTTTTAGAAGAATGACAGTAACACATCATATTTATAAGAAGTGGTTTTGAGAGAGTTGAGTATGCTAGCAAGATCTGGAAGAGACAGACCTTTGAAAGCAGACCATTGTGCGATGCTTTAGCAAGAGGTGAGTGTAAGAGGTGAGGCAGATGTTATCAATGTGCGGTTGATCTTCTGTATTCTTTAACTGAAGAAGATTGATGGCATTGCACTTTTCATGTGAGTGAGGAATAGGTGGGTCAGGCAGGAGATTGATGCAGTTGTTGATTGTCGTGAGCAGTGTTCTGCTTCTGTTGTTGGCTTCATTGATGATGCTGGTGCAATACTTTGTTTTGTCTGATGCAATGAGCTGCCTGCATGTTGCACAAAGAGACTTCAGTATCTAGCGGTCCTAGGGAGTTCTGTTTTTCTTCCATTTTCTTCCTTTGCTTTTTCTTTTCTTGGATATGGATCATTTATTGTCAGTAAGGATGCTAGAGTACTAGGGTACAGAAGGCTTTGGCTGGCATGTGTGAGTTATAATTAGGGTGTAGATATTCACATAGCTTCCAAAATTATTTGGAATTTCTATGGAAGGATGTTGGCATTGGACTTGGAGTTGGGAGAGTAAAAGATGAGTTCAAGCATTAGGTTGTTAATGGAGAAGTTATTGAAGGATCTGAGCACTTGATGTTCTCTTTTGTGCAGACTTTGGTTTGCTGGTAGGACACTGAACAGGGAGATAGGGATGACAATGTGGTCAGTCCAGTCCAGGAGTATGGGTGTTTTGTTTTGGATTGTTGGTATATTGAGAAAACAAGGTGAAGGATGTGGCCTTTGGAGTGTGTTGGTTTTGTGCCATGCTGTACCAAATTGAGTGTATCAATGATCTAAAGCATTTTTCTAGAGCATCAGAGCAAGTTTTCAGCCTATGCTTACAGCAAATTTGGATCAGGGCTATCATGATATGGAATGGATAAGATTTCTGAGCCTCATTGTACTTGTCCTGTATCCACATAACTTTGCAGAAACAGAGCTTCAACTATCCACTCAACTGCTGCTTCCATATTCTTTACAATTTGTCCAACTGCTGTTTGGTTTTCAAAGTAGTTTTAAATTTTGTTTCTGAGGCCCATCATGCATTTTCTGTGGAATCTCAGTGAAAAAGACCGGAGATGTATGCTGTCTTTTAATGTCACGTTCTGTGGTCATTTTGAAATTATTCAGCTTGCAATGTGTGCAATTTTCATGTTTCCCTGCTTGGGTTTTCAAAACTACCTTAAGATCACATATGTTCTATTCAACCAGTCTGCATATGTGTAGGAGATGACAATGTTGGGAGCCGACCTCTCAGCTCTGCGTCCTCTGAACAAGGTATACATTCTTTTCTACCAGCAGGTCTCACATGAGTTATGTGGAGAAGGGAAGTTGTTTCACTTTCACTTTCATTTCAAAACCCATGCATGCACTCCTCTCTTCTCACTCCTGTTGAGGATGGTGCCTGTTTCAGCTCTCCATGTTACAAGGTTCCACATTGCTTTCGAGCGAATCAGGTAACATCATAAACAATGACACCGAAGGCCGAATGGTCTTTAATTGTCACTAGAAGCCTGTGATGGCAATAAACCACCCTATTACATGTTACCCATTATGTATTTTTTATACTACATGTTGATTTTCGGTAGTTGCCTTGAAAACTATAAAAGTGCAGCTAACAATGGACACTGACTGCAATTAGAATATTTAGGTTTACCTTTCATAAATAAACTGCTGCTAAAACAATTGACATTGGTGAGGGCTGAAGGAATTATCAAATTCTGTGGCTTCAGCATTTACCACATAATTTTGGATAAATGTATTTGCACAATATTTGCTGCGTAATTTGTAAAATTAGCAGATTTCACAGATGATGTTGGGGCAGATTTACTAATATTTCACGCTACACGGCACAGCTTGCTGTGCTGAGTTACATGAAAGGGAGAAAGCTATGGAGCATTTCTGCTCTCACCTTCTGCTGGTGCACTGTGTGATGCACAGGGCGAGGGCGCTTTTGTTACAGGCAGGATTGCTTTTGTGCAGGAAGGGATACATTTCTGCAAAAAAACTATCCAAAGAGGCCTTTTCCTCTTTCTATGTGTGATACAGAATGCATCACGAATAGAAATAGGAAATACCATGAAGAAAATAAAAAATTTCTCTTTGGTATGCCATCCACTGGGAGGCTTTCTGATGTGAAGCAATCCCAGGTTTGCAAACTTTTGTCATTCTGGAATTGTGTCAAATCAATGGGAGGATGCAAAGGAACATCATTGCTCCGCTCCTGCAACGCCTCCCGGCTTGAATGGTAATGTAATGCAGTGAAAAAACTGTGTTGCATTACGTTTCTTTACTAAGCCACGCACGTTTGTGCAAATTGCCCCTTGTGTGGCTTTGCAAATATGAATTTAGGAATTACACTGCCTTGTGTCACCTTGTGTGACACAAAGACAATGCAACTCCTTAACAAATCTGGCCCATTGGTTTTAGCTCAAATCAATGATGGTCTGGTAATGGATCGAAATGCCAATCCCTAGGAGATGCTATATTGTGGATTTGAATGTTTACTAACCACTTTGAATAACTGAATCCCTGTTTACAGATTATTGGTGTCACAGTTGGGCTATTACCTAAAGCAATTTCAAAACATTTTCATCTACTTCATGTCCTTCTAGAAAGTTTGGGCAGATCCATCAGGCAGGGGTTAAATAAAAGGGGTCCCAAAAGTGTCCTTTCTAATTTTAATTCCCATAGGAAATGTTGGTCTAACATTCTGAAAAATGGCTGAACTGAATTTAGCCAAATATGTCATGAAGCTATCTCTTTACTTGAGGAAGTGCCTTTTTTGGTGTGGTGTCAATCAGTCAATCAATCAATCAGGGTTTAAAGAAGCATGCTACTCACCCATGAGGGTCTCAAGGCGCTGGGGGCGGAGGGGGGTGAGCAGCTCCGTTGGGGTCTTTCAAAGAGCCAGGTGTTGAGGTCCTTTCTGAACTGGTGCAGTGTTGGGCTTCGTCGGAGGTGAAGGGGGAGTTTGTTCCAGGTCTTGGATGTGAGGTAGGAGAAGGACCTGCCACCTGCTCTTGTCCTGATTCGGTCATTGAGGTATTGAGGTCAGGTGTTGTGGAAGTCTTTGTTGGCGTGTGTGAGCAGTTTGAAGGTTATTCTTCTTTCAATGGGGAGCCAGTGGAGGTCGCAGAGTTGTTGGGTGATGTGGTCGTGTCGTGGGATATTGAGGATGTCTGGCTGCGGCATTCTGGATGGTCTGTAGTTTGCGGGGAAGTTTTTTGTTGATTCCGGCATAGAGCGCATTGCTGTAGTCCAGTTTGGTGGTGATGAGTGCCTGGGTGATGGTTTTCCTGGAGTCGGGGGATCCACTTGAATGTCTTGCGAAGTATGCAGAGGGGGTTGAAGCATGCGGAGGATACGGCATTGAGCTGGCGATTCATGGTGAGTGAAGAGTTGAGTATGATGCCGAGGTTGCGTGCATGGTCCGTTGGGGTGGGAGGGTTTCCGAGGGTGAGAGGCCACCAGGTGTTGGCCCATGCAGTTGGGGTGGAGCAGCGGATGAGGACTTATGTTTTCTCTGAGTTTAGCTTCAGGCAGCGGTTGCTCATCCAGGTTGCGACAGCTTTCATCCCTTCTTTGAAGTTGCACCTGGTGATGTTGGGTTCCCTGGTGAGGGAGAGGATGAGCTGGGTGTCATCAGTGTAGAAGACGATGTTGAGCCCATGGTTTCTGACGATGGTTGCGAGGGGGGCCATGAAAACGTTGAAGAGTGTGGTACTGAGGGAGAATCCTTGGGGTACTCCACATCTGATCTCTGTTGGTTCTGAGAGGAAGGGCAGGAGTCTTATTCTCTGTGTTCTGCATGAGAGGAATGATCATAAGTCTAAGGCTTTTCCTTGGATGCCAGCATTGTGGAGTCTGGTGGCTAGTGTGCAGTGGGAGATGGTGAAGAAGGTTGCTGATATATCCAGGAGGATGAGTCCTGCTGTGTGGCCTTTGTCGAGGAGGGCACATATGTCATTGGTGGCAGTGAGGAGGGGGGTCTCATTGCTGTGGTTGCTGCAGAATCCAGATTGAGAGGTGTCTAGGATGCTGTTGGTTTCGATGAAGTGTGCTAGCTGGGTGTTGATGGTCTTTTCGATGACTTTGGTATCAAAAGGAAGCAGTGAGATGGGCCTGAAAC
This sequence comes from Calotriton arnoldi, assembly GCA_963921515.1. Classification (NCBI taxonomy): domain Eukaryota; kingdom Metazoa; phylum Chordata; class Amphibia; order Caudata; family Salamandridae; genus Calotriton; species Calotriton arnoldi. Next base: position 142,782 of record CAWUFW010004172.1, read on the forward strand.
TTTTGAGGTCTGTTGGGTCTTCTTTAGGAGGGGGTTGACTTCAGCGCACCTCCAATTGACGGGGAATGTGGCGGTCTCGAGGGAGAAGTTGATAGTTCGGCGTAGCTGGGGTGCGATGGTGGTGGCGGCCCAGTGGAAGATGTGTGCTCCAGAATGGATGCTCTTCATTGTCTTTAAGGTGTCTTCTGTGGTGAAAGGGGTCCAGGTGAGAAGGGTCTGTTGGGTGGCGTCGTTGGGGATGGGAGTTGAGGCAGTGCCGTGCTTTTGGAGCATTATCACTGCAAGACATTACACTTTTACATGTCATTCTTGTTTTTTAAAAAACATGCGCTCTGTTTTAAGGGCATTAATCCCTACTTAGGGGTGACTTATTAATATTGAAAAAGAAGTTTAGGCCTGTCTAAAGGGATGACAGGTCGAATTTGCAGTTTTAAAACTGCACAGACAGGCTACAGTGGAAAGTCTGCAGTCATGTTTGTATTGTCACTGTAGTGGGTGGCGAAATGGAGGCCACAATCAACTAGTGACATTTACCGTTCAAGCCCTTTCTAAAATGTGTACTTTATACTAGGGACTTATAGGTAAGTTACATATGGCCATTACAAGTATAGACAATTTTGACATGTTTTAGGAGTTTAAGCACATGCACTGGGGCAGAGTCCAGGTGTACAGAGTTAAACAACTAGCAGTATCATTTCCCAAAAATTAAGTGATGCAAAAAGAGGTATTTTCCTGCAATAGTCAATTTGCACTGTAGACTAGCTTCAGCCATACACAGCGGATAATGACAACAGGGAGTGGCCTCCAGCAAGGCCCTGCTTCCAACCCTCCATGGCAGCCAACCCCCACTATGCCAGCATTCGGCCATGTGCAGCTGAGCTGGGTGAAAGGCCTGGCTTCCTGGACCTTTCCAGCACTGACATGAAATCTATCATGCACACAGCCATGACCTTCAGCCATAAGTCTCAGGGGTTTGCCAAAGAACTTGATCTCAGACAATGTCCTGGCCCCAACTGTTTAAAGAAGCACGCTACTCACCCATGAGGGTCTCAAGGCGCTGGGGCGGAGGGGGGTGAGCAGCTCCGTTGGGGTCTTTCAAAGAGCCAGGTGTTGAGGTCCTTTCTGAACTGGTGCAGTGTTGGGCTTCGTCGGAGTTGAAGGGGGAGTTTGTTCCAGGTCTTGGATGTGAGGTAGGAGAAGGACCTGCCACCTGCTCTTGTCCTGATTCGGTCATTGAGGTATTGAGGTCAGGTGTTGTGGAAGTCTTTGTTGGCGTGTGTGAGCAGTTTGAAGGTTATTCTTCTTTCAATGGGGAGCCAGTGGAGGTCGCAGAGTTGTTGGGTGATGTGGTCATGTCGTGGGATATTGAGGATGTCTGGCTGCGGCATTCTGGATGGTCTGTAGTTTGCGGGAAGTTTTTTGTTGATTCCGGCATAGAGCGCATTGCTGTAGTCCAGTTTGATGGTGATGAGTGCCTGGGTGATGGTTTTCCTGGAGTCGGGGGATCCACTTGAATGTCTTGCGAAGTATGCAGAGGGGTTGAAGCATGCAGAGGATACAGCATTGAGCTGGCGATTCATGGTGAGTGAAGAGTTGAGTATGATGCCGAGGTTGCGTGCATGGTCCGTTGGGGTGGGAGGGTTTCCGAGGGTGAGAGGCCACCAGGTGTTGGCCCATGCGGTTGGGGTGGAGCAGCGGATGAGGACTTATGTTTTCTCTGAGTTTAGCTTCAGGCAGCGGTTGCTCATCCAGGTTGCGACAGCTTTCATCCCTTCTTTGAAGTTGCACCTGGTGATGTTGGGTTCCCTGGTGAGGGAGAGGATGAGCTGGGTGTCATCAGTGTAGAAGACGATGTTGAGCCCCTGGTTTCTGACGATGGTTGCGAGGGGGGCCATGAAAACGTTGAAGAGTGTGGTACTGAGGGAGAATCCTTGGGGTACTCCACATCTGATCTCTGTTGGTTCTGAGAGGAAGGGCAGGAGTCTTATTCTCTGTGTTCTGCATGAGAGGAATGATCATAAGTCTAAGGCTTTTCCTTGGATGCCAGCATTGTGGAGTCTGGTGGCTAGTGTGCAGTGGGAGATGGTGAAGAAGGTTGCTGATATATCCAGGAGGATGAGTCCTGCTGTGTGGCCTTTGTCGAGGAGGGCACAGATGTCATCGGTGGCAGTGAGGAGGGGGGTCTCATTGCTGTGGTTGCTGCAGAATCCAGATTGAGAGGTGTCTAGGATGCTGTTGGTTTCGATGAAGTGTGCTAGCTGGGTGTTGATGGTCTTTTCGATGACTTTGGTATCAAAAGGAAGCAGTGAGATGGGCCTGAAACTCTTGAGGTCTGTTGGGTCTTCTTTAGGAGGGGGTTGACTTCAGCGCACCTCCAATTGACGGGGAATGTGGCGGTCTCGAGGGAGAAGTTGATAGTTCGGCGTAGCTGGGGTGCGATGGTGGTGGCGGCCCAGTGGAAGATGTGTGCTCCAGAATGGATGCTCTTCATTGTCTTTAAGGTGTCTTCTGTGGTGAAAGGGGTCCAGGTCAGAAGGGTCTGTTGGGTGGCGTCGTTGGGGATGGGAGTTGAGGCAGTGCCGTGCTTTTGGAGCATTATCACTGCAAGACATTACACTTTTACATGTCATTCTTGTTTTTTTTAAAACATGCGCTCTGTTTTAAGGGCATTAATCCCTACTTAGGGGTGACTTATTAATATTGAAAAAGAGGTTTAGGCCTGTCTAAAGGGATGACAGGTCGAATTTGCAGTTTTAAAACTGCACAGACAGGCTACAGTGGAAAGTCTGCAGTCATGTTTGTATTGTCACTGTAGTGGGTGGCGAAATGGAGGCCACAATCAACTAGTGACATTTACCGTTCAAGCCCTTTCTAAAATGTGTACTTTATACTAGGGACTTATAGGTAAGTTACATATGGCCATTACAAGTATAGACAATTTTGACATGTTTTAGGAGTTTAAGCACATGCACTGGGGCAGAGTCCAGGTGTACAGAGTTAAACAACTAGCAGTATCATTTCCCAAAAATTAAGTGATGCAAAAGAGGTATTTTCCTGCAATAGTCAATTTGCACTGTAGACTAGCTTCAGCCATACACAGCAGATAATGACAACAGGGAGTGGCCTCCAGCAAGGCCCTGCTTCCAACCCTCCATGGCAGCCAACCCCCACTATGCCAGCATTCGGCCATGTGCAGCTGAGCTGGGTGAAAGGCCTGGCTTCCTGGACCTTTCCAGCACTGACATGAAATCTATCATGCACACAGCCATGACCTTCAGCCATAAGTCTCAGGGGTTTGCCAAAGAACTTGATCTCAGACAATGTCCTGGCCCCAACCGTTTAAAGAAGCACGCTACTCACCCATGAGGGTCTCAAGGCGCTGGGGGCGGAGGGGGTGAGCAGCTCCGTTGGGGTCTTTCAAAGAGCCAGGTGTTGAGGTCCTTTCTGAACTGGTGCAGTGTTGGGCTTCGTCGGAGGTGAAGGGGAGTTTGTTCCAGGTCTTGGATGTGAGGTAGGAGAAGGACCTGCCACCTGCTCTTGTCCTGATTCGGTCATTGAGGTATTGAGGTCAGGTGTTGTGGAAGTCTTTGTTGGCGTGTGTGAGCAGTTTGAAGGTTATTCTTCTTTCAATGGGGAGCCAGTGGAGGTCGCAGAGTTGTTGGGTGATGTGGTCATGTCATGGGATATTGAGGATGTCTGGCTGCGGCATTCTGGATGGTCTGTAGTTTGCGGGGAAGTTTTTTGTTGATTCCGGCATAGAGTGCATTGCTGTAGTCCAGTTTGATGGTGATGAGTGCCTGGGTGATGGTTTTCCTGGAGTCGGGGGGATCCACTTGAATGTCTTGCGAAGTATGCAGAGGGGGTTGAAGCATGCGGAGGATACAGCATTGAGCTGGCGATTCATGGTGAGTGAAGAGTTGAGTATGATGCCGAGGTTGCGTGCATGGTCCGTTGGGGTGGGAGGGTTTCCGAGGGTGAGAGGCCACCAGGTGTTGGCCCATGCGGTTGGGGTGGAGCAGCGGATGAGGACTTATGTTTTCTCTGAGTTTAGCTTCAGGCAGCAGTTGCTCATCCAGGTTGCGACAGCTTTCATCCCTTCTTTGAAGTTGCACCTGGTGATGTTGGGTTCCCTGGTGAGGGAGAGGATGAGCTGGGTGTCATCAGTGTAGAAGACGATGTTGAGCCCCTGGTTTCTGACGATGGTTGCGAGGGGGGCCATGAAAACGTTGAAGAGTGTGGTACTGAGGGAGAATCCTTGGGGTACTCCACATCTGATCTCTGTTGGTTCTGAGAGGAAGGGCAGGAGTCTTATTCTCTGTGTTCTGCATGAGAGGAATGATCATAAGTCTAAGGCTTTTCCTTGGATGCCAGCATTGTGGAGTCTGGTGGCTAGTGTGCAGTGGGAGATGGTGAAGAAGGTTGCTGATATATCCAGGAGGATGAGTCCTGCTGTGTGGCCTTTGTCGAGGAGGGCACAGATGTCATCGGTGGCAGTGAGGAGGGGGTCTCATTGCTGTGGTTGCTGCAGAATCCAGATTGAGAGGTGTCTAGGATGCTGTTGGTTTCGATGAAGTGTGCTAGCTGGGTGTTGATGGTCTTTTCGATGACTTTGGTATCAAAAGGAAGCAGTGAGATGGGCCTGAAACTCTTGAGGTCTGTTGGGTCTTCTTTAGGAGGGGGTTGACTTCAGCGCACCTCCAATTGACGGGGAATGTGGCGGTCTCGAGGGAGAAGTTGATAGTTCGGCGTAGCTGGGGTGCGATGGTGGTGGCGGCCCAGTGGAAGATGTGTGCTCCAGAATGGATGCTCTTCATTGTCTTTAAGGTGTCTTCTGTGGTGAAAGGGGTCCAGGTCAGAAGGGTCTGTTGGGTGGCGTCGTTGGGGATGGGAGTTGAGGCAGTGCCGTGCTTTTGGAGCATTATCACTGCAAGACATTACACTTTTACATGTCATTCTTGTTTTTTAAAAAACATGCGCTCTGTTTTAAGGGCATTAATCCCTACTTAGGGGTGACTTATTAATATTGAAAAAGAGGTTTAGGCCTGTCTAAAGGGATGACAGGTCGAATTTGCAGTTTTAAAACTGCACAGACAGGCTACAGTGGAAAGTCTGCAGTCATGTTTGTATTGTCACTGTAGTGGGTGGCGAAATGGAGGCCACAATCAACTAGTGACATTTACCGTTCAAGCCCTTTCTAAAATGTGTACTTTATACTAGGGACTTATAGGTAAGTTACATATGGCCATTACAAGTATAGACAATTTTGACATGTTTTAGGAGTTTAAGCACATGCACTGGGGCAGAGTCCAGGTGTACAGAGTTAAACAACTAGCAGTATCATTTCCCAAAAATTAAGTGATGCAAAAAGAGGTATTTTCCTGCAATAGTCAATTTGCACTGTAGACTAGCTTCAGCCATACACAGCAGATAATGACAACAGGGAGTGGCCTCCAGCAAGGCCCTGCTTCCAACCCTCCATGGCAGCCAACCCCCACTATGCCAGCATTCGGCCATGTGCAGCTGAGCTGGGTGAAAGGCCTGGCTTCCTGGACCTTTCCAGCACTGACATGAAATCTATCATGCACACAGCCATGACCTTCAGCCATAAGTCTCAGGGGTTTGCCAAAGAACTTGATCTCAGACAATGTCCTGGCCCCAACTGTTTAAAGAAGCACGCTACTCACCCATGAGGGTCTCAAGGCGCTGGGGGCGGAGGGGGGTGAGCAGCTCCGTTGGGGTCTTTCAAAGAGCCAGGTGTTGAGGTCCTTTCTGAACTGGTGCAGTGTTGGGCTTCGTCGGAGGTGAAGGGGGAGTTTGTTCCAGGTCTTGGATGTGAGGTAGGAGAAGGACCTGCCACCTGCTCTTGTCCTGATTCGGTCATTGAGGTATTGAGGTCAGGTGTTGTGGAAGTCTTTGTTGGCGTGTGTGAGCAGTTTGAAGGTTATTCTTCTTTTAATGGGGAGCCAGTGGAGGTCGCAGAGTTGTTGGGTGATGTAGTCATGTCGTGGGATATTGAGGATGTCTGGCTGCGGCATTCTGGATGGTCTGTAGTTTGCGGGGAAGTTTTTTGTTGATTCCGGCATAGAGCGCATTGCTGTAGTCCAGTTTGATGGTGATGAGTGCCTGGGTGATGGTTTTCCTGGAGTCGGGGGGATCCACTTGAATGTCTTGCGAAGTATGCAGAGGGGGTTGAAGCATGCGGAGGATACAGCATTGAGCTGGCGATTCATGGTGAGTGAAGAGTTGAGTATGATGCCGAGGTTGTGTGCATGGTCCGTTGGGGTGGGAGGGTTTCCGAGGGTGAGAGGCCACCAGGTGTTGGCCCATGCGGTTGGGGTGGAGCAGCGGATGAGGACTTATGTTTTCTCTGAGTTTAGCTTCAGGCAGCGGTTGCTCATCCAGGTTGCGACAGCTTTCATCCCTTCTTTGAAGTTGCACCTGGTGATGTTGGGTTCCCTGGTGAGGGAGAGGATGAGCTGGGTGTCATCAGTGTAGAAGACGATGTTGAGCCCATGGTTTCTGACGATGGTTGCGAGGGGGCCATGAAAACGTTGAAGAGTGTGGTACTGAGGGAGAATCCTTGGGGTACTCCACATCTGATCTCTGTTGGTTCTGAGAGGAAGGGCAGGAGTCTTATTCTCTGTGTTCTGCATGAGAGGAATGATCATAAGTCTAAGGCTTTTCCTTGGATGCCAGCATTGTGGAGTCTGGTGGCTAGTGTGCAGTGGGAGATGGTGAAGAAGGTTGCTGATATATCCAGGAGGATGAGTCCTGCTGTGTGGCCTTTGTCGAGGAGGGCACAGATGTCATCGGTGGCAGTGAGGAGGGGGTCTCATTGCTGTGGTTGCTGCAGAATCCAGATTGAGAGGTGTCTAGGATGCTGTTGGTTTCGATGAAGTGTGCTAGCTGGGTGTTGATGGTCTTTTCGATGACTTTGGTATCAAAAGGAAGCAGTGAGATGGGCCTGAAACTCTTGAGGTCTGTTGGGTCTTCTTTAGGAGGGGGTTGACTTCAACGCACCTCCAATTGACGGGGAATGTGGCGGTCTCGAGGGAGAAGTTGATAGTTCGGCGTAGCTGGGGTGCGATGGTGGTGGCGGCCCAGTGGAAGATGTGTGCTCCAGTTCTGCATCTGCTGCTGAGACATGTAAGGAGACATGAAAGGCAAAACTTGCTCTCATTTGTACCCAAGACAAAGACGTTGAGTCCAAAGTCAGTTGGCTGACCTACTGTTAAGCTACAGGGACACAACAAGCTAGTAGATATCCTTTCCCTGAAGAGCCCTTTCTGACCAGTTCCAACTGGACCCACCCTGGACCCTGCTGGTGGCTTCTGTTCGAGTGAGTCTTGACCCCAAGTGCTGTTTCTGTGATCTTGGGACTGTTGGCTGTGTCAAAGTCAGTCCAATAAAGGTGCGTTGCTGATGGACAAAGATTCAGGTTGCACCCACTCAGAGCTTTTCCAGAGCAGCAAATCTATTTCAGAGGGATGTTGCGAAGAACGTATTCAGCCTCTTGTAGCCCTGTTTTAGCTATTGCTTGTAACCTTGTCCTACTCAAGGAATTCAAGCTCCAAAAAGTGACTTAATCTGAACATAGAAATCTTCACCAGACAAAGACGCCAAAAGAATCTGACCAGGGAGGGGCCAGGAGTGTTAATTTGAAATTGCTCCCACTCGAAGCTTTCTTGAGAAAAATCAGCAGTTTCACTGGCACCTCGTCCGATGGCTATCTGGCTGCATCAGACCCTTCGCGACCACAGCCTGCTGCCTTGCTCTGCTGAGGATTTTTGATTTCCATTTCAGAGACTATGGGCCTGATTCAGAAAGGTAAACTTACACTTTTGTTTACTAATGTTTTCTTTCACAAAGGTGTTTAATGATTAGTCTTTTTATGATAGCGGAATCTCAGCACTTTTAAAGATAGGACAGTCCTGTCCTTTAATGTTTAGAGACTTTGCAGTCGTAAAGATACTACCCATAAAATAACTTTGTGAATAGCAAACAATTGTAAACCTACACAAAAGTGTAAGCTTACCTTTGTGAATGAGGGACAGAGTCAGTAGTTAATACTTCTCTCCAGGACAAATTTGGTTTCTGCATCTGTCCCGCACGCCATAGAGTGCCTAAGTACTGGTCAAACACAACCAGATGATCCTGGTTCATGCTTAATGCTTTTTGGCACTGCATGCATTTAAAACTTTTGTCTTTTTTTATTTTGTTCAGTAAATTATTCTCTAGTTTTATGAATTGGAGTGCATTATATTTTATTGTTTATGTCAACATTTTAACTGTTTGATGGTACTTCTAAACACCTAACATATGTTCTTAAGTTACGCCAGTCATTTCTGTGCCTTAACGACCAGGAGTTGAGCTCAGGTTTAAAAAACTGAAACCTTTACCTGGTTTAACAAGAATAGTGACATTATTACTTGCAGTGACCTATCATCCACCCCAACAAATAATCCACTTTTTCACAACTACTCCTGGTGGTTTGGGCACAGGGATCCAGGATCTTTGACAAACACCTGTTGCTCATGGTAATTTGCTAAATTTGGAGAATTTTATGTTACACTTGTTCCATTAAATTCCCCAAATTATCCTATTATGCCACTTCGTGAAATTACATGGCGTTTGCTGTAAAAATCTACCGCAAACCTGTAATAACTATTTACCGCAAATACAGTGGAAGAACAGCACAATTGACTGTTGCTCACAGAGTTTTTTTTATGTTTTGTAGTGTGAAATGCATCCTCACTTCAAAAGTTAAAGCTAAAATATAGTACAAAATTACGAATTTGCATTTGATATAATTACACCCCTAAGCCCTCATTTATGGGGAGTTGGCGTTGGGCAGCCAACAATTCACCTTGCTGCAATGCCCTACGTCAAAGTGAAAGGGCAGGAATGCACCATATGTATCCAATACGGTGCATTCCGGTCCTTTCCTCCTGCGCTGGTGCTATATCAGGAGCCAAGCACCAACGCAGGCACCCTTGCACCATGGTGCAATAGTACCTGTGTTGTCGGCAGGATTGTTTAGGAGCAAGAAGGAGCACCTTCCTGTACAGAAACAATTCATAGAGGTTTTCCTCTTTCTATGTGTGCTGCAGAAAGCAGCTCACATAGAAAGAGGAAAAAATGAGGAGAAATAAAGATATTTCTGCTTGTTACGCCTGCCTTGGGGAGGCGTTAGATTTTGAGGCATTCCCAGGTTTACAAGTCCTTGTAAATGTGGGTAAGTGTCAAAACCCATGGGAGTTGAGTGGGAACACCCACCGCAATGCTCATGGAATGGCTCCCTTGTGCAGAGTAAGGTGACGCAGCGCTGCCTTTCTCAAGATTAATGAGGCCACACAATGTGACTTTGCGTGGCTTAATAAATCGGACTCAGATCCTTCCGTCATGCATGTACCACTTTGCGTGGTGCAAATGTGATGCAAGTCTCTCATAAATATGCCCCCAAGTTTATAGGTGAAATACTGAGGGTTTTTTAACATTTGTTTTTGTTTTATAACAACAACTATAACTTCACTTTCACCTCTGTATTTTACTTTGTACATATGTAATATATGACCACCACCTTGTAGTTGAGGTTAGGTCAGAGTTCCCATAGGAAGAATGCATTTTTATTAGGGGTGGGCGGAATTTGCGTAGTCGCGTTACGCAAATCTCCGCGAAATTGTTAAAAATCTCCGCGAGCACGTAGAAATTCCGCGAAGTCGCGGAATTGCTTGTCCCGCCCGTTCGCGATGTGTTTTTGCATGCTTGCGGGGAAATATATCGCTAACTTGCCCATGCGGTCGCTAATGGGCGCGGCCATCTTGTTTTTCACTTGTCCCGCCCGTTCGCGATGGTTATTTCCTGTTCCGGGTCTCGTATTGCATGCTCCCGCCCGTTCGCGATAAGTATTTCATGTTCGGGAACGCGCATTACGTGTTCGCGGCGCTTTTTGCGTGCTCGGGGGGAAATATTGCGCGAACTTGCCCATGCGGTCGCAATGGGCGCAGCCATCTTGTTTTTAACTCTATTGCTATGGTTCTGGGCCTGCTTTTCAATCCTCCCTCTATCTTTTCAGTCCTTTGTTTCTGTAAACTTTTTTTTGGTCTTTTTTATTTATTATCTATCTCTCTATTTTCCTGATTCTATATTTTGAGTTTTTTTCTACTTTTTGTGTGTTTTTAACTACTTTTTCACACTTTTTCTATTACCTGCTTTTTAATTTCTTTTACTTACTTTTTTTAATTCCTACCTTTTCTTTTCCGCCCCCCGCCTACCCAGAACCATGGCACAGGGCCACAGCCACAGGGCTCGTAGTCGCAGCCAGAGCCACGACCGCCTATCTTGCGGAAGGCGGCGCCAAAGAGGGGTGCAGGCACGGGCCTTATTCAGTGAGGCGGAGGTGGCCGCACTGGGTTTTTTTGTTCAGCGCCACCTCCCCTTAACCTTGGCAGCAGGCGGCAGGCCTGGGTCCGGGTACGGGGTCCGGGAGCGTCGTCAGCGGTGGGGCAAGGTGCGTCGGGCAGTGTTTCGCTGCTCTGGTGTCCGGCGCACCAATAACCAGCTGACGCACCGGTGGTCCGATATTCTGGACCGGGAGCAGGACCTGCTGGACCTGCTAGGAGTGGAGGTCCCGGGGCTTGGTGAGTAGCTATTTAATATTACTACTTTGTGTTCTTCTGCTCTGTGTTATATATTGCCAATATTTTTTTTTTCCAACCAGCAAGAATGGTGCTGCTTACATTGCAGGTAAATTATGTTTAAAAGTCTGAGATTGTTATGACACAGGCGCTCGGCGCTACTAATCTTACTTGTTTGCAACTTTGCGCTCACTTGGCCTGATGATTATGTAAGAGTTTACTTTAGAGAACTTAAGTGACGTAATGCTAGAGCGAGTAGTCCTTCCTTTGTCCTCCTTCCACTAAGAAGGGATAGTGGTGGATTGATAGGTTTAGTTACTTATTAGTTGGTAATTTTTAAGCGGTGTGCGTGACGCATCCTCTGTCACGTCACGTGCTGCTGAGTGCTGCTTACCCCAGTCCTTAGTAGAACCTTTTGTAGTTTGTTTACTGAGTGTTAATAGGCTTATATCATCACTAGCAGAACATCAGCAGCAACCAGCCAACAATTTGGTGTATGCAAAAATGTATGCATGTGTCCTCCATCTATGCATTTTTGAGGACTAAAATAAATGGAAATGCAGACTTACTGAACAATTGGCCCGTCTGGATTGGAATAGGTGGGCTAGGTCAGGTGGTAGTTAGGCTTGCTAGACGGTCCGTGAATCTCGCAATACTACCAGTCGATCAGATTAGATAGGTAAATTTTATTGCAATTGTTGTTACCAAAAATGTTTTTGGTGCGTATTTGAAAATATTTTATTTATTTCACACCAAACTTTAATTTTTGTCTCTTTCTTTATGAAATCTTACATGATCAGCACCCAGGGGCAAGAAGACGGGGTCACAGCCGGCGGGCCAAGAAGATCTCCAAGATGCCTCCCAGGGACAGGACCGCTCCTCTATCGAGGGCTCTGCTGCTGGCCCCAGTAAGTCCTCCAGTGGTTAATATTGATAATTATATTTCCCAAACTTTTCCTGCACCCTATTTTTTCCGAACTATTATTTCAGTATCCTAATTATAATTTTTACAAATTCTTCTTTGATCTATACTATCTGTTTCTAAATTCTTGTTATCCCTGCCTCTAACTGCGTCTGCTATGACTCTCTGTACTACTACTATTTGTCTGTAGCTAAGCTTGCCCAGTTGGCCACTCTTTATTTAAAATATTTTAAATAAAACTCAGATTCACCAATAGCTCTAGCCATTGAGTCCAGTCCTTTGGGTTGTCCTCTTCTACTATTTCTAGTCTTCTTAATCTTGAGGCTTTTCGACAATTCCCACCAAGAAAATGTCCAACCACATTTTACAATTTTTGATAGGATAGGACATACTACTACTGTTGTAGGGATTCTGCACATACAGAACTTTGCACAAGAAAATAGGACGTTGGTGATGGGAGGTTGGACCTTCCTCACACCTCAATCAGAAGCCACAACAATCCCCTGACCGACTAGTTATACTGTCTCATTAGGTCTCCGAAACCCCCCCCCAAAATACCCAATGAGTAGACAACCCAGAACATAACACTCCCGACCTCTGTCTCGGAAGCAATGCGCACCCTTTCGCTCACTCTCTCGTGTAAGTCCACACCAAATACCACCGAGTCTATGTAAGTTCAAAAGGTTTATTTCCAACTGACAAGCTCTGTACGTTGTTCTATAATGCAGCAGCAACAACAAAATGCATAAGATTAAAACAATAAACATTGTTACACTTAGTTACACTTACAACTACAAGTCTATAGAAGACAAAAGGCGAAATCATGATAACTGAACAGTGGTGGAAGAACCACCCTCCCCTTCGTAGGAATCTAGTTTATATAAAATTATAAATGGAGATGTGAGAATTCTGGGGACCCCTCACCTTATAAGAACCTAGTACTGGTTACATCATAAGCTCTGCAAAGCTCTGCTTCTTCGTATAAGGGAATCTTCCGTCTGTTATGAGAAAAATGGTGCGCGTTAGTATAGTGCAAGCATTTCTCAGTCGTGCCAAAAAGTGTAGTATTTTTATGGATAAGCAATATGGACTAACACCAGAACTCCATAATAAAGTGGCTTGTTTTTCGACCTTGTACGCAGCGCTCAGACAGTAGCAGTATGAGCTCATGTGGGCTCAAAGGCGTCTTTCTCAACAAGCTGCGAGGTAACTTGCGCAAAAATAAAAGACACAAAGCTAAAATGGTTGCATGGCTCGGGGTAACTTAGCAAAGACTAGAATGACCCTAGGGACCATATAACACTTACACTACTAGTGTCTACTCTACTACCTGATTTGTACTACTGATGTATGTTGTATATGTATTATGTATGTATTAACTTTTTTTTCAATCTTGCTAGTGAAAAAGTAGGGGGAGGTGTATATGGCATCTGAAAAATGTGTAATGTTTTTTCTAGGCGTACTACCGACCACCAGTACCGGGGCCAGCGGCGAAGGTGACGTGGGCGCTGAGGGTGCAGGCGATGCAGCAGTTGTAGGAGGAGCTGCAGGGGGTGAGCCAGCAGCAGTGGCGGGCGGTGGTAAGTTATATTCCTAATCCTTACTTATTGACATTACACTCGCTGCAAGGGTGTAATGTATACTGTACTGTTAAGACTTAAGTAAGAAGTTGTTGTGAACGGTTGAAGAAGACACCCTTAGCATTAGCAATGGGAGTGTACTGAGTAACCAATGGCCTCTTCTATCGGACTTCAACTCAGCTGTGAAAGTTTTATGGAGAAGAATAAAAGTCAGATCAGATGACCTTGATGGATGGGTTGAACGAAAAGAGAAAGAAGGGTGGAAGGAGGAAGGACGGGCGAGATTTTATATTTATGACTGGCAGAGAAGGATACGTGGGATGCATGCATAGGTGTCTGATAGGAATCAGATGCATGGGTGGTGGAATGCCGGAAACTCCCACAAATGTTCGAGGCAGTGGGAGGATAGATACATACCGCAAATGTTACGTACTGTGCTTGCTAGTGCTACTATAGAATGAATTTGTCTGACTGCTTTGCTAAGTGTATATTTTACAATAGTCTTGTTTTTTCTTCTTGATATAGCTACTCCTTCCAAAGGTAAAGTCGACAGGAAGGAGTTGGCAGCCAAGGCCCGGCGCCGGAAGCTCGAGGCCATACAGGCTGAATACCAGCGGCTGGTGGTTCTAGAGGAGGAGGAGGAGGAGGCGGCAGCAGCTGCAGCCTCCTCCAATGCCCCGGGCCCCAGCCACCCCCTCCAGTGTTATGGCGCCACCGCCTGGCAGCCGCCCGCCGCCACACTGCAAGAAGCACTGCTGCCCCCCTGTGGATGCAACTGCCGCGCGCTGAAGCGCCGCGTGGCCCGCCTAGAGGAGCGCATCCATGTCCTGGAGAGGCGAGCCCGCTGAGACCCCGTTTATTTATTGCCCCTTTTTATAGCTTATTTTGGTGGGTGGGAATCGGGCGTTGGGTTTTGGACTATTGGACATTTGTTGGACTTTTTCGTTCCGGGACATGGACATTGGTTGGGGTTAGGGAGAGGGGTGGGTCAGGTGCTGTGGGATTTTTTTACATAGTTTATTTTTGTTAGGGTATTAAATTACATATTTAGACTTTATATACGATGTTGTTCATGTTTTGTGGGTGGGGTTACTGTTTTACGTTACACTGTTTCCTTGCTGGTGCAGTGCCACAGCCAGTGTTTGATTTAAATAATTGGCTGAGTTACTAAGACACAAACAGACAGATGCGGTACCCCTCACTGAGGGACTTGTCCTACTAGTACTGTCAGTCTCTCCTCCTAATCTATGCATTCTGCAATTGGACTCAAAGGGGTGTGTGAAATAGAATTAATGAAAAAATTCCGTTATTAATTATGCCTCCCCCAAACTTCTTCTCTTACCTGTGCTTGATGTTTAACTTGGGCACGGCGATGGCTGCATGGTGATGATGGTTTTCTTTCCCAACATGCCATGGTTGTGGTGGTAGTAGTAGTAGACCCTGGCAGTAGCATTTGCAAAAAAAGAAAATGAGACAGTCAGTCGCCTGAGAGAGACTGTGGGAGGAGTAGTAGAACGAAGTACAGTACGGAACTTACTGCCAAACAATAATATGCCAAAATACAAGGACACATAATGGTGGCGGGGATAGCCTAGTACATAGAGTTACAAACTCTAGCTGTGTCGAGTCACTGGACTAGGCCTACAGTACACTCGACACAAGTGTAACCGTTAGTGCTGTTTCGGAGGATGACAACAAATCCGATCTATGCCGGCAATTAATGCTGATGGATTAGGTTCCTTTGGTAAAAAAATTATCTCGCAAATATACTGCTCATAGGTGGGCAAGCAGAAGAAGATCCTCGCCCTGCCTTGAAAATGAATTTTTGTTGCTTTAGCCACATCCGCCCCAGCAAGCGTGTGATAAATTATTGGTGTACATTTAATTTAGTCACACCTCAATAAGTCACACAGCCCGGGGGAAGAGGGTTAGGGTTTGATGAATGGTTGGGAAGGGGGGTTTTGGGAAAGGTTTGACAAAGAAAAACAGTACGCATGGACAACAACAAAACACAATCTTGGCAGACAACCATATCCATAAATCTGTTAAGGGAGAAAAAGGAAATGCATGCATGATGATGATAACTTGATGGTTAATGATAGTACTTACTAACTACTACTACTAGACAATTAAAAAGGTACAGGGCAGCAGTATATTATGCAATTTGCCTTGCCTGTCTGCCCTCAGAGAGACCCAAATTACATACAGTTTCTGTTCTGTTGTACCGGCCCGGGCTTAAAGATAGCAAAGAAAAGTCAAAAATAGCTGTAGGGATGAATTGAATTATAAGCAGAGAGCAAACATAATAACAACAACAACACACAGTAGTAATGATTGAAGACAAAAAATGAATCAAATTTAAAAGATGATGAAAGTTGATACTGTTACTATATGTTATCCTGGTCAAAATGGGGAGTTGCATCTCAGCATTCGTCTTGGTCCTCCCTTCCATGGACGCTCCGGCCATCAATCTTGGGTGACGCCACTGCCTGCCTGGCAGATGTAGATTCATTGGTAAGGTAAGTGAGAGTTGTTTTTCCCAGTGTAGCACAGGGTAAGGGCCAGGCTGTAATTGCAGATGGGAAAACAAAAGGGATATTGAAAAATCAAGTAGAAAAAAAAATGCCTAAATTACGGTGGAGTGCAACAAGAACACTTTCAGAGGCGGCATGGATTTGGATACATCATGTCTACTCTAGTCTGTTTCCAGCATTAACCTCCAACAACAGGACAGAGCTGGCCCACGGCACCCTTGACCCATCCTCCATTTAGCGTACCTTTTTTGACAGAGGCAGACAAAGCAGATATACAGCAACATAGCATTTTACAAATTAAGTGACTAAATCAATGCCCCGCTGTCAGTCATACCACCACACTCGACTCCACCACTACACAGACATGTAGGTCTTCAGTGGTTGTTGTTGACTTGGTTACCTTTAATGCACTCATGAAACGCACTGAGTTATTCCATCAATCATCTCGGATCGTACTGAGTGACTGCGAAGATATTATGTCACTGTGGTCATCATCATGGTGTGTTGTCCAACTCAGTGTGCAGTAGTGTACCGATTGAGTCCCCTTTCCATATTCAAAATGCAATGGATTGGCCTGCAGTAGAAGTAGAAAATTGTTATTAAAAAACAAGAATGGAAACAAACATTGCATTGAGTTACTTTTAGTGTGTAGATTAGATAATAGTACATGCACTACAAACAACAACAACACAAATCACTCAGTCAGCGTCCAATGCATGTCATCATTCATTACCTGTTCCTTCTCACCTTCAGTTAATGGGCAGTCTGTATCGGCTCGGAAAGGAGGATAGCTATAGTAGTCATCATCATGTTCCACTTCTTTTGGAGAGACTCAACTAGGCAAGATTTTAGTTTTTCTTTGCTTATGCTACATCCAATCATCATCTGGCTTGAGGGCAATAGATTTAGGTCGATTCAGGAGGATGGAGGAGCAGGACTTGGAGGAGTGGACTGAAATGCAGACAGCTGAAACTCATATAAGGCAATAAAATACGAAGATGGTGGTGATGGATTTGTTGTGATTTGAAGTTTCCAAACAGAAAGACAGACACACAAATAGAAGTAAATAAGGGAGAACCACAGTAAGAAGTGGAAGCCTAGTTGTCAGGGAAGTATAACTCATCCTCAAACTCTGGGGGTTCAACCAGAAGTAGGTAATCAGCATCCAACACGCTACTTCCGTCACCTGAGCCGCTGTCCTCATCTTCCTGTGTTGATTCATGTATTGTGTAATTCGGTGGTACAAATTGCTGATTCATTTTGATCATGGTTAACCTCTCCACGTTTTTGGGTGAGAGACTGGTCCTTTTCACTGTTACAATGGAACCAGCAGCACTGAAAACACGTTCAGAAGAGACACTTGCGACAGGGCAAGCCAGATAGTTTATCGCCAGCCTGCTGAGCACTGGCCATTGGCCCCTTTTGCCATACCAATACCGCAATGGGTTTTGATCAATGTAGACCTCTGTTGGGTCATCCAGGTAGGCCTGGACCATTCGGTCAATGTTCAGGTGTGCTACACTTTGTTCGGCCTCTTTTGTCTTTGCATCAGCACTGGACCTAGCAAGTCCTTGCTGTAAATACCAATCCTGTGCCGTTTGTACTGGGGCTGATGATCCGGTTCTTGCTGTTGTCGATAGTGTTGGTGACAGCTGTGAACCAAATGCACTGCCCACAGGCTCTGAAGTTGAACTTGACGCCGGATGCCCTGCTGCAGTACTTGACATGGGTTTGAGGCCTTTAATTAACAGCCTTTCATTTTCCAATGTACTGGCTGCCTCAGCTATCCAAGTTTTGTACCGGGCAACATCCACTTCTGAAAAAGGGAGTAATGTCTTACTGTGCAGTGCCGATTTGTACTGTGGATCCAGAATTGTGGCACAAATGTAATGTTCTTGTGACAGAATCTTATTTTGCACCCTTGCATTTTCACTTAAGCGACATGATAAGCTCTCCACCAACTCATATGCTTCTTTTTTTTCATCCACACCTATGTACGCTTCAGACACCTCCTTCAGCTGTTGCTCTAGCATGTGCAACAATGGGATAGCTTGGCCCATAGTACAGTCCTCCTTGCTGACTTCACTTGTGAAGACCTCGAAAGGAAGAAGCATCTCTGTAAGAGATTTAACTAGGCACCATTGGTCCATCTGAAGGGTCATGCCTTTCACAGTAGCATCCGCCCTTCGCATGACATATTCATTAATTGGTCTGTACTGCTCAAACAGACGGTCAAGCATGTAATACGTTGAGTTCCAACGTGTTGCCACCTCCTGGATCAGTGCTTTGACTGGCATTCTATAGTCACGTTGAATGATCCTCAGCTGCTTCCGGGCTTTAAAAGAATGGCTGAAATGCGTGCATATTCTGCGGCAGGTGCTCAGTAAGTTGCTGACTATGGGTTCTTTTTCAGAAAGTCTTGAACTATAATGTTAATGCAGTGCGCCAAACACGGGACCCTGAAATAGGCACCAAGCGTCATGGCCTTAAGTATATTACTGCCATTATCCGTTTCAACAAAACCAATGTGAAGCCCTCTGGGGCACAGCCATTCAAAGACCTTGCTGTTAAACTCTTCCAAAATGTTTGCAGCAGTATGAGATTTCTCCATGGCGAACATGGCTACAGTTGCATGTTTCCGAAAAGCATTAAAAATCTCAGCTGTGTCAACAGCACCTACTTCAGATAGCTTTTCTCTAACCCCCACAAAAGAGACCCAGTGTGCAGTGATGCACATGAAATCAGTGGCTTGGCAACTGGTCCACATGTCTGTTGTCAGGTGGATTTTGTGAACAGCACTCTGCTGCAAAGCTTGTCCAACCAATTCCAGCACATCGTGATGTAGTGCTGGAACAGCAACTCGGGCAAAATAGGACCGGCTAGGAACCTTCCATTTAGGGCAGATGGCTGACACAAATTCAAGGAAACCCACCCCTTCCACAAATGAAAAAGGAGAAGGTCCAGTGCTAACATTTTAGCCAGCTTCGCATTGTACAACCGTGCCGTTGGGTGGTTGCGTTGGTA
Source organism: Calotriton arnoldi (assembly GCA_963921515.1). NCBI lineage: Eukaryota > Metazoa > Chordata > Amphibia > Caudata > Salamandridae > Calotriton > Calotriton arnoldi. Next base: position 161,479 of record CAWUFW010004172.1, read on the forward strand.
CTGCCCCTCCGACCTAAGCATGCTGTCAATGGTAGGCTGGAATATTTTCCTTTGTGGTGCACCCTTCTTCTTGAACCCAGTTAGGCTCAACGACGCCGCACTTTTGCTCATTGCAGTGCCCGGTTGCCTTGGTGTCTCAGGCTGACTCTTAGTACGGTGCCACTTAGATGTTGCTGAGGATGTGGGCGTTACCACTACACTGGTGAGGGTAGGGATAGAAATGTCTCCCTCTTGTTGACCTTCCACCGCGATCATATCTTCCCCTACTTCTTCATCCCCAACAACAGCAATGGGTCCAGTTTTACTTTTTCTAAGTGAAGTAGGTGAGCCTCCCACTTGATACTGTGGTGTTTTTTGAGATGACTTGTTTGTCCTCCGGTACCATAGTTTGTACCAAGCTTACCCCGCCTAACAGCCTGCCGACAAAGTGAGCATATAGCAATGTTCTCCTCCTTACTGCTAACCAAAAAGAAGTCCCAAACTGGGGAGGAAAACTTTCTGGCGCTGCTGGAGGTGCCACTTACAATACCAGATGAACTGGAGGGTGTGCCTGTAATTTGACTCTGTGCACTTACATTACCACCACCTACTGAGGTGGTGGTTGAGCTGGATGTAGGTCCCTGCCGGGCCTTTGCAAAGGCAAATATGGAAGCTGGAGGTCGTGTTGGCGTTACCTGTGTTGGTGGTATCCGTGCTACATCCCTCGCAGCGATTTTGGATAGTCTAATAATGTTGGTCTCCATCTCCGCAGGCCCAGGAGTGATGTTCATGATGACTGGCTCTTCATCATCATCACCCCCCTCGTCTACATCTACCTCCATAACTCTAAGGCTTTCTGGAACCTTCCTTTTCACTAGCCTTGTCTTGTGGCGTGCATCACTCTCAGGATGAGCTGGTGGCTTCCAAGTGGCATCTAGATCATCAGAAACGGGGCTTGAAGAAGAAGTTGATGGACTAACCCTCCTTTTCCTTGCTGGGGGTCTGGAAGACAATGGATCTTCTGGAACAGTGGCTTGCTCCTCTTCGTCTGCAAAAAGTTTGATTTCCTGAACTGCCCCTACTTCAGGTGGAACAACTACTATTGTGGGCTGTTGTTCCGGCTGTGGTTGCGGCTGTGGTTCCGGATGCGGCTCCGGATGTGGTTCCGGCTGGGGTTGCGGCTGTGGTTCCGCTGGGGTTGCGGCTGCGGCTGGGGTTCCGGCTGTGGTTCCGGCTGTGGTTCTGGCTGGGGTTGCGGCTGGGGTTGCGGCTGCGGCTGGGGTTGCGGCTGTGGCTGTGGTTGCGGCTGTGGTTGCCCACTTATCTGCTGAGTTTCCGCCTGCGAGTGCGTGGATTGGGTACTACTTTGCGATAATGACATTTCAACATCACTGGTCGTTAGTAGACTGGCTACCTCTGCCACAGTCATGGGCTTGGGCCTAGGTTGCTGGGGTGGGCCCGCTGATGCGGAGGTGCTGCTCCCAGCTTGGTCCCCGCCGGACACCGCTGCTGCAGGCGTAAGTTTTTTTTTACCAAAAAACACATCGGCCGGCACACCAGTCTTGGCAAGTGCCACTTCCTTCTTCTGTTCCTTCTTCTTCTCACTGGCAACTTTCTTGGTACTGGAGGACCTGGTACCTTTCTTTGGGCCCATCTTCTTCAGATGTCAGCAGGACGCAGGTGCACAAGTTGCAGAGATGTCTGTGGTGGTCACACGTGGACGTGACGTGCAGCAGGACTTCTGCCTGGCAGTACAACGGGTGATGATGATGACACCTCCTCCTCTGTCTTTTTGTGCACCTAAAAGCAAAGAAGCCAGGAGAAGAACATCAGTGAAATGTTGCATTTGTTGTTGTGGTTCAATTACTAGTAGTACAAACAAACAAATAAAAGATATAAATTAGTGTAGCCATTTGTGAGACTGTCAACAAGGGCTTTCATGGTATACTGTGTACACTGTCAGGAAGGATAGGAAAGAAGAGGAACAACAACAAAAATACAAATGTAATAGAAGTGGACCCTGTTTGTCATTAAATTATTTGTTCATCACATCATTCAGGGAGCTGCAGCTGGCAAAGGGGATGGATGCAAGCAGTAAGCCAAGAGGAAAACCATGCAGGCCTAAATGGCAAAAGCAGCACACTTATAACTCCCACCAGAAATGGCCACCAGCCACATGGACACTCACAAATCACAAGCAACAAGCATGAGGCCTGGAAAACAATGTACTGAAAACAGGCCTACGATAGCCAGGCAAAGGCTGCATGCTAAACCACACTGCTTTGCCTGTAATGCAATAAAATGCAAAAACGAAAATCCACAGGGCTAAACAAGGCCTGCAGCACACCACACACAACTAAGGCATGTATTTAACACACAGCCCAAAAAGTGAAATACACCCAAAAATACACATTTTGCAATTCAATCCAATGCCATCCATGTGCCCTCAATGATGTTTAAAAATTCAACAGAACACACAGAAACAGTTGTTTCATGCACCCCTGACTACCTCTGCGCCTACTGGATGAAAGGCCTGTTGGCAGACTAGGCCACAAGCTTGCAGGACTATGGATAAAAGCACACTGCCTGGCTTCAAAATGGCCTCCAGCCTCATGGCCAGGCCCACCACAACAAGAAACTGAAGACAGACAATGCAGGCCTATGGCAAAAGCACACTGCCTGGCTTCAAAATGGCCGCCAGCCTCATGGCCAGGCCCACAACAACAAGAAACTGAAGACAGACAATGCAGGCCTATGGCAAAAGCACACTGCCTGGCTTCAAAATGGCCGCCAGCCTCATGGCCAGGCCCACAACAACAAGAAACTGAAGACAGACAATGCAGGCCTATGGCAAAAAGCACACTGACTGGCTTCAAAATGGCAGCCAGCCTTATGGCCAGGACCACAACAACAAGAAACTGAAGACAGACAATGCAGGCCTATGGCAAAAAGCACACTGCCTGGCTTCAAAATGGCCGCCAGCCTCATGGCCAGGACCGCAACAAGAAGCCTAGGCCACAAAGGAAACACATGCAGGCCTTAGTATATGGCAAAAGCAGCACACTTATAACTCCCACCAGAAATGGCTACCAGCCACATGGACACTCACAAATCACAAGCAGGAGGCCTGGAAAACAATGTACTGAAAACAGGCCTATAATAGCCAGGCAAAGGCTGCATGGTAAACCACACTGCTTTGCCTGTAATGCAATAAAATGCAAAAACGAAAATACACAGGGCTAAACAAGGCCTGCAGCACACCACACACAACTAAGGCATGTATTTAACACACAGCCCAAAAAATTGAAATACACCCAAAAAACACATTTTGCAATTCAATCCAATGCCATCCATGCCCCCTAAATGATGTTTGAAATTAATAAATACATCACACAGCAAAGGAACAGTTGTCTCATCATGTTTCATCATGCACCCACCCATGACTAGCTCTGGGCCTACTGGCTACCCACAACTATTTATTTTTAAAAATGATGAAAAGTACAAAAATTGTAGTTGCAGCAACTGCAATGCCCCAATCAAACAACACCAACTTACTTGTAAAATCTCAAATCCCAAAATCCTCAAATCCAATAATAATGATGCAGCAGACACAAAGAGTGATCCTTCCAGCTCAAATCCAAGTGAAAAATGAACAGGAGATGGACAAAGCACTGGGAGGAGCCTGCTGGACAGGAACAGGAAGTAGGAGACTCTGTGGCACTTCCTCCCTCTCCCCCCCAAAAAACTTTGACTAAAAGGACAGCCAAATATCAATCTGAGGTTTTTTTTTCATCCAAATCATCAATTTATAGAAGGTGTTATGCTGCTTGCGATGTTATTGTTCTCCAGATTGAAAATTTTGCGTGTTCGGGATTGCGAGCTTGACCAACATTCCGCCGGATGTCCGATGGCGTGCCCGAATGACGTATTCGCGATCGCAATCTCTCTCGCGGTGCACGATGGCGCGGCAAATGACGTGTTCGCGATCGCACACTCTCGTGTTGTCCGATGGCGTGGCTAATGACGTGTTTGCGAGTGCAAACTCTCGCGGGATAACGTGGCCGGCTACCAAAATCTCGTGGCGCACGCGAACGGATAGGAAAACCCGTCGGCGAACGCAGGAATCCCGGTAAGTCGCTATCGCGCGCGCTAGAACGCATTTTAAAGCGCGAACAAGAAAATAATTCCTCTACGCCGCGGATCGCGGAATTGTTGGCAATTCCGCGTTCTCCGCGGAACGCGAAATTGCCTAAATTCCGCAAATTCCGCGAGCGGAGCGGAATTGGATGCCCAGGGTTAATTTTTATGCTAATAACTTTGGCCTTGTTTGATGAGTCTGCATGAAATTTTCTGAAAAAGAAAGTTCAGCCACCTTGGTTTCTTCATGAAATGTTTTGTGTTGCTCCATCAACAAAAAGGGGTCCTAATAGTGTGATTTCCTATGCTAAGTCCCATTGAAAACTGTGGCCTCCTATAGAGAAAAAATAGCTGAAATTAATTACAGAAAATTTGGCAAAAAGTTAGAACTGTACTCAGAAATGGTGCTTTTTGTAATGTGATGCAAATCCGTTCAGACATTTTTTGAGAAATTAGAGTTTAAAGATGTGCTCAGGGTAGCGGTGAAGGTATTACACATTTAGGTATATATGGACCACTGGTGTCTAGGGATGCTCTAATTGGTCAGTTTAACCCTTTCTATGCTCATGACGAGCTCAGCTCGACATGCTACGCAGTGCTCGTGTGCGCATGACGAGCTGAGCTCGTCATGAACCCGCCCACTCAATGAAACGCCCCGCACAGGGCGAAAATCGGCCGCGCACACAAGGGGTTAAAGGGAACTAGACACTCCTGATTGAATGGGCACAACATGAGCAATATGTTATGGCCACCATTACAGGACTCAGGGACATGGCCCCTGCATCCTGAAAAATAATTAAAAAATATATAAGGGGAATGGTGAGCACATTCTGACTGCCAGGGGCATGTGAGGGGCCCAAAAAGGACCTGCTTGAGTGGCTGGCCACAACATGGAGAAAAGGTTGTGCTAGGACTCAGAGTTTTTTCCTCATTGAAATACAGTGTTGTGAAAGCTTTTTTTAGGGTCAAATAAATGAACACATATGAAGAGTGACAAGTGATTATAGTAACAAAATAAATAATTTGTTGCTTGTACCATAATAATTTAGGAATTGTGGTGTGGTTTAAGGTGATTTTACCCTGTGAAAAATGCTGATACTCCTCCTGCATTTGATGGACCATGTTTGAGAATAAACAGTTTTTTCTCATGATTTTCTCCTAGAGATTATGGAAGGTGCTTCAGAAGCTTAAATGAGAGCAATTTTTTGTATAAGTTCAAACGATCCTTTTCAGCTATATTAAAATAAAGTTGGATATTCTGAGTAAAACAAGTACCTACAACAGCAGCAGCAATTGATTCCCCAGTGTTCTACTATAGCTTCAGCGTAGTGTTCTAATGGGCAACTAGAGAGATAATATTGTTTACTTATGACAAACGTGCGGCACACAGAAATACCATGTTAGTGGAAACCAAGTAAAACTGAAAGCATTTCTTTTAGAAATTAAAAATGAGGGGTTCATTTGTCATAAAAATTATGGTTCGTGCTCAAGAAATGAAAAATGATTAACATTTTTTCTATGAGTTCTCCAATATCTTCGTCATCCATGCCAGTAAAACATTTTGAAATGCAGAGAGAAAAATGTACTTCCAACACCAGCAGCATTCTGTCACTTAAATTCCTACGGAGGAACTGAAGCTTCTCCACATAGTTCTAAAAAACAACTAGATCTCTAACATTTTGTATTTATGATAAAAGTGTGGTACACCATCCACACATCTTGATGGAATCAGAGTTATGGGACTGAAAGCATTTCCTACATAGGATATTGCAGTGAATTAAAAAATGAAGATTTTTTTGTTATAGAAATGAGTATGTGTTCTCCAGAAGGCTAAAATCAAATCATCAAACACGACTTGGTAGAGCACTGTTAATCAACCGTGAGGGTATCCACGCCATGGAGTCAAAATTTCTTTGAGTTCTCAAATAACTTTGTAATCAATTTGAGTAAAACATTCTGACATGCCAAGTGAAACATACTCTTCCAACACCAGCAACAATTTGTTAGTTCACTTCCCAGTAATCAACTGCAGCGTAATCACAGAGTTCTAATGAAAAAGTATAATGCTAACATTTTGCATTCAAGACAAAAGTGAGGCACTCATGAACACAACTTTGTTGGAATGGAAGTTGTTGAATTTAAAGCCTTTCCTATAGAGCAGACTGAAGTAAATGAGCATTGAGATTTTAATGTAGGTAGGAAACTATAGGGTTGAACATGTGAGGGGAGGTATGGGTTTTTAGTAATTCAAGGCATAATGTACTTTGAAAAGGCCTGAAAAAGTAGAGATATGTCTGCGTAAGTACAGCATTCCCTTTTCACATCTGTTTACTCAGCCCACTCATTTTTTCAGTCACTTAACAAATATCTAATATAAATATATATATATATATATATATATATATATATATATGATGATGAACAATCAAAACCTCCGGTGTCAGTGGCGTTTGAGGAAGGCACACCCGCTGAAACGTGTTATGCCGTTTTACAAATAAATGGATTTTTCTGGAAACCCTGCTGTGTCCCCTGTCTGCTTCACAGATAAAGAGATTTTTTTTGTATATTTGCGTGCAGCCAGTGTCATGCAGGGGACCCATCCTGAAAGTGTTCAGAGGCAACATTGGCAAAAGGAAAGTGATGTAATTCCAAGGTACTGGAAACATCGGGACCGCCTCAACCGAATGGAGCAAGGTACTGCTGTTAAAACAGTCCGTGACTTCACGGAGAGACGTGTTCACTGTTTCAGTGTCTCCGGGTATGCTCCAACTTGGCATTTGTGGCAGGATGCAGGGGGCCAGAAAAACAGATTTATTGCTGTAAAGTATGCCGGGCAATGAAAAGAACTGTATATGACCACGTTTGAAATAACAGCCCGCACTCACCATGAGAATAAGAATCAAAGGGCTGAAAAGAGACATTTTCCCAGTTTCCAAGTGAGATGCATGATGGGAATTACAGTCTGAGATGAGGTGCTGTAAGAATGCTCTTTCAATGGACTTTGGTCAGCTGTGCTCCCACCAATAGGAGTGAGATAGCACATTCAAAATGATGGACAATGAAAACCTCCGGTGTCAGAGGCATTTGAGGAAGGCACACCCGCCGAAACGCGTTATGCCGTTTTACAAATAAATGGATTTTCCTGGAAACCCCCTGTGTCCCCTGTCTGCTTCACGGATGAAGAGATTTTTTTGTGTATATATATATATATATATATATATATATATATATATATATATATATATATATATATATATCCACTGAAAAAACCATAGGTTTCAGGCACGTTATAGTTAGAAAATAGCATTTAAAAAACCTTAGAAATTCACTGAAAAAACCATAGGTTTCAGGGACGTTATAGTTAGAAATTAGCATTTAAAAAACCTTTGAAATTCACTGGAAAAACCATAGGTTTCAGGGACGTTATAGTTAGGTGGACATTTCACTCGTACAAAACCATAGAAATTCCACCGTTATAGTTAGTTCAGTTAACTATAACTTGCGCCCCCGCAATGCACTGCTCATGACGCCACATATTACATCATTCATGGCATGGTCAGTGACATCACTGATGACATCACTGATGACATCTCAAAGGACATCACTGATGACATCATCCAGTGACTGTGTGTTTCTGTAAAGTTTAAATATGTTTTATATATATGGCAAGGTGTATTGAAGAATGAGTGGGTGTAAAAGTGTCTGGATGGAGGATTTAGGAGGTATGTAACACATTGTATAAGTGACTGATTAAACGTGTCTTACTGAATGCATGGGTTAGTGACTAAACTGTGTGAATGTCTGTATCAGTCTGTCTGTTGTTGTGTAAGCTGCTACATGGGTTGGTCAGTAGCTACATTAGTGTCTATATGGGTTATTGATTGTTTGCTTGAGTATTTGTATGGGGGACTGAGTGTGTGTGTGGGTGGGTTGGAGGTGTGTGACTGTGCATAGATGTGTGAGTAGGTGATTCACTGGGAGTATGGGTTCAAGAGTGCATCTGTGAAGGGCTGTATGGGTGGCTAAGTGTGTGTATGGGTGTGTTGGTGAGTGAATGGATGTCTCAGTGGTACATATGTGAGTAACTACATATGTAAAAGGAAGTATATGTGAGTGATGGTGTATATAAATAACTATATGTGAGACTCAGTGATTGTGAGAGTGGCATGTATGGATGAGTCTGTACTTGTTTCAGTGATTACATAAGAGAGTAACTATGCGTTACTGTCTGTATGAATTAGTGAGGTAGTGTGTGTATAACTGTTTAGGTGAGTAAATGGGAGTGTAATTGATTCTTTGCAGGACTGACTAGGTGTGTGAGTAACTCCATGGATGAGTGGCGGTGTGTGAGTGTCTGAATAGGTGTATGAGTGCATATGATAGTGTTGTATTGATAAGTGACAGCATGTATAAGTGATTGTATACGTGAATGAGTGGATGTGTGTGCAGACCTAGGAATCAGTGAGTGAGTATGTAGTAACTGGTATTGGTGTGTGGATGGTTTCGAAAATGGTAGTGTGTATTTTACAGTGGGTGTATTAAAGGTTATATTAGGTTGTGATGAGGTGCATCAGATTATCACGTGGATGATGTCATCAGTGATGTCATCAGTGATGTCATTTGAGATGTCATCAGTGATGTCATCAGTGATGTCACTGACCATGCCATGAATGATGTAATATGTGACGTCATGAGCAGTGCATTGCGGGGGCGCGAGTTATAGTTAACTGAACTAACTATAACGGTGGACGTTCTATGGTTTTGTACGAGTGAAATGTTCACCTAACTATAACGTCCCTGAAATCTATGGTTTTTTCAGTGAATTTCAAAGGTTTTTTAAATGCTAATTTCTAACTATAACGTCCCTGAAACCTATGGTTTTTTCAGTGAATTTCTAAGGTTTTTTAAATGCTAATTTCTAACTATAACGTGCCTGAAACCTATGGTTTTTCAGTGAATTTCAAACGTTTTTTAAATGCTAATTTATAATTATAATGTTTATTAAACCTATGGTTTTTTCAGTGATTTTAAATTATCATTTCATTCTCAACCTAGTGAAAACAGCCGATATCGCCAGTTTTCCAACAATAGGTTCCGCAAAAAAATTCGCCACAAATGAGAGCGACAACTAACGCTAATAATATGCAGAGTTGGCGTTCCCGTGCAAAAATAACATGAAAACACCACTTCCCGATATTTTCAACGAGCAGCCAAATCTGGGGTGCGATCCAAAAACAGGCGATAAGCTGCGTTAGCAGTAAGAATTTAACATCTGCCTTTTACTGGTGTAAAGGAGGACGACTACCTACAGTGTGAAAGGGAGCCCAGCCCATAACCACATCTAAAGACCATCACATGTCATAGAGCTACTGACCATGCAGCTCCGACACCCAAGAAGGCCACAACACCCACTGCCATCACCCTCAGGACCTCCCCCCCGGACCACCCCCCTCCCTACTACCACTGAGGCAGCGCAGAACACGACAGCGGACCCTCCAAAAACGGCATGGTCCCTCAGCCACACAATAGCTGAATGTTGGGAGATGTGGCAACCAAGTATGTGTGAAGGACGCAAGTCACCCATCAATAAAAATGCACACAATACCAAGTGTAGCAGTGATGTGGTGGACAGACCTCACTATGCAGAGCACAAACCTCTCCATGTGGACATATACTGCTGGTACTTGTAGTGTTGTGGACAATAGACGCAACCATGTTACCTCAGGCAGTGGGGAAGATCTCGGTCATGTAGCTGTGTTGTCCCCCCCTGGAAGCGGAAGCGGAGTGGGCTGGTCCAACGTACCCCACTCCAGCATAGGAGTATGAATAAATAGGCTGGGGCTCTGGGCGTGGTTCACTTGTGGGAAGGCCAAAACGTCTGCCAGGGCGGCAGCCCTCACCCTGCCACGAGGCCTCCACCGTGCCCGCCGGCCTCCTCGACACAGGCCCCCTGCGAACCCAGCAGCAGAGCACCACAGACTTATGTCTGTACAGACTACTGCCTTCGATCTACACTGCGGACAGCAGGGCTCACAATTCAGATCGAGTCCCGATTGCAGATGACGCAGTCCAGTAGGCAAGAGACATTGCTCCCAGTGCGGCCCGCCCGGACCACGCATCATCGCAGGCTGCGCACACGCTGAGTGCTTCAGGTGCCACTAACTCAGTGCACCACAAGTCATCGCCACGTAGCCTTATTAAGGCAGAATTCATTAGACAAAAGACATTGCTACCAGTGTGGCCCGGCCGGACCACGCATCATCGCAGGCTGCGCACACGCTGAGTGCTTCAGGTGCCACTAACTCAGTGCACCACAAGTCAATGCCACGTGGACTTATTAAGACAGAATGCATTAGGCAAAAGACATTGCTACCAGTGCGGCCCGCCCAGACCACGCATCATCGCAGGCTCCACACACGCTGGGTGCTTCTGGTGACACTAACTGTACAGCTCAACTCAGCGCCACGTGGCTGTGGGCCCTTGCTGACCGCTGCCTCCGGCCTACACTGCGGTCATCAGGGCTCACATTTAAAATTGACTCTTGATTCATTAATTGCAGAGTCCAGTAGGCAACTAAGTATTACGTCCCTAAAACCTACATAATATCCTTTTAGTATCCTTGCTTCAAGAACTTGTTTTATATCAGTTAAAGGTTTAGTACAATGACCAACTTCATCTTGCAAGTCCACAGGAACACTGAATGGCAGTCTACACTGCGGACAGCAGAGCTCACAATTTGAATTCAGTCTTGATTTATTAATTGCAGACAGAATTGTACTCTATGTCCTCGAATTTTGTTAAGAGGAAGTGACAAAAAGCATTCCTTGATGTCTGTGCTGACTACTGCCTTCAATCTACACTGCGGTCAGCAGGGCTCGCAATTCAGATCGAGTCGCGATTGCAGATGACGCAGTCCAGTAGGCAAGACACATTGCATCATCGCTGGCTGCGCACATGCTGAGTGCCACACCTACCACTAACTCTATGCAGCTCAAGTGAACGCCACGTGGCTGTGGACTCTTCCTAACCACTGCCTCCGGCCTACACTGCGGTCAGCAGGGCTCACAATTCAGATCGAGTCGCGATTGCAGATGACGCAGTCCAGTAGGCAAGAGACATTGCATCATCGCTGGCTGCGCACACGCTGAGCGCCACACCTACCACTAACTGTATGCAGCTCAAGTACACGCCACGTGGCTGTAGGCCCTTTTGACCGCTGCCTCCGGCCTACACTGTGCTCAGCAGGGCTCACAATTCAAATTCAGTCTTCATTCATTAATTTCAGAGTCCAGTAGGCATTGCTGGCTGCGCACACGCTGAATGTTTCTCATGCCCCTATCTCAGTGCAGCACAACTCATGGACCCTTTATGATACAATGTTTTGTGTATAATTTCACATCTGCTGCCCCTACCTCAGTGTACCACAAGTCATGGACCCTTTACGATACAATCTTCTGTGTATTATTTCACATCTGTTGCCCCTACCTTAGTGCAGCATAAATCATTGACCCTTTATGATTGAATCTATGTGTCTGATCCAATGATTACTGTTGTACTTGTTGCCAGCACCAACCATTCCCGGAGGGCTGGCTTACACTCACCCCACACGCATCCAGCACAGACGTCACTGGACATGTGACCCTGGTAATAAAAATGAGTCGAGCGCACGTGCCCGTACCCAGTTCTACTATCTATCTGTGTCCGTGTGTTCATTATGTATGCAAGATGCCGCCCCTGGGCCCTACCGCATTACATTGTGCTGTAGACAGCGTATGCAACCATGTTACTCTGGTAGTGGGGAAAACTTCGGTTATGTAACTTTCTCTCGGTCATTGTACAAGTACGTACGTAGAGACTGGATCATTACAGTACTGCAAGGAGAGTGTATAGTGAATTTATAAGTGCTTGGGGATTGGCGGAGTAATTCTATAAGTACATATGTTGGCGCAGCCTAACCCCGAACACAAGCTTGGCTCTAATTGGCTGCCCTCCATGTGCCAAAAACTGAAACTTAAACTTTCCATGGCCCTGTATTGCTACAGCTGCAACACTCCACTGAATGTGCAATAAACATTCATATCCACACAGATGTGTCATGTCCACCATCTTTCATGTGTGGAACTATGGATTACTGTAGGGTCAGTGATTCCCCGTACCTTCCATGTTGGCCATGTTGTGGGACTTGGCTCACAGAGTGACAAATTGGCACTTGCGACCCGGGTGACGTCAGCACTACAACAGGGACACCCGCATCAGTTGATTCCTCATACAGACCAGGACGGAGCCACGCCCATAGCTCCGGAGTCCTTCTTCACAGCCTCACGCAGGACTGGCATACGCCAGGCCAGCCCACTCCGCTTACACTTACAGGGAAGGACAACAACGCTACGTGGCCCACATTTTCATTTCACTGATCTGCTGGTCACTCCCTAGTTGTCAGTACGCCACAGCCACTCCCTCACGGCTAGTATACACCCACACCACACCCATCCAGCACACGCGTCACAAGACACGTGACCCTGCCAATAAAAAAGACAGGGCGCACATGCTCGACGCCATTTCAGAGTTGCTCGCACCAGATACACAGCGGCCGGCACAGGCACACCGGCACGGGACGGTGACTTTCGGTCCACTGAGGTACGGGTACCGTAACTGCTGAGCGGGTGTGCAGCCTGCGGTGATGGCCCGTACCGGCGGCCTGGACAGCTCAGGTTTTGTGTGCCCTGCTGGACCGCAGTGTAGGCCTGAGCCATCAGACAGCGCAGGCCTACCGCCACGTGGCGTCGCCTCGCTGGTCACAGAGTTAGTGGCACCGCAAGGGCTGAGCGGGTGTGCAGCCTGCGATGAAAAGCCCGGTGCACTGGTATGTCCTCTGCCATGGCAAAATCAAGACCCAGCACCAAATGTGAGACCTGGTGGCCTGCGGAGCGGGGCTGCATGACATGCAGGGTGCATGTCCGCGGGCCCAGGGCTTGGGGCTTGCAGCGGCACAAAGTAGGCCCTCTTTTCTACACGCAAGTTGCAAAAGGTGGGCAGAGAGGCTTGTTAGTGCAGTGGTGGGCAGTCACCTCCGGGCAGTGGGAGTGGATGGGGTCCAGCAGCCTGGGTGCGCAGCGGCGGACAGTCACCTCCGGGCAGTGGGAGTGGATGGGGTGCAGCAGCCTGGGTGCGCAACAGCAGGCAGACACCTCTGGGCAGTGGAAGTGGATGGGGTGCAGCAGCCTGGATGCACAAAGGCGGGACAGAGAATTAGGCGTGTGCAGTTGTATGTACTCTGCCATTACTGATTCCATACTACGTTTCAGATGACTAAGCTTGAGGGCTCCACTATGTCCCGGCACGTGGTTGGAGACACACCGGTGACAGAAAGGTGAGCTGGGAGGGTTTTGTCCACAGTGTCGGCACTCACTGTCCCTCTCCATCTCTTCCTTTCTCTCCCTCACACTCTTTCTCTCTCCCTTCCTCTCTCTCTCACTCTATCTCTTCCTCTCACACAGTTTTTTTCTTTCTCTCTCTACCTCTCTCTCTCTTTCTCTCTCTCTCTCACTCTTCCTCTGTTTCTCTCTTCCTCTTTCTCACACTGTTTCTCTCTTTCTCTCTCTTCCTCTCTCTCACTGTTTCTCTCTCTCTTCCTCTCTCTCTCACTCTTTCTCTCTGTCTACCTCTCACTCTTTCTTTCTTTCTCTCTCTCTTCCTCTCTCTCTCTCCTTTGATGGACGCATGACGCACAATCTTATCTTGCTTTTTGACTAGCAGGCTGTGATTCACAGATTGACAACCCCCCCCGACACGGACCTCCCGCCACGAGGCGATGACTTCAGTTCCACTGAGTTAGTGCCACCAGAGCTGAGCGCGTGTGCAGCCTGCGATGATGCGTGGCCATCCTGCAATCAACACCCGCTCTGAATTGTGAGCTCGGCTTGACCGCGTGTACGCAACTTGCATCTGAGGAGGTTGCTTCTGCACGTGGTGGACCCTCTTCAACACACGCTGGTGGCGGAAGGTGAGCAGAGAGCCTTGTTTCCACAGCAGCGAGCAGTCACCTCTGGGCGGTGGGAGTGGATAGTGTGCAGCACCCTGGGTGCACAAGAGTGGGCAGACACCTCTGAGCAGTGGATGGGGTGCAGCAGCCTGGGTGCACAGGAGCGGGCAGACACCTCTAGGCAGTGGGAGTGGATGGGATGCAGCACTCTGGGTGTGCAGGAACGGGCAGTCACCTCCGGTCAGTGGGACTGGATGGGGTGCACCAGCCTGGGTGCACAGCAGCGGGCAGACACCTCTGGGCAGTGGGAGTGGATGGGATACAGCAGCCTAGGTGCGCAGAGGCGGGCAGACACCTCTGGGCGGCGGGAGTCGATGGGGTGCAGCAGCCTGGGTGCGCAGGGGCGAAACAGAGAATTAGGCGTGTGCAGTTGTATGTACTCTGCCATTACTGATTCTATACTATGTTTCAGATGACTAAACTTCAAGACTCCACTATGTCCCGGCACGTGGTTGGAGACACACTGGTGGCAGAAAGGTGAGCTGTAAGGATTTTCTCCACAGTGTCAACACTCACTCTCCCTCTCCATCTCTTCCTTTCTGTCACTCACACTCTTTCTCTCTCTCTCACTCTGTATCTCTTCCTTTCTCTCTCTCACACTCTTTCTCTCTTTCTATGTCTCTTCCTCTCTCATTCTTTCTTTCTCTCTCTCTTCCTCTCTGTCTCACTCTTTCTCTCTCTCTCTCTCTACCTCTCTCTCACACTGGTTCTCTCTTTCTCACTTCCTTGTATCTCACTCTTTCTCTCTTTCTCTATCTCTTCCTCTCTCTCTCACTCTTTCTCTCTTTCTCTGTCTTCCTCTCTGTCTCACTCTTTCGTTCTCTGTCTCTTCCTCTCTCTCACTCTTTCTCTCTTTCTCTCTCTCTCTCCTTTCATGGACGCATGACGCACAATCTTATCTTTCCTTTTGTCTTACAGGCTGTGATTCACAAATTGTCGAGGCATGACACGCCATACCTGTACCTACTTTTATTTTGTTGTTTTGTTTAAATAAAATGTTTTATATGTAAATCCATAGATGACTGAGATTCTTATTTGTCCTACCTCACATGCATCTTCTTTACTATAATTGTGCGACATCAGCCAATTTGTTACGTTCCAGACTTCCTAACGTTGCTGTCACATTTGTTTGTGTGGGGGGGAAGTGAGGGGGGGTGGCAGACAAGGGGCTGGTGGCGGTGGGTGTCGGAGCAGTGTTGGGTGTCCGAGCTGCATGATCGTTGGCTCCATTGCATCTGTTGTCATTCACGTATGGCTCTGGGTGGGCTCCCTTTCATATTGCAGGTTGTAGTCCGACTTTACACCAGCTCAGAGCAGGTGTAAACTTTCTGCTACTAACGCACCTTATTGCCTGTTTTGTACTCTCTTCGATGATCTTGCTGGTGGTTGAGACACTTGCGAAGTGATGTGTTTGCTGCTTTTTGCACGAGAATGCCTACTCTACATCTCAATAGCAATATTTGCCGGACTCATCCGTGACGATGCTTTTTGAGGCTGCTATCGCTGGTAAACTGGTGATATGGGCTGTTTGCTCCAGCTTGTGAATGGTGCGTTAAATTTATCACTATTTTGGTTGCGATAAAGTGGCGTTAACTCGGCGATATGTCCTTGAGAATATACCCCTCGGTGTTTGAAAGACTTAAGAAGTACTCGAGTGCCGCGCTGAGAGCCGCGCACCCATCGCTTTCACAAGTTTGCTATGACAGGGCGGGAGAGAGCGAGGGAGAGAGACGGAGTGAGATAGCACAAGCAGCGCAAGGCCACACAGGCACCTGGCTCCACATACCAACATGTGTGTGTGCATCGCCATCCGTGCACAGGCAATTCCCCCACAATGCAGCCCACACACATATCAATCACAGAACATCAGCAATGAAGGCAATGTGGTACAAAACTCCCTCATACGGGTTCTGTGTCCGGTGTGTGTGGCGGGGTGATGGCTGCATAGCTGTGCTCCCCTGACACATCAGACTGCGTAGGTGATGGGGCTGCATCAGATGTCGTCCCGCACCTATGCAAAAACAATGTCTGGCTCACAGAGGCGGAGCTTGCCAAAGGGATACACCCCCGCACATAACACACCTTCTTAATTTCTAATTTACCTTCCTAGTTGGTATGCAGATTTCAAATGTCACAAACGCATGCAATTCTTTTCTTGTCACACAGTACATGTAATGCACCGCTTTCATCAAGAATGGAACCAGTAATGGCACAATTTCCTTGTTGCTCCACACATAAATCCATGTAAAGAACAAATCAAAATAGTTCCTTATTTTTTTTAGATTGCAAAACCTCTCTTTATTGCTTATTTTTTAACTTTCCATATAAACTGTTTTGTTAAGGACACATACAGGTGAAAAGTTCAAGCTATTGTATCAACACTTTCTAGAACATTCTACGACACTTGCAGGTTAAAAGTTCATCATTTTTTTAAACCTACCGATATTTTTTTGCAACATTTTCTCCAACATTTAACGGCACGTGGAGGTCAAAAGTTCACCATTCTTTCAAGTTTGAACTGCACCTTCCAAATACAATTAGCAGGTGTGGTTGAGCTGAGCAAATTTCATCCTATAATATGTACTCCACGTATAAACTGCTTTTTTATTAACCAATCACAAAGATGCTTTTCATCAAAACTAATATACACCCTACTTTTTAGGACACAATACATTTCATCTCTCAATCCGTTAACGTTTTATATGTAAAAAAAAAAGTAGGTCCCCATGTTTAAACATATCTCTTATTCTACGAACGGACTGCATGAGCTACAGACATTTATCCATATCTTCTAGCCATACCTTCAAAATGCTAGTGTGGATTGTAGGACATAGCTATGTTTTCTGGTGCAAGAGGTATGCAGAACAGAGACGTATTGACTTAGACCTAGGTTTACAAAATGTGTACATTAAATGGTTTGCACAGAGAGGATTGAAGTGGCACCAATTCCTCCCTTTGGTTAAAACCTGTTTGCATCTCCAACACCCTGATCTCATGATTGTGCACTGTGGTGGTAACGACCTAGGCACATTGACTGGGTAGGTTTGGAAATGCTTATGAAGGACACCTTTGGACAATTGATGTTACTTTTGCCTCAAACTGTCTTTGTATATTCCAATATATGCCAAAGACAGAAGTGGAAATGGTCAAACCAATTTTGTCATAAGATTGAAAAATCTAGGAAGAATGTCAACAAAGCTGTGTCTGCATACCTCAGAGACCATACAATGGGGTCGATTTACAACAACAACATACGTTTTGATATCGCTGATATCTACAGAAGTGATGGAGTACACTTCACAGATGAGGGAAACCGAATTTTCCTGATTAACCTGAAGCTGTGCATTCGCACTTACATGTAGCTCCAACTAATAAACAGAAGGGCTTTTTTTAGAGCCGCCTTATATTCCCAATTTCGACTCGCAGAGTATCAGCTGCAATTCGGCTAGCAGACACCTCCTCTGTGGGCCGTTGGGCAGCCTCGCAGAGGAAGAGCTGCGGCCCGTGGGCTCAGCTCGCAGAGGGAGACCTACAAGCTGTTGGCTCGCAAAAGCACAGCACCGTACCGGCTCGCAGAGGGAGAGCTGTGGCCTGACTCGCAGAGATGAGTTAACAGGCTGGCTCACAGAGATACAGCTGCAAGCCCTCCATGCTGCAACCCGACGGGCTAACTCGCAGAGGGAGAGTAACGGGCCGACGGGCCTGCTAGCACAGACACAGCTACGAGCTAAAGAGGTGGCTCACAGAGGTACAGCTGCGGGCCCCATGGCTCGCAGACACAGAGCTGCGAGCCGACGTACTGGCTTCTAAAGGCATAGCCGCGAGCTGATGATGTGGGGAGAGGGAGCATAAAAGGAGTGTCTCGCACATACAGACCTGCGGGATATTTTCAGTATTGCCTCGCAGAGGTAGAATTACGGATCCAATGCCTTTGAGAGGGAGAGATGCGAGCTGACGGACTGAGTCACAAAATGGCTCACAGCTCGCAGTCGCAGAGCTGCGAGCCGACGGACTTGCTTCTAAAGGCATAGCTGCGAGCTGGTGATGTGGGGAGAGGGACCGTGAAAGGGATATCTCGCACAGACAGAGCTGCGGTATATTTTTAGTGTTGCCTCGCAGAGGTAGAACTACGGACCTGATGCCTTGTAGAGGGAGAGTTGTGAGCTGACGGACTGAATCACAAAATGGCTGCCAACACTTCCTAGTTTCAACAGTTAGCAGCCAATCAGCCGCAAGCTTGTGCTCGTAACGCTTCAGTCAATCAGACGTCAGAATTCTTAAATATCGATATCTGGAAAATTTGATATTTCTCTAAAACTACTGAATGGATTTACCCGATTTAAACAAAAGCGTGCTTTCTGGACCAAGACCTTTCTCTGTGCCGAATTTGGCATAATTCCGTTCAGCAGTTTGACCTGTAGCCTTGTCTAAAGTTTCCTATGGAAATTGCATGGAGAAAACACGTTTTGGGACCCCCCTTTTTCTTAGCCCCCCTTGACGAATCCCCCAAACTTTTAGGATAGCAGCTGACCTGAAAAGAGGAACTTTTTAGAAAATTTCGTAAAGATTCTTCAAACGACACCAAAGTTATAAGCACATCAAAAAATGCTTTTCCTATGGAAACGTGGTCTTAACTATAACTACCTACTGGCGACCGCCAGTAGGTAATATATATATATATATATATATATATATATATATATATGCACACACGTACACGGCTTCCCCTCTGCCCTATAATTAAAAAAACAGCCCGAGGGATGGGGTCCCTAGGGTCTAATAAGGCTCAGGGAGTGGGTCCATGTGGCCTCTCTCCCTCTTAATTAAAAAAAGGCTCAAGGAGGGGAACCACGTGGCCCCCTCTCCTTTAAAACAAATAAGGCCCTGGGTGATGGGGTCCCCAGGGCCCAATGAGTCTCGGGGAGGGAGTCCAATGCCCCCTCTCTTTTATAATATACCATAATGGTTCTGGGAGGGGCATTACGGGGTCCTATCCCCTATAACAAATAGGCCCTGGGGGATTAGGTATCCATGGAAAGGCCCTGTGGCCAACTCCCACTGCGCGCGGCCAAAAGCAGTGTGCAGAGTGCGGTTGGCTGGCTTTGGGGGTGGTCGACCAAAGGCCCTGCACAGTGTGGGGCTGGCTGCTTTGTGGCCAACTTCCTACTGCACACAGTCTTCAGCCATGTGCAGCGCTGGATTACCTGCATGCAGGGTGTTGATGCAGGGCCTGGCCGTAAACCAGGCACTCCAGCCAATCTCCCGCTGTGCCTGGCCAAAGCTTGTACAAGGCAGGTGGGTCAATTTACGTATGGTAATTAAATGTTACTTTGTGTTATAAAAACCTTGAAATAAAACAAAGGTTGAAGTAACAATATAGTTAGGTGAAATGTTCAGTAGCAACTTAACGTTTTAAACTCTAAAAACTATAGAAATTCACCAGTTATAGTTATAGTTATCTCAACTAACTATAACTCGTGCCCTAATGTAACTACACCTCGCGCTCTCGCCATGCAGTGCTAGTTACCCCACATATCACAGCACTCATGACATCTTCTTTGACATCATTGATAATATCACTCCACTATTTGTGTGAAATTATTGATGAGAAAACTGCTTGGCAGGGGCGCAAGTTCTAGTTACATTAGAGCACGAGTATATATCTATACATATTAATACTAATATATATATATGTCCAGACCAAATCCTGCTGTGAATGGCCTTGGGCTATATTTATAGTGACTACTTCCTCTCCACCACCACTCCACTCTTTACCTAGGAAGATAATTTTTTGTTTTTCTAATAACTTTGGTGCCATTTGTCGAATCTTCACTAAACTTTCAAAAAAAGTTCAACCATCACAGTTGCTTCCTGGAAAGCTTCAAGGTGATCTTTCAAGCATGGGCCTAGAATAAGGGAGGGTCCTAAAATGCTTTTCCCTCATGCAATTTCCACGGGGAAAATTAGACAACAATACAGAAAAATCAGCTGAACAGAATTACAGCAAATTTAGCGGAATGCTATATTACCCTGAATGAATGCTTTTTGTGATTTGGTGTAAATCTGTTCAGCCGTTTTAGAATAATTAAGGTTTAAAATTCATAGATATCTGTTGCCTCCTGTGGGACTGCCACAGGAGTGACACAGGAGTCCCATGCAAAAAACGAACAAAATAGCTTTGATTGGCTGGCCCTCCAGCAGTCCAGTGGGACCGAAGGACCTGAAGAAAAAGGCTGCAAGTGCCATTACAAGACTCGGGGACTCAGTCTGTGAGGCCCGAAAAATAAACAAAAAGGACATAAGGGGGCAGGGTAGGGATAGCTTTACCCCCTAGCCCTTGTAGGGGGTCCTAGCGGCACTTCGGCTTGGGCCAAAATGTCAAAAACAATTTAAATGTCAACACAGACTCCAGCGAGACCAGAAGGGACCCAAAAAAAACTAATGCACAGCCTTTAGGCTGTGCAATGCTCTTTATAGAGAGGTAACTCCAAATACACTATGAAGCCCATTACTTAGCCAAGTCCCTACTACATACAGTCAGCAATGAGTGGACAGACTGGGCATAGAGCCTGGAGCAGCGCAATTTAGGCCCCACTCTTATTCATCACAGAAGTGCAACATTTACGTGCACTTAGCACTATATGTACTCTGTGCCTTAACTTTATTAACATGGAGTGAAGCATTCAAAAGTACTTCTGAAGTGTATTCACCGTAAAAAACTAGAGACTCATGAATGTTTGCTCATTCATTTTTAGATAAATCATGGAAACTTGTAGATCTCACATATAATTACACTCATGTCTTAAGTCATATTGCATTCTTTGAAAGTGCATTGCATATGTAATCATGAACGCGTTTATTCTTGTTGCATTTGTTTTAAAGTTATACATGCACATATAATCATGTTTTCATAGTGCACTTTGTAAATGTTTAACTGAAGTTGGCATAACTAGGCCATTATTTCCTAACATGAAATGTTTTACTTTGCTCTGCATGTTCTTTCCTCTGTATGTGCATTCTCAAGGTTTCATTGCTAGAGAAAGGAGTACTATTTTATTAGAGATAGTGAGGCTGGAGAAGAGAAAACTTGGCAAGAGTGGGACTATTTAATGAGCAGAAGAAGCCTCCTCTTCATCACAGATCAGGACGGAGGAAAACTCAAAGTTGCCGAGGCTATCCAAGTTCTGTGGGATGGGACAGTCTGGAGATGATGCAATTGTAGCTGTGGAGTTGAACTCCATTGGCCCTCGGAGGGGTGGTGCAAGATATGGCTGATGATGAGGTATCTGTGTTTTAATTAGTGTTCACACTGCTAGACGTTAAAAGAGATCCCATTGAACTTTGAGAGGTACACACCTCTCTGCTTCCGTTTTATTCTTGCATGGGTGTGGCTTTATGCTAACACTTATTTCCCTGTTTATAAGACTTCTACTGAAGCTTCTACTATGCTCACACCTTCCTGCATTTCAAATTTCCCTGAGGCCTTTTATCCTAAATCATCCTCATTTTAGACATAGAGCCAGATTAAACAACTTTACAATCTGTCTATGTTTAGGAAGGAGGAGCAAAGCTTCTTAAAAGAACACCGATTCCAAATTCTTGGCATCTGTATTGTTCTAACTGTGGTTATTTTATGCTTCATGCTATTGAGCCAGAATTTGCTTTGACCCCTTAATATCCTGGTTGTATACCTTTACATTTAGAACACGTACTTGATTTTTACATTTACTGGAATGATTATTCATTTTTAATAAACCCATTTAACTTTAGATACCAATTTCTGGTTCTTATTGTGTGGCCAAATGAGCTTTGAAATGTTTATTTGAATGTCGACTCCCTTTTGTCTCAAACAAAAAGATCTAACAGGTGAGAAGTGGTAACCTCTTCCTGCACGCTCCCAGTCCCCTTCCTCCAGTGATCTAATCCCCATTAGGTGAACAAGACCCCACTAGGCACAGTCTGCGCTCAGTGTTTAGACTGTGTATAGAACCCATTCCCTCCAGAGACTCAAGCCCCATTAGATGGGGAACCCTCTTCTGTTAACAGTTTGTGCTCAGCGTGTAGGCTGTGTAGAGCCCTCTTCCTCGAGAGATTCAAGCCACATTAGGGGAGAAGTACCTACTATGCATAATCTGCGCTCAGCGTCCAGACTGTGCATAGAGCGCCAAGTTAGCAGGGCAAGCCCCTTCTACAGACAAGGGTCTACTATACAGTTAGGAATGTTAGTAATATTTGACTTTATGTTAGGGGTGGTAATAATTTTTTACAATAAAAATCCCTAGAAATTCCCTGAAAATAACAAAGGTTAAAGGGACGTTATAGTTAGATTTGGGCATAATATTTTACTTTACGTTGAAAAACCTTGGAAATTCACTTAAACAAAGGGTAAAATGTGGTTATACTTAGATAAAAATGTCGGAAAAAAATGCAATTTCAAAATAAAAAAGCATCAAAATACAACATTTAAAGTTTACTGAGGTAACTTTAACTTGCACCCGCTCCATGCACTGTTTATGACCTCACATATTACATCATTGTTGACATGTGCAATGACATCATTGATGACATCACTAAAGGCATCTCAAGTTGCATCATTCGTGACATCACTGAGCCATCAATGATGACATTATCCAATGAGTGTGACAGTTTGCTATACGCTTCTGACACTGAAAGTTATTTAGTGAGCTACATCTAGAACACATTTATATTAGCTTTTGTTCTGCTAATTAGTGTAACCTATTGACAATGTTTGGCCTTCTAATGGGGTTTACGTGTGTGGCGTGTGTGGGCTGTCTGTAAAGAGTTGTTCACAGGATAAAGTTTGTGCATAGGAGAGCCTTTACCACCTAACAGGGTTTGAGAGGCTGTAGGCAGTAGGCTATCCGTGAAAAGTTGTGCATAGGGTAACAGCTGTGCCTAGTAGGGGCTTTCCGACCTAATGGGGATGGTTGTCTGGAAGGAGTGAGTTCTACATGAAGAATTTTGCACATGGTGAAGGATTTGTGCCATAGGAGCATGGGCACCTAATGGGACTTGGATGTCTGGAGGGAGTGGGCTCTCTTTAAAAATGTGAGCACATTGCAAAGGACGCACTTAGTCATGGCTTGGCCTCCTAAAGGGGCTTGTATGTCTAGAGGCAGCGAACTACAGTTTAAGTATTTTATTTCGGCACAAATATTTTTGAAATTTGTGCTTTACATTATTTTGTGCCATTTTGTACTTATTTACATATTTCAGAGGTTGTGCTAGTTTGCAGAGTAAATTGAGTATATTTGAACAGCAGATTGGTGTGTGAACTGCTCCCACATGAACCTGGGACAGTATGTGTTAGTTGGCTAGCCTCCTATTAAGATATAGTCACACAAAAGCTGCAAGAAGCCACCTTCCTGAAGAGCCCAGCTGAACAGTTCAAACCGGACATGCCCTTAACCCATCTGTTAGCTTCCCCTGGAGTGAATCCTGACCACCAAGTGGTATACCTAAGGTCCTGGGCCCTTGAATAAATGTCACAGTGTTCTCCTCCTGCTTAACTCTAACAGCAGTCACTTAGAAACTTGTCCAAGAACCAGAGGCAACCAACAGACCGCCGCTGAGCAGCAGCGGCCTACCTCTCACTGCCAGTCAGACTCAACTTGCTGAAAGGATGCTGACTTCCAAAAAAGTTTCAAAGTCCAAAGGTAGAAATCTTTACCAGTCACAAGCACCAAAAATTTCTGTCCAGAGAAGGATTTTCTCTTGGGAATGAATTTCAGCTTTCTCTCACCTGGATCTTTCCTGCCAAAAGTCACAGGCTTCACCAGGACTTCATCTGATGACTATCCAGCCTTCTGGAACCAATCTCAGCAACAGCTGCTGCCCTGCCCTGCTGAGGATTCTAGAATTCCATTCCAGAGACTAAGTTAGGAGGTAAAATTTTCCACTGGGCTGAACCTGCTCCCTCGCTCCATCACTGTCAGTCTCAACTTTTAGATACCCGGGGTTGCTGCTTTGAGATTTTTGGAACGTGAAATATCTACAACTTTTAAAAATCATATCTCCTGTTCCATACATTCATTTTTTTTTAGTGTTGGTGTCTGCTCATTAAAATATTCTCTATTTGTTATAAATTGAACTAGCGTTTGCATTGTGTTGTGTTCTCTGCTTGTACTGATAAATGCTTTACACATTTCTCCTAAGTTAAGCATGTCTGCTCTGTGCTACAGATACCAAGGGTTGAGCTCAGGTTTAAATTATTGAGGTCTAACTGGACCTAGTAAGGAATAGTGCCATTATTACTTGAGAGGGCCACTATGCACTTTAAATGATAATCCACTTCCTCACAGTCCACCAAGTGATTTGTTTATTGATGCATGATTTTCATGATGATATGATGTGGGCAGTCCATATATATATCCTGAAGATACATGAGGCCGATTTCAGGAATCCTATTATTTAAACCTTGAACCCCTTTTTGATGTCTTTTACACTAAGAACATAGGGCCTCATTTATGAAAAGTGAAGCATCGCTGCGAGAAAACAGCGATGCGTCACTTTTCATTGCGCCCTTCTTGCGACACCAATGATGCATCATATTTACAGGATGACGCATCATGTTGCAAGGAGTTACAGATACATCAGTATTTCTGACGTATTTATAGGCGCAAAAATGACGCATTGCTGGAGTGTGTCACAAAAGTGACGCAAATCCAGCAATGGGTCATTACACATGGGCAAGTCCCATGTTAAATGTTCCTGCTTCAGTCTTACGCCTGCCATGAGGCAGGCGTAAGATATTGACACATTTGCATCTTAGAAGTTGCGCAGTGAAATCTTATAGAATTCACTGTCACTTCTACAACCCTTTCTTGCGTCAGTACGCCCCCCCTGCTTACATTATACCTGGAGCAGGTATAATATGGAGCAGGGGTTTACAAAGTGACACATCTACCTAGATGCATCACTTTGTAAATATGGCGCAACATGGCGCATTTTTTACGCCACTGGTGCATTACAAAAAGTGACACAAGGGCCCATAAATAAGCCCTGCTGTATTTAATTGTTTGTTGTGGACTCTCTCCTTTACCCACGAACAAGGCTCAAGCAGAAATGGACCCGACCCGTAACAGTAAACCAGCGTTAATCCCAACACCAATATATATATGCTTTTTTACATGAGAGAGCCTTTGTTTGCCAGTACCTTCAAACTTAGTAGAAGACGTAAGCTCCTCTCAGTTTTTGAACTCTACAAATAACATTTCACAAAACACGCTGATTTGTGCATTCGCAGAGCCCCATAACGTGCTTACATTTTGTTATTTGAATAGACACATTCTCCCCGTCTTAATTGAAACCATTTAAACAAGCTTTTTGGACGTTCCTATCACGCTCTCTTACAGCTTTACATCTGTATAACATTGTTTTGGAATATGTTGCAATAAACCTTTTACATTCACAGACTTGAAACAACTCACAAATATAATCGACAGCAGAAAAAGCAAGCTACCTCAAGAAAACTCACATCGAACATGCCATCTACTGCACACTGACGCCCGCGTTACAGATTCAGTGGAACTCAAATCATTTTTGATTCCACCACTGCTGAATCCTGTGCTAAATTGAAGGGATGGTGCTCAATTTCCTTTTGCTTCACAGTCTTCTCTCTAATTTCAACTATCGTCTTGAAACCAATCTTTTCCCTTCCTTCGGAGGCTGACTTTGATTTTCTTCCCTGCTCTTATATCACTGTTTCCATTTCATGCTTTCCTGCACAGCATGTTGCATTTAAAGGTGATCTGCTGAAGAAATAAATGGCTAGACGGTGCATGATTCATACCTGGTGCAGACAATTCATTTTACTTGCTGGGTGATGCATACTTCCATGATCTTGCAGTGTGTACTGCACTGAGGAAAAGAAGAAAGGAACACTCTTTGTACTGGTATCTATATGCTCATCTACTCCATTAACTGTGATTACCGCAGCCAAATGTTGCAAAGCAGGAAGCCACCTACTTGTATAAATTGCCCTTTCTAACAATAGAACAGATGTGAAGTTTGAATTTTTCTCTACTTCATAGAGTGCCTGCTATTCCTGCTTCCCAAATATAAAGACGCATTGGGTGGTTCTCAGTAAAACAATGTTTGAATAGTTTGTGACTGGTGTATTCATGACAAAGTACAGAACAATGCACTTTGGTGGTTTAAAAAGAAAGGATAAAAAATAATAGCGTCTTCCAGTGCTAGAGTTTTAATATACATATGGAAACGTTGGCAAAACTCACGTGAGTTCATGAGTGTCATGATTGCTAACAGGTATCACTGGTAACAAGAGTGCCTCATCCTTGAAAATACCATTGCAGGAAAGATCGATTTTTCTTGATATTAATAATATCTTCCAAACGCGAGACACTGCAGAACCTGTGAAGTCAAGGGCCTGTACTTCGCAAAGTGAGCACAGAAAGTGCTAAGACAAGTAACATTCTTCGCCGCACTTTTGGGCTGACTGGTGTCTTGAGTGAATGAAGGGTGGGAGCAGTGCAATTTAACCAACTTAGACAGTGGTAAGTGGTTACTTGCTGTGGACTTTTAAGCGATGTGCTGCTCACATCTGAAAATGTAATGTAGCAGCATTTGTTGACACAGCAGAAGTAAACAACAAAGCATAACACCACAGCACAAACAAAGCAACATAGCAACATAATTAAAACATAACAGGGCACATCAGAACGAAACAGTCACATTGAACACATGACCACAGCTAAATGCCACACAACAAATATGCACAGACCTTCTTGTCATACATTGCCATTTCCAGGATCCTGTTTTCATATCACTGAGGTAAAACTAGTTTGGAGCAAATGCTGCCTTATCTTTCCTCCAGGGAAATGAAATAGCACCAGTCAATAATGTTTTGTGATCTAGCCAAGTTCTCCGAGATACTAGGCTTAAAGTAGGGCATTGATATTGGTTTCATATCTCACTATATATAGTGAGCTATGATTCCGGAAAAATAATTAAAGTCACATTGTCTTTACCATGAAAACCTGCATTATTGTCTTTTTTCATGCCCGACTATGGTGACATTTGAATACAAAGGCATCATGATAGCCTTGTAAACGCCAGTGCTAAGGAAGAACTTTGAAGAAGTAGGACACTTTCAGTCATACCTGAATGATTGAGGAACAAGGTCAACCTTATGAACGAACCACGCTACTTGAGCCCTGGAAGGCTCCTGTAGCCTAAATCCCTTTCGAAGGTCGTCATTTGAAACCCGTTAGGTATAATATCAGGTTGTTTTTACATAGCACGTCATATTAACCTTCTGCAGCCTGTAAGTGTGCTATATAACATTCTAAATACTGCCATTAAAATGACATTAATTTCACTGACTTTAGATAATCTGAAGAGTAACTTGGTGTTGCTAGTATTCAAACTCATGACTTGCAGGTCAGAACATTGTTGACAGTAAGCATTTAACACAGTAAACCATCTTACCACCTTTCAAGCTTCAACATCTTATAACTGCAGCTAGACCTGAGACACACTGTGGAGACAATGGGATAACATGGTTGCTGAGATCACAGTGTTTCTGTAGGCTGCAAGACCAGTACTTGCTCACTCTCTATGTTTAAAAAAACCCTGTCTGCACTATTACTTTTAACTGAAATCCATGGGTGTTCGATATTGGTTGCCCCTGAATTCGAAGTGTGTTCTATTTTGCCCTGAGGCCACGCATCTGGGCCAGGAAAGGAACAACTATGCCAGTATGTGAAGTATGTTGAAAGCAGGCATGCTAGAATTGAAGATTGAAGATTTTCATGTCAATTTTATGGCTGCTCATTTTTGGGATTACATTGTTTTCAAAGTGTGACCAACATGCACACATATGGCCCTATTACAAAGTCGATCATGACAGGGCTTCAGTGGCCGTCTGACAGACAGGCGGCCCTCCCGTACAAACGCCAGATTACAATCCAGGCAGTGGGACCCTAAATGGTCAGGGGAAAGACCGCCGCCTCCGACGGGATCAGTGATCCTGTCGGGGTGGCGGTCAGAATCGTAATACTGAATGGAGGCAATGGCGGGGCAGGCACCGCTGTCGGGATTACAATATCCTTTTTCAACAGCCTTTTCATGTCAGAAAGGCCACCATGAAAAGGCTTTCAGAAATGGATTTTGGATCGGACCGCCACTGACAGGGCTTCAGTGGCTGTCCGACCGACTAGTGGCCCTCCAGTACGAATGCCAGATTACAATCCAGGCAATGGGACCCTAAATGGTCGGGGGAAAGACCGCTGCCTCTGACGGGATCAGTGATCCTGTCGGGGTGGCGGTCAGAATTGTAATACTGAATAGAGGCAATGGCAGGGCAGGCACCGCTGTCGGGATTACGATATCCCTTTCCAACAGCCTTTTCATGTCGGAAAGACCACCTTGAAAAGGCTTTCGGAAATGGATTTTGGGGGCCCCAAACAGGACCCCCTTCTGTCATAGGCCACTGTAAAGTGGACCGGGGGCACGTGTTGTGCCCCCACGTATCTCTATGCACGATGTGCCATGGACCACATGGTGCATGGCACACAGTGCATGGAGGTGCAGGAAGTGCTCATTTACATGGCAGCTTGAACTGCTGCCCTTTTCCTGGGCCGCAGCACAAGCTGCTGTGTAAAGGAGCACTTTGCTCCCACCAGCCCTGTAGTTGCATTGTAATCTGGTGGTCGGATCATCCACTACTTGTTGGGCGGTCTCCTGACCACTGCGATAGCAGTCGGAGGTCCCACTGCCCAACATTGTAATCAGGCTCATAATGTTTGGTACCAGCAAGCTGAGTGGTGTTCAATGTTGTCAGAATGTGTGTTTAATTATTAGTTAAGATGTGCAGTAGTTAGTGTTTGGACAGCATTCTGAGTTCCATCATTAATCGTGAAGTCACATAGAGACTATGCTGCCTTTCTAACTTGAGACATGCTAACCCACACAGAATTTTCTCTGGCCAGCTACTCTAGAAGCTAAAGGTGTGACACCTCAGAGCATTGAGCTCTTACTCTGAGTAAATAGCTGAAACACATTGCCTTGGGTTACATTGGTTGAAGGACATTCTTAATGTTCAAAGGAAAAAATCCAGGGCATGGGAATTAAGGCACAAAGGGCTCAATTCACAAAGGTAAATTTACACACAGAGATTTATTTATGTGTAAATCTACTCTTGCACTTAGACTAAAATCTAAACTTTTCGACTCTTAGGGGGATATTCTCAAGAACGTGTGATAATTATCGCAAAATTAGCTTAACGCAACTTTGCACATTGCAGCCCATCGTAGGAAAATAACACTGTGTTAACGTTGTATTCTCAACACGGCGGTACCATGCGATAGTCTCACGCTAACGCGTCAAATGACCGCGATAAAATTACTGTGACGGCAAAAAAACGCGAAACACGACCGTGAAAAAAGTGGCGATGGGGCCAACCACGATAAAAAAATCAGCGATAACCAGCGACAGGCCTGCAATTCCCATGCGTCATGCGGGAAAATGCACTATAAAAGCACCGAAAAACACAAACAAAGTAATTAAAACTGTGCAGCACCATGGAGGAAGTCGGAGCAAGCACAGAGGACGACCAGAACCCCACAAGCCCCCAGGAGGACCAGCCTGGGACCTCGGGGTCACGGAAGGGCAAGGAGAAGAAGACGAGGAAGACGAGGTTCAGTCCGCAGGTAAACAGGATCATCATCACGGAGGTGATAGAACACCACCAACAACTGTTCGTCACCTCCAACGTGTCATTGGTAAATAAAAATGCAATATGGCAGTCCATCCTGGACAAGGTGAATGCAGTCGGAGTGAGGAGGAGGACAATTGGAGAGGTCAAGAGGCGCTGGAATGTTGTGAAGCGCAAAACCAAGAAGAAACGTGCTGACAACCATCAGGCAGCAATGCAGACTGGAGGTGGCAGTCCAGCGGAACACCAGGAGCTGGATGAGATGGAGGAAATGGTGGCCACAGTCATCAGTGGGGAGACGGTGGCAGGAGTTGGGGGTCCGGACACTGCTCGACATGACCTGACACAACAGCACCAGGGTGAGTACCGAACAGGGACTGGGGGGATGGGGGGAGATGGGCACAATGGCACACATGCACCATTAAGTAGAGCACACTGCACACCCACAATGACTCTGGATCATGTCCCTGATCCCCTTGGCACACTGCAGCACACATACAAACAGCAAGTAGGCCCCCGTCCACTATGGGCACAAAGGGGTCCCTCCCCACACAGCACCAATCTCACAACCAACCCATGCACACGTGTCAAAACCAGCAAAGCTGCGTGTCTGTGAGCCACACTAACAATGCAAGTGACACTGCATGACGAACAGCATGGCTGCAGTCCAATTATCATGACATGGTGCACGCCATGACACTGAGGTGGCTGAGTGTGGAGCACATCCGTAAAGGAGCAAGTCACACCCTGACACATCCACGTGCACAAACAATCCCTGACGTCAACAACACATCTGCGGATAAACCATGCCCAAGAATCCAAAATCCGAACCGGAGCCAAAATTAGCCAAGTCTGCAACATCTCAGCACTGTAGAAGCACAGAAGTCAAAGGCACACCGCCTCAAAGGGATAAGGGGCAGCAAAATCACAGCTGCAGGGGCGACTCTCCCACAATGCAGCACACACACATAGCAATAACAGCACATCATCATTGGCGACAATGTGGTACAAAGTGCAACACTCTCACTACAGAAAAGAGGACACAACTGGTTCCGCTTGTGCGTGGAAACTGGCCAATCACATCTGGCATAGCAGGAAACTGTGAGATGACAATGTACGTGTACAACCTCACATCTGTGATGTAGTTCAAATGTCCACTGTCCCGCATCAAATATTCAGCTCCTCCCAAACAGTCACAATGTACATTCTCATGCAGTCTGTATGTAAACTCGAACAATGCGTCAACATACATGTCAATACAATGTTAAAATGCATCTCCCCTTCACATTGCAGAGGGACAATCAACACCTCCTGCAGAGCATACCAGACAACTCAGCAGTGATGATGAAGAGGACCTCCACACCTTCGACACCGACGCCCTACAACAGCTCATGGACAGCTACGGCAACCCACCTCCAGGAGCAGGGCAGCCCTGCTGCATCGAGGAGACCCCACCCCCTGCACAGACCACACAGCAGGAAGCACCCACCACCACAGCTGGCTCCCAGCACCTCACAGAAGAACACATCACATTCCAAGGCCATGTGTTAGACTGCCAGAAGGAGGTGGCTGAACAGGTGCGGGTGGGGTTCGACCTCATGTCAGCCAAACTAGATGACATATGTGGGTGTCTAAGTCCCATCAGGGACCACTTACACTCCCTAACAGACACCCACAGTTCGCTCCATGATGTCCAACAATCCATGCCCAACATCGCTGGAGTCATGACTCTGAGAGGAGAACAACTGTCTAGTCAGAGTGGGCTCAGCGATGTCAGCCGAGAGTTGGCACAGATGCTGAGGATAATGGAGAACATGGAGCGGATCCATGCGGAAAGAATGGCTGCCACGGATGCACACCAGCGAAAAGTTTTTGGGATCTTCCATGCCCTGCAGATCCTCATCATCGCATTGCTGCCACTAAGGCAGTTGCTGATGAGTGCTGCTGGTACTTCTACACACACATCTCCGGCCCCTGATGTGTCAATGGCACACAGTGCTGCAGACCAAACATCAGCACCCACATGTCAGACAGATGACATAGAGGACGAAGATGCAGGTGATTCCACCTTTGTAGTAAGAAGGAGCCAGTAGCATTCTTCTCCGCCATATGCCCTGTTTCAGCTTGGTTCTGCCCTCTGCATCATGCCCTGTAACAACACCTCCCACTGTCCCCCGAAACACTCTGCGACACTCACCTTGGACCTCGACATGGACTGCCATATTTTGTTTGCTTACCAATGACACAGCAATCAGACTGCAGACTGTACTCTTTCTCTTCCGATGTACTTGTCAATCCCTAAATGACTCTGGCTGGCCCTCCACTGGGCTACAATGTAATGTGGGGTTTGTATGGCCATGTACTGCTCCAGCTCCGACACTCCACCGAATGTGAATAAATCATTCAAATTCACACAGATGTGTCATGTCCATAATCGATCAAGTATGAAAGTATGGATGAACGTAAGGACATTGATTGCCCAAAAAGGTACACCCTGGGAAATGAAAGCAATGCGCATGTATGACCGTGACACACATAGGAAGTGAGATGACTGGGAATGTGTGCACTAGCTGTGGCCTCAGTGCTCTGAAACAACAATCGCGCAATTCCTCAACTTTGCCCCACGCAATGTTAGAAATAGGGCTGGGTATGAAATGTCAAAGACGTTGGCATGCCTAAAGTAGTGTCCCTCATCACATTTGATAACAGAACATCTCTTTGCATACCTACTCACACTAAACTGGGTGCACACAGCCTGTAGTGATGGTTCACATTGATCCACATGGCAAGAATATGGACACCATACTCACATTGCTGAAGACACGTAAGAGCACAGGTCTATCAGCAACTATCCCAACCACTATGTCTGGCTCACAGAGGTGGAGCTGGCAATAGGGACTCACCCCTAAGTGAAATGCGTCAGTCAGTCCATCCCTGTGTACGGACAATGCTCATTGAGGCACACAATTTGTCATTCTAATCAACACTCCTCACAGTTGAACACTAGTGAAGTTGCGTAGACTTTATTGCCATGTGCGTGCCAGTACGGGCAAGACAAGGGCCACAACATGCAGGCCAATGCATCAGACACTAACAGGCAGCATTCGGTCACGGTACAGTTCCACGTGATAGGCATTGTGCATGCGCCCGGGATGTTCTGCCATTGCGTTGGTGGCTCTCGTAGAACCGGCACTCTTCTGACCTGCGGCACTTATGTGGATGATATGCCACAGCTCGGAGCAATGAGTCGTATGTGTGTGCAACGTTTGGACGTATGGGTTGTTGTGTATGTAAGTGTCAAGGGCATTCCATGCAAGAGTACCTCGAGCAAGGACTTCTGTGTGTGGGGTGTGGATACGTTGGTCTATCTTTAGCGCTGTGCGTAGTGTGGGAGTCGTCATCATCTGCTATGGTATCTCTCTCAGGGGGTGCCTGCTGCATGCAAGACCAAGGTCGGAGGTGCAGATGTCCTTCCGCCTTATGTATTGAGAAAAAGGAGCTTTCATCCCTAATGTTAGTCTGACAACTGCTTGCATTCTGGGAATGTGATGTGGCTTTCGCGCTGCAATTGAGGCTAGGCCTTAGGCTTATGGTGCACCAATAGCGATACACACACAACAGTTGGCATGCATGAGCCAAGAGCCCGAGCGGGCTGTACAATCCCTTCGTGCGCGGCCGCCCTCCGGGTGCATGCAACATTGCAACATTGTCGATTGCGGGCCGTGTGGCGCAGACACTGCAACAGAGACACACGCATCAGTTGGTTTCCTGTCCAGCCCAGAAATGAACCATGCCCTGAGCCCAGGGATAATTATTCACACCCCTACGCTGGCCTGGCGTACGCCAACCCAGCCCACTCGGCTTACGTATAAAGGGGGGGATGACGACGCTACGTGTCCCGGTTCTTCGCCACTGCCGGAGGTGACATGGCTGCGTCCGCCTGGCATATCACGAGACTCAATCATAAAGGGTCCATGACTTGCGTTGCACAGAGTTGGTGGCACCGGATACACTGCGGCCGGCACAGGCCTACCACCACGGGACGGTGACTTTCGGTGCACTGAGGTAGGGGCACCTTAAGTGCTGAGCGGGTGTGCAGCCTGCAATAATGCACCGTCCTGGTGGTCCGGACTGGTAAGGATTTGTGTGAGCCCTGCTGGACCGCAGTGTAGGCCTGAGCCAGCGGGCAGCGCAGGCCTACCGCCACATGGCGTTGCCTCGTGGTTCACAGAGTTAGTGGCACCTATAGGGCGGAGCGGGTGTGCAGCCTGCGATGATGCCGTGTGCACTGATATGATCTCTGCCATTGCAAAATCAAGACCCAGAATCACGTGTGTGACCTAGTGGCCCGCGGGGTGGGGCTGCATGATGTGGAGGCTGCCAAGGTCGCGGGCCCCGGGCTTGGAGCTTGCACCAGCACGTGGTGGGCCCTCTTTGAGACACGCTGGTGGCGGAAGGTGAGTAGTGAGGCCTGGGTGCGCAGGGGCAGGCAAACACCGCTGGGCGGCGTTAGGGGCTAGGGTGCAGCAGCCTGTGTGCGCAGGGGCGGCCAAGCGTTGATGGCGTGTGCAATGATATGGACACTGCCATTCATAAATCTGGACTCTGTTTCAGATAAGGGACCTGGTGGACTGCAGTGTATACCGGCACGTGGTTGGAGACACACCGGTGGCAGCAGGTGAGCAGTGAGGCCTGGGGCCGCAGTGTCGGCACTCTCTCTCCCTCTCCCTCTCTTCCTTTCACTGTCTCTCTCTCTTCCTCTGTTACTCTCTCTCTCCTTCTCCCTCTCTTCATTTCACTGACTCTCTCTCTCTTCCTCTGTTTCTCTCTCTCTCTCCTTCTCCCTCTCTCCCCCTTTCTCTCTCTTTCTCTCTCTCCCTCTCTTTCACTCTCTCTCTCTCTCTCTCTCTCTCTCCCTTTCTTTCTCTCTCTCTCTCTGTCCTTTGATGAGCGCATGACACACCTTCTTATCTTGAATTTTGTCTTGCAGGCTGTGTCTTACAGATTGTCCAGAGAAGACCCGCCATGACTCTTCCGAATAGTTGTTTTGAGTTAAATTTGAATAAAATAATTTGTTTGGAAATTCAAAGATGAATGAATGATTCTCCTTCTTCTGACCACACATGAATGTTAATTGTTGTACTTGTGCGACATCAGGCAAATTGTTTTGTTCATGATTTCGTAAAGTTGATGTAAAATATCTTTGTCTGGGGTAGGGCCCGGGGGGGGGGAGGTCCTGGGGGGGTGGCGGTGGGTGTTGTGGCCCTCTTGGGGCTCCGAGCTGCATGATCAGTAGCTCCATAGCATCTGTTGTTCTTCAGGTGTGGCTCTGGTCTGGGCTCCCTTTTGTGGTGCAGGTTGTCG
Source organism: Calotriton arnoldi (assembly GCA_963921515.1). NCBI lineage: Eukaryota > Metazoa > Chordata > Amphibia > Caudata > Salamandridae > Calotriton > Calotriton arnoldi. The sequence goes on from CAWUFW010004172.1 coordinate 196,698, forward strand.
TCCGACTTAACACCAGGTAAGAGCAGGTGTTAAATCCCTGCTGCTAACACGCCTTATCGCCTCTTTTGGGATCTTATCGCCGATCTGGCTGGTCGTAGAGAATAATGCGAAGTGGTGTTTTTGCGGCTTTTTGCACAGGAAAGCCTATTCTGCATCTCATTAGCGTTAGTTGCCGGTGTCATCCGTGGCGATGTTTTATGCGGCTGCTATCGCAGGAAAACTGGCGATATCGGCTGTTAGCACCAGCTTGTGAATGGTGCGATAAATCTATCACCACTTTGGCTGCGATAAAGTGCCGCTAATTCGGTGATAAGTCCTTGAGAATATGCCCCTAAGTATTTCTGAGTTTAGATCTGAATCTAACTACAGACTTACTTGTCTCCACCCCCTCTGTTTAGGGAGTGGAAGCATCTAGGACAGACTTTTTGAGTGTAATGTTACTAATAGTAAATGTTCATACATAGTCAGAGCTGTATGCCAGTTGAGGCAGAGATCTCCCTAAGGGAAAGTATAAACATTTTTAAAAAAATCTTAATTCTTCCAAATAATATTTCAAATATTTAATGTAAACTAAAAATGTATAGTGTTTTAAAATAATTATTTTTAGTATAGATACAATATAATTAAATGGTATAGCAGAGTAACTCTCCAAATTAAATATTCAATAAATCATTAAAATATATTAATTTAATTTATAATTATATTTATAATTTTTGATCAAAATAAAAGAAACCCACTCTCCTACAATTTTAATATTTAATTAATGTTTATAACATTTTATTAAGTTATGTGTTTTGAATTGAATTAAACAATTTTACATTTGTAAAAAAAATAATGATGTAAAACAATATTTTACATATTTTGAAAATTGTTAAATATTTAATTTTTTACTTTGCATATGTATAATTTAAAAGTAAAAATAATGTATTGTGTTTATTGTTATGTGCTAGGGTATATTCATTAAGAACCTGCCTCCAATTTTTTCAAAGGGACTGAGTTGCCATACCAATGAATGACCATGTGTGGGGCTGAAGTTTCTCAAAAACTGAGCTGGAGAACATTTAGTACTGGTTTGTGTCAGTTTGGACTGTGGTAATTTTAGAAGTGTAGTATGTGAAAAGTAATTTGCTTCCTCATTTTTTTGGGGTGGATGTTTGAATTGGTATATCCCCTTCTTAGCCCTCCCTAAACCAAACTCAGGGGGTCATTACGATGTAGGGAGGATCGCCACCGCCCGCATGGCGGTGGTGATCCGCCCTACATTACCCTCCGACCGCCACCCATTTCCCTCCCGCCATATTAGTATGGCGGGGGGACCCGGCGGACGGAAAGACCGTCTGCCGGTTTTCCGCCCGGTCGACCAGTCGACCGGGCGGAAAGGGAGCTAGATATGGTGGTGGTGTCTGCTAGACACCGCCATCCATATTAGCATGGGTGCGGGAAGCAGCCTTTCCGTGGTGGCGATGCTGCCACGGAAAGGCATGCAGAGTTTGCTGTTGGGGGCCCGTTACGGGCACTCGGAGTGTTGGGTGGGTGGGGGGTGCACATGGGGGGTACCTACGGTACCCCCCTACATTGTAATGGACAAGGTGGCAGGCACCGCGCGGTGCCTGTCACCTTGTGCATGACAATGCACACAGTGCTTTCCCAGCATTGTGGCGTGCGGTGCTGTGAGCACCGCCCACCACAATGCTGGGAATGGAGGATGCCACCGCCATGGTGGCGGTGGCATCCTAATCGCCGGTGCGGGACCGCCGCACCACTGGCGGCTGGTCCCAGCACCGCTAGGGTGGCGGGCGGATGAAAGTCCACTCGCCATCCTAATAGGTCCCCAAATTAGGAGAAACTTTTACAGATAGTCCAGCCACTCCCCAGGTCCTTCTCACATGTACTAACATAATGCAGACCTTTATGTGCAGAAGTCTTCTCATACATGGCGGAGATCTCAAACAAAAGATAGAACTAGTGAAGGTGGAGGGCTCCATACATAGGTGCCTTAGTTGCATTTTGTATTATGCCAATAGTACTGCTGCAGTATTACTAACCATACTATAAAATGCAGTTTTTGAATTGGGCACATGTTTGGGAAACCAGACGGCAAGAAAGATACAATTTCCAAAATAGATAGTGATAATGATTAGTTCACAGGTAAAATTCATAGATGGTTTCATTAGATGCAGTCAATCCTTTACAAGGAGTTTTTCATTCTGCTTTTGCTCACAGGAAAAGGCAAAAGGACTGGATAGCTCAGCAGGATGCACACTCATTTCTAGTGTTACAAGTGTTGAAATAGACTACCAAGGGAGCAAAGTTAGTGAAATGATTATAAGAATTCCCGAATTAGACATTACGAGCGCTCCCTAATTATAAACTCTGGCCGGTTTCAAAGCTTTATTATTTCTAGCAACATTAATTAAAACGATTGCAAACCATATCACAACAAGAAATGCCAACTAGTATGAATAAAACAAGTCACAAAAAGCATAATCAAAAGACAGCGAGCTAGAAGCATGTGGCAAGTGATAAATATAAAGAAGCTGAGCACTTGATGCTTTCATCTATTTGCTTTATTAGAAACTAGGTACAATCACCCTAAAGGAATGGAAACCAATGCTGCAGTTGGTGCGATACACTCGCCTTGATGAGTTGAATCTACATTTACAGGTCATGTTTGAGGCCCTGACCTTTGCTCAAATTATTGGGAAGCATTGTTACAATGTTCATTACAAATGAGTAGGTGACTTAGATGATTCTGGATTGCCAGCTGATAAACAGAGGGAATATTTAGAAACAAGGACATGCTATTGACCTATATGTAATGAAACCTACTCTATTGGCAGTAGTACTAAACACGTGAGGTAGTCAGGATGGCTGAAGTGATAACTGAGGCCATGCTATCAGTGATTTGAGCACATTTTCAGGAAGTGCCAATTGGATCAGTAGAGGTATGTTAGACCTCTATTTGTTCTGGACATGTCGGTGTCATAACAGGTTCATGCTCTGAACATTACTGATGATATTGGAGCGAGGTGGCTGTAATTAAGGTGTGCCTTGGCCTCTTGTTTCTGCTGAAGACTTACAGCCTGCCTAAACTGAGTGAGTTGGTCTCTTCTACCCTCTTTTTCTCCTGCATTTATCTTCCCTTTATCGTTCAACCCTGTCTTTACCCTCTATTTTAACCCCCACTTCAATTTTCTTTACTCCTCTATTCTCAATCCTAATGAACCACTCCCACCCAGTGTAGAAGGTGTGAAATGTACCAGACATGCTCATGTTATTCGGTGTGCAGACAGAATATCGAGTAAAAAATATCGAGTTGCACAAATATCGAGTAATAAATATCATGGTTCAGAAATATCGACAGCAAGAATACCGTGGTCAAGAACATCAACTTAAGGTATGTAATATTGATTTAAAAAATACCGAAGTGTTCAATATCGTTTGCAAAAGTATAGTTGTTAAAAATATCGTTTTTTAAATTAAAGTTATGTTTTTTTCTATATATTTTATATGTATGTGATGTATGTTTTTTTGTATAGTAGTTATTAGTACTAATATCACAGTGTGACTTCAGCACAGTGTTGTCATCAGCTGTGCCCAGGTTTTGTTTTTCAGCTGTCAGCACAGTTTGAATGTCAGTTGTACACAGAGAAAAGTGAACACATCATGCAGCAGATGCATGAGATTGCTGCTCTACTCCAGACACGAGTGCAATGGGAATGTAATGAGACATCCTCTTTGTAACTCTCTCTTTGGCCAGAACAGTGGCCGACAGACCCTTCACACCCTTTCTCATTTGGTGCACTATAACTTTGTGTATAACTCATTCACAACCAAGGCCTTATTACGATGTCGGTCCAAAAGGCTCCGAACGGCATTCAGATTTTCCTAGCCCGAGTCAGAACCCATGTTTCCGACCGACTCAGAAACATTACCTACCAACCGATTATGATGGAAAGTAACCATTCCATCTGTCCGGCTTGGTTCTGACTGGCCTTTGGAGACACTGAGTCGGTCGGAGCCGAATTGTACAGGTCTATGGACCGTGTCTCCGACCGACATACCACGATGTCGGATTCAGACAACCTTTCCGAATTGGTCTGTCCAACACGAAACCGCTGTCGGAAACTGACTTTGGGGGCCCATAGCAGGCCCCCCTTCACCCGGAGACCTCTGGTTGGGGTCCGTGGAGGTACCCATGGGACCCCTCTTTACAACCATGCACAGTGTGGCAGGCACCATGGGGTGCCCGCCACAGGGTGCAAGGTTTTCCGCAACCACCCCTTTCTTCAATGGGAGCCTGTGTTGTCGGTCGTAACACAGGCTCCCATTGAAGTCTCCGAACTCGAGTCAGTCAGAACCGATACTGACAAGGAGTCGGCTAGAATGCTTTCCGACCGACATCGTAATGAGGCCCTTAGTCGCTTATTGTCTTTTGCTGGGCTGACCTGCAGTTTGTTTTTCACTATTTCCTACTTTTGATTACCTTTTGAAAATGGTTGTCCGTGATGGGAAAATAGAAAATTAACATTGGCCACTGTGCCTCTTGATGCAGAACTGCACATGCATCACTACACACATAGAAACATCATGACACCGACATATGCATACTGGCCATTTTCAATCTTTTTTAATAGAAAACACATTTCAACATTGGCGGCCCTTTATACATGTGTCATGAGACGTGTATGCGCATGCAAGCAAATGACAATCAAAAAGTATTGGCAAATCCCATAGCTCATCATTTTAGAAATCAGAGACCTATTGGTTTTACCACTGCTTGTCGCATTATGTAAACACAGCTGTGGTCAGAAACAAAGAGTTATTTAGGAATACTGAATATCCTTAATTTGATCACTGCCTGGGCCCAAAATTGGATCATTTTTGAAAATTTTTAAACCAAAATATGTTTTGTTTTGTTCTCTTAGAACTGGCTTTGTATATGAGCATTTCACTACATTTGTCTACTTTTGAAGCTTTCTCGCTTTCTTTGATTTCACAAGAGACATAGATTGATGAAACAGTCTCACATAGACATATAGCGCACTGTCTCGCAGGATCTGTTAATGAGACACAGTCAGTTTCAATTCATCCCTGCATGCACAAACATGGTGGGATCAATTTACAAGGAAGCCCCAATACAGTCATTGTCAGTAGGTTGGAGGGGCCAGGAATCGATTTAGGATTTTTTAGACAACTGAACCTTAATGAAGTTTGAATGTCTGGTACTAGTACGTTCAATTTGTGGCTTCCCAAAGCTATTGGTCTCAATGCAAACTCTTTTTCTGTGTGTGCAAATACAATGCTTTCCACATCACCTAATGTAATATTTGAAAAGCGAATATTGAATGGCATGTGAGAAAGATTTTTATGTGAACTCAAAAGCCAATCCTTTGTACCTGATTGGCATTATATTTTTAGCTAAGCCTGTACTGCGCATGAAAATCTGGAGGTTTAAACTGCAGTGCAACTTCATGATTTATGGTTGTGCTTGCGCAAGCTGGACAATGTAGTTCTTAAATCATTGCACTAATGCCTCCCATTCAGTATGGTAGTACATGCACATTTTCCTGCCTAGGGAAAGCTGTTGCTCAAAATGCTGCAAGGGTTCTGCAATCAACTAATACCAAGAGCAATGAAATCCCTGAGGGGCACATTTATGAAGGGATTGTGTTGCCTTTGTGTCACACAAGGCGGCGTAAGGCAATGCAAGCCGTTAATTGAGATTTACTATGCCACGCAGAGTCACCTTGCGTGGCATACTAAATCAGTGTTGTATTGCCACAGGGACTCAACCCTAGCCTCGCACATTGTTCTGACTGTGCACAGCTTTTTGTCAGGACTTTCTCTCTGCAGGCTGAGCATACTGATATTACATGATCAGCAGGTTTCAAACATATCTGAATGAAAGATGTCAGCGTGGGGTCGTCAAATAAACCACCTCAAGGCTGTATGGCACTCTGAAGGGGTCTGTGAGCTATTGCTAGCTCCCAGACAAAGTGTTTGGAGAGCCTTGATTTTGGCTGAGTGATATGTGGGACTGTACACATAACTAACAGCACCCTCATCTGCTCCAGACAGCATACACGGTGCATGCTGTAAAGGCTATACAATCATCTTCACATTTAGCATTATCAGAGTTGTATCAATATCACAGGTACCATGAAATTCATGAATGCATAGATGGCTACATACACAATAAGTAGAATCTTGGGCTTGGTGTTGAGACAGAATATCGATTTTAAAATATCAAGTGACATTAATATCGAGTCAAGAATATCATGATAGCAAAATATCAAGGTGAGTAATATCGATGTTTAAAATATCGAAAAAAGGTTTAGTTTAAAATATCGATTTTAAAAATATTGATGTTAAAAATATAGTTGTATCGAATAACGATTTTTTTAACTGTTATTCATTTTATTAAAAAATATTTTAATTATTTTTTAATCTAGTTTGTGTTGTATGTATAATAATTATAATGTTTATAATAATATTTTTTTTGCAAAATATAATTTTAGTAGTGGATGTGGAATAATTTAAGAAGGAGAAGGAATATTTAATTTGTAGTGTTTAGCGTCCAGTAATTTCCCTGAATTTAGTTATATTGGAGTAGGAATAATGAATTTGTAGGATTTAGTGTCCAGCACTTTCCCTGAATTAAGTTATATTGGCATAGGAATATTGAATGCATAGGGTTTACTGTCCAGCACTTTCCCTGAATTTAGTTAGAGTGGAGTAGGAATGGTAATTTTTAACGTTTAGTGTCCTGCACTTTCCTGAAATAGTTCATTTTTAGGGTTTAGTGTCCAGCACCTTCCCTGAAATTAGCTATATTGGAATAGGAATATTCAATTTGTAGTGTTTAGTGTCCAGCACTTTCCCTGAATGTAGTTATATTGGAGTAGGAATAATACATTTGGAGTATTTATTGTCCATCACTTTCCTTAAATTTACTAATATTGGAGTAGCAATAGTAATTATTTAGGGTTTAGTGTCCAGCACTTTCCCTGAATTTAGTTAGATTGGAGTAGGAATATTGAATTTGTAGGGTGTAGTGTGTAGTAATTGTTGTGAATGTAGTTTTAATGTAGTTGGCATCGTTAATTTTGAAAGTGTAATGTGTAGAATTTTTTTTATTATGCTTTATTACAGTACATTCTAGAAGAGAAGTAAATAGATTTTTTTTATTGGTATATATTTTTATTGAACATAAAGACCTTATTACGATGTCGGTTGCCCGCAGCACAAGCTCCATTGAGAATTGGGAGTTTGTGAACATCCCTGCATGGTGCCTGCCACACGGTGCATTTTCTGGCCAGCCAAGTACGATGTGTACTTCCTACTCGCCGAACAGGTCACCACCTCCAGCACGTCACAACATCCAGAAGAGCTGTATTTCAGCTCCGATTCGCGCCACAACACGATCACTGCGTATGAGACGAAGCAGCCATGTATCCGATCGCGCATGTCTTCCCCATACTGTACGCCTACGGTCAATTCAACAACCGTAACCGACGCGTTCGTCACAGACGGTAAGTCAGACACCTATCTCACAAAAAAATGTCACGACCCCGCAAAAGGCAACACCCCCATAGGGTGTAGATGTCCATCACTACCAGCATTGGCCACCCCTATAGGGGTGGATGTCTATCACTACCAGCATTGTCCACCCCATAGGGGGTGGATGTCTATCACTACCAGCATTGGCCACTTCATAGGGGGTGGATGTCTATCACTACCAGCATTGGCCACCTCATAGGGGGTGGATGTCTATCACTACCAGCATTGGCCACCCAATAGGGGGTGGATGTCTATCACTCCCAAAATTCTCTACCCATAGGAGGGTGGATGCCTAACACTACCAGCATTCTCTACCTATAGGGGGTGGATATCTATCACTCCCAGCATTGGCCACCCCATAGGGGGTGGATGTCTATCACTCCCAGCATTCTCTACCTATAGGGGGGTGGATGCCTATCACTCCCAGCATTGGCCACCCCATAGGGGGTGGATGTCCCTCACCCCCAGCATTCTCTACCTATAGGGGGGTGGATGCCTAACACTACCAGTATTTTCCACCCCTAGGGGGTGGATGTCTATCACTACCAGCATTGGTCAACCCATAGGGGGTGGATGTCTATCACTACCAGCATTGGCCACCCCATAGGGGGTGGATGTCTAACACTACCAGCATTGGCCACCCCATAGGGGGTGGATGGCTATCACTACCAGCATTGGCCACCCCATAGGGGGGTGGATGCCTAACACTACCAGCATTTTCCACCCCCTAGGGGGTGGATGTGGATGTCTATCACTACCAGCATTGTCCACCCCATAGGGGTGGATGTCTATCACTACCAGCATTGTCCACCCCATAGGGGGTGGATGGCTAACACTCCCCCAAGGTTGTAATGCAAATGGTGTGTTATGTGTGCAAACTGCCTGTACAATAAATACATAAAGTGATATGCTGAACAAACCCCCCCATCTCTGTAGTGACAAAAAGGTGAATGTTGGGTTCAAACCCCCAGCATTGTCAACCATATAGTGGTTTTGGAGTATAAACCCGCCAGCACTGTAGTAACAAAAAGGTGAATGTGGGGTTCAAGCCCCCAGCATTGTCAACCATATAGTGGTTTTGGGGTATAAACCCGCCAACACTGTAGTGCCAAAAAGGTGAATGTGGGGTTCAAGCCCCCAACATTGTCAACCATATAGTGGATTTGGGGTATCAACCCGCCAACACTGTAGTGACAAAAACATATGCGTGTTGAGTACAATCTGAAAGTATTCCATAATTTTGGATAATGAATGTGGGCACAAGAGTCACATGCAGAACAAGCTTGGTGGAACAACAAACAACACATCATGAGATTGACTCTCTTCCACAGTACCCTCAAGGCTACAGCACTGTGGTGATAGTATCCTGTCTGCTGACCCTCTGGGATGCCAAATAAGGATGTGGGCCATACTTTTGAGCACACTCACTCTTGCGCACTGTGTCACGTGCCTTGCGAGAACAACTATCATCTCACATACTCAACCATTACTCCCAGGGCATGGCCGGTAATGTGAGGCCACATTGTAGGTAGGGGCCTTGCCAGGAGACAAGTCACACTTGGCCAGTCTAAAAACCACACGCATTGATCAGCAGCAATGTGCATCATCTAAACCTACATTGATAGGTGACATTGCACAGGCACCCATGACAGTGTGGATCACTGGCTGTATGACGAGGAATACATTATTGACCACACATCATTCTGATCTCAACACAAACATGGGTCCATGTACTGTTGTGCATGACCAATGTGGCAATTTCTGGATCAGGAAGGTACACCCAGCACGCCGCATACTAGGACACACACATTTGATGGTTGAACAAGAGTTGCCAGACACACATATGTATGAGACACAAATTCACAGCATCTGTCCACAACAACACATACTCAAAACATGCAGGGCAACATGAGTAAACACACTCACAGAAGAATGACATTGTGATGAGTTGGTGTACAATGAAGCACAAAGGAGACTGCCCACGACACCACACAAGTCCACAGAAACACAAAATATAATCATGAGCCTCCCACTGCAACAAACATGAAGTGGCTGTGTCACAGCTGTCAGCGCTACATGTGTAGACAAGATTCCTACTTGCTGTTTAGAAAAGCATGGACCAACAACAACGTATGAGACAGTCAACATGTGTTGAGTATGTGCGTTGCACACAACTCAAGATCAGACCATTTACAATATTAACTTGTTTGCATGTCTATCACATCAACCATGCATATAACTACAAAATCTGCATTATGTGCAGATCATCACTATTGTCAAATTGCCAATGCTGAGTGTGTACTGCAGAAGACTTGGAAGACACATGGCTCACCAGATAGGGGATATAACAACTATGTCAGTAGGCTCAAATGCACAGGCAAATGTGTAAGCTAATCTTCCTGCACTGTTTACAACGCCAGGGGTGGTGGTGGGATCTGGGATTCACAAACACAATACACATAGCTAGACATAACCCATGGGAAATTTGTACATCCGTTTAGGATGGAGTACATGTGCATAACGTGATATTTATTGGACACATTGGGAACTTTGACACTGTCTCAGAATAATGAAATCACTCAAGGAGACCTACAAATAAGACATGTTGCGATCAGGCTACAGGGAAGGGTAGAATCTGCTGATTGTGATCAGTCATAGACACATACAAGTGCCAAACTTGCAAAAACAGATGACAGATTAAAAACACGCTGATGTTGCTAGCACAAATGTGACACGGGGAATTTTAAATGTGTCACATGTGAGTGCAGGCCCTTGTCTCAACCCAACCAGGGATGTTACCATAATGATTCCATTCTACTGGTGCACTCACATATTGGACACTCAAAGTCAAATAGTTCTAGAAAGCACTGGACTAGTCAGCCCACAGAAAGCTTCTCTTCCAGGAACATCTGCAGGGACTATAGTCTTGGTAGGAAAGGGGGTTTGAAGACAGACATGCATGCTCACATGACACACACCATGGGCTCAGGATATGTCACAGATTAACACACTGCCATGAGGTGATTTCACTACTGTGGAAGGTCAGCTGTGTCATGCTTGTTCTTGGCAGGGGTCGACCATGTCAGAATGAGACTCGGACATGGATCCAATAATTACTAGTCACAGAATACTTTGTTTACATCAGCCTGTGTACATGTGTGTGTCCAAAGTCATCTGCACGTAGTCAAACTTCATGTTTACCAAGTTGTACTGATGAGGCAGATGACTTGTTCATCATCAATGCGCTATTCTGCATGTCCATAGTAGACGGTTGAACCTTGAAAAACTTGTACAATGTCTACAAATGTCAGCACGACCTATGTGCAAAAGTGTAATTCAAAGATGGTAGGTTGTTAAAAGCATGTCACACTCATTGTCCAAAATGTTGTGGTTCATGACAACCTGCAATTGCATACAATTATGACTCAGATCCATACTGTAATAGGACACATATACCATGGACCACATGCAGTCCATCAAATCACTATATCATTATTTTCCCACAACAAGATTTCAACAGCAATTTCATTATGCTTATTAACACAATTTGGTACACGAAAAGCAAATCTGCAAAAGAAAAAGAAAATGCTTAATTCAGCATTTGTGATTACACTTAAAAAACATGAAGAACAATAAGGCCAATGGCCAGTCCATTTTATAGAGTCCTTTAGGGGGTCATGCATATGATTATTCCTCCCTTGCTTGCCTGCACTGCTACAACTAGGGGACATCTCCCCTTGGAGGGGCATCTTTAGGGGCATGCCAGGGGCCGCAGGGACAGGACTAGGGTGTACCGGTTTGGGTTGTGGGAGGGATGGGGTCTACTGCAGTGTCGGGATCCACTGCAGTGGACTGGGCTGATTGAGGGGGTGGGGGCGCCACTGCAGTGGACAGGTATGATTGAGGGGGTGGGGGCTCCACTGCAGTGTCAGGAACAGACAGAAGGTGTGGTGTTGTGGGAGTGGAAGTGCTTGTGGTGGGGGCGAGGGCCTTATCATCTTGGGGATGGTGTAATAGTGTGTGGGGAAACTGGGATGGGGTCTGATGTGTGAACTTTGGGAGGGGTGGCCTGGGCTTGGGATGAAGTAGATTTTGTGGTGGAAGTGTGGGATGGTGGTGGCATTTTGGATTTCTTTGTTCTGGGGGATGTACGGGTGGGGGGGCTCAGTGTTCCTACTCTTACGGGAGGGTGTGCATGCAGGGGTGGATCTCCTCTCTGTGCTGGGGGATTTCCTCTTCCCCTTGCGAGTCTGGTCTGATGTATCAGTGGGGAAGAGGCCAAGGTCACAGAGGAAGACCCGCTGGGAAGCGGGGGTTGCAGGAGAGTCAAGGGTAGGGGTTTTGGAGGGAGAGGTAGCTGAGGAATTCGGAGTGGTTGTGGATGGGTGTGTGTGTTTTTTGGCCCTCTCCCCTGTGTGTGTGATGTCAGTCACCTGAGTGTGTGTGCGTGTTTTCTTTTTTACTTTGTTTTGGGTGTCTGTGTGCTGCTTGTGTCTGTTGGTGTGTGTGCATGTGCCTGTGTGAGTGTGGTTGGTCAGGTAGGGTAGTGGGGACTGTGGATGGGGCAGAGGAAGGAGGGGTGAGGGACTTCTGTAGGAGGGACACTGCTGACGTCAGTGAGGAGGCCATGGACTGATTTGCTAGCTGTAGGGCAGACATGTCTGATGACATGCCCTCCATGTATGACGCCAATTGTGTCAAAAGACTGGTGTGTGCATGGAGGACACTCAGCATGGATGTCTGCCCCACATGTATCTGTGTTAGCAAATCCACAGACTCCACACTCAGGGCAGCAGGGGTGACAGATGCAGGGGGTGTGGTGCCTGGCCCGAAGGAGACATGCTCCCTAACACGGGAGGGTCCAAGGACACTTGGAATGGGAGCAGCTGTGAGGATGGAGATGGTGGTGGTGGTGGGGGCATACTCTGATGTTGTGGCCTCTGCTATCCTAACACTCACCACCACAAGGGAGTCATCACTGGAGCTTGATTGGTCCTCTGCAGATGCAGATGTTTCTGACCGGCCCTCAGTGTGGCTCCCCTCCCCTCATCCTCCGTGCCACTGGGTCCCTCCTCCTCCCCCACAGTGGACCCAGTGTGGCTAGCTGCTTCCTCTTGGTCCATGGAACTGTCTCCTCTAGTAGCCGTTGATGATGGTGTGAACAAGGATGAGAAAGAGATTCACATCAGTCAAGGAAGTCTGGAAGTGACACAGCAAATGGGATGGACACATTTATAAGTTGAAATGATGAACATACTTCCATCCCCAGTCATCATGATGGGCACCTATGTCTTGAACGTCAATGCTATAATGGTCTGCATGCAGGACAACAGACAAGTACAAATACTGCATCCTCACAAATTTTCATGTGGCATACTATGCCACTGGCCTGTCTAGCTAAACAGTCTGGGCCAGTGAATCACAACTATAAAGTCAGCACCGTGTCACAATCATGTATTCACTGTTAAAGCAACATCTGTAGTGGTCAAGTATACATGTCCCGTATGTGCTACACACAATTTAAACACTTTGACAAGCTCACGTTGTTCTACTTAGACATTGGAGTACATGAACTTTTTAGATCTTTCAAGAAGAAAGTAATGCAGCATACACATATATGTTGAAGCCACCATTATGCAGAGTCAAGGGATGGCACACACATGTTTTGTCCTGTGTATCTGAGCCACATTCCATACATTAGATGTCTATCCATGTTTCCTATATTTGCCACCTGTGTATTTCAAACATTTCCGCATGTACACACTGTCACAGAGTCTGACCCATGAATTTCCAATTTACAATGGTGAAAGTGTTGTACAAAAATCTAATATGGAAGTGTCTCGGATGGCCTGAGTTGGCATACCTGTCCTTGGTCCATGTGATACATGTGATTACACAGAGCACTATGTAGGGGACTATACATTTTGAACACTTATCCATTTCATTTGTCTGAGGCATCAACATTGGTCTCACGTGCTGCACAGGTGTGTAGCATTTTTTTTGCAAACCTGTGTGCACCAAGATCACCATTTTGAACATATATGTATGTCCCACACAGAGTACAGGTCATATTTAAGTCAATGTGCTGACAGATGTCAGTCAATTACATCACTCATGATGGTCAACTCAATGCACCTGTTGTATATGGTGCTGATCACATTAACCTTGGACTACAGCAAATACACTGGACCTAAGTGACACATGGCACAGACAGAAAGGGACACACCTGGGCATCAGATGATAATGGGGCATAGTTACATTTTGCCACAGAAGTGGTGTCTCAGCAGACAGACGACCTGTGAGAGGGTTACCAGGCTGAGGGAGTGCAACATGCATGTCAAACATAGTTTAGCAACATGGCACATACTCACCCCCTCCTTGCTGCTGTCTGGCCTGCAACTTCCCATCCAGGTCAGGGAAGACCACCTTCAGTATCCGGAGCATGTGGGGGGTCAGGGTCTGTCATCCACCCCTTTTGCGAGGAGGTGACAGCTTCAGCTGGACTCTTGCAATCCTCCGTGTCCAGCCACGGAGGTCCTGCCACCTCTTCTGGCAGTGGCGGACGCGGCGTTTGAAGACCCCCACAGATCTTACAGCCCGGACGATGGTCTGCCAAATTTTCTTCTTTTGATGGGCTTTGACCTGTAAGGATGACATGGTGACACACCATTACTCCACATGCTACATGTTTATTCCTCACACTCTTGAACATATAGGTCATGGTCAGAATGGCAGATAATGTCTAAATGTTAGCCAAGTATCATCATGGGCAGTTGTCCTGTGTGCAAGTCTCCCTTAATAACATGAGAACAGTGCAGAAAAATCAGTCCCACCAAACACCCTTCTACATCACTGTACCTGTCCAGAACATAAATCTACACACTGTAAGACTTACATTAACTATGTTTGCATGCTTTGCCTTTGGGATCACAATGCTATTAGTGCCTGTATTAACACATGGCCAATTAAAAAGGCAGTGTAATCAACACTCACCTGCTCCCCTGGTTTTCCATACAGCTTGCTGTACTGTGGAAGGAGGCTGTCCAACAGGGCCTGGCTCTCCTCATCTGTGAAAGCTGGTGCCCTCTCCAGAGTACGTGCCATTGTAGATCCCAGAGGATGCAGAGACAGCAGCAGTGGTAGGTAGAAATGTTGTCAAGTAGCATGTAGTGCAGACAAGTGAAGTCTCTTGGGAACAGACAGACTTATATCTGTGCAGCAGAGGCGGAATCTGTTCCATGCGTCCAAAGCAATAGGTCCTAGTCGTTTGCATTATCCGAATTTGGCCAATCCATAACATTGCACGCATCTGACACGCCTACTGCATCGTTCAAATCTTCCGCATCATAACACTATTGAGTTTGATACATTGTTGTTGTAGGCTAACAGATTCGGATTGCACACGATTCGTACATGAAGCGAAACGCGCATCTGTCACCATGACGACCAACAGCCAATGTGTGCGTCAGGCGCGGTTCGGATGCGGAGAACGTGTCCTGTCTTGTGGTTTGTGGCCCCCTGGCCTCCCTTAATATGTTGTCTTAGGCCTGGTTGCCATGCTGCTTTTCTTTGCACACGCTACTCTGAGCCGTCGTTCTATCGACCTCTGCTCTTGCCAAGTTATTTTAGTGCTGTCTGCATTTTCTGTCTCTCAACTTTTCTCTTGTTCGATTTGGGCTCAGACTGCACAACATGTACAAGGTCGAATAACAGCGTCTTCTTGTTCTTGCTGATTTGGCCAGTCCCTAGCACCTAGACATAACACTATGTACAGCTGCTTTTAATATTGTAGTTAGTCTACACTAGCACACAGATGGAGAGAACCTTTCCAGAGAGAAGAGCTATGATTGTCTGCTGATGTAGTTTTGCATCTAGAGACTGAGGTATGGGGGTTCGCTAGTCAAAGCCCAGAGGTCTTCTATTTTTATAATAAACTAGCTTCCAGCACGGGGAGGGTGGTAATGTTAGATAGACATATATCCACTGCTTTATGAGATGCTTTCCCCGTTTGTATTCTATGGAGTTGTAACCATGCTGATTATGTTATTTCTATGCATTATGCTAATAGCACTGACACGTGTACTGTATCTTAGAGCACGTAAGTTGGAATAAACATTTTGACCTATACAGTGACTCTTCTTACGCACATTGTGGACAGGTACGAGTGATACGAAAGAGTGTTCTTGCCTCTGCGAGTCCTGAGAGAGATACCGTGTTCTGGGTTGTCTAAACATTGGCACATTGGTGCTGATGGGACGCTAAGGCTAGTTGGGTTGGGGTTTTGGGTGCTAAGGCATATGGTTGGCTCACCACTATATTCCGAGGTCCTATAATCCTGTGCATAGCTCTGTATGTGCAGAAACCCTATGACATGGCGCGACCGACGAGTGGGGCAGCTTATCTGCGAGACGCTTGAGTAGTACTTGTGCTTGTCCACAAAACCCTCACGTACGCTTCTGGGAGCGTGTGTGACGGCGATACCTCCTATATTGAAGTTTTTGTAGGTTCTTTCAAGCTTGAAGTTGTTAAAAAAGGTTTCTTAATCATAACCCTTTTTGTGTTGCCTCGTGTTAGGTTGTCGTCCTATCCCGTTCATAATGGCGGGTATAGACATAGCGGCGCATAGCCGCACGGCGCTCCGGGATCACTTACGGGTGTATGGAGTGCCAGATACGGGAGTTGAACTAGTCTTTGTGGTTCAAGCCGACCCGGCTTTCCACTTTGAAGTGTTCTACTCTTGGGTCACTTTTCCAGCAGTGGATGCTACTGATAATCTGTTTCATGAATATGAACCTACTGCTGTTCCTGCTGTATATCGACCTTATACTAATCTCGAAGTACCGCTCACGGCTTGGCAGCACCGTGTTTGGTTTAATGGCGCCCTCCCACAACCGACTACCACGGTTCGTTTAGGCCCCTTATCAATTGAGGGGGCCACTTGGCCTGTTTTGGCCGGGTACACCCCACATCCGAGCTATATGACTATACCAGTCGCGGAATTGCGCACTATGTATGCGGCTTTAGTACACGTGCACCGAGCCTTAGTGCGATATGTTACAGGCAGTCTCCATGGAGCCGCACCTGGAGTTGCCGGCCAACCAGCTGCTGCAGGCGGAGTGACCATAAGTCCTGTCATGGTGAACTCAGTGATGGGCAAACGTCCACAACATAAGGATGATTTTCCTTATTGGCTTGCAGAAAAATTTGACCAGTTGGAGGCTGTTTTTCCACACACAACCCCAGTGGATAAACACCGCATTCTTACGATTAGTTTGCCAAAAGACTTGATACCCGAGTTGACAGCATGTGAAAACTGGGGTAAGGTATTCGCAGCAGTATATTCTAAATGTTTTGGTACTCCTTCCATGACAGTTCTCCCCTCAGTAATTAAAAAAGTGCAGGATGAACATGGCCCTGAAGCGGCTGTGGAATTAGGGATGAGACTGGTGGGAGTGTTTAATGTAGTAGCTGAGCTGATCCTTGCGAATGTCAAGGGCGATGCAGTGAACTTTCAAGTAGCGAACGCTTTGGCTCTGGTCCCAGAATTGGACAGGCCTCGCGAATTACCGAAGATTATAACTCAGGCTTACAAAACTATTGGTAGAAATAGCCTGGGCAACAAGCCTTTTGCAAAACAGCAAACACAATCGCAACCACAACAACAACAATCTAAACCTCAATCTGAGAAAGATGAGAGACCAGTCTTCACTAAAAAGAGCTGGAGGCTGAAAAAACAGGGTAAGCAACAACAAAAGCCGGGGTCGAGAGGTGCATCCCCGGTTTCGGTTTCTTCTGAACGCACCTATGATTTACGCGATAGGGCGAGAATTAAATCACCGGATAGGTTTCAGATCCCTGACACACGTTCTCCTCGTTCTTCACAGGCACAGACGTCGTCACAAGCCAGTGGAGGAGAACGACAAGATAGAGGAAGGGGCCGCGAGGCTCCCCAGGGACGAGACCAGCCTCGACAACAAGTCAGAGGGAAAGTAGAAGACTTTCAACATTCTCGTCCGCAATTTCAGAAGAAGAAGGTTGCCGCTGTAACAGCGAAATATGCCACAGACGGTGAGAGCGAGGCTCCTGAATTGGACGTGGGCAGTAACCCTCCTAGACAGCGCCGCGGAAGTTACCATAGTGCGGGAGGCGCTACGTCCTCATATGGAGGCGACAGCAACTGAAACATTCATTACTGTCGAAACAGCTGACACTCGAGTGGCTCCCCCTGACCGACTTTATGATATTGTCATTCAAATTGAAGGTGATATACAACGCATAATTAAAGGGATTTTTTGGGAAAATTTAACTTCTTCCTACGATATATTGTTAGCAGAGGTGGATTGGCCACCATCATTCGTTCTTGCTGCACGCAAAGGGGAGGAGGTAATCCTTCCGAGCTTCTCTCGACATGTCCCAAAGGACAAAGCGGAGGCTCTAGCAGCTGAATGGGCAGTGTCCCTGGCTCCTGCGTTATACCGCAACCACGTGGGTTGGGATGAGGAATCTCCCCCCATGAAATACCTTTGCGGTCACTACCGCAGCCACAACCCCAATATCCCATAAAACGTGAGGCCAAAGGCCCCGTTTCCGAAATTCTGACTCAGTTGGAATATCAGGGAGTAATTGAACCCTGTGTATCACCTATGAACAATCCCCTTTTCGCGGTTTCTAAACCCGATGGATCGTACCGCTTGGTTTTGGATTACCGGCATTTGAACTCTCATTGTCGGACCTTTGCGGTGCAAAATACCCACAGTTCTGCGCTTGTAGATAGTCTTGTTCGTAAAAAATATAAAACGACACTTGACCTTTCAAATGGATTCTACACGCACAACTTAGCCCCGGAGAGTGGCCAATGGAGCGCTTTTACATCCGGTGGCAAATTATTTCAATTCAAGCGTCTCCCAATGGGCTAAAAAAATAGTCCGGGAGTATTTGCCGCTCGTGTTGTCTCTTTGTTAGACGGCATAGATCCAGATGCGTGTTCGTACGTCGATGACATTTATTTGACGGACGACGAATTATTTCCGCATCTGTCCCGAGTAGACCGCATTATTCTTGAATTTGCGGTACAAGGTTACAAATTTAACTTTGCAAAATCTCATATAGCTGAATTTACCGTTTTGTTCTTGGGCTACGAGCTCAACAATGAAGGTAAGGGCTTAGCCCCCACTTCCTAGAAAAATGTGCACTTTTGTGCCCTCCTAATACTCTGAAGAAGCTTCAGTCTTTGCTGGGTTTCCTGAACTTCGGGCGTACTTACATTCCCGAATATGCCCAGCGTATCAAGCCTCTGTATGCATTGATACAACCTACCTATTCGAGGTCTTGCTGGCTGCCAGAGCATACCTCCATTCTGGCGTCTTTGCAGACTGACCTTCTTGAGTCTAAATATCTTTTGACTCGTGATAACCACACAAACCTGGTGATTAGAATAATTCCGGGGGCAGTGGGTTTCACGTACTTAACCTTTAACGAAGGTGACACAGTACCCATCGCATACAAGTCACATCTGTACACCTCCGCCGAATTACGCTTTTCATCTGTGGAAAAAGTTTTAACTGCAGTGCAAATGGTGATCCTAAAAGAGCGCGCACTGGCCCAGGGAAAGCGTATTCTGGTGGTAACACCCTATCCTGCCCTAGAGGCAGTAACAAAAGCGAGTGTACCGAACTCTAAAGCATTGCACCCCCGTTGGATTCAATGGGCTACCTCTTTGACATCCTCAGATGTCTCTTTCATTTTTGATTCTTCCCTCCAGACTCAGGAGTTTTTACAGTATGAATTCGTTCATCCTCCTCCTCTGTCCTTATTGCCGCTTGAGGATTACGACTGTGTGATCTATACCGATGGTTCGGCACAACCGGCCACGGGGTCCAAGCATGCTTATTCAGCCGCATGTGCCATTGTTGCTGGTATTTTTGTGAACGGAAAGTTCAAATCCACAGTGGTGCACACTCAGGCACTCGGGGACAGTACTGCACAATTGGCCGAACTGCGTGCATTGGTGCTTGCGCTAGAGTTCGTTAATCCTGATGTGACTACTCTCATTGTTTGCGATTCTTACTACTGTGTCCAATCTTACAATGACAATCTGTTCTTTTGGTCGCAAAACGACTATAGAGACGCAAAAGGCAACACAATCAAGCATAAAACGCTTTGGGTTCGAGTGGCAGAATTACAGCAACGTCTGCCGCTCACACAGGTGGTTCACACCCTAGGCCATCAGCGGGTGGGCGCACACGCTGTTGGTAACGGTTTGGCAGATGAAGCTGCCAAATCAGCAGTAGTCACGTGTTCAGTAGCAGCAGTTACTAGATCCATGTCTAAAATAGACACTGATATCTTGGCGGCTATTGCTGCAACGAAGGAAGGAACGAATTACCCTAGGGGTTTCCCTTCCAAATATTCTTACCAGTTAGGTCCCGATCAGGCTCCTTATGTAACAATACCTGACGTTGGAGATCGGCTGATCCCCAACGCGGACCGCAGGCTTTCCTTGGTAACGGCAGCGCACGAAGGCATGGCTTCGGCACATGCAGGTGTGTCTGCGACAGTTTCCATCTTGCAGCAGCGTTACTGGTGGCGTGGTTTATATAAAGATACCCGTACTTATGTGCTTTCCTGTGACGTTTGTCAACAGATCAAGCCTTCCACGGTTACACGACCACCACAGACCTCGCTAGGCATTTCCAACAGACCCTTTGGGTGTGTTTACCTGGATCACTGCGGTCCATTTTCTTCAGACACTGCCTATAAATATATCTTAGTGGCAGTGGACTCGTGCACACGGTTCATCTGGGTCTGGCCACAACGGAGTGCTGTCGCTCGAAATGTCATCAGGGATTTGCGAGTCTTTGTGGGAATTTTTGCATGCGGCACCTTCCATTCGGACCAAGGTCCGGCGTTTGCCTCTAAGGCTTACAAGGACGCAATGGGTTCCTTGGGGGTGCGGGTGAAATTTTCGTCTCCGTATAGGCCTGAGGGCAACTCTATCGTTGAACGAATGAACCGTGACTTAAAGCAATCCTTGACAGCTAGAGTTATAGGTACTGGCAGGAACTGGCTGGCCCACTTGTATACCGTTCAGCGTGCACTTAATAATCTCCCTAGAAGACCTCTGGGTGGGCGGACCCCTTACGAAATGCTCTTTGGCATACGAATGTTTGTGCCTGACCTTGATGGTCTAGACATGGCGGCGCAATCTGCCAAGTTTGATGTAGATAACCATTCTACTATGTTACAGGACTTACAAGAAGCCCGCGACAAACTTGCAATTGCACATTTACCTTCAACCACAGACCCTGCTTTGCAGATACCGGTTGCCGGCTGGCTTCCGAAGATTGGTGACCTGGTTCGAGAGAAGGTGGAGAACAAAAAGAATTCGGCCCCTCTTATCGTGCACCGGTTCCAGTCCTGGGCTTGAAGGGAACACGTACAGTCATCTTACCACCGCTTCCTGGTCGCAAGGAGAACAGATACATCTCAGTGGACAATGTCAAGCTACAACATCTGGCCGATCCTGAATAGTGTAACACCAGCGGTCTCTTGTCCTGCAATTTACCGGACATGTGTTCGTGGTCCACCTGACCGAACGGTCACTGATGTTACAATTGAGATGGTTGATTTGCCTGAAAATAGTCATATATTCGAACCCACTGTATCCCCCTGTATCGACGAGGACGAGTATACCTATCCCGCAACAGAGTCAGTGGCACACCAACCAACAACGCCACTGAGCCCGACACGTTATTCCTTTGATTCGGATTCCACCTCATCAACTGCCCCGTCCAAGTTCAGTCTTTTTGTCTCCTGGTTTCGAGATGATTTTTGGTTCCACCCTGGACATATATCTGGTTGGTACTTTTCTTGATTTTTTTGTTCATGTCCATTGGCTTTGTCACAGTATTTTTCTACTCATCAATGGTCACTATTTACCTGAACGCTCTGCTGTGAACAGTGTTGCTGGAACTTTGGCTCCACATTCCTCCTCCCACATCATGAAGCGTGACCACACATTTGTAAACATTTCGGCGTTTCCAGTTGCTGATGGCATCGTATGGGATGCGGTAAACTTTCAAATCCATGGCCCGACAGAAATTATTAATGTACCAAATGTCCTTCGAGTTTCGATGGGTGATGTAGTAAAAAGTAATATTCATTCTGACGATTGGGATGTGCATGCCGTTGAAGCATTGTTTGCTGATTTAAAATATTATGCTTCCTTTAATGCTGAGGATTTGTATATGAATTCTGCGAATTATGCCGATTTGTATTGTTACCAGCATTGGGGCAACCATTTTCTCCACAAACCGAGCACATTACGCAACCCTGTTACCTACACCCAATGGGAACATTGTCCAAACCCCTTACCAGGTAGCTCCCAGACTCTTCGAAATAAATTCACCTATTTCACTGATTTTAATCGATCAAACCCTGGTTCCTATTATTTTAAATTGGGTGCCCCATTGACTCAAAAAATAATGTTGACCCACACCAAATTACTTTATTCGGGTTCCTTTTTAAGCGCCTTGGCGGTGGGTGGTTATGAGTACTGGAAAGATACGGTTGATTTAAAATCAATATGGGGTTTGAGGCCATGGCAGGTGCAGGGCACCGAGGCTTTGCACCGCGCATGCCTTATCCCAGCCCAAATCGTGTTTCTGAATTCTTCCATTTATCAAACTACGTGTTGGGGGTTAGCTACCACTAAACAATTAAATGCTCCAGGTTTTCCATCATTGTCGAGCTCTCCTAATGATAGCTTGCGTTTTAATATGTCCCTTGTGACGTTGCAGTCTCTGTTTCAGAACAACTCTTTTAACGTTTCTGCAATAGTACAGTCACCCTGGTTGTCGTGGCCCATATCTTCCAATGCATGCCAACTGCGTTTCCATGGCACAGTTCCTGGCTATAGACAGGACAGGCCTGATACAAGGTTTGCTGAGTCACGTACTGTCACAACGTATTCAGTTGGTAAGTTATGTAAACAATGGCTACAACACTCGTCCTTAGACTCTGTTAAACAACATTTGTCCCTCCTATCAGGCAATATTGATCTGTCCGACTTTATCATGGGACCTCGTGGTCCCCGACCGAAAAGGTTCATTTATGAGGCGTATAATGAACTCTGGAAGCTGTCACAAATGGAAGCTGCTTCCCGTCTCCGGGAAATAGACCAAGCAAATTTGGAAAAGGTGCTTGCTGTTGTTGACAATAGTATAAATACCCTGTCTTCCCGCATTTACACATTAGATAATATTGTGTCCTCTGTTGTTGATATTGTGCAAAATGATGTTTCTACGTTGTATCATGGGCAGAATCAATTGCGTTCAGTAATGCAGTTTGCATGGACTTTGCAAACCCTTAAGTTAGGTAAAGTTCCTTGGAATTTATTGAACACCACTGCCCTTTTTAAGCCTTTTAATTTGACTGAAAAGCAGCAGTTCATGTCCATGAAAGATGCATCATACACTTTGTTACATATCGAGAAAGTGGATCCTGTACCATTCTCTGTAGCGGAACTAGATTCTGCGGTGTGGCTAGTTCATGGGGTTATCGCCTTGCCTTTTTCCTTGTTTGAATTTAGCTCGTGCATGAAACATTATCCTGTCGGCCGTTTCCAGCCTTTGGGTAGTGCTTTCCTGCATGAACTCTGGTCCTTGCCTTTCATGTATAAATGCATTAGAGACGGCAAGGAAGTGTTTCTCACGGGGGAGTCTTGTGATTCAACTGTGGGTCATTCGCTTATTTGTAAACATATTAAATTGCACGGAGCTTGTAGTGTTTCAGTTCCGAATCTTGCATGTGTGCTAAAGGGTATTCCTGCTCCCGCTATTTCTCCTACTTTTACTTTGCTTACTAACGGTAGCTATCTGCTTCTAAATAACGAAAACTGTTGTGGCCTACAGGCCGGCATTCCGTATATTGTTACGGTTTCCCACAGAGTTGTCTGCTGCAAGAATGTGCTTTTTCCTCCCCCTCACGACGTCGTTGATAACTCTATTTGGCCTTCCATTCCTACCATGGAGGCAGATTTCAATAAGTTGAGCAGAATAAAGGCCTTATTGTTAAATGAAGAAGTTACTCTCACTTCCGCCCGGGAGACATTTGTACTCCAGGTGGCAAGTACCCACAGTGAAATACAGGCCCTTTTGAACACCAACCTCCCACAACATTTTGGGGAGTTGATTCATCGTATTTTTAACGCATCAAACACTGAAGGTCTAGTGCATTTTTTTAAGATTGTGGGGTCTGGCCTGGTGTCCACCTTCCAAACTATTTTCGGTGTGATACCGGCATTCATTCATTCTATTTTTTCTAGCGTCTTTGGTGGTTTCCCATTAATCCTCGCCTTGGCGGCTGGTGTCTTGCTGTTGATTTGTTTTCTGCGCAATGGCTGCTCCCCGCTGGGCCCTTCTAGATCCCGAACGCCTCCAGCTGCTCCGTGAGCGCCTTCTGGTTGGCTTCGATGTTCTGCCCTTGGCGACTATCAGTGTGTCCTACACCCTTTCTTTTCGCTTTGCGTATTTCACTTGCGTGCAACCCGTGATGTCTTGCATCCGCTGTCCTTTCACATGGACCATGGATTATTGCCTCTCCAATTCGTCATTGTCTGTTCCGGATTTTGTTCGGTTGGTGGGTCCCTTGGAGGCCCATGAACGGGACTGTTCCGTTGCTGGCTTTATGATGCGTGCGGCTGCACTGGGGATTCTGGCACAATGGGATATCTGGGCGGCTGCTCAGAATCTCCTACAACAAAGCTACATTGAGTATCACGCAAGCTGTCCCGCATTGCTTTTGGGTGCTCCATCCTTTGAGGAACATTCCTGCAGCTTTGAACTGTTGGACTGGATGGCGTCTATGTTTTTTGACGATTCCAATGATGTCCTCTTGGACGGTATTGCCTTTTTCTGCACTTGCACGTTTTTGGATTGATTCGACGTTCACTGTTAGAGGACTGCCTCTGTTCTGCTCAGGTGCTTGGAACTCTGTCTTCGTTTTTAATCTTGGTCGCTGGACTGTCCAGGGGAGGGTGTCTTGTAGTTTGTGGCCCCCTGGCCTCCCTTAATATGTTGTCTTAGGCCTGGTTGCCATGCTGCTTTTCTTTGCACACGCTACTCTGAGCCGTCGTTCTATCGACCTCTGCTCTTGCCAAGTTATTTTAGTGCTGTCTGCATTTTCTGTCTCTCACCTTTTCTCTTGTTCGATTTGGGCTCAGACTGCACAACATGTACAAGGTCGAATAACAATGTCTTCTTGTTCTTGCTGATTTGGCCAGTCCCTAGCACCTAGACATAACACTATGTACAGCTGCTTTTAATATTGTAGTTAGTCTACACTAGCACACAGATGGAGAGAACCTTTCCAGAGAGAAGAGCTATGATTGTCTGCTGATGTAGTTTTGCATCTAGAGACTGAGGTATGGGGGTTCGCTAGTCAAAGCCCAGAGGTCTTCTATTTTTATAATAAACTAGCTTCCAGCACGGGGAGGGTGGTAATGTTAGATAGACATATATCCACTGCTTTATGAGATGCTTTCCCCGTTTGTATTCTATGGAGTTGTAACCATGCTGATTATGTTATTTCTATGCATTATGCTAATAGCACTGACACGTGTACTGTATCTTAGAGCACGTAAGTTGGAATAAACATTTTGACCTATACAGTGACTCTTCTTACGCACATTGTGGACAGGTACGAGTGATACGAAAGAGTGTTCTTGCCTCTGCGAGTCCTGAGAGAGATACCGTGTTCTGGGTTGTCTAAACATTGGCACATTGGTGCTGATGGGACGCTAAGGCTAGTTGGGTTGGGGTTTTGGGTGCTAAGGCATATGGTTGGCTCACCACTATATTCCGAGGTCCTATAATCCTGTGCATAGCTCTGTATGTGCAGAAACCCTATGACAGTCCTTTGAATACTCACCCGCGTCTGTCACCATGACAACCAATAGCCAATGTGTGCATCAGGCTCGGTTCGGATGCAGAGAACGCGTCCTTTGAATACTCACCCGCGTCTGTCACCATGACGACCAACAGCCTATGTGTGCATAGCTGCCAAGGTTTCAGATTGCTATGTTTGCCATTTTCATATTTTCATTGTAATTATGAGTGACATTTCAACGACTATGAGTGACACTTTCTCGCCATGAAAATCAAGCAATGAAGATGTTGAAAACATGTAAATATCAGGAATTACACCCATTTGAGCAAGGAGAAATTTAAAAGATCAAATTGCTACAAAGGACCAGAAGTAGAAGGGCTCTAACCGGAGACAGACTGCGTGACTGCAGTGCTCAGTAACAGAGGGCAGGCAGGCACTCATTCATTCAATCAATCAATCAATCACGGCATTTATAGAGCGCGCTACTCACCCGGGAGGGTCTCAAGGCGCTGGGGGAGGGGGTAAGTTACTGCTCGAACAGCCAGGTCTTGAGCTGCTTCCTGAAGGCGAGATGGTCCTGGGTTCGCCGAAGGTGAGTGGGGAGGGAGTTCCAGGTCTTGGCCGCCAGGTAGGAGAAGGATCTTCCTCCGGCGGTGGTTCTGCGGATGCGTGGTACGGTGGCGAGGGCGTGGCTGGTTGATCGTAGCTGGCGTGTGGGCGTGTAGAAGGACATGCGGTCGTTGAGGTACTTTGGGCCCAGGTCGTGGAGGGCCTTGTGTGCGTGGGTGAGGAGTCTGAACGTGATTCTCTTGCTGACGGGGAGCCAGTGCAGGTCTTTCAGGTGTACGGTGATGTGGCTGTGTCGGGGGATGTCCAGGATGAGTCGTGCGGAGGCGTTCTGGATGCGCTGGAGTCTCTTTTGAAGTTTGGCTGTGGTTCCGGCGTAGAGGGTGTTCCCATAGTCCAGTCGGCTGGTGACGAGTGCCTGGGTGACGGTCTTCCTGGTTTCAGTGGGGATCCATCTGAAGATCTTGCGGAGCATGCGCAGGGTGTTGAAGCATGAAGATGAGACGGCGTTGACTTGTCTGGTCATCGACAGGGAGGAGTCCAGGATGAAGCCCAGGTTGCGTGCGTGGTCCGTTGGCTTGGGTGCGGTGCCCAGGGCCGGGGGCCACCAGGAGTCGTCCCAGGCGGAGGGTGATGAGCCCAGGATGAGGACTTCCGTCTTGTCTGAGTTCAGTTTAAGGCGGCTGTTCCTCATCCAGTCGGCGACGTCTCTCATCCCGTCGTGCAGGTTGGCTCTGGCGGTGGTGGGGTCGTTGGTGAGGGAGAGGATCAGCTGGGTGTCGTCGGCGTAGGAGATGATGTTGAGGTTGTGTCGGCGTGCGATGGCTGCGAGGGGGCTCATGTAGACGTTGAAGAGGGTCGGGCTGAGTGAGGATCCTTGTGGAACGCCGCAGATGACTTCGGTGGCTTCGGATCTGAACGGGAGAGGCGGACTCTCTGGGTTCTTCCGGCGAGGAACGAGATGATCCATTCCAGTGCTTTCTCTCGGATTCCGATGTTGCTGAGGCGCTTCACTAGGGTGCGGTGGCAGACGGTGTCGAACGCCGCGGAGAGGTCCAGGAGGATGAGGGCAGCTGTTTCCCCGTTGTCGGTTAGGGTTCTGATGTCGTCGGTGGCTGCGATAAGGGCGGTCTCGGTGCTGTGGTTGGCCCGAAACCCGGACTGCGAGGGGTCGAGGGATCCATTCGTCTCGAGGAAGGCGGCAAGCTGTCTGTTGACGGTCTTCTCGATGACTTTGGCCGGAAACGGAAGGAGCGAGATGGGCGGTAGTTCTTGAGGTCGGTGGGGTCCGCCGTTGGTTTCTTCAGGAGGGCGGTAAGCTCGGCGTGCTTCCAGCTCTCCGGGAAGGTGGCGGTGTGGAAGGAGGAGTTGATGATGTCCCGGAGATGGGGTGCGATGGTGGCGTCGGCTTTGTTGAAGACGTGGTGTGGGCAGGGGTCGGTTGGTGATCCGGAGTGGATGGAGTTCATCGTGCGGGTGGTGTCTTCGGTGTTGATCGGGGTCCAGTTGCAGAGGGTGGTGGTGGCGGGCATTGGTTCGGCGGTAGGGTGCGTTGTTTGTGCGTCGAAGCTGTTGTGTATGTCGGTGATCTTGCGGTGGAAGAACGCGGAGAGTGAGTTGCAGAGGTCTTGCGAGGGGGTGATGTCGTTGTTTCCGGCGCTGGGGTTGGAGAACTCTTTGACGATGCTGAAAAGTTCCTTGCTGTCATGGGCGTTGTTGTCCAGTCGTTCTTTGAGTGCCGACTTCTTGGTGGCACGGATCAGCTGGTGGTGTTTGCGGGTGGCGTGCTTGAGGGCGGTCCTGTTGTCTGTGGTCTGGACGAGTCGCCAGGTTTTCTCGAGAGTGCGGCAGTTCTTCTTGGATTCCTTGAGTTCGTTGGTGAACCAAGGGGTTTTCTTGCTTCCGGGTCTGCTGGGAGGGTTTTTAGTGGTGCGAGGTCGTCGGCGCAGGCGGTCAGCCACTTGGCGAGGTTGCTGGCTGCTTCGTTTGGGTCCGTTGTGTCGGTGGGTGTGTTCTGGCTGAGGGAGGCGGTGAGCTGCTCGGCGGTGATCTTGCTCCAGCTCCGGCGGGGAGCCTGTTGCGGGTGGTGGTGGGTCGCAGTCTTTCTGAAGCTGAAGTGGACGCAGCTGTGGTCGGTCCAGTGGAGTCCGGTGGCGTGGCTGAAGGAGATGTGCTTGCTGGACGAGAAGACGGGGTCAAGCGTGTGGCCGGCGTAGTGGGTGGGCGTGTTCACCAGTTGTTTGAGTCCGAGGTTGGCGAGGTTGTCCAGCAGGGCGGTGGTGTTTCTGTCGTTGTTGTTCTCCAGGTGGAAGTTGAGGTCCCCTAGGAGGATGTAGTCGGCGGAGGGCATGGCGTGCGGGCTGATGAAGTCTGCGATGTCTTCGCTGAATAGTGTGCGTGGTCCCGGGGGTACATTCATTGCGTGTCTTGGCTGCTTCTTTAATACGTGACTTGTCCATTCATTGGGTGAATCAGCCTTTGATAAATTCAGGATGGTCATAGGAGAAAAGCTACAGAAAAGTGAACAGAACGAGGTTCTGTTGCCATTCATCAATCTAAATCAGATTTGGGGATAGAGTTACTTGTGACACTAAACATGCAGACAGTGGGGATTCACTTTGCTGCAGGGACCTACAGAGTGTATCTAATGATGCAGAAATACATTTGGGTACAACTATGCCAAACACCTGACCCAAGCAGGAGGCTCGTGAGTTTAAAAGTCAAAAATCTGCCCGCGGACGCCACAGAAAGTGTCAGTGTCACTGGCACTACACCTGTGGAGCAGTGCCAGGTGCTGAAAAGCAACATGAACAACAGGCAAGGCATCACATCGCCATGCGGATTCTCGTGAGGGCGCTGCTGTGGATGATATGTGACAAGCAGGTCACTAGTACGGATTCTGAGGCAGCGTCGCACCTCGGGTGACTTTGGCACTCCTACCGAGGCTACTGTGGCAGGTTGAAGGAACGCCAGTGGGTGGGCTGGGTGGACAAAGAACTGTGCAGGGTGTGGCGCTTCCCAGCCCCACTCCTGCTTCTGCAGTGAGAGTCCAGGTGTTTTAGTCAGATGCAGTAGGCCCAGCTGGGTCAGGTCAGTTGCGCCATAGTGTTCATTACCGCAGTGCCGCAAGTTCATGAGTCATTAGGCAACAGCCACTAATCTGAATTTAACTGCCACTCGCTTGCGCCACGGGAGGCAGTCAAGGCTACGTAATGACCCACTTGACCTATAACTGTGAGTCTGACAGAACTCACACTTTCTCCTCAATGTCTCTGTAGTAGCCATTGGCAGGCACTACTTGACGTTCCTGAAATGTGTGCCGCGTGGTGATTGAACCAGTGCTACATTGTAGCATTAAGCATCTTCAGGAGTCTGCACAGCAGTGCGCACCGCACCCTGCCTGTACCACTCAACTTTAGTGTAATTATAATCAGCCGCCAGTGCTTGGGCCGCAGAGCTTTGGCACAGGCTAATATGCGTGACTTCGCATTTCAGTGCGGTCATGCGGACCACCACACTGAAATGCGTTAGTCTAACGCCTGATGCGTGGTACTTGGCAGGGCTGTGTGTGCGTCAGGCTCGGTTCAGATGCGGCACATGCATCCATTCAATACTCACCCGCGTCGTTCACCATTACAGTCAACAGCCAAAGGATGTGAACCACACGTTTTGGGTGAGGCTCAGGCACCCTACACTAATCAATCAGCATGTCAGACAGTATAGCAAATCTTCATGTTCTGCTGCATTACATGTGTGGCTACAGTGATTCACATGTCATATTGGACAGAGTACTTTATAGCTCATGCTCCCATGATGAGCCAAGCTTAATGTGCAACAAATACATTGTTTGTGAGGAACCTCACAACTGTGAGTGACCGCTTCACAGATCACCCTCCTAGGCTTGGACACAGTCCCAGGGGATCATTGTGTTAACACAGGTTACATCCACACATAATCACTGCTTTATTGGACTGTGTGTTAGAAAGTGCATTGTGTGAAGTTATTTTGAGTGAATCCACAGTATCTGAGTCTTGTACAACGCAGATACTTCATTGTTGATGTTGTTAATGATATTTATCTGAGACATCAACTTGTATTTGGCAGTGAGTTGCTGTTGTGTCTTTGTGTCACAGACATACATGTATCAATCAATCAATCAATCAGGTTTTGTAAAGCACGCTACTCACCCATGAGGGTCTCAAGGCGCTGAGGGGGGGAGAGGTCAGCAGATCCGTTCAGCCGAAGAGCCAGGTCTTGAGAGCCTTCCTGAAGGTGTTCAGGGAGGGGGCGTGCCTGATGTCTGCCGGGAGTTCGTTCCATGTTTTGGCAGCGATGTGGGAGAAAGATCTTCCGCCTGCTCTGTGGATGCGCTGGGTTTCGGCCATTGCGAGGTTGGAAGATCGGAGGTTCCTCTTGGGTACGTGGAAGTTGATTGTGCCATTGAGGTATGCGAGTCCGGTGTTGTGCAGGCATTTGTAGGCATGGGTGAAAATTTTGAAGGTGACTCTTTTCTCGACGGGGAGCCAGTGGAGCCTTCGTAGGTGTTGGCTGATGTGTTCGTGCCGGGGAATGCTGAGGACGAGTCTGGCAGTGGTGTTCTGTATAGTCTGGAGTTTGCGGAGTAAGGACTTGTTTATGACGGCATAGAGCGCGTTTCCATAGTCAAATCTGCTGGTGATGAGTGCGTGGGTGACTGTCTTTCTTGACTCAGGGGGATCCACTTGAAAGTCTTGCGGAGTATTCGGAGGGTGTTGAAGCAGCTGGAGGTGATGGCGTTGAACTGTCAGTTCATGGTGAGGGATGAGTCGAGAATGATGCCGAGGTTTTTGGCGTGGTCCGAGGGGGTCGGCGGGCTTCTGAGGGCTGTTGGTCATCCAGATTGCTACTTCCTGCTTGTCAAAAAAGATGTGCTACATATCATGAATGTTTTGTGTATGTGATAGTACATGTATGTCAGACATGACATCATGACAGTGTCCACACTATGACAGTGGTTTGCATGGTGAAACGCTGTCTGTATCTAGTGTTCCACCTAGGTGGCATTACATGATCCATGTCTGTGTACCTTTCCAATATGTGATAGTTGTTACAAACATCTATCTTTGATACTTTATTAGGTGTGTGTTGAGTATGTAATGTTTGATCACATGGATGTGACAGACACCAGTGATTAGTCACAGCACAGCACTGTAATTGTAGACAAACCATTATGAAATGAAATGTCTGGTAAGGGTCACATAGCTGCCCTTTGTGTCGAGGCTCAACATTACACATCTGACTTCATTGAGTCTTGATTTGATGTAGTATATGAGTTTTTGCATGTTCCTCACCACATTGGAAAGTGTCTTAATAATGTTTTGATTTGTTACCTATGTACCGCAGGGGACCAGCTGTCCACAGGCCCTTCCCCGACCTACAGACCATGGTAGAACGTGACAGCATCAGACGATACCGCTTCACCAGACCACTCAGAGGAGTTAGCAGACCAGTTGGCCCCACATTTGCTACCTGGACTCCCATATCCATTTGCGCTGACCCCCAAGGTGAAGGTGATGGCAGCCCTACATTTATTTGCCACGGGAACCTTCCAGTATACTGTGGCTACTGCTGGTGGGATGTCATAGACAATGTTTAGCCGTGTGCTTCGTGATTTTTTGGAGGCAATGTTACATTTTCTGAACCTGTACATTAAGTTCCCAATACCAGGACAGTTTGGCGACATCAAGAGTGACTTTTATGCTTTGGGCAGAATGCCACATGTCATTGGCTCCATTGATGGTACACATGTTTGGTCCCACCACAAGCCAATGAACCAACATACAGGAATCGTAAGCATTACCACTCCATAAATGCTTTGGTGGTATGTCTGCCTGACATGACAATCTCACATGTCTGTGCGCGTTTCCCAGGATAAGCACACGATGCCTACATTATGAGAAACAGTAGGATCCCACAGATGATGTCTCAGCTGCCAAATCAGCGTGCCTGGCTTGTTGGTGGGTAATGTTGTCTGTTTATGTTGTGTGTTGCTTGTATGTCAGGTTGTACCCTGTTTTCAGACACATGAAGTTTTTTCTGTTTAAATTTAGGAGACTCTGGATACCCCAACATGCTGTGGTTGCTGACACCACTCAGGAACCCTGTCACCCCTGCTGAGTTTAGTTTTAATGAGGCACATGGGCGGACCAGGCGAGTGATTGAGCGGACATTTGGGCTACAGAAAACCAGATTTCGTTGCCTGGACCGTACAGGAGGAGCCCTCCAATATAAACCAGCGAAGGTGTGTAAGATCATCATCATGTGTTGCATGCTTCACAACCTGGCAATGAGGAATGAGCTACCTCTCATGCAAGATGACAGGGACCAGCAGCCTCCACCAAGGGAGGATCCAGGCCTGGGGCATGTTGCCAGTGATGATGAGGAGGAGGAGGATGTTCGGAGACAGCTCATCAACAACTTTTTCTCATGATTGTAAGTATGCAATGATGAGTTGACAAAGCACTTTCTTTGCATGATATGTGTCTGTTGTACAATATCTCTGTATACGTGTGGGTGCATACTACTTAACATGATCCTTGGAGTTGTTTGCTGTCCATTGAGTTAGTATGGGAACCAGTACAGTGTTGACATGACTCCTAGCTAGTGTTCACAATTTAAAAAGTTTAAGTATGAAATGTCTTTTGGAGATGTATGCAGACAATTTGGTATTTCAAGACTGTTCTATGTCTCTCCTTCACATGGTCCTTTGGCTGGTGTATGTAGACATGTGACCTCCCAGACACACAATGCAGTTACAGAGTGCAACTTTTCTCGGGATCAGGAATCTGGGCCACACACTCAATTCTGAAATTTTTCAAACGTCTTGGTTAATTTGTGCTTATTGTCACAGTGTGATTTGATTGCATTTGTTGTGGAGGCAACATGGTGTGCCTGTGTAATAAACCTGTGCTCCACTTTGAGGTGTGCCTCGTCTGTATACACACAACCAACATTCATTTACATACTGTATATGTGCCCTGATGTTCAGTTTATCTAACAATGATTAGTGTTTGTGCATTGAAATGTGGTTTCAGTTTACAACAGTGGAGGCAATGAGGATGTATGCCATGTACTATTTGTGTTGTGTTGCCCTTGTTGTGTGTATCTCTTATATGTGTCATGTTAAATTTACTCACAAGACAGTAGGTAAATTGCTGTACTTGTTTTTCAGCCAAATCCTTGTTTTTTAGGACATCATCTCTATATTACAAACAGTGTTTAATTCACGACAGAAGCAAGTATTGTGTGAATAAAAATGTATTGCAGTGCATGTGTGAAATTTTACAAGAAAAGGATAGTACTGTACCAATTTTTGAAATCGAAAGTTCACAGAGGAGTTGTTAGTGGTAGTAGATGACATTTTCAGAGCCAAGGCCACAGTCATTTGAGTCAGTGATCCAACTTATACCCTCCATCCCATGTGGGGGAGTTCAGTGACAGTCAACAAAGTGAACGCTTCACACACAATGGAGGATATCAGGAGCAGGTTTTCACTTCCTGGGGGAATGCATGGCCATCTGTCTCTCATTTGTCCTTCTTCGGACGACCCCTCCCATGCTTGGAGGGGGGACCCTCAGGTGCAGGCTGCCGCAGTGCAGGGGACTCTCCGCCAGAGTCCTCATCCCTCCCTGTGGCAGTTGCAGATATAGTAGCAACAGATGTAGTGGGCACACAGGGAGGTGGGGTCATGTTGTCAGCAATCTGGCGGAGGCAGGTAAGTATGTCCCTGTGCACCGCAGTCTGGTCATCAATTCTATCCATTTTGGCTCCATTCTGGACATGTGTGAGTCCATTGTGGCATAATGGGCAGCCTGCTGCTGTTGCATGTCCTTGAGGATCCCAACTACCTGACCAAAGTCTCCGGTGCATTCTCGATATGCATATAGAATGCGTGTCAACTGTGGGTCTGCTTGATCAGCAGCACCATCTGCCTGACGGGACCTCTCCCCATGGCCCCTCCCACCACCCCTACCCACACAAGCAGGACCTGTAGTTGCAAGCACAGACAATACTGAGCCTCCTTCATCGTTGACACTGGTGTTGTTGTCCGCCAACTCCAGAGTGCCCTGTGTTGCTGTGCTCTCTGTGTTTTCTAGTCTTGGTGTGTCTGTGTTGGTAGAGGTCATCTGGGGGTTGACAGATGTTGTGGGAGTGGTCACAGGGGGTCTGGTGTTTGAGCTGCTGGTGCTGCATGCTGACCCACACCGGAGGGGCCAGGTAGTTCATCGTCAACCGTTGAGGGCTGAGAGACATCCACACCGGAGATCTCAGGGTCAGCCAAAGTCTGGGACTGGGATTCCTGTTCTGTTCCTGCAGTGTCCCCAGAAGGCCCTGTGGGTAGATGAGAGACACAATGTGTGTGGTGTTTTTGCACAGGTCATCGTATCATACGCATTACATTTGCTATTGTACATTATGATGAGTGTAGGTACATTAAATAGTCCTCTATCGTCACAGCCCCAGGCCTATTTTATTAGCGAACATTGTGATTTTAACAAGAAGTGTTTTGCTGAGCATGTCCAGCTCTGTGCATAAATGGGCATGTTTTGTTCATTTGACTGTACATAGACATTGACTGGAAAGTGACGCCCTGTGCATGACACAGGTGTGTTGGTATTTCCCACATCTGTGCTTTTCCAATGATATACGTACTTTTCCTCTTACGATATGTTTCAAGATTTGCTCATGTGTGCTGGCATTTGTGCATGTCGTTTGAGGTCAAATTGGTGTGGCTACCTACACACTCACAGTCCGGAATGTATGTGGCATTTGTTCTATGGTATTTTGATGAATGTGTTCCTAGCTCTCAGCTCATTGCACACATGTGAATAGCTGTCAGTATCAAATAGTGTTACTGCTTTGCTTTGAGCCTGATCACATCATGTATATTGTCCTTGTCCTCCATGGACAGATGAGTTAACCAAGGCTGCTTTCCTGCTTTTTCAGGCTCCGAGCTGTGAGGTGCAGATGTTTGTGTTCTTGTGTGATGCTGCTGGAAGTTGTACCCCTCCTCCCACCCAGTCCAGCATACTCCTCGTGGACAAAGTATCAATCACAGTGAGGGGAGTGTAGTGGCAAGGATGCTGACAACGCTGCATGATGTAGGAGTTGAATGCAAATCCCAACAATGCTTTGTGCACATGACACCATGCAACAGTGTCAGCCATCTTGCTGTGGCCCTTCCATTCACTGTCAGGTATCCCTTGTCACTGATGGACATGTTGCTTTGTGTGTGGGTAGTGATATGTGCTATGACTGCAACTCACACCATGTCCTGTACTCCACACACCTTCTCAGCCAGCCCAGGGAGCACACCTGGGACAATGCATCCCCAGACAGTGAGTTGAAATGTACAGTGAAGATGGCTGAGAGTGGGGACTGGTGTGAGAGGCCCAGGGCCTAGGTGTGACTTGTGGCCAATTCATACATAAGGCCCATGTGTCAGCCATCTTGCCGGTACATTTCCTTTCACTGTCATGGACTGCCTAGTCACAAGAGTGCTATTTGTTCTGGCTGAGAAGGTGTGTGTAGGGCAGGGCATGATGGTAGTTGAAGTCATTGTAGATACTCCTCCTCCCACCCAGACCAAATAGGCCACCATGAACCATGCTTCCATGACAGTGAGTCAAACTTTACGTTTAAGATGTCTGACAGTGGGGCCTGGTGTTTGTTTAAGCACAACTCCCAAAAGGGCCTTGTGCTTCACACACCAGAGCCCAGAGTCAGCCATCTTGCCAGTACTTTTCCACTCCCTGTGAGATGAGCATGGTTCAAGGTCGGATTGTTAGGCCATGTGGGAGGAGGACTGTTGGCTGTGACTACGACTCCCATCATGCTTTTAGCTACACCCACCTTCTCAGCAAACCCAACCTTCCTTCCTGTGACTCAGATTTCCTGGGAGTGAATGTGTGCAAACAAGATGGCTGCTGCATGTGACTGGTGTTTGGATCCCATTGCCTTGCTGTGAGTTAGTGCTAAGTCTGTACATTTTTGTAAATGGTGAGCTTTCCAGTTGCATTGCAGGTATGTTGTTAGTATAAATCTATTTTTGATCACATATCCCATCATGGACTTGTGCTCCCCAGACAAGAGCCCAGTGTCAGGCATCTTGGAAGTAGATTTTCCTTAACTCTCAGGGAGAGCATAGTCCCAGGTGTGGTGTTTGGTGTTGGTGGGAGGGGTGTGTGTGTGTGACAGGGCCTGCTGGTAGATGTAGTCAGAGCTAGCACTCCTCCTCCCACGCAGAACAAATAGGACACCATGAACCATGCTTCCATGACAGTGAGTCAAACTTTACGTTCAAGATGTCTGACAGTGGGGCCTGTTGTTTGTTTGAGCACAACTCCCAACAGGGCCTTGTGCTTCACACACCAGATCCCAGAGTCAGCCATCTTGCCAGTACTTTTCCACTCCCTGTGAGATGAGCATGGTTCAAGGTGGGATTGTTGGGCCATGTGGGAGGAGGACTTTTGGCTGTGACTACGACTCCCATCATGCGTTTAGCTACACCCACCTTCCCAGCAATCCCAACCTTCCTTCCTGTGACTCAGCTTCTCTGTGAGTGAGTGAAACAGTGCTGGCAAGATGGCTGACAGTGGTGGTTGCTGTTTTGCGCACAAAGCCTTGCTGTGTTTTATAGTAAGTTGGTACATGTCATGAAATAGTTACATATTACTCTGAGATTGCAGGTATTTTGTTTGTCAAACTGGCATACACATCACAGGCTCATTAGCTTAATGTTGTTATGGCTTTGCTGACAGTGATTTGTATCGCTGTGTCCTTGACAGTGATGTCTGTGGCTGTGTATTTGCTATCAATATTGGCTATTTGAGTATGTACTCACCAGGCTCTGGTACTCCATATATTCCATGGACGCCCTCCGGTGGAAGGATGGCCCGCACCTTCTCCTCCCAGGAAGTGAAGTGCACAGGTGTTGCAGGAGGGCCACTGCCAGTCCGCTGACTCAGTTCATGCTCTTTGTTAATGAGCTTCTTGACCCTCCTTCGCACATCATAGTACCTGTTCCTGATATCGTCCATTGTGCGCAGGCAAGGTTCTTGAGCATTCACCTTGTTGACAATCCTCTCCCACATCTTGGTTCTCTGGGACAGGGGGGTCTGTTGGACCAAAGTGCCAAAAAACTGTGGCTCTACTCGGAGAATTTCATCTACCATGACTTCCAACTCACTGTCTGTGAACTTTGGATTCTTATTTGGGGGCATGGTGATGGGGGTGGTGGAGATAGATGTATGGGTGAGTGTGAAGGTGAGGGTGAGTGAGTATGAGTAAAGGTGTGTGTTTGTGAGTGTGGTATTTGACAGGTGCTAGTAGTGTACAGGTTGTGTGGTGGGTGGGTTGTGAGTGTATGTATCAGTGCAGTGTAGTAGTGGTATCTGCTGGCAGGTCTGTTGAATTTGCAAAGGATCATGGTAAGGAATGTGGCCCTTTATATAGGTGTAGTTGTGGGTGTGTCTTCATTTTTTTTTTTTTGCCGTTGTCAATGCTTATTTGGACTTCTTCTGTCTGTTTCTAGTGTATTTTGTTGAGCATGACGGAAAGGTTCCGTTGACCGCAACGTATGCTTTTTCATGTATTAGCGGGGTGGTCCGAGTCTGTCCCATTCACGTTAAGCTATGTTGCAGCGTTCGCGTACAAGTCGGTCGCGTCGGGCTCTTTTCTGGACATTTCGCTCGGACGGATTGATTTCCGTACGTGTTGGTTGTCCGTATTATTCTCCATGCGAGTCGTTTGTATTTGACCCGCGTTGCACCGTACTACATCGTTCGGACAGCGCGCGTACGTGTCGGTCGGAACCCATTCCCGATCCGTGTCGGTCAGAAGGCTTTCCGAGCGAGATCGGAATCGGGCCCATAGTCAAATCAGCTCCCTTTCTGGTAAAAATTATCAATGAACACCACGCATGTGTTGATAATAATGAGGCATCTTTCCAATTAGTAATGAAGGATTTGAGAGCAGCAGATATTAAGAAGTTAAAGAGCTTATATTCTAAATCTGGCAGTTTTATTGAGAGTAATACCAATTTACAAATCAACAAATGATATGAAAGTTTATCTGATAAATGAAAGATTTTTATAAAAACATTCCAAAACTCATTCCAAAACTTAAAGACAATATTGCATTCAAAATGCATATGTTTAAGTGAACCTGGAGCTAAATTACAGTGCCAACAAGTGGGAGAATTTCATAGTTTTGCTTTAAACATTTTTAACGGAGTCCATAAACAATTAAATAATATGAAAGAATTAGTTTGATATACGGATACTGGTAACCATCCAGAAACATTGTTCATCCAAATTTTCTTCCATAAGTCTTGAGAAAGAGAAAGATTGAGTTCATTATTCCAAAAAGAAGAGATAAAATTAATATTATCTTTATCAAAATTATTCAATTTTTTATAAAACATGTGCCCCCTGTATGCATGCACGCCAGTTCCTGCACAGCATGGACTTAACAGCCTATGTTGTGCAGGAACTGTTTTTGGCGTTCCCATTGCGGTGTACATTTTCAGGGCACCGCCATAGGAGCACCAAAAAAAAGCCTGCCAGACACAGAATTACTTGTAATCTGGCGGGCAGTCTGACCACCGGTTTGGTGGTGTGGCGGAGGGGCAGACACAAAGCCGCACCGCCAAACCCTTATTCAGGCCCTTAATGTTATTTTTAAAGCTGGGTGTCAAACTCCACTCTGCCGGTGGAGTTTTTGGAGTTTTGCCAACTCCACGCTCCGTTGGGAATGCAGAGTTCAGGCAAAAACTCTGACTCCGCGGCAGAGCGGAGTTAGCCCCTGCACCCATGCCAAATTAAAGAGTAAGAAATAAACACTTACCTGCTCTGGCATCTCCGAGCTGCCCTCCTCCTTGCTGTGGTCTCTCCTCCTCACCGTGCACTGTCCTCGCTGGTCACAAACCCCTACGTTGTACGTCTTGGGTGGACTGCACATGCAGGCTTTGAGAGACAATTTACCTGTGGGCCAATTTTTGAGACTCAGAAGAAACTGTGCTGAACTGACCTAGTTCAAAGAACATGCGGCTACACTCAAGATCAACCTATCGCAGAGAGCATACCCTGATAGCCTCATTAACAGAGCTTCCAAGCGAGCCAGAAACAATAACAGAGAGGCTCTCTTGGAGACACATTCTAAACAACAAGCGGATAGACTTGTATGTTTAGGCACATATAGTCATTTGACTAGCACAGTTAAAAAGATAGTGAACAAGAACTGGTCTGTTCAAAATACAGGAGGAAAGAACCTAAAAAAAACCTGTTCGCCCTTAAGTGCAGTAAGAATGTAAGGGACTTGGTTTTTCACACTAGACCTCGCGTTGAGCTGTGCCAGTCAAACCAAAACACACTGTGGTCTCTCCCACCTGTTAAGGGACACTTTCCATGTGGTTTGTGCTCAGTTTGCCCATACACTCTCACGACAACCCAAATCAATCTAGGTTTCCGGACACCATGGGAACTTTCCAAACACACAAACTGTAATATAGCGGGGGTAATTTATTTACTAAGATGCCCTTGCGGACTAAACTATATTGGCATGACTACACAGAAGTTCAGAACTAGGATTATTGAACAACGCAGCTCGCTGAGGTGTAAGAAATCCAACACGAAACTCACTAGGCACTTTCTAGAACATGCCCACACTGAAAATGATGTTACTTGGTTAGTGCTGGACAAACCAAACTACTCGCCCACTATGGGCTCCTTAGAATCAGTTATTTTTCATAGAGAACACTGGGTCTTCGGGCTCAAGAGTGATAGACAGGGGTTGAATGATGAAATATCCTGGACTAGCCTGGGACATTTGAATATATCTGCTCCTATGTCCCTTATACATCCTGTGCAACATCGCCTTAGATTACTTTCATATCCTCTTGATACACTTCTGTCTTTACAGTAGGACTGAACTTATAGATACCCAACCTCTCCTTTTCTGGAATTGATTTTTCCGATAGCCATTGGAGCATAGATAAGCAATATCCGCATGATTATACTCCACTTTAGAGAATATGCAATATGCTCCTTTGAAGCTGGTATTAGACATGATGTCTAGTGATATTTAGACCCTGATGCCTGCATTTTTGGATTAGACTTCAACTCCCATGATCCCACGGGTGCCGATGACGGGCACCCTGTGATCACAGTATGACGCATACAGGTATTCTGCCGTGTATGCATCTCTGACTACAAATCCCATGATTCCATGGGCGGTAGTGACGTGCACCATATGACCTGGATGTGCATCACTTCACTTCCTTTTAATATCAGATCCCGGCAGCGGTCTGCTCTACCCTCGCCGGAACTCCGGAACCAAGCAGCACCAAACCACCGGGTAAGTGATGGCCCACACAAGCCACTCCTTGCTGACCTCCTATGTGATCTTGGTGCCAGTCTTTTACTCTGGCTGTGCCGCAACCGGCCACATCCAGTGGTGATTGCGTGACTGTCCATTTATATTTTTGGCTGCTTCGGCGACCGCTTCACTATTTTGTGAGTAACTGCGCTGGTTTCAACACTGACCGCGCCGTGCCCCGTTTCATTTTTTATGGTGATTGCAGTGCTTTGTGTACGAAGTAGGCTCTTGAACCGCACCGTCTGTATTCATTCCCCTAATGGGCTTCGGTGCACTTCTGTCTCAGGTTATCCACAATCAACCTGGTGGATGCCCCTGGGAGGACACCACCGCAGTATACTGTGAACGCAGTTTGGGCATGAATGTGGCAGCGTATCGCACATGGGGCATGGCTCCCTCCCCCCCTTCCCTTTTGCTCCCAGTGCTTTCTATGGATGACGGATAGTGTTGTCTCCATGATGTTATAGATAGTAATCTATATATATATATATATATATATATATATATATATTATCTACTGGCGGTCGCCAGTAGATAGTTATAGTTAGGACCTATTTTCCATAGGAAATCCGCGACATTCTATTTGAAATAACTCTCTTGCCGGTTGACGAATCTTCGCGAAATTTTCAAACTTTATGGCCCGCTCCGGTCCGCTCCTACCCTGAAAGTCTCGGGGTGATTCGTCAAGCGGGGGCCGAGAAAAAGGGGTCCCAAAACGTGTTTTCCCCATTCATTTTCCCATAGGAAACTTTAGACATGGCTACAGCTCGAACTGCTGAACGGAATTACACAAAATTTGGCAAAGAGGTAGTTCTTGGTTCAGAAAGAACCCTTTTGTTAAATGGTGTAAATCCGTTCAGTAGTTCCTGAGAAAATCAAAAGGAAAATCACATATATATCTATGGCCGCGTTGGATTCGCGCACCCTCCCGATCACGAGCTGTCTGCTAATTGGCTGTCAACACTCCAAACCAGGAAGTGTTGGCAGCCATCTTGTTCCTCGGTAGAACCGAGGAACAAGAAAGCAGTAAAAAGTGCGCAAAACGCACAAAGGGGGCAGGGTAGAAACACCCTGACCCCCTAGGTCTGCTCAGGGGTCCCACAAGGACCCCCTGGGTAGAAAAGCATTTTTTTTTAAATCGGCAGGATGCGCTCAAGGAGCGCGGATCCTGCCGGAAAAAAAAAATTGAAGCGTGGTCTCCCGCGCTTCGATGTTAATTTGCCCCCAGGTGGGCCAAGTCCTGGTGGCATGGTGGGGGGTTTACATTTAATGTGGGGCCTCTAAGGCCCCCCAAGCCCCGAGGACCGCCACCCCCGGGGCTTAAGAAATAATGGTGCGGGAGGGCTCTTTGCCCTCCCGCAGCCCCGGGACCGCCACCCCCCAGGGCTTCTTTTTAAAAAAAAATTTGACCTGTGTGGGGGGCTCCAGCCCCCACACACCTCGGGACCGCCACCTCACCGGGGCACTAAACATTTGAATATGGGGGTCCATTACAGACCCCAAAGCCCCGGGGACCACCACCTCCCGGGGCTGTGAAATAGTTGGGAGGGGGCCGCGCGGCCCCCTCCTGGAGCCCTTGATGGCCCTGGGGACCGCCACCCCCAGGGTCGGCTCCTGCAGTGTCCCGGGTGCCTACCCCCGGGACACTGCTGTTTGCAATGACAGGACGGGAGCCTCGCGGCTCCCGTCCTGTCATTGCAAACTTGCTTTGGATATTGGAAGCGAGAGCAGGGAACCTGCTCTAGCTTCCAATATCCAAAGCAAATAGCTTTTCACATGGGGAGCAGCATGTTAGCTGCTCCCATGTGGAAAGCCAGGCCGTCTCCCAAGGGACGCGGGAGCCGGCGGGAATGTGGGGGATTGGGGACCCCCACAGTCCCCAACGAGAGGCCAGGCCCCGGGGATGGGGTCCCCGGGGCCATAGGTGGCCAGGGAGGGGGCCACGCAGCCCCCTCCCCAAATTATAAAAAATTAAAAATAAATAAAAAGGGCAAGGCCGGCCCCGGGGATGGGGTCCCCGGGGCCTTAAATGGCCTGAGGAGGGGGCCACGCAGCCCCCTCCAAATAAAAAATTAAAAATTGAGGGCATGCCCGGGGATGGGGTCTCCGGGGCCAATACAGGCCCAGGAAGCGGGGCCACGCGGCCCCCTTCCCGTTTAAAAAAAAGAAAAAAAAAAGAAAAATGCTCAGGCCCCGGGGGATGGGGTCCCCGGGGCCAAAGTGGTCAAGGGAAGGGGGCCACGCAGCCCCTCCCATTAAAAAAAACAAGAAAAAAAAACGACCGGCATCGTGCCGGAGGCTTCGCCCCCCTCCCTGCAGTACTCTGCAAACGCGCCTCCTGGCGCGTTTAAGAAGGAGAAGTAATTCCCCATGAATACTGGGGGTCCCTGGGAGCCAACTAGCCCACCAGGAACCTCCAGTATGCGCCATGGGGCTGCGTTGCAGAGAGGTGTACAGAGGCCACGCCCCTTTTTACACCTCTCTGCAACGCAGCTCTGTGGCGCTTTTTAGAAGTACATGGTGGGCTAGTTGGACTCCAGGGACCCTCAGGATTCAAGGGGACTTAATCCCCCAACTTAAAACGTGCCACGGGCGCGTTTGCACAGTGGTGAAGGAGGGGCGGGGCTTCAGATGACATGTGTGCAAACAGGCCCCGTGGCGCGATTTAAGATGGGGAATTAAATCCCTTCAATCCTGAGGGTCCCTGGGGGCCAACTAGCCCACCATGTACTTCAAAAGCGCCACAGAGCTGCGTTGCAGAGAGGTGTAAAAGGGGCGTGGCCTCTGTACACGTCTCTGCAACGCAGCCCCTGGCGCATACTGGAGGTTCCTGGTGGGATAGTTGGCCCCAGGGACCCTCATGATTCAAGGGAACTTAATCCCCCAACTTAAAACGCGCCACGGGCAGCGTTTGCACAGATGTCACCTCAGGCCCCGCCCCCTCCCTTCACCAATGTGCAAATATTCCTCTAAAATCAGCCAAAATACGAATTCCGATTTACTCACCTGTTATCAGGAGAGACCTCAGTGCTGCATCTTTCAGCCCAGTACTGATCCTGAAAAGTAATTTTAACCGTACTTACCAGTAA
Organism: Calotriton arnoldi; assembly: GCA_963921515.1. Taxonomy (NCBI): domain Eukaryota; kingdom Metazoa; phylum Chordata; class Amphibia; order Caudata; family Salamandridae; genus Calotriton; species Calotriton arnoldi. Next base: position 240,218 of record CAWUFW010004172.1, read on the forward strand.
CTTGAATTTCCTTCCATAGGATATCATTGCCTGCTTTTTGCTGAAAAAGTTTCTAAGTGTCGATTTTTGAAACATACAAATATTCATCTAAAATCAGCCGAAATACGAATTCCAATTTACTCACCTGTAATCAGGAGAGACCTCAGTGCTGCATCTTTCAGCCCAGTACTGATCCTGAAAAGTAATTTTAATCGTACTTACCAGTAACTTGAATTTCCTTCCATAGGATATCATTGCCTGCTTTTGCTGAAAAAGTAAGTGTCGATTTTGAAACATACAAATATTCATCTAAAATCAGCCGAAATACGAATTCCAATTTACTCACCTGTTATCAGGAGAGACCTCAGTGCTGCATCTTTCAGCCCAGTACTGATCCTGAAAAGTAATTTTAACCGTACTTACCAGTAACTTGAATTTCCTTCTATAGGATATCATTGCCTGCTTTTGCTGAAAAAGTTTCTAAATGTCGATTTTTGAAACATACAAATATTCCTCTAAAATCGGCCGAAATACGAATTCCGATTTACTCACCTGTTATCAGGAGAGACCTCAGTGCTGCATCTTTCAGCCCAGTACTGATCCTGAAAAGTAATTTTAACCGTACTTACCAGCAACTTGAATTTCCTTCCATAGGCTAACATTGACTGGTTTCACTTGGAAATTCTTCGAAGTGTGGAGTTTTGGAACTTTATAATATTCCTCTAAAATCAACCGAAGTACGAATTCCGATTTACTCACCTGTTATCAGGAGAGAACCCAGTGCTGCATCTTTCATCCCAGTACTGATCCTGAAAAGTAATTTTAACCGTACTTACCAGTAACTTGAATTTCCTTCCATAGGATATCATTGACTGGTTTCACTTGGAAATTCTTCTAAGTGTGGAGTTTTGGAACTTTTATAATATTCCTCTAAAATCAACCGAACTACGAATTCTGATTTACTCACCTGTTATCAGGAGAGAACCCAGTGCTGCATCTTTTAGCCCAGCACTGACCCTGAAAAGTAATTCTAACCGTACTTACCAGTAACTTATATTTCCTTCCATAGGAATCCATTGTCTGGTTTTTAGCAGAAAAGTTTGTGTTGATTTTCACAAATTACAAATATTCCTTAAAAATCGCCTGTATGACTTAAACGCATTCTGTCAACTGTTTACAGGAGATGCACCAGTGCTGGATCCAGGATCCAACACTGAGTAAGAAAAAGTAAAGATAACACTACTTACCTGCTAAGTGAATTTCCTCCCATAGGATAACATTGGTGATTCTATGTGAAAAAGTTTCTAAGTGTCAACTTTTAAAATACAATAATATTCCTTAAAAATCACTACTGTAACCAAAACGCTTTTACTCAACTGTTTACCGGAGATGTCCCAGGACTGAATCTAGGATCCAGTCCTGTGTTTAGAAAAGTAATCCATAAAGTAACTAATTGCATTTAACTAGAAATTCACATTGAGCTCAATGTTGCATTGTGCTTGAAATTGTGTTGCCCATTGCAACAACTGTAACTACTGTACTTAAGTCTATTGCCTATTTGCAAAGTATTTAAACTAAAGTAATTCATTCAGAGAAAGTATATTTTGTAATGTAATGTATAATGTAATTACAATGTAATTTAAAAAATAAAATATGTAAAAATAAATAGTTTAAAAAAATGTAGTAAATCAGTATCAAAAAAATAAATATAACAAGTAATACATTTAAAAATTGTCATTTACAAAACCTTTGAAATTCACTGAAAAAAACAATAGGTTTCAGACATGTTATAGTTAGGAATTAGCATTTAAAAACCTTTGAAATTCACTGAAAAAACCATAGGTTTCAGGCTTGTTATAGTTAGGAATTAGCATTTAAAAAACCTTTGAAATTCACTGAAAAAACCATAGGTTTTAGGCCTGTTATAGTTAGTTGGACATTTCACTCGTACAAAACCCGTGAAATTCCCCTGTTATAGTTAGTTCAGGTAACTATAACTCGCGCCCCGCAATGCACTGCTGATGACGTCACATATTACATCACTCATGACATGGTCAGTGACATCACTGATGACATCACTGATGACATCTCAAATGACATCACTGATGACATCATCCACGTGATAATCTGATGCACCTCCTCACACCCTAATATAACCTTTGATACACCCAATCTAAATTACAGACTGCCATTCGCAAAACCATAGACACTCCAACACCAATAAGTACATACCCACTCACTGATTCTTAGGTCTACACACACACATCCACTCACTCACCCGTACAGTCACTCATACTTATGGTCACTCAGTACAGGACTATCATATGCACTCTTACTCCTATATAGACACTCAAACACCGCCACTCATCCATAGAGGTACTCACACACCTAGTCAGTCATGCAAATAATTAAACACACTGCCATTTACTCACCTATACAGTTATACACACGCCAGCTCACTTAATCATACAAATACTACCACATTGTTACGCTCTTATACAATCACTGATACAAGCACACACTCATCCATACAGCCACTATCACAATCACTCACTCTAAGCTTATAGCTATTTATATACTCCAACACACATATATACTGCCTTTCACATATGTAGTTACTCACACATGTACCACTGGGACATACATTCACTCACTAACACACTCTTACACACACTTACCCACCCATACAGTCTATCACAGATGCACTCTTGAAACCATCCACCCAGTGAATCACCCACTCACACATCTATTCACAGAGTCGCACACACCCCTCCCACACAAACACTCAGGCACCCATACAGATACTCAGACAACCATTCAATAACTCATATAGACACTCATGTAGCTATTCACAAACACATGCAGCCAATTACACAGCAACAGACAGACGGATACAGACATTCACCCAGTTTAGTCACTAACCCATGCATTCAGTAAGATACGTTAAATCACTCACTTATAGAGTCAGTCATGCACCTACTAAATCATCCATACAGACACTTACACACCCACTCATTCTTCAATACGTCTTTTCCTATATATATTAAAAATATTTAAACTTTACAGAAACACACAGTCACTGGATGATGTCATCAGTGATGTCATTTGAGATGTCATCAGTGATGTCATCAGTGATGTCACTGACCATGTCATGAGTGATGTAATATGTGACGTCATCAGCAGTGCATTATGGGGGCGCGAGTTATAGTTACCTGAACTAACTATAACAGGGGAATTTCACGGGTTTTGCACGAGTGAAATGTCCAACTAACTATAACAGGCCTGAAACCTATGGTTTTTTCAGTGAATATATATATATATATAATCACATCTCTGAAAGTACGAAGTATGGTGGCAAAGTAACCCATGTTGTTATATTGCATGATCTGAGTTTGTCCAGCGACACTTTGGTTGGAGTATCTATTTGCACCTTCAGAGTACCAGTACAAATGGCACAAGTAATTGCGGTACTGCCTGGTCCTATGTGTCTTTTAAAATGTCTTTTTCAGTTGGGAGCTTTGGATGTACCCAGTGGCTTGAGGGTGGATATCACTTTGTCTGTAATTAGGTAAGATATCTAAAATAATAAGTATCAAACTACCCACACAACAATTGTGACAAGCGTCTTTGTGACTGTTAACTTCTGTGACAGAACATGCATATGCCATAGATGATAATGGACAATAGTTTGTAATATATGGAACTGTGAACTAGTAATCTTTAAAGTGATGTATCCATAGATGATTGAACTTTTGATCTATTTCCTTTTTTCCTTCTTTGATTTCCAGAACGACGGTGGACCCTCAACACACATGGGCCATCATCGTTGTGGGCACCTTGATCTCTGGCTGGCCAGTATATTTTGTATTCCCAACACTGTAAACAGAGTGACTAAAATCTTGAGTCCTGGTGAATGGTCTGGAACCCCTTTTGGGGATCATGTAGGGGCAGAAACATGTTGACCATTGAGAGGGGTATATATGTTACAACCCCAGTCCTCTTTTTAACTCTATCCCAGTGGACCTAAGAAATAAAGTTATTTGGCCCTCTGGACGTAGTTTTAACTATCACCACATACTATATTCACTTGCACTCTGTCCCTCACTGACCTCATTCCATTGCTCATCTAAACACCTCTGCTCCTCCCGAATAGGGGAGTTGTAGCCCACACCATGGACTTCACAGACCGGGTGTGAGGAGGGAACCCTCTGATGAAGCATGTCACACACGGTGAGTGAGGGTTCTCGTCCTAAAGAAGGATTTCTTTCTTTTGAGCAGTTTCATTGCACACACTTTCATTAATACACAGGACAGTCTTTGGATATGTACTAGTTCTTAGTCCGGACTTCTGTTATAATACCAGGCGTACTTCGGTGTGAGCTGTATGACCTAGTGGGATTAGTACGCACCTGGTTGGGCCAATCCCTAGATCCCCAGTGTGAATATTAAATTACTAAATTAAATTTATGTGATTGTTATGTGGGATTTTTTGGATAATGTGTTGGAATTATTTTATGTGATGGATTGAGTTTGCCTTTAACTATCTTGGTTGGTGAAGGCTACATTTAAAAAAAAAAATTCATGTATAATTTTATTTTATCAGTCTTTATTAACATTGGGATTTAAAAAAATAGTTTGACTGAGATAATGAAATAATATATTTATTATTTAACAAAAAAAAGATTTGGGGTGATGGTATAGAGTTTGTCATAGTATTTGAGCACTTAGGGTCTCATTACGACTTTGGCGGTGTGGCAGCAGGCCGCTCCACCAGTGCCCGGCTGCCACACCACCAAAGTTGTACTGAGACCACCCGCCAGATTAGGAGTTTTCTCCTGGTCTGGCAGGCAGTGTTTTGGCAGTCCCAGGAGGTGGTGAGCCTTAGAAAGGCATTGCAATGGGAATGCCAAAGCAATTTCCAGCACAACATGGACTGTTAAGTCCATGCTGTGTAGGAATTGGGGGTGCATGCAGACAGGATGCACACCATGTGCCCCCCTGCATGCATCCCCACGGCCCTGAGTCATCAGGGGGCACTGCACGGCCCCCTTAGTTTCCTCACTGTCACACTTTTCATGGTGGGCTCACTGCCATGAAACTTGTGCCAGTGAAAAAACTCGTAATATGCTTGGTGGTGCCGCAGCAGCACCACCAGCATATTGCGGGTAGCAGACCACTCAGCCACTGGCGAGGGATCACGTATCCCTAGCGGTTGGAGCGGTCCAATGGTGGTCTGTTAGACCTGACTTTTACAGCGGGTTTATCCCCAGATTTTTCTGCTTTGTGGCATTCTGTTTCTGACCTGTTTTTGTTGGTTTTATGACTCTGGGCACTTTACCACTGCTGATCAGTGCTAAAGTGCATATGCTCTCCCTGTAAATTGTATGTATGGATTGGTGTTTCCATAATTGGCTGATTTGATTTACTAGTCAGTCCCTAGTACAGTGCACTGTGTGTGCCCAGGGCCTGTAAATCAAATGCTGCTAGTGGGCCTGCAGCACTGATTGTGCCACCCACATAAGCAGCCTGTAACTGTATCTTAGTCCTGCCATTGCAGGGCCTATGTGCAGTCTGCTACTGCCATGTCGACTTGGCAAGTGCACACACTTGCCAGTCCCTAACCTTCCCTTTTCTTACATGTTAGTCACCCCTAAGGTAGGTCCAAGGTACCCCTGTGGGCAGGGTGCAGTGTATGTGAAAGGTAGGACATGCCATGGTGTGTGTGGCATGTCCTGATAGTGAAATACTGCCAATTTCCTTTTTCACTATTGAAAGGCTATCTGGCCCATAGGAAAGCATGGGAGTTAATTTATAACATCTTATAAATATAACTTCCCATTGGGACCGGATAGGAAAATAAAGTTTAGTATGCCTGAACTCAGAATCTAAAGATGCATCTTTTAGTAAAGGTGATTTTTACATTCTGTGTTTGAAAAGACCACTTTTAGAAAGTAGGTATTTTCTTTCTCAGCCATCCACTGTGCCTCTGCTAGGATGTGTATTGACTGTCTGGCTTTGGAGTGACAGGGGCTGGGGATGTGCAGTGTCTCCAGAGAGTCTGGATGAGTCAGCGCTAGGCTGAATAGGCCTGGACTGCATTTGGAGTGGTGGGAGTAGTAGCACCTGCACCTGAATAGGGCTGTGCCTGCCTGCCACAATGATGGCTCCGCCCCCCTGTGGTGTGTCTGGAGCCAGGCTCACACTGACAATGGAGGTTGTTATGCACTTGCAAAGTGCCCCCCAGAACTGGTTTGGACTGGGCTCAGAGCCCTGGGCCTCGAGAAAACAAAGAGATTTACTGTATAAAAAGAGGGGCCCAGACCCCAGACTTTTAGATCACTTCTGGGAAATCAAGAGGATCCTTTGCCAAGGAGAAGAGCTGGAGAAACTGAGGAGGAATACTGCCCCTGTGCTATTTGCTGTCTAGGGTTGGCCTTCAGTGGCTACTTTTTGCCAAGGAAAGGGTAAAAGGACTTTGCTGTTTGCTGTGTCCCCTGCTTGAGGAAGATCTCCAAGGGCTTCAAGAAGAGATTGTCTCCTGTTCTGAGGTCTCAGGGACACAAAGACTTCACCCCCTGCTCCCCTGAACTTCCTTGCTGGGAGTTCTGACCTGCCAAGAGGTGCCTGTAGCTGTTCTGGGCGTCTGGAGGTTGTTCTGGCTGTTGGGAGCTGGAAAAGCAATGCAACAACAAGAAGCACCTGTTTCTGACTCATTCCCGAAGAAATCATCGCAGCCCCTGCCCGCTGCTCGAGAAATCACTGCACACCGCATCGAGTGCACTGATCTTCGAAGTCCACGATCACCGCACCGATTCCTGATGGACGCCCTGCTGCGCGGCTGCAAGAACCCACGCATCATCCCGGATTGTCGCATCGCATCGAGGCACCAGGTCTGTCACATTGTTGGGGGAGCAGTAAGAAACCGACGCATCACCCACTCTCCGGTAAGGAATCGACGCATCACCTCCCCTGCTCAGCAGTAAGGAACCGATGCATCACCTTCCCCGGAGCAAGGAACCAATGCATCACCTTTCCTTAGTGTAAGGAACTGACGCATCACCTTCCCTGCGGCCCTTTTTGTTTGTGTGCGCAACGCATCCAAGGTACTTTGTGTGAAAAGTGTTGCATCTGCAATTTGCTTTGAACTGAACTATTTCTACCATTTGAAAGTCATATTTTTATTACTGTAGTGTGGATTTTTGCTGTTTAGTCTTGTTTGGTTTAGATAAAGATTACTTATTTTTCTAAACTGGTGTGGTGTCCATTTGTAGTGTTTTTACTGTATTACTGTATGTGTTCATAAATGTTTTACACACTGCTTCTGAGATAAGCCTGTCTGCTCATGCTAAGCTACCAAGGGGGTGAGCAGGGGTTATTTTGGAAGTTTATCCCCCTTAACCTGACTAGAAACAAGGGTCCCTATTTTGACAAAGGTACCTACCTCTGCCGACTAGAGTCCCCCATTTCTAACATGGTCCTACCTCCAAACTCATAATAGGGCGGTCGGCCCGCAGATGCGGCGGTTGCCAATCCACCACCATAGATTTGGCGGTCCATCGGACTACTACACTCATAATCAGGCCCTTCGGTAATTTAATATTTATTTCATAATACGCTTTTGGATATGATTTCAAAGCAATCTACTGCTTTGTTATTTATGAAGAGTTTGACTTTAAATTGTAGCATGTCGTACATTCTTTTGATTTGTTTGCTAAGTTTAGGGGCAGTTTGGCTAAGAGATAGCTCCATTCATAGTTTGTGGTAGCTTTGCTCTTTTTGTAATACTTCCATACATTTGTATAGTGTAGGTTGAGTTCTGCCTAGTGTGGATTGGAAGGCGTTGTGTCATCCTTCCACTGCGTTGTTTGTTTTGACTTTCTGTGCCAAGGTGCTGTCATAGACATTCCATGATGGTATGTGGAATTTGGGTTGGCATCTGAGTCTCGAGTGATGCAGTCTGTTAACCCAGTTGTCTTCAAAGTAGTCCATTACGGGACTATGTTTGTCTTGATTTTGTTCGTAGAAAGGGCTTTCTATTAGTAAATTGTTTTGACCTACTACCTCTGTGACAGGGACATAGACTAGTTCTATCATTTATTTCAATTTCAAAGACAAATTGGCTGTTTGTGGAATATTCTACACTTAGTACAGATATTTAGATGTGTCTCCATGTACTTTAATTGAAATTATAGTAACAGCCTTGTACGGCTGTGTGGGGTATATTTTTAGAATGGTTTGAATCATGGCTTGCTCAAAGTCTCTGATTATGTTTTTGGGATAGTAGTTATTTGTTTTATGTTTTATATGGTATAGCAGGCTTTAGTAAGTCATGATTTGTTTATTTGGTAGTAGGGAATATGTAAAAGGGATATTTGGGTCATGATATTCGTCATGTATGATGTATATCTGAGTGAATGGTTTGGGGCACATTTTGAAGGTTTCATCCACCATCCAGGTTTGACATTGGCTAAGTTTTATTAAGTTCTGTACTGTAGAGAATATTAGGATTTGTTTCTCATTATTCAGGTTGTCATGTAAAAGGAAAGGTTCCTCATTATGTGTAATTGTTAAATGTTTAGGTATATGTATGTCTTGGCATCTTCTAGGGGCAGGTGAGGTATCACTGGTGGCTGTTTAAGTTCATGCAATTAAACTTTTTAAAGTGGGTATAGGTTGTAGCTGCCCTGTTATGTGTTCGGGTCACTATAGACCTCCAGGCCTCCAAGCAAACCTGCCGAAAGCTAGAGAGGAACTGGCACCGCGAACTAACACCGGACAGCTACGCTGCCCACAAGAACGCCACTCGCAGACACCATCACCTCATCAGATCCGCCAAAAGGGCCTCCTTCAAAGACCGCCTAGACAACAACGCACACAACAGCAAAGAGCTCTTCAACATCGTGAAGGAACTCTCCAACCCCAGCTCCAACTCCAACGACATCCCACCTTCGCAAGACCTGTGCGACTTGCTGGCCACCTTCTTCCACCGCAAGATCGCAGACATCCACGACAGCTTCAACGCCACGATTGCCCCGACAACCACTGAGACCTCCGCCCCCACGACCACCATCCGCACCAACCGCCTGCTCTCCTGGACCAACATAAACGACGCAGCGACACCGTCAAGATCATGAACACCATCCACTCCGGATCTCCGTCAGACCCATGCCCGCACCACATCTTCAACAAAGCCAGCACCGCCATCGCACCCCATCTCCGGAAAGCCATCAACATCTCCTTCAAGACAGCAACCTTCCCGGAAAGCTGGAAGCACGCCGAGATCAACGCCTTACTCAAAAAGCCCAAGGCGGACCCCAAGGACCTCAAGAACTTCCGGCCCATCTCCCTGCTCCGGTTCCCGGCGAAGGTCATTGAGAAGACCGTCAACAAACAACTGACCCGCTACCTCGAGAAGAACTGCAACCTGGACCCGTCCCAGTCCGGGTTCCGCAGCAACCACAGCACCGAAACTGCCCTCATCGCCGCCACCGATGACATCAGGACCCTACTAGACAACGGAGAGACCGCAGCCCTCATCCTCCTGGACCTGTCAGCCGCCTTCGACACGGTCTGCCACCGCACACTACCCACACGCCTCCATGACGCCGGGATCCAAGAGAAGGCCCTGGACTGGACCACCTCCTTCCTCACCGGCAGAACACAGAGCGTCCGCCTCCCCCCCTTCCGCTCCGAAGCCACCAAGATCATCTGCGGCGTACCCCAGGGCTCATCCCTCAGCCCGACGCTGTTTAACATCTACATGGCACCACTCGCCCACGTCGCCCGACTGCACAACCTCAACATCATCTCTTACGCCGATGACACCCAGCTGATCCTCTCCCTCACCAAGGACCCCCAAACCGCCAAAGCCAACCTCCACGAAGGAATGAAGGCCGTCGCCGAATGGATGAGGAACAGCCAACTGAAGTTGAACTCGGACAAGACGGAGGTCCTCATCCTCAGACCTACCCCCTCGGCCTGGGACGACTCCTGGTGGCCGGCCACACTGGGAACTGCTCCTACACCCACCGACCACGCACGCAACCTAGGGGTCATCCTCGACTCCACCCTCTCCATGACAAAGCAGGTCAATGCTGTATCTTCCGCCTGCTTCAACACCCTCCGCATGCTCCGCAAGATCTACAAGTGGATCCCCACTGAAACGAGAAGAACGGTCACCCAGGCCCTCGTCAGCAGCAGATTGGACTACGGAAACGCTCTCTACGCTGGAGCCTCAGTCAAACTCCTGAAATGGCTTTAACGCATCCAGAATGCCTCTGCACGCCTGATCCTCGACATCCCCCGCCGCAGCCACATCACACCCCACCTGAGAGACCTGCACTGGCTCCCCGTCAACAAGAGGATAACCTTCAAGCTCCTCACCCACATACACAAGGCTCTCCACAACACCGGACCAGCGTACCTCAACGGACGACTCTGCTTCTACCCCCCCACCCGCCAGCTCCGCTCCGCCGACCTCGCCCTTGCCACAGTCCCCCGCTTCCGAAGAGCGACCTCCGGCGGCAGATCGTTCTCCCACCTCGCCGCCAAGACCTGGAACACCCTCCCCATCCACCTACGGCAGACCCAAGACCTGCTGACCTTCAGAAGACTCCTCAAGACCTGGCTCTTCGAGCAGTAGCAGCACCCCCCCCCCTCCAGCGCCTTGAGACCCTCACGGGTATGTAGTGCGCTTTACAAATGCTATGATTGATTGATTGATTCGGGGACTCTAGGCAGATTATCATTAAGGATTTTGCTTGTGGGTTCCTGGGAGCTAGTGCTTGCCTCCCTTATATCCTGCAATATCTCTCTTACTTCTATATCTGTCACATGTGGGGGTGGTTGTGCTCTGTTACATGAAGTACAACATCATCTTTTGTACTTGCCCTCCCATATAATGCATTAGATTAATATTCAGTGTATTTCCAGTTCAGATTTTCAGATGATGCCCTTTTGTGGCTGTAAGTGTAGCCCATTTGATTTAGTAACTGCTTTCCTTTCTGTGAAATGATACATTTGGCAGCCTCTGTCTTTGTATCTGAAAGAAGTGTAATAGTAGAAATATATATTTTCACTTTTGAATGTTTGTTATTTACTAGTTAAAAAATGCAGGAACTTTTATTTTGTATTCTTACATGTATGTTCTGTTGAGATGTTTCACACGGTTTTACAGCTTTTTGTTGGGGATGTTCTAATGTGGAGCAAGTGTTTTCTTTTCTGTTGGAAGAAAAAAACATATGTTTTCAGTTTGAATGTTACTTTGTTGGTTGTTTGTAGCGGTTGAGGTTGTTAGGTTTTTTTTTAATATTTGGGTGTGTATGTTTTTGCCTGTTTGTGATAGTTGTTATGTTCTGTCCGTTTATCGGATTTCAAGTCATAAAGTTTTTCTTTTAGGAAGTCTATGTAAAAAGAATAAAAGTTAGAGGGTGTGTTAATATTTATTTGCTATTTTAGATTTCTAAGTTTAATAAAAGTTGCATTGTAGTTTAAATATTGGTATTACTTACTTGGTTAGGTAGTTGTTGAGATGTATATATTTCTTCTTTAATGGTTTGTTTAGAGAATCTGCACAGTTTCTTCGTCTTGCAGTGTTTGTCTTTTTTGAAGCATTTAGTTGCTCAAATTAGTGTGCCTTTTATATTGTTGATTTTATTGTTTGTTTGATTTTATTGGTTAAAGTTGTTTATAGTTTTATTTTACTGGTTGGTTTAGTATAGTTTGATGAAATATATTTGTATTTAATTTAAATATGTGTATAGCATGTTTTAGGTATTTTTGAAGTAATTTATTTATGTGGAAAGTATTTTTCATTTATTTATTACTGACTAATTATTGTGGCAATAATATTGTTGTTGATATTCTGTTCATCAACATTGTTGTCATGTTATATTTTATTTAAAGTAACAATATTTTGTTTCTGATATTTAGATTTTGATATAGGTAAAAATCGATATTTTAACAACGATATTTGTTTTATTCATATTTTTATTTAAATCTAGGGAGTCGATATTTTTGTTATTGATATTTAATTTCAGATATTTTAGTGTTTTGATGTTTTATGCCTCAATATTATGTCAGTGATCCCTGTCTACACCACTTCCAAACCGCCTCTCGGAGACGAGTGAACGGATGTAATGGTAAGCTTAAATGAGTACTGTGGTCATTTTTCAGATGTGCTCAAGTGTGAATATTTACTGGATAAAATATTAACAACTTTAGTCACAAAATGCCATCTCCTGACATGCTTAAATTCACATATCTCTGGAGACACATTTTTATGAGTAAACATTTAGTAAAGTTTGCCAAAAATCACCAGCCAATGGTGAATTTCACGCGCAGATGAGGTGTCAGGTCTGTGTGCAATAAATGACGTGAGTTAAATAATTGCAGATTACACTGACATTTCCTCCATCTTTATTATGAGTCATGCATCCTGAAATGCTGACTGCATCAACGACGTGGTCCCCACCTTGGCTGCGGTGGTCTGGAATGTTGGCGATTCGTATTCCGATGCTGTCAGTGCGGCTGTTTCCAGCCAAGCCTATTACGATAACACAGTTGTTCTGGCAGTCCCCTAGCTGCTGTTCCCCGATGGTGGTATACCACAGTGGTATGCTCGCAGCAAAGCACCACAACAGTGCCCAATTCAATGGATTAAAAAACTACACAGCTGCTGTCTTTATGGCCAAGTGTACGCGCCTACAAATCACACTATAAAACATGTGCCATCCCTGACCATGATCCTTTGCTTCTCAACTGCAGCGCACAAGACAGGCACTACCGTATTGTGCATTTTGAGCTAAGGCAGTCCTTTTTCATCTTTCCATTGAACACTCTCCACACCCTTTTTTTTGTTTCAGCCTATTCACTATAATCCCTTGGGTTTTTTATTTATTTGTCACTCACTTTATCTTATAGTCATGAATCACCTTAAAAATCCATGTTTCATAGAGGCTGAGTTGTCAGTCATGGCGGATGAAATCATTAGAGTATAAAGCCACAAATTTTAGGAACCCAAGTCCAACATACTCCTCCCAGTTGGAAAACAGAATTGTGGAACAGGATAGTCGAAAGAGTGAATGCCATTGGTACTGCCCTGCGTGCACAGGGCTAAATTGGGAAGAGGTGGCATGACCTGAGGTTGAAGGTGCATACCCTGGCCTCCAAGCACCACTGGGAGGGCCAGAGGACTGGCAGTGGCCATCCCAGTGGCCAATTACAACTCTTTTCCTGGGAGGAGAAGGTCTTGGCCTTACTGAGGGCATGACAGGAATCCTTGGGGGAGAGGAGTCTGGTAAGTTACAATTCACTAACTGTCACAATACCTCAATGTCCTGTTGTCTCTCAACTCTTCTTTTGCTATTGTGTTGTCTATCTACTTTCCCAACATGCTATCTTTAAGGTATCAGAGATGTTGGTTTGCCAGTGTTAATGTGTAATGTTACATAGAAGATCACATGTATCAATCTCCATTACATGCCACATGTTGTAAGTGCAGAGATAACTTTCCAGGACCCATTCTATGTGTAAAAATGTTAAGGTATGGTCTATCTCACATGCATTTTGCTAACAGGTATGTTACACTAACCATTTGTCAAGTGTTGATAAATCGATATAGAAATGACTACAACTACCATGACTGAAACTCTAACCAAGATGCAAGTCATTTTGTCCCTGCTCTCATGTCTGCCATGTTACAACTGATGTTCACCATTTGTCAAGTGTTGGTAAGTTGAGATAGAAATGTCTACAAGTTCCATGAGCCCTGTGACTGTAACTAGAACCAAGATCCAATAGTCTTTTTGCCCCTGCTCATCACTTGTCTGTCATGTTACAACTGATGTTCACTTATCATGGACTATGCAATGTACATACAATGTTCTATTCAGAGACATCTCCGACTATTTTGATTGATCGTGTCCTGGTCTCCTCAACTGATACCATTAATGGCATGAGTGACACCACACCAAGTGTATACATCAAATACCTGTAAGCCATCAAGGTAACTTAGCTGATTAGAATGGCAGGTGACCCATTGACTCTGCACTGCTCACATGAAGATTAATACTAAATATACAACCAAGTTTGGTGTTCACCTGTATTCAACACAACTAGGCCTTGGAATGGTCAAATACACATGTTAGTACTACACTTTGTTGGTTGAAATGTTTTGGGGAGGTCAGGTTTATCCCTAAATCCAAAATGATACATATCAGCACATATACTGAGCTGATCAATTCTACTGTGTGTACTATATGTCTCCAAATGTCTTGTAACCAACTTCAATACCATGCAAATTGATCACAAGAGTAATCTCTGCCTATTTTTGTTTCATCCTAGGTCTCTATTTACTGTAACACAAACGAAGTGGATGTAGATGCCACACTTCCACCAATAACAATGTTCTTTATTTCTCAACTGGTCGATCTGGCAGGGCAGTTGGCCAGAGCTTGGCCACCGAAAAGACTCACACTTCACCCAAGGATCAAGTCCTCAGTGATAACAACACTTCTGGAGATGTGGACATTGATGACCTTCCTGGCCCATCTGGTCAGCCTGTGCAGACTGCAGCAGTGGTGCTTACTGTGCCCACAAAAACACCTCCCACCACAGCTGCAACAACAAAGGCAGACCCTGCCCCTTAAACATGTGAACCTAGCACAGTCACACCTTGTGCTCTCCCAGTCCTGGATTCTTAGGTGGCAAACACCAACCCAGTTATCAGGAATCAGTGGGAGGGTGCAATCTGGGCCAAGGGCACAGGCCAGTGTGGGTAGGGTACATGGGAGGGTAACTGTGGGCCTGCTAAGTGAAACAGCTGGGGCCACTAACACCCACACCACCAACACCCACGCCTTGGGAGTCTATCTGGACTCCCAAGGTGTGATGGGCCAGGTACTTATGAATATCTGGGAGATGAAACAGTTGCAGAGGGACTCTTTATCGGAGGTGGCCGGCATCAACACCAACATGGCCACCCTGGTTGGAGTGCTGCTGGACATCAACACCATCCTCTGGGGGGCTTTTCCGCTTGCATCTAACCCTTCCTTTGGTCCAAGTACATCAAGGTCATCAACATCTGGGAGAGACACAGGAAGGGAGACCCTGTCAGAGGAAGGCATGTCTGCAGACACTCTGTCTCAGCAGCAGCGGATCCCACCTACCCAAAAGGAGGGGATGTCCATCCAAAGATACGGGAGGTCAGGATGACAAGACACCTGTCACAACCAGTAAGAAGCCTTGCACCTAATTTCATCCTGTGTGTGCAACACATTCATTTTGTGGACTTTTTCTGGACACTTTTCTATTTCTGATGGGGGTAGTATGTAGGACTTCAGAAAAGTTGGAATCTACAACTATAATTTCCTTAATCATGACTGACTTCTTCACTTTTGGTTTTCGCTGTTTGGTTTTGCACATTGTTAATTTTCTCCTTGGTCACTGCAATAAATGCACTAGTCACAAACTCATTGCCTCTGTAGTATCTCTCACGTCTAGCTATGTATATATACTCCCATGTGAACTTTACAATGCCAAAACAAGATACTTGTGGAAGCATGGATATGTAGCATGTACACATTGTTTAGCTCAGGCTAACAGCCATGTCACACCAGCACATTCATACAAGTGTCTGGTCTCATAACATCTTTGTTCCATTGTTCCAATCATAGGCTGGCAGTATGTCAGAAACATAGCAAATCATATATGACTCAAATAACCTGTGTCAGTGATCAGAGTCACAGATGCTTACCTTAACAACATGGAAGGAGGAGACACATCAGACAATTTCCTAAAGAATAGGCAACATTAAAATAGGTTTATCAGTTGAAATCATGTTGCCTACCTCACAAAAGGAATCCCACATCATTTAAAACAATAAACAGACACATGGCAGCACAACAGTTTCTGATCACAAGCTCCTTCCAATCCAGTGTTACCACAGCTGGTGGATTGTCACAAACAAATCTCAGTGTTGTGCCACAAACAATTTGACCTACAATGAGGAGATACATCAACAGCTATATACAGTTCATACACAATGAGGATTTAGCCAATGTGAATGCAGAATAGTATGATTTGGGTCCAACACAATACTGTGTCGGAGCACATGCTGACACACATATTGCATTTGAACCACCTCACCACAAGGAACAAGTCCAATGGAAACCTCGTAACTTCCATCCTGTCACTGTGCAAGAAGTCTTGGGACAGGTTTTGTACACCCAAAGTCTGTGACAGACATTCCCAGGAACAATCCATGTCCACTTCATATGTCTGAACATCATCATACACCTGCTAATATCACAACTCTGACATGTTCAAATAAAGATGCCATGGTAAAGGTATCTAAAACAGACCAAAACAAAGAGATTAGTTGTGAAATCATACATATGGCACAATTCATACAGACAACTTCTAGAGAACACAGTCTGAGACAAAATTCAAACCTAAAGAAAGCTACTGTAACAAAACAAACACTTTTGACCAGATTTTGCTAGAGCTCCATATGCCCTGTATATTTCATGAACATCCTCCTCACATCATCACAATAAGAGTTGTTATGATATTCAAGGTCATGACATCTCACAACATACATACACTCAGGAGAAGTTTTCAGTGAGATCTTGATGCAAGTCAGCTCCTTCCACTTCACCACTATCATCATTTGAAATATTAGGTTACTCACCCGGTGGATCTTCATGGTCTTCATCCTCTGTGATATGAGGGATGTTCAGTCGAAGGGCAATGTTGTACAGCATGCAGCATGACACACCTTCCCTGGTACATAGAGGAGGTCTACTGCAGTCCAGTTTTGTCTAGACATCTGAATCTGGCCTTCAGGAGCCCAAAAGCCTGCTCCACTGTCCGCTGTGTTCTTCCATGGGCATCATTGAAGCAGACTTCCCCTGGCATAGTTGGATTTCTCAGTGGTGCCAATAACCATGGCTGGTTGGGATATGCTGAGTCTCCTAGATGACTTACATAAGTGTAACAATGAGTTATTCACTTTCAGAGTATCCTACCTGACATTACCCATACAAAGTTAGGACAGATCAAACTTACCAACAAGGCCCTTTCTGGTAGTAGTTGTGACATCATCTGGGGTATGGTGCTGTACACAGTGTGAAGGAATCATGTGCATATCCTGAGAACCAGGCACAGACGTTTGAGATGGACAAATCCAGTAAGCAGACAGCTTGCACATTGATGGAATGGAAGTGCTTCCTGTTACGGTACCCTTGTTCCCTGGCTTGCGGTGATACTAAGGCAATATGAGTGCCATCAATAGACCCAACCACATGTGGGATGCGACCAAATCTATAGAAATCACCCTTCACAGTGGCCAAATCCTCATGTCTGGGGAACTGGATGTAGCTGTCCATGTGTCTCATCATTGCTGAAAGGACGTACCGTAGTACACAACTGAACATTGGTTGTGACACACCACCAGAAATAGCCACAGTGAATTCAAAGGAACCTGTGGCCATTAAATGCAAGATTGACATATGTTTCACAATTGGTGTGAGAGATGTAGGATAAGGTTTTTGAGGAAGGAGGTCAGGCTCCAACCGATGACATAAATGCTGTATTGTTTGCATATTCAAACAAACTTTCTTTATCATATTTCTTTCCTCCATGGTCTGAATGTCTAGAAATGGGCAGAACACTGGAGGCTATCATCTCCTCCCTCTCCCAGGATACCTTTGTGAGCAGTGAACATCTATTTGTACACTGGTCACAGTGTCCAGAGTAACATATATGAAGAGTTACCCAAAACACATGTGTCATATCATAACTGCTTCATAACACATTACATATAATTCACATTATCCTTATCTACTGTTCTACATCCACCAATGATCCCAAATGTGGCCTTTACATGTGTCTGTAACAGAAATGTGCACATCACCAATTCTGTAATGTTAAACTTGCAAAAAACCAGAGGTTTTTGTGAAAATGTAGGCCAAAAACTGCCAACCGCCATGTACAGTGAACCGCGCACATTTTGCATTTATGCACAGTAATGCACCACACAGATGAATTTGGTGCTGGACATTACATGGGAAGTGAGTTTTTAAAAAAAAACAGGCAATCCCTCATTTGTAGGCCTGGGCGAATTTCACAGAGTTCAGCTACAATGAACTCCGCAAAGTGGCTAAAAATCTTCGGCATGCTACGCGGAGTGCTGCGTGCTGGCAGAGTTTCCCAGGGACACGTTTCCATTGCCATGCACAATGCAGAGTGCATCATCATGTTGCGAATCGCGCGTGAACGGTATTACTCGGCTCTCACATTGGAAATCACGCGCGAACAGCAGCACCACACGGTTTGCATTACCGCGGCCATCTTGTTTTCTACTCTCTTTTATTGTGCTGGGCCTATTTTCACAATCTCTCCTAATCTCTTTAATCCTCCCCATTTAAAACTTATCAACACCTTATTTTTATTTATTATATTAGTGTGTGTCTTATTGTTTGTGTATTTTAGGTTTTTGAAAATTCTTTTGGTGTTTTTCGTAACCTTTTGTATTATGTTTATTTTTCCCTTTTCTTCCTTATTTCTTCTTTCTTGTCCCTTCCTTTTCCTTTTCTATCCCACCTAGCACCACGGAGAAGGTCGTCTTCCTTGCGGGCAGCGCCGGCACCCATGTATGCAGCCCTGGGCAATCTTTAGCGAGGAGGAGGTGCTGCACTCTTTTTTTTGTGCAGCGCCGTATCCCCTCAATGCTAGCAGCAGGCAGAAGGCCCGGCAGTGTATACACCCTGCAGGAGCGTGGGCTGCGCTGGAGGAGAGTATGCCATGCATGCAGTACACCAGCCAGGTTCAATGCACCATCCAGCAGCTGACGCACCACTGGGCGGATATGTAAGACTGGGACCAGGACCTGCTCGACCTGCTAGGCGTCAAGATTGTGGGGATTTGTGAGTATTAATTATTTATTGTGTTTGTGTTCCACAATGCTAACATTTTTATTCCGAATAGCATGATGCTCTCACTCAGAGGTAAGTTTAGTTTACGTTGGAATATTATTATTACATGATCCGGTTTCTAGTTTCTGCCAGGCAGGTGGTCAGCGCTACCTAATCGTACTCATCACTGGCGCTCTCTCTGGTTGATTAATTAAGAAGCCATTGCAGGCTGTCCTCCTGTCACAATAGTGAATCAGTGATATCAGTGAGTAGCGCGTTTTCTCTGTGACTTTATTTATGTAGAGCATACAGTTCCATGCTATTTCACAGCAATGTGTAGATGCACCCATGCCATCAAGGGGGTTGAGAAATGAGAATAGAATCAAAGATCATTCACTGCAATGAATTAGTTCCAAATGTAGTTTTTGTTAAGGAAACTTGGAATAGGGATTTTAAGATTAGTGTGGACAACTCAACAATAGTCGATAGACTCCAAACTAGAATTATTGGTAAAGGCGATCTGTTTTAGATAAGAACAATGTGACTGCGTTTGTCTGTCATAATAATTTTGTGGAGATAACTGAATCACTAATCTATTTTTTATCTTCAGCATTTCTTACATCAGCACCCAAAGGCAAAAAGAGAGACGTTGAGGAGACGGATCCGGGAGTAGCTGGTCAGCAGGAGGCGCCGACCACCAGCGCCGCTCCTGAGGGCTCTGCTCAGCCTAGTAAGTCCAAATATTTATTAATATTATATCCCTAATGTTGGGTTTTATGATTGTTGTGGGCTTAGGGTAGAATCTTGGGGTATTGGAATGTTGGTGCTGAGTTCCAGGATGGGAATTGCTGCCAGGAGTCTGGTCTTGCTGGTGAAAAATAAAGTTTATCTGACACTCTTACCTGCCGTTTTCCTTCTACTTGACGATGATGACGGAATACAAATCCACTCAATCAAAGCACAATGGATTCAATTTTCGTTTCATTCCTGTTATCCGTGCATTATATTATTTTCCTCATATTACATGGTTTCTCTTTTTTCGTAGCTTATTTTGCTGGTCTCTAGTTCACTAATCTTCTGCCTCTCTGTATCTCTTGTGGTACTGTAAGATTAAGACTAAGAATAACACTTTTTGGTACTCTACTGTCTACCGTGAAGATTGCAGGCCCAAGAAAGCTAGTATTATAAATAATATTCACCATGTATGTTTGTGGAGAAGGCTTTCTTTTTCCTGCTCATGCTCTAACAGTTGAGTTCACGAGGGAGTGGCCATGGTCATGACCACACACCCCCAATGTTGTGTGCTGTCTCATTAATTTATGCAGTATACCAGCAGTTTTCAATGACAGTGCAGCATGGCTGGAAAAAAGGATGAATGGGTTAATGGATGGTTGGAAGAAGGGGTGGATATAGAATGGATGGATAAAGGGTTGGACATTTTGGTGAAAGACTGAGGGGTATATTCACAAGAACATGTGCTAAACATCTCCAAAAAATGTTAACGCAACTTTACACATTGCAGCCTAACGCGGGAAAATAACCCCGTGTTAACGTGGAATTCACAACACGGCGGTACCATGCGATAGTCCACCAAAAACGCGGCCAATGTCCGCGATACAATAACCGCGATGGAGATAAAAACACAAACCCCAACGTGTAAAAAGACGCAATGTGCCCAAACGCGATAAGAAAACAGTGACAACCAGCGACAGGCCAGCAATACCCACGCGTAATGCGGGAAAAAGCACAAGAACAGCATACGGAAAATGCCACTAAAAATGAAATCAACTGCGGAGTACCACGGATGCACCCTGACCGACTGCAGAGGACAACATTAACCCCACAATCCCCACGGAGGAACACCCAGGAATACAGGGCTCGTGGAAGGGCAATGAGAAGAGGAAGAGGAAGACGGGGTACAGTCTACAGGAAACCCCGATTATCGCCACGGATGAGACAGAACACCACCACCAACTGTACGTCACCTCCAACGTGTCATTGGCAACAAAGAGGCAAGGATGGCACACCACCTCGGACCATGTGAATGCCGTCGCATGGCAGAGGAGGACAATGGAAGAGCACAAGAGGCGCTGGACTGATGTGAATGGCAAAACCAAGCAGAAACTTGCTGCCAACACGAAAGCAGCAACGCACCCTGGAGGAGGGGGCCAGCAGAACACCAGGAGCTGAATGACATGGAGAAGATGGTGGCCACAGTCACCAGTCGGGAGACGGTGACATGAGTTGGTGATCTGGACACTGCCCAACATGACCCAACATTACATCAACATGGTGCGTAGCGACCTGGGAGTGGGGGGATGGGAGGAGATGGGCACAATGGCACACATGCACAATCAAGCAGGGCACACTGCACACCCACAATGACTCTGGATCATGTCCCTGATCCCACGGAAACACTTCAGCACACACACAAACACCAAGTAGTCCCACGAACACACTGTGCCCAAAGGGGCACCCACCCAACACATCAACAGTCACACAACCAACACATGCCCACGTGCGAACATGCGAACATGCACATACGTCAGCCACACTGACAATGCAATAGACACCACATGACGAGTAGCTTGGCTGCAGTCCTATCATCATGGCAATGTACACGGCACGACACTGAGGTGGCTGAGTGCGGACAACACCCGAAAAGGAGCAGGTCACACTCCGACACAACTACCTGCACAAACAACCCCTGACGTCAACGACACATCTGCGGACAAACCATGCCCAAGAGTCACAACTCGACAAAGAGCACAAGTTACCCAAGTCTACAACATCTCAGCACCGTGGAAGCACAGAACTGACACACCGCATGAAAGGGATCAGTGGCAGACAAATCACAGCCGCAGGAGCGAATCACCCACCGTGCAGCATACGCACATGAGTATAAGTGCACCTTGACATTGACAACATCCCGGTACAAACAGCAACACCTCCACAACAGAAAACAGGACACAACTGGTGCCGCAAATGTGCACAACATGGCAAATCACATCTGGCACAGCAGGAAACTGTGACATGACAATGTACAAGTACAACTTGTAACCTGCAAATATGTTTTATTCACACATGCTGTGCCTGTGGACATTTTGTACTGTCCCATGATTGCCAGGGACGGCCACAATGTGACGTTCTCATGAGAAGAAATTGTTAATGATGGTGTTCCTATGGGCCATTCCTGCCGCAGCTGCAGTGGGATGTGGGCCACCTGCCCCATCGTCCAGTACTTCTGGAACTGGGATCCATGGGGCATGGGTGCGTACACAGATGTTGTGCAACACACAACATGCAACGATCATCTTGCACATGATGTCCGGGCTGTACAGGAGCTTTCCACCTGTGCCGTCCAGGCACCTGAAATGTGACTTCAACACGCCAAATGTGTGTTCAACGATGCCCCTGGTGCGTATGTGGGCCGCATTGTACTGCCTCTGGGCGGGTGTGTTCGGGTCTTGGAGGGGTGTCATCAACCAAGGGCAGAGTGCATATCCTTGATCACCTGGGACAGTGCAGAGAGAAAAGAGTTAATACTTGGTTCAGCATGATGTGATGGCAGGCCCACTGATCCAGTGACGCCTGTGCTGGCTATGTGTGGGGTGAGTGTAAGCCAGCCCTCAGGGAGTAGCTGGTGCTGGCAACAACTCCAACAGTCATCAGGCACTCAGAAATGCAATGTCAGAACAACAAGGGAGCCTGACTTGAATCGCACAGGGTTAGTGGCCCCGGATGCACAGCGGCCGACACGGGCCTATCACCATAGGACGCTGCCCTGCGGGAGACTGGGGTAGGGTCATGAGGGCAGAGCAGGGTCTCGTATGTCTCAGAGGTGCCTTCTGCAGAGTGTCTTGAGGGAGAATGGGAGGTGTACCTCCAGGGCATGATGCAGAGGGCACATGCCAGCTGTGTCCGGCAACATGGCGGATATGAATGCCATAGACTCATGCCAGACACCAAGTCCGTACCTGCCCGTTGCTGATGACA
This sequence comes from Calotriton arnoldi, assembly GCA_963921515.1. Classification (NCBI taxonomy): domain Eukaryota; kingdom Metazoa; phylum Chordata; class Amphibia; order Caudata; family Salamandridae; genus Calotriton; species Calotriton arnoldi. The sequence continues at coordinate 263,107 of CAWUFW010004172.1, forward strand.
ACCCCCAGGCCACAGGCTCAGACACCAATGATGTTTCGCCGGATGCTGACGGTCACTCACAGCACACAGGGTTAGTGGCACCAGGTCAGTCCTTGCTACTGGTTGACCTCCTCCGTAACCGTGATCCGTGTTTCCACCGGACTGTGATGCATCTCCCTCTCAGTCCTCCCCCTGCGTACACTGGCATGGACCCTGCCATTGATTAATGATGACTCAGTTCAAGATGTGGGACATGCTGGACTGCAGTGTAGCCCGGCTGCAGCGGTGGGGTATGTCAACGAATGGGGACCCCTGGGGGGCTGTGTCATGGAGGTCAGCGATGGCCTGAGGAGGCCGCCAAGGTCGCGGGCATGGGTCTTGGAGCTAGCACCGGCACGTGGTGGGCCCTCTCTGACACACGACGGTGTCGGCAGGTGAGCAGTGTGGCCTTGGAGCACTGGGGCAGGCAGGCCTGGTCTGGGTATCAGCGTCCTGGGGTGCAGAAGGCGCACCGGCTCGCAGGCCCGCTGCTCACGGTGTTGGACTCGTGGCGGACTGCGAGGCACCACCCTGGCAGTGACGTTGGCCTTTCCGGGAGAGAACCACGCTCTGCGCCACGGGGTTTTTGTCCACCCCCCTGCGCAGGCCTGGCGTACTCTGGGCCCACCCACTACGCTCACGCATACAGGGGGGGACGCAGCGAGTGACATTTCCGCAATCTGACCCATGGCCTGGGGTGACATGGTTGCGTCCACTGTTCACTACTCTCCAGTCACCAGCAGTTGATGTCTGCATGGACATATCTGTGGTTTGCATACCCATGTCTGTCCAGCACATCCACGCCTCACTTGTCGTTGTGTACATTCCCATTCACGGGTCACTTGCATCCTTCACACATGGCTGCATTCCGCATATCCACACGTTCAGCTGTTGTGTGGCTGTGGTGCCATGATATAGCTGTATTGTGTGCAGGGGAAGCCCAGGATCACCATGGAGTTGTGTTGTCGTGTCTGGTAGGTGGGCATGTTGATTGACATGTTGTATGTGGTTTGGTCACGTGTGCATTCCCACAGTTGTGCGTTGTGTGATGGTGGCTTTGAGGTGTGTGGTGTGTTGATTTGACACTTACCAATGAGCAGTCCAGTTCCATAGATGCCATCCTGGAAGCGCTGGTTGATGATGGACTGTCAGAAGATGTAGGAATCGTGCACACTGCCTGGGTAGTTTGCGACGACATTGGTGAACATTCCCCGGTGGTCGACTATTGCCTGCACATTGATGGAATGCGTGTGCTTTCTGTTGCGGTAGTGGTGTGCAGTATCCGCAGGGGGCACAAGTGGGACATGTGTGCAGTCAATGGCCCCCAACACGTGTGGGAAGCTAGCAAAGGCGTAGAAGCCTTGCTTTGTCTCCAGCTGTTCCTGCGCAGTGTGGGGAAGTGAAGGTACTGGGGTATGAAGCTGATGATGGCATCCAGGACAGGTGTGATGAACTTTGATAGGGCTGGCTGTGAGACTCCTCCGACTCTGGCAGTTGTTGGTTGGAAGGTACCAGAGGCCAACAGGTGCAGCACAGCCAGCAGCTTTGTCTGCGGAGGGATGTTGGTTCTCCGCTGGGTTGGGACCATCCACCTGTGGGCGATGTGGGTCATGATGCGGATGATGGTTGTCCTTTTGAGCCTGTAGTGGGCAATGACTTCCTCGGGCGTTAGGTCTGTGAGACTGGTGCGTTTTCGGTAGGTCCGCTGTCTTACTCTGTGCTGCCTCTGTGGTGGTCTGGGGGGGTGCCAGTCCGGGTCCTGGGGGTGGTGGCGGTCCTGGGGGTGGTGGCAGTGGGTGTTGTGGCCCTGTTGGGGCTCCAAGCTGCATGATGAGTAGCTCCATGGCGTCGGTTGTTCTTCGGCTGTGGCTGTGTGCGGGGCTCCGTTGCCTACTGCAGGTAGTCGTCCGGCTTTACACCAGCAGGAGGCAGGTGTTAAATACTTGCTGCTACCGCGGCTTATCGTGTGGTTTTGACTAGCATCGCAGATCTGGCAGTTCGTTGTGAAAGTGGTGTTGTGGTGTTTTCTTGTGTTTTTGCATGGGAACGCCTACTCTGCCTCTCATTAGGGTTAGTTGGTGGTGTCCTCCCTGGGGATAAGTTTTGGGGCAGTTATCGCGGGAATACTGGCGATGTCTGCAGTTTGCATCCGCTTGTGAATGGGGTGTTAAATCTATCTCCACTTTTGATGCGTTAAGGTGGAGATAAATCGGCGGTAGGTCCCTGTGAATATGCCCCTGAATGAGAGAAGGTAAAGCTTAATCATGGTGGCTATTGGTGAATTAGAATGAAAGGCTTAATGAATATTTCGATTGTTTGGATGAATGAATAAGCAAGGCAGCTCTTCTCTTGAGGAGCATGCTGCTTACCTACTTTGTTTACTTTGTTTACGTAGGGTTGTCAAAGCTTTGGTTCAAAGTGGGGGGTATTTTTTATTTTTTGTTCTACTCCCTTGACTCGCTGTATTTGTTAAGTGAGCCAGATATATTCCACTCATCATTCATCATGCCCCCTTCCTGCCCATGGCATTTTACTGCCTCTGACTGAAGTGCAGTATGGTGAAATTTCTGACAGCAGTGTTGGCTCTGCAATGTGTGTCTGCTTCAGTGAATGTATATTTTCCAGAGGCAAGGAAACCCAATGGATCTGAGAGGAACCTTGGGTGCAAGTAATTATAAAGGAGCAGTAGTCCCTTACAGCACAGATAAATAGAGCAGATCAACACAGTGATAGAATAAAGTATGCGGCATGGAATTCCTATGGGAGAATAAACATTTTTATTTATATAATAAAAAACATGGAAAAAACACAAAGAAAGTTGGATAGTGTCGAGAAATGGAGTTAGAAGAGCTCAGGCATAAACAAATATGGCCAAGATACAATCAACAGTTAGGCCACAAACATAGGAAAAGCACCATTGCGCCAGTATACAGTAGTGATGTTGTTGTTTCCCTTCACCCACTAAGTTACCTCTTAGTACTTCACTCCTTTATTTTTTCCTAATTTCTTCCGTCCCATACCAATTTATTTTATACCTGTTCAGATTTTTCCCTTTCATCTTCCATTGACTAGTACATTGACTGAATAAGCTAAAGATGACGAATCGATGATCAGTGTAGTGGCCCCTCTATTCTATATCAAAAAAGCTCTACCCTACCAGTCTAATCGCTCACCCTACGCTGCAGTAAAGTAAGTAAATATTCCTTTTCTTACTTACTGCCCAGTGAATGAAATTGTTGGAAATAATATGTGGGGGTGGGCGAAGCAAGTGAGTAAAGTGGGAGTAAGTGCATGATTTGGTGTCAAGTTTGGCGTATGGGATACACTGTGACAAACGTGCCAAATACAATCTATATAGCCCACTCTTTTCCCTGTAGTGCAGTCCATTATTTTCCCCAATGTCTACTTACGAAAGACAGGATATAATATCCACATTTCCTACGTGAGGTGTGTAATGTAGTATCTTATTTATTATTCATCTGCCTCTTTGGAGTCAGGGTAGAAAGAGAAATGCATTTGGAGAAGAGCAGGGCCATTGGAAATAAAAAAAGATAATTGTCAACAGAGCTTCCTCAGCTGCAGACAGTAGCAAAATAAGCGACAAACTGGTTAGCAATGAGCATGGCTCCATTATTTTAGCACACCACACAACTTGTACTCCATAGTGCATAATGCCGTACTCATTAATGAGAGGTGATATATTTTTCCACTCAAAGTGTCTGTTTATAGTTACTTTAAAAGCCTCAAGAAGAAAAAAATCCAAATCACTGTTTTTTTATCCTGTGTTATTCTTCCTTAATATTGTTCTGCCGCACAGTCAGTGCTTTTTATGTAAGGCATGTGTGGGTAAAACAAAATTGGCCTTGTGACTCTCCTAATCAAAATCACATCAAATTCCAATGTCCCTAAGGGACCAGCAATGTACTGCTACTGTGCCACCCACTAATTTAAAACAATTGTCTACACAGTGCATTATTTACAGTTTGTCTTTTTTCTTTTTGGTGCTCCTGCTGGTCCACCCGTATCAAGTAACAGGCAGGAGATAGCGGCCTGACTGCAGCAGCAGAGGCTGGACCATATCCAGGAAGAATACTGGTGGCTGGTGGCCCTGAAAGAGGAGGATGAGGAGGTAATAAATACCTTTCAGCCGGGCCCCGGTGCAGCCGGTCGCCCTCAACCTCCAGCCTCCTGGCCATCCCATTGCTGGTGCCGCTGCCAGCTGACATCAACTCCTGCCACCCCCTCCCACACTGACAACAGCAGGCCATTGCTGGTCTGCATCCTGCAGTGGCTGAACACCATTGAGAGATGACTCACTACTTTGTAGCAGAGCCTGGACCAGCTCTGGACCAACATCCAGAATGCACTCTTATAGCCCTTTCTTTAATTCTTTTGTTTTGGTGGGAAGGGACTTGTTGTGGATGGGTGGAGAGGGTGGGAAGGGAGTTGGGACCGAGTTTCTTGGACATTTCAGATTCTGGGACATTGGAGCTTGGGTCAGTTTGTTTGGGGAGAGGGAGTGGGCATGTTGTGTAGATGAAGAGGGTTGGTTTCTTTTTTTTTTTTTTTAAAAGGGGAAACTATTTTCTTTCATCAAACTTTATGCCTGAAGTAGTTTGCTTTACTTTGCACTGCTGCCTTCAGTTTTTACACAGTCTGTTTACGTGCTTTTAAGAGAGGGAGTATATCACTTACTCATAGAGTCATAACTCTCTATCTTGACAATTTGGGGGGATGCTGCCATGACCTATATTGTCTACAACAACCTAGATAAACCTTAGTAGCAGTTAGTTGCTTACTTACTAAGTTAACTAGTTCACTTCACTCCATGGTTGTCTTACCTGAATATAGATGAAACATTAACAGGGAAGGCATTACAACTTCACAAGCGAGGTCCCACTTCAACACTTCAACCCATGCAAACTCCAACTGTGGGATTAATCAGAATGATTATCCATCATAGGCAACTAAATGGAAATAAAAAAGACTGAGTTAGTGGGTTCTATTAAAGCTTTAAAAAGACTTGACACCAGAGTACTACGTGATAACACAACAAGAATTCCTGATAGTTATAAAATAACAAAAAATATTAATAGTAGTAATTTGGCTAATGGGGAGCTACTAGTAACTTACAAACTCCTTGAGTCATAAAAAATGGACTTAAAGTCTGGAGTGGACAACCTTAGGTTAGGTATTTACAGTTACGCAACACAAGGCCTGAATGATGAGGCTGACGACTGATGTTCTTCGTTCTATATCTAAAATATGGATCACTTTTAGTGCACGGGTGGGTAAATGGAGCCAGTGTGGGCTATTGCTTAGATGATCCTGCATTAAGCTGGTGTTGCTTTCACCACATCCACCCCACCAAGTGTGTGATCCATTAATGGTGTAAACTAGGCCAAACCTCAATAAATCTTGCAGCCTGGTAAAAGAGGGTTAGGAGTTTGATGAATGGATGGGAGAGGGGATTTGGGGAGAGGTTTGACAAAGATAAACACTACACAAGGACAACATTTATCTGCGCAAAGAGCAGCACATCATTCATCATCAATCTGTTGTGGAAGGAAATGAAGGAATGAGTATGATGCAGTACGGTTAAATGTATTGCAAACAGTCCTTCTGCCCCCGAGACCCAAGTTATCAGATATCTAAATGTTCTGTCTTTTAGGTTGGGAGTGAACCCACCTATCCAGTTCTCCAAATATGATTGTTAAAAGAAAAATTATACTATATTGCCAAATTAGTTGGTACATCTGCTTTCTCCTCGGGAATGTCCATCACTCTTGGGTACCTGTCTGGACTGGTCCAGTAGGTAAGCAGGAGTGTTCAGCTCAGCTTTTGCCTCCTTATCACGCAGGGGACTAGAAGGCCTGTGGATTGTAAAACTGAAAACACAAAAGGAGCACCAGGGGGTAAACAGTCAGGTCGCCCCCCACTCAATAGTATATAAACACACGAAGACCTGACTCACTCAGAACAGTTAACTGTATTTTTAAGACATATGGGGTTCTAGAAAAACCTTAAAACTTCCCTCACAGGATAGGCTCACTGACCTGTTAGTCCAACTGTTCAATTTTAAAAAAAGCGTCAATATACCACATTCCATGCACACATCAAAAGAAAATTTGTGACCACAAGAGATTTGTGACCCACAAAAAAAGTGTGAGAAAGGTCAGAAAGTACCTCACGTTGGCATCACCCAAGGGGGCTGCTGTTTGGTACTCACCAGCTTGCCCACATTATCATCATCGGTAACTTTCTTGACCGTAAAGAAAAAAAGTGTGTGTGTTCAAATTTCTCAGAGGTGAGAAGTCAAAAGAAAGAAAACGTGTGTAGATGCACTATCAGTGCTTGTGTCACTCAGTGCCCACTGGCCCCCGTGAGAAAAGAAATGCAGTTCTCAGAGTTTAAAATGGAGTACGACTCACTTGCAAAACGTAATTTTATTAGGTGCCGTGAGCGTCACCAATTAAAAAAATGGCATGTATTTGGACATTTTCAGGAACAAATGGGCAGTAGGTAAGCAGGAGAGTGTTCAGCTCAGCTTTCGCCTCCTAATCACGCAGGGGACTAGAAGCCTGTGAACTGTAAAACCGAAACAATTTTAGAGTCAAGGAGAAGTACAGAAGGAAGGTAAGCTTCATGAGGAGTGTATCAAGAAGACTCAAAGGCAGAGCAAAAAAAGAAGAGGGGAACTCACAGCAGCATTTCACAAATGAACACACCTCTCTCCATTCCACATAGCTGAATACTAGGCTTCAGAATCTTGGATTACCTTTGAATTCGATAACTTTTTGCTTCTAGCTGTTGATGAGGTAGTCCCGCAGCTCCAGCCCTAAGTTCTTCCATCTTCCTCCTGACTCCGAGTAACTCCATCCCAGACCAGTATTCATGACCTAAGCAAGATAGACGTGTAATGATTTGCTGTTGAAGAACAAGTAGAGAAACAGAATTGCATTATATTGCATAGTTTTTGTTTGTTAACTAAAGTGACTGTTCTGGTCTCTGAAGAAACAGAAAAAAATAGAGGAACCCACAAGTAAATCTGGCTAAGTGTGATGGTGCCAGTCTCCTCCAGGCAACAAATGTTTGCCCATCGCTTAGGCCCCAAACATTGCAAATCAATCATCTCAAGAAAGTTCCCCCATTACAGTTCAACACACCCTCCCTCACTGTCAGCTACCCCTTGAATCATCAATCATCACTCACAATCACTCAATAATCAGATCACTCAATGGCTCAATGGTAACCTGTTTTAATCCAAGCACAGTGGTAGGTATACTATCTCCCCTTTGATGCAAGCAACAGATTGGAATTTGGCAGCCTTGTAAAGCAAACGATTGACTGGGGCAACCATCCTAGATGATGAAAAAAACACAGAAGGAAAATAGGAGCGGACTGTATAGGTTAATTAATTTTCGCTAAGCACGTTTGTAAAGGCCAATCACCTCTAGGGAAAAATGATCGCCCATCAGTAAGGCCCAAACATTGCGGATCAATCATCTCCACCAAGTTCCCACATTACAGTTCAACACCCTCAGTTACTGTCTGCCACCACATGATGAATCGTTAATCATCTTCATCCACACAATCTTTCACTCACTGTTGCAATAGTTGTAGCTACCTCTTCTAATCTAAGCACGGGTAGTTTAGGTATTAGCTATTCATCTTTGATGCCGGAAGCACATTGGAATTTGGCATTGACACTCTTGTAAATCAATGATCTTCTGGGGCAGACGTTCTAGTGCTAAGTGATGCAAAAAGGGATAGGCAATGGGCATGTGAGGGGGACAGGCATTGTCTCCAATGTCACGAAGGAATTGTGGAGGCCTCTTCAATGCACACTGGTCCAACTGCAATCCGGCAATATATGTGACTTAAAAATGGCGGGGCATCATAAATCTGACACAAAAAACAATGTTCTACTATCTACTTCTTTTTGTTGCAAAGATAAATGTTCAAAGAGAAATAATCAAAACATTTTAGAAGGATACTGGCATAATTAGTCCGAGAATTAGAGTTCATCCTCATACTCAGGTGGTTCTCCCAGAAGTTGGTCAGCTAATAGACTTGATTCTGACCAATCATCCTCTTCCTGTGCTGTTTCAGGAACAGTGTAATAGTGTGGCATGAAATGTTGGTACATTTTGATCATAGTCAATCTCACTGCATTTTCAGGTGAGAGACTGGTCCTTCTCACTGTAACAACCACACCAGCTGCACTGAACACATGCTCAGCAGACACACTGGCAACATAACTTCTTAATTGTCAGCCTGCTGAGAACTGGCCATTGGTGTATTTTCCCATACCAATACATCATTGGGTTTTGATCCACTTTTGGATCATCCAGATACTCCTAGAACATCCTGTGGATGTCATTGGTGCTGCCACTTGCTCAACTTGTTTTTCCATCTCCTCTGCACTGGACTTAAGCCCTGCCGATTGAAACCAATACAATGCAGAGATTGGGTCCTGTCCTTCTTTTGCTGTTGTTGCCAGTGTCGTGGTTGATAGTCTTGCTGGCTGCTGTGAGACAAGACTGTCCTCTCTAGAAGTTGAAGGAGGTATCCTAGAGCTGCAGGTTGGAAGTCTAAGTTCCAGCCATTCTTCTTCCAGGACTGCAGCTTGCTCTAAAATCCACCTCTTGTTTTTTGAAACACCCCCTTCAGAAAAAGGAATGAAAGTGGGTAGAATTTTTTTGTACCGTCGATCAAGTAGTGTGGCACAGATGTACACTTTGCACTTGATAATGTCATGTTGCAGCCTTGTATTACAAGCCAAGCGAAGGATTAAGCTCTCAACCAAGGCATGTTTTTCTGTGTTTTCCTTCAAACCTGCAAGGGGTGAACCTTTCCGAATCCTTCCTTACCTGGCCCTGTAGGAGATGCATAAACTACAAAGCTTTGCCCATTGTACTCTCCTCCTTGCTAACTTCCTGTCTAAAAACCTCAAAAGGGTATAGCTTCTGTGTCAGGCATTTGACTAGGCCCCATTTGTTCACATCCATGGTCATAGCTTTCCCAACTGCATCCCCTCCTCTTTGAATGACATAGTCATTAATCAGTTTGTACTGCTCAAACAGACATTGCAACATGTAATAGTTCGAGTTCAAACGTGTTGGCACCTCCTGTATCTGGGCTATAATTGGTGCTCTATTAGTACACTGAATAATACACAGCTGCTTCCGGGCTTTAAAAGAATGGCTGAAATGAGTGCAGATTCTTCTGCAGGCAGTCAGTATGTTGCTGCCTATGTCTTCTTTTTTTTTAGAAAGTCTTGCACCACCAGGTTGATGCCAAGGGTCAAACACAGGACCCTGAAATAGCCTCCGTCTGACATGGCCTTGACTATGATACTTCCATTGCCCATGACAACAAATTCAAATCTGAGATCTCACGGTTGCAGCCATTCATACACCTTGCTGTTAAAATTGTCCAAGATGTTGACAGCTGTATGTTATTTCTCCATCACAAACATGGCCACTGTTAAATGCTGTCGAACACTCTTAAAACTTTCTTCAGGGCCAAGACCTGCAGACTTTTGCTTTACCTTCGCAAAAGAGATCTAGTGTGCAGTGATGCACATGTAATCAGTGGCCTGACAACTGGCCCGCATGTCTGTCGTCAGGTAGATGGTATGAACAACACTTTGCTGCAAAGCTTGTTCAACCAACTGCAGAACATTGTGATGCAGCGCTAGAACAGCAACTCTGGCAAAATAGGTCTGACTTGGTACATTCTATTTCGGGCAGATGGCCGCCATAAATTATGAGAATCCCACTCTTTCACAAAAGAAAAAGGGAGGAGGTCCATCGCTAACATTTTTGCCAGCTTCCCATTGTACAAAAGTGCAGTTGGGTGGTTCTGCTCAATGGGCCCCTCCTGCCTAAACATGCCCGTAATAGTAGCCTGGATTTTTTTTTTTTTTGGGCCTCTGACACCGGCATGAGTCTACCACTGGTGGTGGTAGACTCAATGTGCATCATGGAGGGGCAGTCACTGTATGCCATAGGTTCCCCAACTTACTTAGAGTCTTGTGCCATTGTGAAGTCGCTGAGTTCGGTGATTCTACTGGCACACTGAGGGGGACAGTGCTGTTTTGCATGAAGATGTCACCCTCTTCTTCCTCATCATCACCTCCCACCATGATTGAGCTTGTAGCTGATGTTTTCCAGCTCTCCACACCACCCTGTTCACGTTAAGAAATTTTTTAAGGTGCTCCTCCCACTTGATTGTGTGGTGTTTTCCATATGGGTTGTTTAGCCTCCAGTACCATAATGTGTACTGGGCTTACCTCGACGAACATATGTGTTGCAAATTCTGCATACTGTAAAGTGCTCCCCCACTTTGCTAACCATAAAAAAGTCCCAAACTATTGAGAAGTACTTTTTTACTGTACCACTGCCAATGCCTGAAGAAGAACTGGAGGTACGTGGGCATGTCTTCAATTTCCTCTCTGCTTCTCCTGAGGTAGGGGTTAGGGCAGGTCTCAGCTGGGGCTTTGCAAGTATGGGAGCTGGCGGTGCAACCTGTGCCACATCCTTTGGAGCAGGTTGAATAGCAATGTCAGACTCCTTAGTATCACCTTCCACAATGACTGCTTCATCATCATCATCCTCCTCATCATCCCTTTCCATATGTCTAAGTCTATCAGGAACTTTTCTTTTCCCTTGCCTCTCTTGTTGTCTCCTGGACTATGCTGAGGTCCACTTCATGTCCCTATCATCATCATCAGAAGTGGTGCTTGGAGAAAATGGTGGAGTAATACCTTTCCTTTTCCTTGCTGGACATCTGGGAGCCAATGACTCTAAAAGAGGAGGTTGTTGCTCGGAAGGAAGCTCGACCTCCTGTTCTGCTCCAACATCAGGAAAATGTAATATTGCTGGCTGTGGCTGCTGTCCAGTTTGCTCTGTTTCCTGAACAATTGTGTTCTACTTGGTAAAAGGGACAAATCCAATTCAATTTCACTACTCATCAGTGTCAACATGAGTGCAGTGGCTGCCTAACTGACAGACATGGTCCTGAGCTTAGGTTGAGGTGGTGCTGTTGATGCAGGAGTGCTGCTCTCAGCTTGCTCCCTGGAGGCCGGTGTGGCAGGCACATGACGTGGTGCTCCAAAAAAGATTTGGGGTGATATGCTACTGGTGGGAAGCTGCTTCTTCTCACTGACCACCTACTTGGACGTATCTTTCTTTGGAGCCATCTTAAAGCTCTCATTCAGCAGCTGTACCAAGCTGCACAAGCAGAAGTAATTGGAGTACTGACCTGTGACTGCACAGGCCTTCTGTTTGGCAGTACTGCGGGTGATGTATTTTTTCTTGTCTTGGGCACCTAAAAGCAAACAAATAAGAAAAACTTTTTGTGTGAAACGTGGCATTGTTTGCAGTTTGAGTTAGTACAGACAAAGGCAATATTAGTGTGGTTGTTTTGTTAACTTAGGTAACCACTTTAATGTCAAACCACACCACCATAACATAATTCCCCATCAGAATAACACACAATATACAGAATGATAGAGCTCTTTCCTTTATGTTCATGTATTATAAAGGAGACACCCGTGGCACTCAGGATACTAAATGGGTAAATGGAGTAGCAATCTTTTAAAAAATGGAGGTTAGTGTGTGCCTATGTCAAGTACTGTGGTCCAGGGGAGAATGGAATAATAATCATCATCATTACACAAATGGATAATACTAGAGTCTAAAGTGCACCGCAGCCAGGGTGTACACAAGGTGGAATGCTATTGCGAAGCTGTGTGCTTATGGTGCATGGATGGATGATAGGTCAATCGGGTTAACTGCGAAAAAATAATTTACAATAAAAAAAATTGAAAAAAATTTAAATTACAAAAAATAAAAAAATAAATACACAAAACCTTACAAAAAATGAAAATTGCAAAAAAGAGAATTGCAAAAAAATTAAATTAGAAAAAATAATAATTTAAATAAAAAAAACAATAAGTTAAATTATCCTCAAGCATAATATTAAACTGATATCTCATTCTTGCATGCACGCCTATGCCTTTGCAAAGGCACATTGACTGGACGCACAATGGCTGCCAGCCAGTGCCACATGGTCAACAACAACAGTGAGCAAGATGGCATGGGAAGCAAAGAAGACATGCAGGTCTATGGCAAAAACACAGGTGCTGGCTACACAAAATCGCCGCCAGCCAAATCGTCACAACAACCAGCAAGGAGGCATGGCCACAACAAAGAACACATGCAGGCCTATGGCAAAAGCACACTGGCTGCCTACACAAAATTGCCACCAGCCACATGGTCACAACAACAACAACCAGCAAGGAGGCATGGCCACAACAAAGAACAGATGCAGGCCTATGGCAAAAGCACCCTGGCTGGCTACACAAAATGGCCGCCAGCCACATGGTCACAACAAGAACAACCAGCAAGGAGACATGGCCACAACAAAGAACCAATGCAGGCCTATGGCAAAAGCATATTGGCTGGCTACACAAAATGGCCACCAGCCACATGGTCACAACAACAACAACCAGCAAGGAGGCATGGCCACACCAAAGAACAGATGCAGGCCTATTGCAAAAGCACAATGGCTACCTACACAAAATGGCCACCAGCCACATGGTCAAGCAACATCCAGCAGGAGGCATGGAAAACAAAGAACACATACAGGCCTATGGACACAGACTATACAAAAAAATGGCCCCTGGCCACATGGCATGGGAAGCAAAGACAAAGGGTGGCCCATGGCAAACACATTCACACACTGGCCAGGCAAACGAGGCATGGTAACACAGAAAAAGCAGCATTAACTCAGCAATGCCAAAAACGAAAATTAACTGGCTAAACATTTTCACAACAACACACATCCTCCAAAGGCATCAACTATATTCACCCCACCTATACACTGCTTGCAGAAAAAAACATGAAACCCTCCCCCCAAAAAAACACGTTTGTAATCTAACCCAATGCCATCCAAGGCCTAAATGATGTTTCAGTTCAACAGACACCACAGAAACAGTTGTTCATGCACCCATGACTACTACTGGGCCTACTGGCTAGAAGGCCCATTGGCAAACTAGGCCACATTGTGAATTAGATGAATATTGCAAATGTATTAAAAGACATGGAGAACATGTACTAAACTGTGCAACATTTTTCCTTTGCAAAAGAAGAAAATTACATGCAAAAAAATAACTAGGTCCCTATTGAAACTGCAGGCCACCCACCACAATACATTTTAAAAATCGAATAAAAACATTCCCGGTTGGTACCCCCCCCCGATTACGAGCCTTGCAATTGTTTGATGATTCACTTGAACCATACTATAGGGGTCGGAAACCAGAATCCCCTGAACGACTTACTTAAGTTAGGAGGCCTACCCTCTTACCCCCGATGACTCTGTTGCTTCCCTTCTGGGGCTTAGATCCTCTCAGCGCACCCTCCTTTTTCTCCCCTTTCCCTGGAGAGAACTTCTCCGCCTAATTTGTTTTATTTTATATACAGTTGATGACAGTGCCCCGTAGCTCCTATTGACTAAAAGATCCCCACGACTAGAAGGCAGAACTCATGTACTGGGATGTCATGCATAGCAGGACAGTACTGCCTCATCGAATTGTTAACAGCACAATCCCATACAACACTTGGAATATTGTGAGCTCTCTTTAGTCTCTACCTGAGATCTGAACTTTGCTAAGATAATTTGTGGTAGGATAAAATCACCTATTGTCTTTCTCTACTCTAGCATATTTCACAAAGGAAGTCCGGGCGATATATCGAATGGGATTGACTTTGCTATGTATGTTCTTATCATAATGTTCTGCTCTGTAATGTGGACAATGGGCTCCATTTGATGTTTTCTTTACAGGGGCAGGGGTCCTCAATCTGTTTGGCTTTTGTTGTCTGTTATATATTCAATAAACAGAACTTACAACAAAAAACAAAAGAAAATCGAATAAAAGTACAAATAAATCCTGGTACATGCACCCAATCAAACAAACAATTCCCTAATAAACCAGTTTTCTAACTTAAAAAGTCCTTAAATCCAATGGTAAAAATGAAGCAGATAAGGAGAGTGATCCTTCAAGCTCCAAATCCCAATGAAAAATGACCAGGAGATGGACAAAGCACTGGGAGGAGCCTGCTGGACAGGAACAGGAAGTTGGAGCCTCTGGGGCATTTCCTTCCTGTTGGGAAAAAAAGTAAAAAAGAGAAAGGCTTCTTGCACACAAAAAACAACTCCAATGGCCAGTTGGAGAAGAAAATCCCCTCGAAAAGTCTCTCTGCAACTTCTAGAGCACAAAACCTGCTTGAACAGTTTGTTCGCAATATGCACTACATTGGTGCCATTGCAGCCGAAAGGGGTGCAAACAAGTACAAAGTATTACGCAAGTTCGCTAGCAGCCTGAGATTACCGTGGCCCTTGCAAGCAAACACCAAAACAAATCTTGAGCGCACAAACAGAAAAAAAACTTCACTTTTTGCCCGGGAAGGTGGAATTCAGGAACTAGCAATTCGTCAAACTCTCCGAGCAGGGTTTTACGCCCAGGCCTACTCATTTGTCGTAGTGGTGATACACTTCACAGTCAGAAATACTGCATTTACACAGCTAAAATGGCGGATGCCTGACCTTGCATCTGGGACATTTGGAATGCCTGCCGGCGGCGAAAGTTGCCCGCAAGGTGGGCGGTTGCATCCACAGCAGACGTTTATGATGATCACAGACCAATGGCTTTGTGTGTCTAGGCTGATGACCATGTACATGGTGTACACGTATGCCGCGGTTAGAAAAAACTCACTTGCCTCCTGACACTGCTGCTATAAACACCTCCTAGACTTTAGATGCTGTTTGCCACCTCTGGGAGCAATCATGCCAGGCCAAGCAGGTGAGAGGGCCTGTCCCATCTCTCCATAGGAGCTGGAGACCCTGGTTGGAGAGGTCCTTCCCCTGTATAGCCATCTTTATGGCTGACCAGAGGAACGGGTAATTATTTCAAATACACATTTTTACTCTGTTCAACTTCATTCTTTCAATTCCCATTGGCTACAATGTGCCTGTGAGTCTCAGAGTGAAAGCATGCTACTTTTTGGACCATCATTTAATGTATTATACCATCATTTAATGTATTATGGGGCACTGTATTTTGTGGAGTGAACATCAGCATTTTAATGTGTGATAAGCCCTATATCCTACTTGTGTTACACGCACATATCTGTGCATGTCTACATTTCATGGTACCTATTATGTTACCTAATCAGATCAAAGTATATGTGCAAAGAAACGTATAGGCTTTACAGCATGAGCTGTGTCCGTATACTGTAAGAAGCAGTTGAGGATGATGTTTGCCATGTGTACAGACACACAGATCACTCAGCCCATATCTGGCTTTGCCACACTGTTGTCTGGGAGCTAGCCATACCTCACAGATTCCTTCAGAGTGCCATACAACCTTGAGGTCACATATTTGATGGCCAGAAGATTCACTCTTATGTATTTAATTGATGGAAGTGTGATGTTCATGTGGGATCAGTAGGCACAGCCTTCAGAGAGCAAGGCCTGACAATGACTTGTAGCCCGTCTGGGTCAGGGCCCAGGCTGGGACAGAGTTACTGTGGCAAGACAACTGATGTACAGAGTAATCTCCCTGTAGACCTGCAGATTCATGGATGTTCCCAAAATGAGTTTTATTAAGCAATGGTAGCCCTGATTGCTTTCACGTGTCCTTTATTTGGAATGGTGCCTGAGGTAACCCCCGGAACTGATACTTCTTTTCATTGACCCACATTGTCAATGTGTGTCTTTGACTTATGGCAGTCCCCTTACTCCCACAGGTCTGTTGTCACTTTTCCATTAGTCATGCTTCCACTGTACAGGCCTATTGCACATCTGACATATTACCAGAGGAGGTAGTTATTTACTTCTGAAGAAATTTTTAAATGCTGTTCACCAGTTTTGTTACATTCAATCCAATGAACAAGACTTACAATGGGATGTTGAATGTCTTCCCTGTTACAGTACCACATATGGCAAAAGGTGTGTCCTGTGATGGTAGTACATACCATACAAACTCAAGCTGATGTAGTATGATATCTGATTAAGTAGTCTACATGTCCACACATCCCCAGAGAGGAAGATCTCAGTGACACATATGCAAGGCCTTACATTGTGACCTAAGTCTCAGGATGTAGTCTATACTATGGTACCAAGCTCTATGGACCGTATACATCAAGTCACTGGGCCTGGCTGTAAAGGTTTCTGTACAGTCATGCACAAGTAGTTCACCCTTCAGAGTATCTCAATGGTGTGTAGTGTGTCATAGTACCTCACATAACTGTACATGTACAATGGCCCTGGCCTAAATGATGTTAGTGGGCTGGCTCAGTCAGTGTAGGTCATGACCAGGGTTAAAGCTAGTCAGCAGATGACCACATAAGTGTGTATTCATGCTTTTGTAGTGCTTAGAAAATTACATGTACGCATGTATTGTGTTGACTATTGATGAATGCTTGTGCTAGGTGTATACAAAATGTGTATCAAATAACCAGATATCCTAAATCTTGCAGTTACAATCTTTTTCTTCATCTATTGCATCTATTCAGGTTAATGCCCATCAGAAGAAATACCTTGGGAGAGCCATCGCCCGGAAGGTGCGGACCCTGGGAGTCTTTAACTGGTGTAGCATCCAGTGCAGGAAGAGGTGGGAGGACCTGAGGTGCTGGACCAGGAAGATTGTGGAGGTCCAGCTGGGTAAGTCCTCCCAAAGTGGACAGATAGCGCACCGGACCCTGACCCCCCCACCAATAGCCCTCATACTGGTGGTGGCCTACTAGGAGCTTGAGGGCAAGTTAAGGGCCCAATAGCAGCAACAAGGGGCTGAGTCCTGACCAGAGTCATACATGTTACATTGCCAACTTTTTGTGTTACAGGCAGGCATTTCCCCATCAATCTTGGGGGTGAACCATGTGTAACACACAAAATGAGGTATTGTTTGTGCACGTCTGGCAGTAGGTGCATGCTGCTGTGCTGTGTCTATTGTCTTTATTGCCAGGAACAGAGCAGAGTTCAGCCCACTACTACATTTCATTTTTTAGCAGACACCTAGCTGCCTGAAGTGATAAATCATTCCATAGTCTTAGTTGTTTTGGATGACAATTGTACAACATAGGCTGCTTGTCTTTCTTATGTAAAGAGGGATGTTCCTCACTACTGTCTCTCATGTGATGGTAGCCCTATTACATGTGACATGGCATTCGGTGCAGTCTTTATGCAGTGATAGGCAAACTGTTCCCATTGGTAAGTTGCGTTTCAACAGTGACATGAATGTGCAAACATTACTGGTGACATCAGCATTAGTGCCTACATGTTGCCCAATGTACATTTGTCTGTTGTGAGTTCATCTACAATAGTGTTTCGGCAGGTCATTCACTGGCTGGTGACATGCATGAGGGAGTGAGATGTAGAACTGTTGAGATCATATGTGAGTATCTCCAGTCAAGGCAATCTGAGTTTGCAATACCAAAGAGTGCTGTGATGTGCCATCCCATTGGGACTCTAGTAATCCCACATCTTCATGTCATAGATATTTGCGGACACACAACAACCTTCATAGGTGTATTGGCTTATAGGAATACAATCTATAAATGGCGTTTTCACCTCTACCAAGCAGGATTGTGGTTGTTCAATTGGCTATATTAAGTCTTGTCTTGTGTGAATTTGGAATATCTATCTCTCAAACGTTGGACCTCAATGTTTCAAGGTAACTGTCTAAGTTCTACGTGATACATAGCTAAACTAATTCAGTACAGCTTTCATTAGACTTGTCATGTAGTCGACATATGATGAAGTTTGGAGTCAAAAGTCTCATGAGTGTGCATTGTGCATTTGCAAAATGCAACATGATTTCTGCCACAACACATATTGATGGGGGATTGGTCTTTAAGCTGACCTCCATGGCATTGTGATGTGTCATGAGGCAAAGAGAGACGTCTGGAAATCTGGGCCTTGTGTGAACAGTGTGTAAATGTAAAAATTGTATCCATCCTATTTGTTAACATCATTTTACTACGGTATACTACAAGTACCCAAGTATGCAAGGTGAACAACTATCCTAGCATGAAAATAATGATGGAGTGTAGACAAGTCCATCAATGCATTTGGAGCAGTCTGGAATTTTGACATGAGTAGAACCAACTGTTTGCAGAATATGAAGCATGCATCCAATAGCTCATGCTAAAATTGAAGCCTATAGTGAAACCATGAAACAGGTGTGATATGTGCACTAAATAAATGTTTTCTGTTGATTTGTGATGGTCAAGTTTGGAAAAGCAGTTGCAATAAACCCATGTTACATGTCATTTCAGATTCATCCAGGGCAGGCAAAGGAGAAGGTGCCAATGTTGAGGACACAGCTGTTTACAGTGGTTCTGGATGTGACACCTCAGACACAGAGGAACCCAGTGACAAGGAGGGTGTGAGTGGTGCCATAGAGGTCAGCAGATCATCATCATCAGAGTAATCCTCCAGTGGACACTCCTGAGTTTGGCGGACCCCACTGGATTAGCCCCACCTTTATCCTTGTCTGCCACCACCAGTTCCATTGCCACCCTCCTGGTTGTCCCCAACGATTTGTCCGGCCCCGCTAATCTAAGAGGGGTGCCGTCTCTTTTGCCCCAGGTACCTCAGCCCCGGATACCCATGCTGGTCTGAGTGAGAAAACTATTGACCGCCTCAGGACCATCTCTGTGGAACAGACTGCACTCCTGAGTACCATCCAGGGGCAAGGCAACCAGCTGACCCAGATGGTAGCCTACCTGGAAGGCATTCACAGTGCAATGTCTGGCCTACATAGATTTTTTCAAGCTCTGGCCTAGTCCATCTCAGCAGCCTTCCACCCATTCCAACCTTCCACTGACCTTCTGCCCCATCCATATTCCCTAACCCCATGCTTGTCCCAAGCACACACACACACACATATGCACACTCACACTTCAACACAAGCACCACACACAAACAAAAAACACACACAAAAACACAGGTATGCAACTACTCACCAGACACACACACTCCTCACCACCCCACCACACCCTTACCTCCTCAGCTACACTAACACCCACAGACCCCTCCACCACATCCATACCCCCAGACACCACACCAATACACACAGACCCCTGCACAACACCCAACATTCACGCAGACACTACAGCAACAGCCACTGACCCCTCCAAAACACCCAGCATGTCCACAGCACACATAACCAAAAACGCAAACACTCACAGTCACCCACACAACACTCAGCAACACAACACACAGTTCATACAGCATACACCTCTCACTCCCTCTACCTCCCAAACCAAACTCCATCCCGAACACCCTACCAGTTTTTCCAGTGAAGTTGTGTCATTTATCCTTGCCCTTAGCCCTGTGATAACTGATCCCACCCTCAAAGTCCCAAAACCCTCCCGAAAACACAACCCATCCCTTCCATATCCCACTCCACCCCTAAGAAACCAGATCCGCTTACCACTAAAACTAGCCCAAAAACAGCAAAGGCAGAAAAAACCTCCCAAAGACAAACTCATCCCTACCACATCCCACTCCACCCCTGAGATACCGGATCCCCACCTCACTAAAACCAGCCTCCCCCCCAAAAAAAAACCCTCTCAAAAACAAACCCACCCCTCCCTAAACCTCAGCCTCCCCTCCCAAGTGCCATCTTCAAGGTGTCTGCTATGCCCAATGGATGCCCTATTGTGAGGAGGTTGGTAGTAAGGGCAAGTTTAGTGGCACAGCATGGTGCTGTGGCACATGTTTACGCAATGGAGTGGCCATTGGCCTTTGCTTTACATTATGTTTTGACATACTGTCATTAAAACTTTTCATACTTTAGAAGACGTTGGTCCTCCCATTGCTACTCTAACTATTTGATGTTATTGTATAGTTAGTGATGTGTGACTACAGTTGTGTTTGCTTCATCACTGATTGCTGATCCAGTTGAAGTTGTTAGTTTGATCTGACCTTGGAGCCAGTGCTGGAGTTACACAGGACAATGGGAAATGTTGGATGGATGTCTATGTTGGATGACATCCAACTGGTGCGACATTGCATTGGGTGTTATATTATATGGTAAGTATTGCTGCATGGGTTGACCACTGTCAACATCATTTAGGTTGCAGTTCTCCCTCAGATGTAGGTTGAATTTGTTTTTGATGTATTGAAGTTAGATATTTATTTATCCACACATGGTGGGTGTTTAACTGTCATACCTTTGAGGACATCTGTATGGATGTTAGACTTGGCATCTATTGGCATGTTTCCCCTGAGTTTTTGCTTTCTGACCTCCAGGTTGCTGGCTTAGTGTCTCTGCGCTCTTTCTCACTGCTGATCAGTGTTAAAGTGCAAGTGCTCCTGTTGTAAATTGTGTTATGGATTGGTGTTTCCATGATTGACATATTTGAATTACGTGTTGTTATATCCCGTATAGAGACCCTAATGTAGGCCCGTTCATACATGCCCTAAAATGGATGTATTCATATTTACCCTTATATGGTCATATTCGTACTTGCCCTATTATGGTCACAGCTGCATATGCCCTATTACGGTAATAACCATACATGCCCTATTATAGTCATGATTCCTTATATAGGCATGCTCTTTCACCTACATTGGTCCCATCCAGTACACAACGTGCTCTGAGGGCTGAACGTTATCTGCCTTGTGGTTTTGCAGGCACCAGGGTTTTCCCAAACACAGGCCCACAATGTACTCATAAATTATGCATGACTCTCTAAGAATATTCCACCTGCATAATATGTATGTACAGAGTTCACCCCTGACGTCTTCCTAAAGCCTAATAGAGGACCAATACAAACCTTGCACGAAGATCAGTGTCTTTAGGGTATAAATACACCACATCTTGCCCCGGTGAGGGAGAGGGAACCGAGACTTCCATGCTGACACACTGACCAGAGACGCTGAGGCTCCTGCATGCAGTCGCTCAAGCTGACAGTGGTCTGACACAACCCGGACGGGGTGTCCAGCTCGAGACCAGGACGGGGTCCCACACTCTCTCTATTCAGGTATGGGGGTTCGACTAAATCCTAGGAGGATTCTTGGCTCTTAGCTTCTAAGACCTACACACATATGCTAGGTACACACAGGTACATCTAGGTAGGCATCGTAGGAGTACGCGCACTTGCATAATGCTTTTATATTCATGTATCTATTCATGACTATCGCAATATGTTAGAACAATTCTATCCCTTTGCTTTTATCGTACTGCTGATAATATATCTCTGCTATTGTCTGCTGATTTCTGCAGCACATATATTTTACACTAGAATAACAACTGTTCAATAAATACTTATTGAAACGCCCGACTGTTTATTCTGTGTATCTCTCTGAGACAAACCGAATGAGTAAGCACGAATGACTGAGCGAAAGGTAGTACATTGTTTCCACGATTCTGAGGGAATCAGGGTTGTCATGTTCTAAGGTTGCCAGAAACTAATCTCTCCACGATAAGAGGAGACACTAGTGGCACTGCGAGCTAGCTAATGCAAACCAGGCTAACATATACGGTGGGGGTGCTCGGAGTCAGTCTGCCACCAAGCCCGCAGTATATGTTATCCAAACGCGCAGGTCCTGCAGGGGTACTATAGGAACTACACGACATGGTGCCCAACGTTGGTTTGGTACGAATTTAACAGTAGAATCTGAGTAGGTCCATTGTGCTATTCTCAGAGAACCTACTCACAAAACCCCAGAGACGTCTGGAGTAGGTGGGCACAAAATCCGCCGCAGCTGAGTAGTACTAGAATACTATTTATTGGCTGTTGGTTATTCAAGCTTGAAGGACATTCAGTTCCTACAATTGTGCACTTACACCCTATTTTAAGAATTCTTTAACATCCCTTCTTCCAATTAAAAATGGTGGAAGAAACAGACGAAGCAAGGAGAGTTGACACAGCCCTCTTCGGAACAGAAGACCCTGAAGATGCAATACAAATTGCACCAAATTTCAGAAGGGCAGTCACCATAAAACTTCTAGAACATGGCTTAAGAGCCAGGGGTGGTACAGTAATTTTCGTGATTGAGGCACACGAATCTAATAAAACAGAGGTGTTCTATTCGTGGGTTACATTCCAGGCAGTAAATGCAATTACAAATGTGTTTCACTACTACCTAGAAGGTGAAACACCAGCAGACTATACTCCTTTTGAGGAAGTAGAGGTCCCGCTCACTTACCAGGAGCATAATTACTGGTTTAAAGGCGCCCTACCCCATGTACGAGGAAGAGCAAGATTAGGCCCGCTCGGAGCAGCAGGAGCCACATGGCCCATATTAGCGGCATACACACCGCATCCTGACATTGACACAATGCCACAGCCAGATTTACTCGTACAACACAGAGATTTAATTAAAATCTACAGAAACCTCACACAATTTGTGATGAGGACTTTAACAGTTCAACCTGCACCTGCTGGAGCACAAGATACTCCAGTACAGGGTACAGTTAATAAAATAACTCCACAAACATTACACGCGGTAATGGGCAAAACGCCAGCAAAACGTGAACAAATCCCATTCTGGATAGCTCAGAAAATAACTCAGCTTGAAGCAGTATTCCCAAATACTACAACCAGTGATAAACACAGAATTCTAACAATCTGCTTGCCCATGGGGATCACACCACAACTAGATGATTGCACCTCTTGGGGTTCAGTTTTTGCTGCCATATATACCGAAACACTTGGTATCCCGTCAATAGCAGTAGTACCTGACATATTGAGACAGATACAAAATGAGTACGGAGCAGAACCTGCCCTTAACTTGGGGATGAAGTTGCTAAACATCTTTGAACAGGCCTCCGCAATAATACTAGCTAACATTAAGGGAGAAGCAGCATCAGTGGCGATCCACCAACGCCTAAGGGAGTTCGGTCCATAGGATCAACAACACGAACTACCCAAAATAATTGAAACTTCATATGCAGAACTTGGCAGAGACAGTCTAGGTGGGAAAGCATTAAAACCACAACTGGTGGGCAGTCCTGAAAAGGACACTACAAAGCAGACACCTACTTCTTCTAAAAAGAAGTGGGATAATAAAAAAGAACAAAAGTCTAAAGACACCAGATCGCAGTCCAAAGGTAGGTCTCCTCAACAGGATCCCTCTGAAAAGAGGTACAACCTCACGAATAGGGATAATATTAAAAAACCTGATAGGTATCAGGATACTGATACTCGTTCCTCTCGTTCCTTTCAGGGTTCATCATGAAACTCCGAGAGGGAAGGACGATCAAAGGAGCGTACAAAGTCCAGAGACACGCAACACGCTGCGGACTACGCACCTAAAAAAGAGGATAAACAAAAATCAAAACCTCAGTTCAAAAAGAAGAAGGTAGCATGTCTCAAGATCAGACATGCCCAGAATTCTGAGGACACAGCTTCTGAACGGGGAATGGGCTCTGACGATGCTAGACAGCGTGGCAGAAGTAACGATAGCTTGCCAGAACCTGAAGGAATTTCTGGTGACAGCGGAGTTGAGTGAGTATATCACGGTGGAAACACCTGATACTCGGGTAAGTGTCCCACATGAGTTACATGAGATAACACTCCGGATGAAGGGGGACAAGCCCAGAAAAGTCAGAGGTCTATTTTGGGAAAATTTGTCATCTGGGTATGACGTCCTATTAGCAGAACAAGACTGGCCGCCTGCATTCGTCATGGAGTGCCTAGGGGAGAAACTGTAATTTTTCCAGCCTTTTCCGACCTCGTTCCCATACATCTTAAACATGCATATGCGCAGGAGTGGGCGGTTGCCCTAGCTCCGGCATTGTATAAAAATCTTGCTGGTTGGGATGAGGATTCAACCCACCACGTGATCCCGTTAAAAGTTTCCCCAAATGCTCAAAGGCAATACCCTATAAAGCAGGAAGCTAAAAGACAGGTCAGGGAGATTCTAGATCAACTAGAATATCAGGGGGTGATAGAAAATTGCACTTCATCTATGAACAATCCTTTGTTCCCCGTAGCCAAACCTGACAATACATATCGTCTAGTTTCAGATTACAGACATTTAAACACCTGCACAAAGACATTTGCAGTTCAAAATGCACACAGTGCCGCATTAATGAATAACATTGTGCGGAAAAAATACAAAATGACACTTGATATCTCAAATGGATTTTTCTGCCAAAATATAGCGCCTGAAAGCAGGTATCTAACCGCATTCAGTGCGTTAGGGTCCCAACGGCAATCCCGCCGACTCCCCCAAGGGTATAAGAACTCACCAGGGTTGTTCTCAGCAAGGGTAACAGAGTTACTCCAAAATTTGGATGAAGAAGCATTGTCCTATGTGGATGATATTTATCTGACGGACGATGATTTACCAAGGCACTTGACCAGGGTGAGCACCATTATTATGGGATTCGCCGCTGAGGGCTACAAATTTAACTTTAAAAAATCAAAGATCGCCCACCTCAGTGTCCTATTTTTAGGATACAAGCTGTCAAGTGAGGGGAAAAGCCTAGCAGCTAACTCTTTAGAAAAGTGTGCGCTGCTCCAACCTCCAAAATCATTAAAGAATTTACAATCAATTCTGGGATTCCTAAATTTTGGTCGAACATACATTTTGGATTACGCAGAAAGAGTAAAACCTTTCTACGATTTAATAAAACCTGATTTTTCAGTCAGACAATGGACATAGGAACATACAAATATCCTGCGTTCCCTACAGGAAGACATGATAGATTCTAAACATTTACAGACACGTGTAAACGCACATAATTTGGTGATCCGAGTCATAGCGGGTCAATGCGGGTACACTTATTTAACCTTTAACGAAGGTGAAACAGTTCCAATCGCTAGGGGTGGGCGGAATTTGCGTAGTCGCGTTACGCAAATCTCCGCGAAATTGTTAAAAATCTCCGCGAGCACGTAGAAATTTAGCGAAGTCGCGGAATTGCTTGTCCCGCCCGTTCGCGATGTGTTTTTGCGTGCTCGCGGGGAAATATATCGCTAACTTGCCCATGCGGTCGCTAATGGGCACGGCCATCTTGTTTTTCACTTGTCCTGCCCGCTCGCGATGGTTATTTCCTGTTCCGGGTCGCGTATTGCATGCTCCCACCCGCTCGCGATGCTTATTTCCAGTTCTGGGTCGCGTATTCATGCTCCCGCCCGTTCGCGATAAGTATTTCCTGTTCGGGAACGGTCATTACATGTTCGCGACGCTTTTTGCGTGCTCGGGGGGAAATATCGCGCAAACTTGCCCATGCGGCCATCTTGTTTTTAACTCTATTGCTATGGTTCTGGGCCTGCTTTTCAATCCTCCCTCTATCTTTTCAATCCTTTGTTTCTAGAAACTTTTTTAAAATCTTTTTTATTTATTATCTATCTCTCTATTTTCCTGATTCTATATTTTGAGTTTTTTTCTACTTTTTGTGTGTTTTTCACTACTTTTTCACTCTTTTTCTATTACCTGCTTTTTAATTTCTTTTACTTACTTTTTTAATTCCTACCTTTTCTTTTCCGCCCCCACGCCTACCCAGAACCATGGCAAAGGGCCACAGGGCTCGTAGCAAGAGCCGCGACCGCCTGCCTTGCGGAAGGCGGCGCCAAAAAGGGGTGCAGGCACGGGCCTTATTCGGTGAGGCGGAGGTGGCCGCACTGGTTTTTTTTGTTCAGCGCCACCTCCCCTCAACCCTGGCAGCAGGCGGCAGGCCTGGGTCCGGGTACGGGCTCCGGGAGCATCGGCAGCGGTGGTGTAAGGTGCGTCGGGCAGTGTTTCGCTGCTCTGGTGTCCGGCGCACCAATAATCAGCTGACGCACCGGTGGTCCGATATTCTGGACCGGGAGCAGGACCTGCTGGACCTGCTAGGAGTGGAGGTCCCGGGGCTTGGTGAGTAGCTATTTAATATTACTACTTTGTGTTCTTCTGCTTTGTGTTATATATTGTGAATATTTTTTTTTTCCGACCAGCAAGAATGCTGCTGCTTACATTGCAGGTAAATTACGTTTAAAAATCTGTGATTGTTATGACACAGGCGCTCGGCGCTACTAATCTTACTTGTTTGCAACTTTGCGCTCGCTTGGCCTGATGATTATGTAAGAGTTTCCTTTAGAGAACTTAAGTTAGGTAATGCTAGAGAGACTCTAGTTCTTCCTTTGTCCTCCTGCCACTAAGAAGGGATAGTGGTGGATTGATAGATTTAGTTACTTATTAGTTGGTAATTTTTAAGTGGTGTGCGTGACGCATCCTCTGTCACGTCACGTGCTGCTGAGTGCTGCTTACCCCAGTCCTTAGTAGAACTTTTTGTAGTTTGTTTAGTGAGTGTTAATAGGCTTATATCATCACTAGCAGAACATCAGCAGCAACCAGCCAACAATTTGGTGTATGCAAAAATGTATGCATGTGTCCTCCATCTATGCATTTTTGAGGACTAAAATAAATGGAAATGCAGACTTACTGAACAATTGGCCCGTCTGGATTGGAATAGGTGGGCTAGGTCAGGTGGTAGTTAGGCTTACTAGACGGTCCGTGAATCTCGCAATACTACTAGTCGATCAGATTAGATAGGTCAATTTTATTGCAATTGTTGTTCACAAAAATGTTTTTGGAGCGTATTTTAAAATATTTTATTTGTTTCACACCAAACTTTAATTTTTGTCTCTTTCTTTATGAAATCTTACATGATCAGCACCCAGGGGCAAGAAGACGGGGTCACAGGCGGCGGGACAAGAAGATCATCAAGATGCCTCCCAGGGCCAGGACTGCTCCTCTACCGAGGGCTCTGCTGCTGGCCCCAGTAAGTCCTCCAGTGCTTAATATTAATAATTATATTTTCCTAACTTTTCCTGCACCTTATTTTTTCCGAACTATTATTTCGGTATCCTAATTCTATTTTTTACAAATTCTTCTTTGATCTTTACTATCTGTTTCTAAATTCTTGTTATCCCTGCCTCTAACTGCGTCTGCTATGACTCTCTGTACTACTACTATTAGTCTGTCTGTAGCTAAGCTTGCCCAGTTGGCCACTCTTTATTTAAAATATTTTAAATAAAACTCAGATTCACCAATAGCTCTAGCCATGGAGTCCAGTCCTTTGGGTTGTCCTCTTCTACTACTTCTAGTCTTCTTAATCTTGAGGCTTTTCGACAATTCCCACCAAGAAAATGCCCAACCACATTTTACTATTTTTGATAGGATAGGACATACTACTACTGTTGTAGGGCTTCTGCACATACAGAACTTTGCACAAGAAAATAGGACGTTGGTGATGGGAGGTTGCACCTTCCTCACACCTCAATCAGAAGCCACCACAATCCCCTGACCGACTAGTTATAGTGTCTCATTAAGTCTCCGAAACCCCCCCAAGATACCCAATGAGTAGACAACCCAGAACATAACACTCCCGACCTCTGTCGCGGAAGCAATGCACACCCTTTCGCTCACTCATTCGTGTAAGTCCACACCAAATACCACCGAGTCTATGTAAGTTCAAAAGGTTTATTTTCAACTGACAAGCTCTGTACGTTGTTCTATAATGCAGCAGCAACAGCAAAATGCATAAGATTAAAACAATAAACATTGTTACACTTAGTTACACTTACAACTACAAGTCTATAGAAGACAAAAGGCGAAATCATGATAACTGAACAGTGGTGGAAGAACCACCCTCCCCTTGGTAGGAATATAATTTATAGAAAATTATAAATGGAGATCTGAGAATTCTGGGGACCCCTCACCTTAGAAGAACCTAGTACTGGTTACATCATAAGCTCTGCAAAGCTCTGGTTCGTATAAGGGAATCTTCCGTCTGTTATGAGAAAAATGGTGCGCGTTAGTATAGTGCAAGCATTTCTCAGTCGTGCCAAAAGTGTAGTATTTTTATGGATAAGCAATATGGACTAACACCAGAACTCCATAACAAAGTGGCTTGTTTTTCGACCTTGTACGCAGCGCTCAGACAGTAGCAGTATGAGCTCATGTGGGCTCAAAGGCGTCTTACACAACAAGCTGCGAGGTAACTTCCGCAAAAATAAAAGACACAAAGCTAAAATGGTTGCATGGCTCGGGGTAACTTAGCAAAGACTAGAATGACCGTAGGGACCATATAACACTACTAGTGTCTACTCTACTACCTGATTTGTACTAGTGATGTATGTTGTATATGTATTATGTATGTATTAACTTTTTTTTCAATCTTGATAGTGAAAAATAGGGGAGGTGTATATGGCATCTGAAAAATGTGTAATGTTTTTCTAGGCGTACTACCGACCACCAGTACCGGGGCCAGCGGCGAAGGTGACGCGGCCGCTGTGGGTGCAGGAGATGCGGCAGTTGCAGGAGGAGCTGCAGGGGGTGAGCCAGCAGCAGTGGCGGGTGGTGGTAAGTTATATTCCTAATCCTTACTTATTGACATTACACTCGCTGCAAGGGTGTAATGTATACTGTACTGTTGAGACTTAAGTAAGAAGTTGTTGTGAACGGTTGAAGAAGACACCCTTTACTTAGCATTAGCAATAGCATTAGCGACGGGAGTGTACTGTTGAGTAACCAATGGCCTCTTCTATCGGACTTCAACTCAGCTGTGAAAGTTTTATGGAGAAGACTAAAAGTCAGATCAGATGACCTTGATGGATGGGTTGAATGAAAAGGGAAAGAAGTGTGGAAGGAGGAAGGACGGGTGAGATTTAATATTTATGACTGGCAGAGAAGGTTACGTGGGATGCATGCATAGGTGTCTGATAGGAATCAGATGCATGGATGGTGGAATGCCTGAAAATCCCACAAATGTTAGAGGCCGAGGTAGTGGGAGGATAGATACATACCACAAATGTTATGTACTGTGCTTGCTAGTGCTACTGTGCCACTATGTGTAGAATTAATTTGTCTTACTGCTTTGCTAAGAGTATATTTTACAATAGTCTTGTTTTTTCTTCTTGATATAGCTACTCCTTCCAAAGTGAAAGTCGACAGGAAGGAGTTGGCAGCCAAGGCCCGGCGCCGGAAGCTGGAGGCCATACAAGCTGAATACCGGCGGCTGGTGGTTCTAAAGGAGGAGGAGGAGGAGGCGGCACTGGCTGCAGCCTCCTCCAATGCCCCGGGCGCCAGCCACCCCCCTCCAGTGTTACAACGCCACCGTCTGGCAGCGGCCCGCCGCCACACTACATTACGCACTGCTGCCCCCCCCACCTGTGGATGCATTTGCCGCGCACTGAAGCGGCACGTGGCCCGTCTAGAGGAGCGCATTCGTGTCCTGGAGAGGCGAGCCCGCTGAGACCCCGTTTATTTATTGCCCCTTTTTTATTGCTTATTTTGGTGGGTGGGAATCGGGCGTTGGGGTTTTCACTTTTGGACAATTGGACATTTCATTTGTTGGACTTTTTCGTTGCGGGAAATGGCCATTGTTGGGGTTAGGGAGAGGGGTGGGTCAGGTGTTGTGGGATTTTTTTTACATAGTTTATTTTTGTTAGGGTATTAAATTATATATTTATACTTTATATACGATGTTGTTAATGTTTTGTGGGTGGGGTTACTGTTTTACGTCACACTGTTTCCTTGCTGGTGCAGGGCCACAGCCAGTGTTTGATTTAAATAATTGGCTGAGTTACTAAGACACAAACAGACAGATGCGGTACCCCTCACTGAGGGACTTGTCCTACTAGTACTGTCAATCTCTCCTCCTAGTCTATGCATTCTGCAACTGGACTCAAAGGGGTGTGTGAAATAGAATTAATGAAAAAATGTCCATTATTAATTATGCCTCCCCAAAACTTCTTCTCTTACCTGTGCTTGATGTTTAACTTGGGCACAGCGATGGCTGCATGGTGATGATGGTTTTCTTTCCCAACATGCCATGGTTGTGGTGGTAGTAGTAGTAGACCCTGGCAGTAGCATTTGCAAAAAAAAGAAAATGAGACAGTTAGTCGCCTGAGAGAGACTGTGGGAGGAGTAGTAGAACGAAGTACAGTACGGAACTTACTGCCAAACAATAATATGCCAAAATACAATAAAACATAATGGTGGCGGGGATAGCCTAGTACATAGAGTTACAAACTCTAGCTGTGTCGCGTCACTCGACTAGGCCTACAGTACACTCGACACAAGCGTAACCGTTAGTGCTGTGTAGGAGGATGACAACAAATCCAATCGATGCCGGCAATTAATGCTGATGGATTAGGTTCCTTTGGTAAAAAAATTATCTCGCAAATATACTGCTCATGGGTGGCCAAGCAGAAGAAGATCCTCGCCCTGCCTTGAAATTGAATTAGTGTTGCTTTTGCCACATCCGCCCCAGCAAGCGTGTGATACATTATTGGTGTACATTTAATTTAGTCACACCTCAATAAGTCACACAGGGAAGAGGGTTAGGGTTTGAAGAATGGTTGGGAAGGGGGGTTTTGGGAAAGGTTTGACAAAGAAAAACAGTACGCATGGACAACAACAAAACACAATCTTGGCAGACAACCATATCCATAAATCTGTTAAGGGAGAAAAAGGAAATGCATGCATGTTGATGATAACTTGATGGTTAATGATAAGTAGTACTTACTAACTACTACTAGACAATTAGACAGTACAGGGCAGCAGTATATTATGCAATTTGCCTTGCCTGTCTGCCCTCCGAGAGACCCGAATTACATACAGTTTCTGTTCTATTGTACCGGCCCGGGCTTAAAGATAGCAAAGAAAATTCAAAAATAGCTGTAGGGATGAATTGAATTAGAAGCAGAGAGCAAACATAACAACAACACACAGTAGTAATGATTGAAGACAAAAAATTAATCAAATTTAAAAGATGATGAAAGTTGATACTGTTACTGTATGTTATCCTGGTCAAAATGGGGAGTTGCATCTCAGCATTCCTCTTGGTCCTCCCTTCCATGGACGCTCCGGCCATCAATCTTGGGTGACGCCACTGCCTGCCTGGCAGATGTAGATTCATTGGTAAGGTAAGTGAGAGTTGTTTTTCTCAGTATAGCACAGGGTAAGGGCCGGCCTGTAATTGTAGATGGGAAAACAAAAGGGATATTGAAAAATCAAGTAGAAAAAAAATGCATAAATTACGGTGGAGTGCAACAAGAACACTTTCAGAGGCGGCATGGATACATCATGTCTACTCTAGTCTGTTTCCAGCATTAACCTCCAACAACAACAGGACAGAGCAGGCCCACGGCACCCGTGACCCATCCTCCATTTAGCGTACATTTTTTGACAGAGGCAGACAAAGCAGATATACAGCAACATAGCATTTTACAAATTAAGTGACTAAATCAATGCCCCGCTGTCAGTCATACCACCACACTCGACTCCACCTCTACACAGACATGTAGGTCTGCAGTGGTTGTTGTTGACTTGGTTACCTTTTATGGCACTCATGAAACGCCCTGAGTTATTCCATCAATCATCTCGGATCGTACAGAGTGACTGCGAAGATATTATGTCACTGTGGTCATCATCATGGTGTGTTGTCCAACTCAGTGTGCAGTGTACAGATTGAGTCCCCTTTCCATATTCAAAATGCAATGGATCGGCCTGCAGTAGAAGTAGAAATTTGTTATTAAAAAACAAGAATGGAAACAAACATTGCATTGAGTTACTTTTAGTGTGTAGATTAGATAATAGTACACAATGAATTAACTTCATGCACTACAAACAACAACAACACAAATCACTCATTCAGCGTCCAATGCATGTCTTCATTCATTACCTGTTCCTTCTCATCTTCAGTTAATGAGCAGTCTGTATCGGCTCGGAAAGGAGGATAGCTATAGTAGTCATCATCATGTTCCACTTCATTTGGAGAGACTCAACGAGGCAAGATTTTAGTTTTTCTTCGATTATGCTACATCCAATCATCATCTGGCTTGAGGGCAATAGATTTAGGTCGATTCAGGAGGATGGAGGAGCAGGACTCGGAGGAGTGGACTGAAGTGAAATGCAGACAGCTGAAACTCATATATGGCAATAAAAGACGAAGACGGTGGTGATGGATTTGAAGTTTCCAACCAGAAAGACAGACACACAAATAAAAGTAAATAAGGGAGAACAACAGTAAGAAGTGGAAGCCTAGTTGTCAGGGAAGTATAGCTCGTCCTCAAACTCTGGGGGTTCAACCAGAAGTAGGTAATCAGCATCTAACACGCTACTTCCGTCACCTGAGCCGCTGTCCTCATCTTCCTGCGTTGATTCATGTATTGTGTAATTCAGTGGTATAAATTGCTGATTCATTTTGATCATGGTTAACCTCTTCACGTTTTTTGGTGAGAGACTGGTCCTTTTCACTGTTACAATGGAACCAGCAGCACTGAAAACACGTTCAGAAGAGACATTTGCGTCAGGACAAGCCAGATAGTTTATCGCCAGCCTGCTGAGCACTGGCCATTGGCCCCTTTTGCCATACCAATACCGCAATGGGTTTTGATCAATGTAGACCTCTGTTGGGTCATCCAGGTAGGCCTGGACCATCCGGTCAATGTTCAGGGGTGCTACACTTTGTTCGGCCTCTTTTGTCTTTGCATCAGCACTGGACCTAGCAAGTCCTTGCTGTAAATACCAATCCTGTGCCGTTTTTACTGGGGCTGATGATCCGGTTCTTGCTGTTGTCGATAGTGTTGGTGTTGGTGACAGCTGTGAACCAAATGCACTGCCCTCAGGCTCTGAAGTTGAACTTGACGCCGGATGCCCTGCTGCAGTACTTGACGTGGGTTTGAGGCCCTTATTTACCAGCCGTTCCTTTTCCAATTTACTGGCTGACTCAGCTATCCAAGTTTTGTACTGGGCAACATCCACTTCTGAAAAAGGGAGTAATGTCTTACTGTTCAGTGCCGATTTGTACAGTGGATCCAGAATTGTGGCACAAATGTAATGTTCTTGTGACAAAATCTTAGTTTGCACCCTTGCATTTTCAGTTAAGCGACATGATAAGCTCTCCACCAACTCATATGCTTCTTTTTTTTCCTCCACACCTAAGTACGCTTCAGACACCTCCTTCAGCTGTTGCTCTAGCATGTGCAACAATGGGATAGCTTGGCCCATAGTACAGTCCTCCTTGCTGACTTCACGTGTGAAGACCTCGAAAGGAAGAAGCATCTCTGTAAGAGATTTAACTAGGCACCATTGGTCCATCTGAAGGGTCATGCCTTTCACAGTAGCATCCGCCCTTCGCATGACATATTCATTGATTGGTCTGTACTGCTCAAACAGACGGTCAAGCATGTAATACGTTGAGTTCCAACGTGTTGCCACCTCCTGGATGAGTGCTTTGACTGGCATTCTATAGTAACGTTGAATGATCCTCAGCTGCTTCCGGGCTTTAAAAGAATGGCTGAAATGAGTGCATATTCTGCGGCAGGTGGTCAGTAAGTTGCTGACTATGGGTTCTTTTTTCAGAAAGTCTTGAACTATAATGCTAATGCAGTGCGCCAAACACGGGACCCTGAAATAGGCACCAACCTGCATGGCCTTAAGTATATTACTGCCATTATCAGTGGCAACAAAACCAATGTTAAGCCCTCTTGGGCGCAGCCATTCAAAGACCTTGCTGTTAAACTCTTCCAAAATGTTTGCAGGAGTATGAGATTTCTCCATGGCCAACATGGCTACAGTTGCATGTTTCCGAGAAGCATTCAAAATCTCAGCTGTGTCAACAGCACCTACTTCAGATAGCTTTTCTCTAATCCCCATAAAAGAGACCCAGTGTGCAGTGATGCACATGTAATCAGTGGCTTGGCAACTGGTCCACATGTCTGTTGTCAGGTGGATTTTGTGAACAGCACTCTGCTGCAAAGCTTGTCCAAACAATTCCAGCACATTGTGATGTAGTGCTGGAACAGCAACTCGGGCGAAATAGGACCGGCTGGGAACCTTCCATTTAGGGCAGATGGCTGACACAAATTCAAGGAAACCCACCCCTTCCACAAATGAAAAAGGGAGAAGGTCCAGCGCTAACATTTTAGCCAGCTTCGCATTGTACAACCGTGCCGTTGGGTGGTTGCGTTGGTACTGCCCCTCCGACCTAAGCATGCTGTCAATGGTAGGCTGGAATATTTTCCTTTGTGGTGCACCTTTCTTCTTGAACCCAGCTAGGCTCAACGACGCCGCACTTTTGCTCATTGCAGTGCCCAGTTGCCTTGGTGTCTCAGGCTGACTCTTAGTACGGTGCCACTGAGATGTTGCTGAGGATGTGGGTGTTACCACTACACTGCTGGGGGTAGGGCTAGAAATGTCTCCCTCTTGTTGACCTTCCACCGCGATCATATCTTCCCCTACTTCTTCATCCCCAACAACAGCAATGGGTCCAGTTTTACTTTTTTCTAAGTGAAGTAGGTGAGCCTCCCACTTGATACTGTGGTGTTTTTTGAGATGACTTGTTTGTCCTCCGGTACCATAGTTTGTACCAAGCTTACCCCGCCTAACAGCCTGCCGACAAATTGAGCATATAGCAATGTTCTCCTCCTTACTGCTAACCGAAAAGAAGGCCTAAATGGCAAAAGCAGCACACTTATAACTCCCACCAGAAATGGCCACCAGCCACATGGACACTCACAAATCACAAGCAACAAGCATGAGGCCTGGAAAACAATGTACTGAAAACAGGCCTATGATAGCCAGGCAAAGGCTGCATGCTAAACCACATTGCTTTGCCTGTAATGTAATAAAATGCAAAAACGAAAATCCACAGGGCTAAACAAGGCCTGCAACACACCACACACAACTAAGGCATGTATTTAACACACAGCTCAAAAAACTGAAATACACCCAAAAATACACATTTTGCAATTCAATCCAAAGCCATCCATGTGCCCTAAATGATGTTTAAATTCAACAGGACACACAGAAACAGTTGTTTCATGCACCCCTGACTACCTCTGCGCCTACTGGATGAAAGGCCTGTTGGCAGACTAGGCCACAAAGGAAACACATGCAGGCCTATATGGCAAAAGCAGCACACTTATAACTCCCACCAGAAATGGCTACCAGCCACATGGACACTCACAAATCACAAGCAACAAGCAGGAGGCCTGGAAAACAATGTACTGAAAACAGGCCTATAATAGCCAGACAAAGGCTGGATGCTAAACCACACTGCTGTCTGCTTTGCCTGTAATGCAATAAAATGTAAAAATGAAAATCCACAGGGCTAAACAAGGCCTGCAGCACACCACACACAACTAAGGCATGTATTTAACACACAGCCCAAAAAACTGAAATACACCCAAAAATACACATTTTGCAATTCAATCCAATGCCATCCATGCCCCCTAAATGATGTTTAAATTCAACAGAACACACAGAAACAGTTGTTTCATGCACCCCTGACTACCTCTGTGCCTACTGGATGAAAGGCCTGTTGGCAGACTAGGCCACAAGCTTGCAGGACTATGGATAAAAGCACACTACTGGGCTTCAAAATGGCCAGGCCCACAACAACAAGAAACTGAAGACAGACAATGCAGGCCTATGGCAAAAAGCACACTGCCTGGCTTCAAAATGGCCACCAGCCTCATGGCCAGGCCCACAACAACAAGAAACTGAAGACGGACAATGCAGGCCTATGGCAAAAAGCACACTGCCTGGCTTCAAAATGGCCGCCAGCCTCATGGCCAGGCCCACAACAACAAGAAACTGAAGATGGACAATGCAGGCATATGGCAAAAAGCACACTGCCTGGCTTCAAAATGGCCACCAGCCTCATGGCCAGGCCCACAACAACAAGAAACTGAAGACGGACAAATGCAGGCCTATGGCAAAAAGCACACTGCCTTGCTTCAAAATGGATGCCAGCCTCATGGCCAGGACCACAACAAGAAGCCTAGGCCACAAAGGAAACACATGCAGGCCTATATGGCAAAAGCAGCACACTTATAACTCCCACCAGAAATGGCTACCAGCCACATGGACACTCACAAATCACAAGCAACAAGCAGGAGGCCTGGAAAACAATGTACTGAAAACAGGCCTATAATAGCCAGGCAAAGGCTGCATGCTAAACCACACTGCTTTGCCTGTAATGCAATAAAATGCAAAAACGAAAATCCACAGGGCTAAACAAGGCCTGCAGCACACCACACACAACTAACGCATGTATTTAACACACAGCCCCAAAAACTGAAATACACCCAAAAATACACATTTTGCAATTCAATCCAATGCCATCCATGCCCCCTAAATGATGTTTGAAATTAATAAATACATCACACAGCAAAGGAACAGTTGTTTCATCATGTTTCATCATGCACCCACCCATGACTAGCTCTGGGCCTACTAGTGGCTACCCACAACTATTTATTTTTAAAAATGATGAAAAGTACAAAAATTGTAGTTGCAGCAACTGCAATGCCCCAATCAAACAACACCAACTTACTTGTAAAATCTCAAATCTAAAAATCCTCAAATCCAATGATAATGATGCAGCAGACACAAAGAGTGATCCTTCCAGCTCAAATCCAAGTGAAAAATGAACAGGAGATGGACAAAGCACTGGGAGGAGCCTGCTGGACAGGAACAGGAAGTAGGAGACTCTGTGGTACTTCCTCCCTCTCCCCCAAAAAACTTTGACAAAAAAGGACAGCCAAATATCAATCTGAGGTTTTTTTTCATCCAAATCATCAGTTTATAGAAGGTTTTTATGCTGCTCGCGATATTATTCTTCTCCAGATTGAAAATTTGGCGTGTTCGGGATCGCGAGCTTTACCAACATTCCGCCGGATGTCCGATGGCGCGCCCGAATGACGTGTTCGCGATCGCAATCTCTCTCGCGGTGCACGATGGCGCGGCGAATGACGTGTTCGCGATCGCACACTCTCGCGTTGTCCGATGGCGCGGCGAATGACGTGTTCGCGATCGCAATCTCTGTCGCGGTGCACGATGGCGCGGCGAATGACGTGTTCGCGATCGCACACTCTCGCGTTGTCCGATGGCGCGGCAAATAACGTGTTCGCGATCGCAAACTCTCGCGGGATCGCGCGGCCGGCTACCAAAATCTCGTGGCGCACCCGAACGGATAGGAAAACCCGTCGGCGAACGCAGGAATCCCGGTAAGTCGCTATCGCGCGCGCTAGAACGCATTTTTAAAGCGCGAACAAGAAAATAATTCCGCTACGCCGCGGATCGCGGAATTGTTGGCAATTCCGCGTTCTCCGCGGAACGCGAAATTGCCTAAATTCCGCAAATTCCGCGAGCGGAGCGGAATTTGATGCCCGGGGCTACCAATCGCATACAAATCACACCTGTACACAAACGCAGATCTGCGTTTCACTTCAACTGAAAAAATCAGTTGAAGACGGCAGTTCAGACCGCTGTAGCAAGAGAAAGAGCTCTGGTTCAGGGAAAACGCATAATTGTTGTGACCCCAGTACCAGCTTTAGAAGCTGTTACAAAAACTAGCATTCCAAATGCTAAAGCCTTACATCCAAGATGGATACAATGAGCTAATTCTCTTACTGCAACAGATGTTGAATACAGATTTGATCCAAGTTTAAAAACTCAAGCATTCCTGCAATACGAACAAGAATATCCTCTACCAAATGAAATTTTGCCTCTCGATCAGTATGAATATTTTATTTACACTGACGGTTCTGCTCAACCAGCCACAGGAAGCAAGCAAGCTTACAGCGCGGCATGTGCAATCGTTAAAGGACGCATGCGTGATGGCAAGTTCCATCCAAGCTGTACTAAAACGCAATTTCTAGGAGACTGCACGGCTCAGTTGGCAGAACTCAAAGCGCTAATACTGGCACTTATAAATACGGATCACGAATTCCCCACATTAATTGTGTGTGATTCCTTTTACTGTGTACAGTCATACAATGAATATTTACATCATTGGAACAAAACGGGTTTAAAGATGCAAAAGGTGGCACAATTAAGCATAAAATGCTATGGGAACAGGTAGTGGAGTTGAGAAACGAACTACCAAGGGCTCACGTGATACATACACTGAGTCATCAGCATGATGGCATTCACGTTGAAGGGAATTAATTGGCTGATGAAGCCGCAAAGGGGGCTGTTCGCACAGCCGCCGTAGCTGCAGTTACTCGTTCAAAAATGACGATAGACGGCGAGATAATGGTAGCTGTCAATGCTTCGCGCAAAGGCAGCACAGCAGTACCAAAGAAATTTCCACTTAAGTACTCCTACAAGTTAGATGCACAAAACATTCCATATGCTCAGATTCCTGGAGTGGGGGATAGAGTAACACCAAATATGGATCGTAGGCAGAGCTTAATTCTAGCAGCACACGAGGGTTTGGGTTCTGCACACACAGGCGTCACAGCAACTATTTCTTTACTGAAACAGCGCTACTGGTGGCCAGGGTTAACAAAGCAGACTAAAGACTATGTCTTGAAATGCGACATCTGCCAGCAGATGAAAGGTTCCACCGTAACACGCCCAGCACAGACACCATTGCTGAAATCAGACAAACCTCTTGCATGTGTTTATTTGGACCACTGCGGACCCCTACAATCTGATGGGTCAAAGAAATATATCATGGTTGCAGTGGATTCCTGCTCTATATTCCTATGGGTTTGGCCTCAGCGCTTGGCAGACGCTCGAACTGTTATAAATGATTTGCGAGTCTTTATCGGCACATACGCAGTTGGCACGTTACATTCTGACCGTGGTCCGGCGTTTAGCTCTCGGGCTTACAAAGAGGACATGGAAGGAATGGGCGTAGCATTGTGGTACTCCTCTCCGTACCATCCAGAGGGAAATTCTGTTGTGGAGAGGAAAAACCGAGACTTAAAGCAAACTTTAACAGCTAGGGTATTAGGCAGGGGCGGTAGATGGGTCGATCACCTTTATGGGGTACAGCGCGCGCTTAACAACCAGACAAGAAGCTCTCTAGGAGGTGTCACTCCTTACGAGGTCCTATTTGGGACGAGAATGTGGGTACCTGATCTTGATTGTGAAGGTGCAGTGGCGGATGAAAAACCATTTGATATCCATGATCGTTTGGCTGTTTTACAGGATCTAAATGTATCCAGGACACAACAAAGTAACGTGCTCCAGAAACAGACCGCCACTGAGGAAGTCAAGGCAGTAACGGCAAGACCTATCTGGATCCCAAAGATCGGGGATCTGGTCAGAGAGAAGATTGCTGACAAGAAAGAATTTGGGCCATCCTACAGGAAGCCTGTACCGGTCCTTGCAATCTATGGCACAAAAACAGTACTGTTGCCGCCTCTTGCCGGGAAAAAGGAGAAAAGATTTGTCTCAATTGACTTAATCAAACCACACTATGTGGCCGATACTAAACAGAAGGCCTCGTGGACTCCACAGTAGCAGACGCCCTCCTCTCGCTACAATCCAAGAAGTTCAAACAGAAAGACTCATCACGTTTGAAGAGCCACCTGTACGGAATGAAGGACTAAGCAACGATGCTATGGAACTCGTTCCACTTCAACAAGAAATTCATCTCCAAAATGAAAATCAACTTAACAACCAAGTTGCAATCAGACCTCATACAGACATCTACATCAACGTGCCTCGTCAAGAGCAAAATCCGATTTCAACAAATCCCGATGCAATTCCAACAATTGATCGAACTGCTTCTGGCTATTTCATGAACTTTGATACGTTTTCACTGGACCCAAGCGAGCCAGAAACGACGCCAGCCAAAACATCACTCAAGCAAAAACTCACAGATTTTTTGATCTTTTTCAGAAAGACTTACCTAGTGTCACCTTGGATTGAACTGTGGTATATCACTGGGATTTTATTTTTCATTTTCTGGCTAGGTTTAATTATAACTTTTAGTATGTTTATTAATGGACGATACCTCCAACCAAGCTCTACAGCCCAAAGAGTCAATTTGATTTTAAAACCACACCAGTCTTCACATCGTGAACCAAGAGACTTGTCTTCAGTGAACATTACAGCAGTTCCTATACCGGACTGTATAGTATGGGACAAAATTGATTATGATATATTGGGTCCGACTGAACTTTTAAAACTAAAACATGTATTTAAAATTTCTTTAAGTGATATCATTACCTCCAGTGCATATTCTGATGATTGGGACACTGAAACTGTTAATGCTATGATGTCTGACTTAGAAAAAACTGCTGCATTTCCAAACAATGAAATGTTAGAAGGTACTTCAGACTATGATACATTGTACTCTTACCAACAATTTGGTGATCATTTCTTACACAAATCTATAACACCTAGAAATGTATTTGAGTACCACCAGTGGGAACATTGCCCAACACCACCAAAAGGTAGTTCACAAGCGTTTGCACAGAAATTCGCATATTTCTCAGGGTACAACACATCTGACCCAACGTCATTCTATTACAAAGTGACGAAAACACCAGCTCAGAAACTTATGTTAACTAACACCAAACATATTTACTCTGGATCCTTCCTGAACAAACTGTCTGAACAGGGTTTCGACCTATGGAAATACACGATAGATTCAAAATCAATCTGGGGTTCGAGGGACTGGCAAATCCAGGGAATAGAAGCACTTTTTAGAGCATGCATCATTCCGCAGCAGATGCTATTTCTGAACGAAACTGTGCAACAAACATCCTGTCTTGGATTAGCCAAAGGCAAGGAAATGAACACACCAGGGTTTCCAACACCATCACAGATGGGTGGGGGGCAGAATTCAACTAAACATGGGGTGAGATTAGATGACATTTTCCAGTACAACAGATCAGATCCTGATTGGACAGAATGGCTGGTTTGGCCCATTGACACAAACATCTGTCAACAGAGATTTATGAATACAACCGAAGGGTTGAGTATCCATATGCCAGATCCACGCTATGTACAGAGACAACACCCGGGGGTAGTGACATCCTATAGTGTTGGGAAGTTGTGCCTTGCTTGGCTAGAGACCTCAACACTCACAGAAGTAAAACACCACTTGACCTTACTAACACCTGACATGGATCTTAGATATTTTCTACTAGGACCCAGGAAACATCGTCAGAAACGTTTCATATATGCAGGCCTTTATGCCTACTATAATGAGAACTGGAAAATATCCCAACAAGAGGCCGCAGAGAGGATACGGGAAATAGACCGTATTAACTTAGAGAAGGCATTAGCTGTAGTGGATAATGGGTTAACAACTTTGACCTCCAGGATTTACTCCTTAGGCAACATTGTGTCTTCGGCGATCGACATACTAGAACAAGATTTAGCCTTGTTACAGCACGGGCAGTCTCAACTACGTTCTATTATGATGTTGAGCTGGACGCTACAATCTTTGCGTGCAGGCTATGTGCCCTGGCGTTTTATAAACAGCACGTCTCTGTTTTCAGAATACAATCTAACTGATAAACAGACAGAAATGGCACAAAGGGGAGCCAAATACACAATGCTGTGTATTGAGAAACTGGAAACGTTACCATTCACTGTAGC
Source organism: Calotriton arnoldi (assembly GCA_963921515.1). NCBI lineage: Eukaryota > Metazoa > Chordata > Amphibia > Caudata > Salamandridae > Calotriton > Calotriton arnoldi. The sequence continues at coordinate 304,489 of CAWUFW010004172.1, forward strand.
CGAATCACCATCAACTGAATGGTTAATCCATGGCCAAATCACTCTACCGGTCACAACTTTTCAGTTTCAATATTGCCTTGAGCAAAGGGAGGCAGGCAGATATGAAAAATTGGGTAAGGGATACATCAAGGAAACTTGGGAGTTACCCTATAGATACCGATGCCGGAATGGGGATCGAGAAGTGTATCTGAGTGGTACAAACTGCAAGAACGCTTTAAGCGGTTCTCTCATGTGTCAGGATATTTCTCTACATGGAGCCTGCAATGGTTCAGCGGCGAACCTATCTTGTCACATGTCAGGGACCCCAGCGGCCATGATCACGCCGGTTTTCCAGCTGCTCTCGAATGGGAGTTACTTAATGCTAAATGATCATGGTTGTTGTGGGATGCTTCCGGGCGTCGCATATCTAGTAACTGTTAACTCCAGGGTTACTTGCTGTATGCAAGTATTGTTTCCGCCACTGAACACCGTCAGGGAGGCGCCGCTATGGCCTTCGCTGAATGTTTCTTTCATATAATTTGATACTCTGAGCAGATTGAAAGCCATGCTTTTACAGCAAACTGTGCCCTTAACCTCCGCTCGAGAAACCTATGAACTTCAAGTTGCAAGGACCTCGACTGAGATACAGGCACTCATACGTACAAACTGCCCCATTCATTTCGCAGAAATGGTTAGTCGTATCTTTAACATGTCTGATACGAGCGGTATTGTACACCTATTTAAAACCATAGGGTCAGGACTGTTAAGCACCTTTCAGACAGTCCTCGGAGTAATCCCAAATTTTATACACTCCGTATTGGGAAGCATATTTGGAGGATTCCCGCTCATCCTTTTCCTAATTGCTGGAATCCTGATTATAATACTGCTGCTACGCAATGGACGGCCCAATTCCAGAAGGGTTGTTGAACACACTGCTGGAACGGAAGTACCGTGAACGCATGGTACAACTTCTGTGCCTGCCTTGCCTACGAGAACTCAATGCCTCCTCGTTTAGACCAGTCTGGGTAGACTGCATCTTACCTGTTCTTCGATGCCTGTTCTGCGGAGAAGAATGCTCGTTGGATTTATGTCTAACATTTTCATCAGACGCGCCTCCGTACATGGATGCAATGCTGGACCCTATAAAGGCCCACGCTCTGCGTTGTCCCCAGCGGCTTCCGATTCTGATGAACGCATTCCTTGAGAATCCACAGGTACCATTTGCTCCTGCTGGGTTAGGCGACTCCTCCACAGGCACACAGGTTTCAACTGCTGCACCAGATGCCGCAGTTCCGACTGACAAATGTCTCAAATATATATATATGATTCAATTTATATAAAAACAAGTGAGTAGACAGAAATTTGTGTTGCTCTCTGGATTATTTGTTATGTTTTTTAACTTGTCTGGACAACTGTTAATAACAAAAATAATATATCAATACTAGGCGTTCTTAGAAGCAATAATTGAACAAACCCGACAGAACCATTGTTTTTGTTTTTGATCCATACCCAGGTTCTGAGGGACACAGGGTCGCCCCATTATTGTCTAACTGCAGTTCCGACTGATGGCAGTGCTACATTCCATCTATGTGCGATTGATGTTCTATGCGAGGCATTGGATTTGTCTACTGCTGCGGCTGACTCTGATATGGATGTACTTTTCAGCCCGGACGCTTAATCTCGAATTGGCTCATCGCGTCCAGGTAAAGAATTCGGCTTTTGCTCGTTTCAAAATAAACGATCTAAATTTGGAACTTTGCTTACAAATTGACACTGTCACTTGCAGAAAGCATGGCCTTCTCCAGCTTATAGTGATACAACGTTATGAAGAGACAGTGATTGACTTTTAAACGTGGCAACTAGAAATAGCTGAATTTTAACACTTTTATATATTTTTTTAACATCTTTTAAACGAGTTAAATTTAAACATATTTTTAAAATCGATAAAAACATGAGGCTGCATTCAGAGTAGTGGGAGGAGTTGTCACTAACACCTGACTAGGCCTGGTCTGCATTTAGAGTGGTGGGAGGAGATTTCCCTTGCACCTGAATAGGCCCTGTCTGCCTTGGACAATGCTGTCTCCACCTCCTGCTGGGAAGCTGGGCCAAAGAGGACCAAACTGGTTGGACTAAGCACAGACACTCTCTGCCTGAGAAGACAAAGGGATTTGGAGTATAAATATAGGGGCCCAGACCCCAGAACTTTAGAACTCTTTTGGACCAAGAAGACTGCCAAGAAGAAGAGCTGGAGAAGCTGTGAGGAGGAACTACCACTTTGCTGAGTGCTTTGCTGTGTTGGCCTGCAGTGGCTGCTTCTGTCTTGGGCAGTGAAAGGACTGGACTGAACTTTCTGCAACTTCTTTCTTTGAGTATCTCCAAGGGCTTGAGGTAGAGCTTGCCCCCTGTTCAAGAAGTCTCAGGAACAGCAAAGACTTCAAGTTCTTGTGCCTTCAGCACTGGGGACTGTGTGTTTTGTGCTGCAACAGAAGAAAAAGCAACCCGACGCTGTCTATGATGCCGCTGCCGAGTCCGTGTCCTGAAGGCACAGCAGGGGGCACCGCCGCAACGCCGCACCGTGACCCTGGTCTCACCGACGATGCCATCTGATGCCGCCACCGAGCCGCTGCTCGCACTGCGACCTGTGGGCCCCGCACTTCGCAGCCTCACTTTACGACACCGCCTTGGTATCCCCGACGATGACGCTCCCCGCCGAAATTGACTCCGCTGCTTGCACCGTGGTTTGAGGGCACCGCTCATAATTTACATGACGCACCATCTGAATCCAGCACCGCAGCCTTGGCCTACAGACGCCGGCGCCATCGACTCCAGTTCGTCAGCCGATGACAGCACTTCAGCAACGATGACACTGCTGCCGGCACCGTGGCCTGCCAGCACTGCGACGAGCACTGCATCACTTCGCACCGTGACCCTGGCCTCACTGACAATGCCATTTGACGCTGCCACCGAGCCGCTGCTCGCACCGCAACCTGAGGGCATCACACATCACACAGCTGCACTTCGCACCGCAGCACTCGACGCCTGCCCATACCAGCGCTCCTGACTTCAACCGCGAGGAGTTCGATCTGCAACGCGTGTAACTTCAAGGGCCCGACGACACCTGCACCGAACTCCGGAACCGACGCCTGCTGACGCCGTGCTTTCGGACCTCAATGAGAGGCCGTCGACGCCCTGCATTTCTAAAGGTACTGTTTTGCGGGTCTTCCCGACACCGTAGTTGGCCCGCGACGCCGCGGTCTGCCCGAACTGTTTGGATTTGTTTGTGCACGACGCCGTGATAGCCCTGGACAGAGCTAGTGACTTCAAGGAACTGTGTTTCAAGGTTATTTTGATAACTGAAGATTTCTAAGTACTGTATTGTGGATTTTTATCGTTTTTGGTCTTGTCTTAAGCATATACAAATATTGGATATTTTTCTAAACTGGTGTGGTGTCCTTTTGTAGTGCTTACACTGTATTACTGTTGGTTATGTGCAAATGTTTTACACACTGCCTCTAAGATAAGCCTGACTGCTTGTGCCAAGCTACCAAGGGGGTGAGCAGGGGTTATTTTAGGAGTGTAACTCTCTTACCCTGACTAGGAAGAAGGGTCCCTATTTGGACAAATGTACCTACCTCTGCCAACTAGAGACCCCCATTTCTAACAATGGACATGTGTCCATTTGGGAAACAGCCTTTACAACGGAAGCTTTACAATGCATGCCATTACAACGCATGCTGTTACAATGCGAAAGGCTTGTTGCAGGGGGTAGAAGGTGTTGGAGTTAACTCCAACACCTTCCCTACTGTTGCACACACTGGAGTTGGAATAGTAAATTATACTATTCCAACTTCCACGCACCCCGACAGCAAGTCGGGGTAAAGGTATGCGTTGTAACGGCATGCGTTGTAATGGCATGCGTTTTAACGTCATACAACCGTCCATTTTCCTGTGTGCACCTTACACCTAATTTATCTAGATGTATGACAAATGCTATTAGAGCTGTGTTTGCTTTCATGACTTGCACTTAGGCATCACCTACACATGCATGGCACTTGATTATGCTATTGGTTGTCCCTGATATACTTTAATCAACAGGTCCTGTGCACATTGAGGTTTACAGGCATTTGAAACATGTTCTGTAGCCCTGGGTCCCAGCCTTTGAGGGTACCCCTTGGTAGAGGCATACCTTTTCTGCAGAAAGTGTTTACATCGTGCCCTTAAAATGCTTCTCACTCTGATTCTTTGTAATCCCATTTCCTGACATTGCCTTTTCTTGTGGGAGAGTCTACTACAGAGTTGTAGCAGAGAAGGTGTGTTTGAGTTTTATGACATATCCATACAGATGTATCTTTGATATCAAAACAGGACAAAGAATGTGTGCAACGTGCGGGTGTCACAGAGAAGAATAGTTGTGATTTTGATGAGGAGGTGCTGTTATGTGACATAAGTTAAGTCACACATCACTATCACTGATTATGAGTTGTAAACACATGTCCATTTGTGCCCTGTGTGCCTGTGCAGTGCCAGTGTATTGGATACAGATGTATTGGGTTATAAATTTAAAACAATGCCAAACAGGGTCTGTTAGACCTGGCATCCTTGGAATGGTTTCCCCTGTCTTTTTGCCTCTACCTCTTGTATTTTTTGACTTTGTGTTTAGTTTTTTCTGGTTTAGGTGCTCTGGGCACTTTGCCACTGCTGATCAGTGCCAAAGTGCAAGGGTTCCCTCTGTAAATTGTGATTATGATTGGTTATTTATGATTGGCCTATTTGATTTGCTGGTAAGTCCCTAGTAAAGTACACTGTGTATGCCCAGGGCCTGTAAATCAAATGCTACTAGTGGGCCTGCAGCACTGATTGTGCCACCCACACAAGTAGCCTTTCAAATGTGTCTTAGTCCTGCTACTGTAGTGTCTCTGGTCACATTTTTTCACTGGCATGTTGACCTGGTAAGGGCACCTCCTTGCCAAGCACAAAATAAATCCTGGGAGGCATATCACTCTTTGTATGTGTGCTGCAGAATGCAGCACTCATTGAAAGAGGAAGTAACTAGGATAAAGAATAATATTTCTTCTTGTTACGCCTCTCCTGGGAAGGCATATCTTTTTGGCACATTTCCAGGTTTACCAGTTTTGGTAAATCTGGGAATGCGTCAAAAACCATGGGAGCTGCGTTTGAACACCCATGCAATGCCCATGGAAAACCTCCCTTGCTCAGAGTAAGGCAATGCAGCAATTTGTACAGTGGTGATTTACTGCAGATTGGGGAGCCACCCAGGGCCACACAAAGTGACCTTGCGTGGCTTCACGTAACGTTTGAACACCCATGCAATGCCCATGGAAAACCTCCCTTGCTCAGAGTAAGGCAATGCAGCAATTTGTACTGTGGTGATTTTCTGCAGATTGGGGAGCCACCCAGGGCCACACAAAGTGACCTTGCGTGGCTTCATAAATTTCACTTAAGGTTTGTGCCATGCAGTTACTAAGTTGCATGTTGCCAACGTGACACAAACCAGATCGTAAATAGGCCCCACGGGCTATAAAATGTGTAGCATGCTTAAGTCCATCGGAAATGTTTATGGCCGCCCAAGATCCCCATCAATTAGCTAAAACATAGGCATAAACTTCTCATGTTACAATTCCCTCAAATTTGGTAAATTCCACTACTTATCTTGCACAATAGTCTACACTCTGTGGTAAGGCATATTTGATACTGGCCGTTCTGCAAACTGAGTATGCCTTTTTTGAGCTATAGCCTTCTTAGAACCTAAAAAAAAGTTACAAACCTGAATTTCCAGAAGAATGCTGCGATGAGTGATAGATGTTTGAACAGTTTGAAAGGTTGAAGTTGGAATGAAAGCTTTAGCGTGCCACAAGGTGTGCAGAAAAAAAGATAATATCAGAGCACGCTGCCTGCTTCCCGTGAATGTCAAATGCCAAGCTCCTGTCAATGAAATAGCCAAAAGATCAAGCTACACCACTCTCTCCTGGGGAGACTCCATCAAAGCTCAAAGTGGAACATGCCAGGTCCTACTGACTGACTTTGTGGTATTAAAAATAGTGCTAGAATATCATTCAAAATCCCTGTCACTCGGTGCTGCTTCAGTAACCCTCGAATGTGTCAGAATGAACTCCCTGCAGCTGCACAATACAGGCATTCCCATGACCCACTAAGTACTTTTTGACACACCTGCGTACAAGCATAGAAGCAATGTTATACAAAAAACCTATATACATACAATCTGTGCTTCCCTGTGATAGACTAAACTGTGTACTACGTGTTCTACTGACATAAGGAAAGGCATGCTACATTATAGTACTAGAGAGTGGCTTGAAAAGGAAAATTCTTAGATAGATGTCGCTAAAGGCTAGACTTGTCATATAAATGAAAGCATTTTGTATTGCAGAGATAGGTTAATATTACCTGCACACTGAATGGAATGCTTATGATATCACACAATTTGTACCAATAAGTAACAACGTCTAAAAGAACAATGTAATTAAATAATAACACATGCTCAACCCAATAAATATTATTTTTCCCAAAAATATTAGTATATTCATTGTCATCTAATTTATAGAGTTAAAGGAATATGATGTGAAATTTGACCCAGAAGATCATTTATTACATATGTAATTGCACCTGTTGTATCCAGGGTGATGTCATGTACATTACATTTGTCATTTGCATTATGGTTTGCCTGTCTGTTTCACAAGTTATGGATTGCTGGCGTAAACATTACTGGCAAATTTCAGTGTTTTTTCAGTTTGAATTTGCAACCATAACTAATTAATTTTAGTAGTCTTTAGAAAGATTTAGGGGGATATTCACAAGAACGTGCGCTAAACATCTCCAAAAATTGTTAACGCAACTTTACACATCGCAGTCTATCGCGGGAAAATAACCCAGTGTTAACGTGGAATTCACAACACGGCGGTACCATGCAATAGTCTCCCAAAAATGCGGACAATGTCCGCGATACAACAACCGCGACGGTGATAAAAACACAAACCCCAACGCAAAAAAATAATGCGATGGGCCAAACCGCGATGAGGAAATCAGCGATAAGCAGTGCCAGGCCTGCAATAAACACACGGCAGGCGGGAAAATCACTACAAAAGTAGAAAAAACACACAAACACAAAATAACCAACACCGAAGCACCATGGAGCAGCCGGAGCAGGCGCAGAGGATGAGTGGAACCCCACAAGCACCCCGGACGACCAGCCTGGGACCTCGGGGACAGGGAAGGGCAAGGACAAGAAGAAGAGGAAGACGAAGTTCAGTCCGCAGGAGAATAGGATCCTGGTCACGGAGGTGATGGAACACCATCAAGAACTGTTGGTCACCTCCAACGTGTCATTGGGCACCAAAAATGGAATATGACGGTCCATCGTGGACAAGGTGAATGCCGTCGGAGAGCACAAGAGGTCAATGGACGAGGTCAAGAGGCGATGGATTGACATCAAGCGCAAAACCAAGGAGAAACTTGCAGGCAACCAGAAGGCAGCAATGCAGACTGGAGGCGGGAGTCCAGCGCCACAGCTGGAGCTGGATGACATGGAGGAGCTGGTGTCGACAGTCATCAGTGTGGAGACTGTGGCAGGAGTTGGGGGAGCGAACACTGCTCGACACGACACAACACAACAGCAACAGGGTGAGTAATCACCAGGTACTGGGGGGACGGGGGAGATGGCCACAATGGCACCCATGCACAATCAAGCAGAACACAGTGCACACCGACAATGACCCTGGATCATGGCCCTGATCCACAGACTGACACAATGTACATTGCCAAGCTGTCTGAATGTGAACATGTACCATGCGGCTACATACATGTGGACACATTGTAATACAGCATCTCCCCTTCACATTGCAGGGGCACCGTCAACACCTCCTGCAGAGCAGTCCCAGCCACTCTTCACTGATGATGAGGACACCACCAGCATCGACACCCAAGCCCTCCAAGACATCATTGAACTCATCCGCCAATCACCTCCAGGACCAGGGCAGCCCAGCTGCATCGAGGAGACCCCACCCACTCCACAAACCACCCAGAAGGAGGCACCCACAACCCCAGCTGTCTCCCAAGACCCCCGCGAACAACACTTGGCCTTCCAACGCCGTGTGTTGGAGGGCCAGAGGGAGATGGCTGAGCAGGTGCGAGTGGGGTTCGACCTCATGGCTACCAAACTTGACGCCATCCATGGGTGTCTAAGTCCCATCAGGGACCACCTCCAGTCCCTAACGGACACCCACAGGCCGCTCCATGGTCTCCAACTAGCCCTGCCTGACACCGCTGGAATCATGACTCGGAGACAAGAACACCTGTCCGCTCAGTGTGGCTCCAGCGATCTCAGCCGTGAGCTGGCACACATGCGGAGGCTCATGGAGGACATGGTGCGGATGGAGGCGGAAAGGATGGCAGCCACCGCTGCACATCAGCAAAATGTAGCTGGGATCTACCATGCCCTGCATATCCTCATCATGGCATTGCTGCCACAAGGCGTGGCGCAGATGAATGCTGCTGCTCCTACACCATCCACATCACCGCCCCCTGGTGTGTCAGTGCCTCACAGTGCGGCAGGCATTTCCACTCCGGCACCTGATGTGTCACTGCCACACAGTGCGGCCGACAATCCACCTCCGGCCCCTGATGTGTCAGTGGCACACAGTGCTGCAGCCGGAACTGCACCACCCACAGGTGGGGCAGAGCACACATCCGAGGACGTGGATGGGATTGAGATTAGAAGGAGGCACTATCATTCATGTCCGCCACCTGGCCTGTTGCTGCTTGGTGCCTCACATGGCCCCATGACCTTCCACTGACCCCCGATACACTCTGCTGCACTCACCTTGGACCGCGACATGGACTGCCATATCCTGTTTGGTGACCAATGACACGGCGACCAGACTGCGGACTGTACCCTTCCTCTTCCGCTGTACTTGTCATTCCCCGATGGACTCTGGCTGGCCCTCCATGGGCCCATATTGTGAAGTGGGGTTGGCATGGCCCTGTACTGCTCCAGCTGCAAAACTCCACTGGATGTGCATTAAACATTCAGGAACGCACTGCTGTGTCATGTCTTTCATCATTCATGTATGAATGTGTGGATGAATGTAGGGTCAGTGATTCCCCCTAACGTCAATGATGCTCATCTAGTGGGATTCCAGTCACAGTGTGCTACGTTGCCGATTGCGTTCCGGGTGCCGTAGACACCACAACAGGGACACACGCATTAGTCACTTCCTTGTCATGACATGGACTGAACCATGCCTAGAGCCCCCCGAGTCATTGTTGCAAGCCCTGCGCTGGTCCGGCGTACGCCAGGCCAGACCACTGCGCTTACGCTCCGAGGGGGGGCCACATAGCTACATGTCGCAGGTTTACACGCTAGTGGTCTGCAGGTCACTGGTCTACTTGTCAGCATGTCATGGCCACTCCCTGAGGGCAGGTTTGCACACACAGAACACCCATCCGACACAGGCGTCACAGGCCATGTGACCCCGCCAATATAAAGGGCCGACAACGTCACATTCCCCACTACCGGTGGTGACTGGATGACGGACGTTCCACGATTCTCAATCATAAAGGGCCCATGAGTTGTTGCGCACAGGGTTAGTGGCACCCAAAGCCTTGCAGCCGTCACGGGCCTACCACCACGTGTCGCTGACTGGGGTTGCACAGGGTTATTGGCACCCGAAGCCTTGCGGCCGTCACGGGCCTACCACCACGTGGCGCTGACTGGGGTTGCACAGGGTTAGTGGCACCCGAAGCCTTGCGTCCGTCACGGGCCTACCACCACGTGGTGCTGACTGGGGTTGCAGAGGGTTAGTGGCACCCAAAGCCTTGCGGCCTTCACGGGCCTACCACCACGTGGCGCTGACTGGGGTTGCACAGGGTTAGTGGCACCCAAAGCCTTGCGGCCTTCACGGGCCTACCACCACGTGGCGCTGACTGGGGTTGCACAGGGTTAGTGGCACCGAAATTGCTGAGCGGGTGTGCAGCCTGCGATGATGACGTGTGCACTGATGTGGTCTCTGCCATTGATGCCTCAGGACTCAGCATCATGTGTGGGACCTGCTGGTCCGCGGTGCGGGTCCGCATGATGTGGAGCATGCCATGGTGGCGGGACCGGGGCCTGGAGCTTGCACGGGCAAGTGGTGTGCCCACTGGTGGACACACCGTTGGCGGCAGGTGAGCAGTGGGGCCTGGGTGCGCAAGTGCGGACAGCCAGCACTGGCCGGCAGGAAGGGGTAGGGTGCGGCTGCATGTGTGCGCAGGATGGACAGGCGTTGTTGCCGTGGGCAGTGAGATGGACTCTGCCATGATTGACTCTGGCCTCGATTACAGATTGCAGACCTGGTGGCTTGCAGTGTATCCCGGCACGTGGTTGGAGACACACCGGTGGCAGCAGGTGAGCAGTGGTGCCTGGGTGCGCGGGGACGGCATTGTCCCTCCCTCTCTCTCTCTCTCTCTCTCTCTCTTCCTTTCCTTCTCTCTCTCTCTCTCTCTCCCTTCCTTTCCTTCTCTCTCTCTCTCTCTCCCTTCCTTTCCTTCTCTCTCTCTCTCTCTCCCTTCCTTTCCTTCTCTCTCTTTCTCTCTCTGCCTTTCTTTCCTTCTCTGTTTCTCTGTGTCTCGCTCCTTTGATGTGCGCATGATGCATGTTCTGATTTGGTGCTTTTTTTTCCAGGCTGTGACATCAAGGTTGTCCCGGACGGACCCGACAGGAGTCTTCCGCATTGGTGTTTTGTGTTGTATTTCAATAAAGGTTTTGGTTGTTACTTCAATGATGAGTGACTGTTTCTCGTTCTTCTGACCACACATGTGTGTTTCTGTTTGTCATTGTGAGACATCATGTGCTTTTTGTGGCTCTTGTGTCGTGCACGGTATGTGTTTGTCTGGGGGGGAGGGTCCGGGGGGGCCTGGGAGCGGTGGCGGTGGGTGTTGTGGCCCTCATGGGTCTCCGAGCTGTATGATCATTGTCTCCATGGCATCTGTGGGTCTTCAGATGTGGCTCTTGGCTGGGCTCCCTTTCATGCTGCAGGTAGTCGTCCTGCTTAACACCAGCAAAAGGCAGGTGTTAATTCCCTGCTGCTACCGCGGCTTATCGCCTGTTTTTGGTTCGCATCGCAGATCTGGCAGTTCGTTGTGAAAGTGGTGTAGTGGTGTTTTCGTGTGTTTTTGCACGGGAACACCTACTCTGCATCTCATTAGGGTTAGTTGGTGGTGCCACCCGTGGGGATAAAATTTGCGGCAGTTATCGCGGGAATACTGGCGATGTCTGCAGTTTGCACTCACTTGTGAATGGGGTGTTAAATCTATCTCCACTTTTGATGCGTTAAGGTGGCGATAAGTCCTTGTGAATATGCCCCTTAGAGCATTTGTGAGTCATCCATTTAGCATTAATTTTTGTAGATATGTCTGTCAATGTTTTGATAAATTGATATTTTTGTTTGGGATGATGTGCTAAAACTTAACAAATGTTTATTCAACAAGGTTTCTTACTTTAAACAAATTTTACATGCTGTGTGCATAGTAAGGTAATTGAAAACATGCATTGTAAAATGTGCTTTTGTTTTGTAGTACAATGGGTTTAGAGCAGCACTGTCATTGTGAATGAATTTTATTCACCAGTACTGAAAGAAAGAAGAAGTATAGGGGTATGTGTACTTAAGGAAATGGCCCGATTAGGGTCACTAATGACCACCTCTCAGCCTTCCATACAAAATGAAGAGTTGGTCAGACAGTAGAGGATACAAACCAATAACTGTTTATTCAAAGTAGACTCAGAGCGGAGCCTTGTCTGCCCAGTCGCTAGGACTGATGCAGAGGGACTGACACCAGCAAGCATAAAGATACATTATGTACATTTCAGAACCAATGAAGGCACACCCACCATGGAATTTTCCTAGCAGATGCAGCAAAACAGTGAAGTACAAAGGGTAAGTTTCGGTTCTGAGGCCGGACACACACTATCGACTACTCAAGGTCGCTCTGCCCGTGCCCGCTACTAGACAAGTTGTAGAAGGCCTCTATCTAGTGGGAAAGGTATGCGTTAATAAGAACAGTGTATTCATTAGTGAAGTGAATCCCAGCCTCGGGGAAATGAAACCCGTTTGTTTGTTTAGAAATACGTTTATTTAGACCGTAGGTCTCTAAACAACATAAAACATCTTACAATAAATAATTTAAAACATAAGAGCATTTTCACTAACAACTTAAAAAAGCAGTTCCTACCTCCTCCCCACAGCTTACAAATTCATATAAAAACACTCATAATATTCTCAATAAAACTATTTAAAAATATATCTTAAAACCAATATACAGCCTAAAACGCTATTTAATTATTTAAAACGTGCCCCACTTTACTTCCATGCTAATTTTATCCAACCATATTCATTCCAGCTAGACCCTTTTTATCACTTTCATGTATTTTGCCATGGAAATTGCTATATCGAGGTTTGGCATGTCAGTAAGCAGTTTGATTGCTAACAGGCGCTCAGTTATACCATATTTTAAAAAGATGGGTCGTAAAAACAGTTTCCGCTGTGGCACAAATTTTTGACAGTCCAATAAAATATGTAAATTGTCACACTTAGTACCTAGTCCACAGTGACATTTGCCATCAGATTGTACCATTACTGCTTTTCTACTTACATTTATTACCCAATGGTTGACGCCTATTCTCCATCTGAGCACTTCGGCTCTAAGGCCGGAGTTTAGGTAGTGTGTCCAGGTAAGGGTACCACGTTTCGTTCTCCCAGCAATTCATCATATAATGAACTGATGCTTTCTTTCTCAGGTACAATATATCATTTAACCTGGATACTTCCTTTCCTATTGTTCTGAGCTCCCCATTCGTGGCTTCTACCAAGAACGTCGCCTGGTCAAATTTCACTTTTAGATTTTTGCACGTTGTGCACAATTTCATTCTAACCTCTTTGGCCCACTTTAAGTCACTGTGCAAGGCCTCCTCCTTGCACCATTGTGATACTTTTGTGACTTCCTCAGATCCTAATCTCTTCCAGAATCTTAAAAGGGCCACTTGCACCTGCACATTCCATGATGTCAATCCTAGTTCCAATCTGATTGCCTGTATCATAGAGGAACTAGGTAATGACATTAGTGGTTTCACATATTTCCCTTCCTCAATATCCCACCTTATCTTCCCATTTAAACACAAGATTTCGGCACCATACTGTACTTGTGGGGGTATAATTGCCTTATAAGCGTTCAATAGAGGGGTATGGGACATATCCCCATAAATACGGTTAAATTTCCTTAACCCACACCCCGATGTATGGGCTTTGGCGTTCTGGGCTACCAAATGGATGTCCCATTTTAAAGATTTTTCGAACCATATACTGAGGTATCTATATTCATTCACAAGTTCCAATTTGGTAGAGCCCAGATACCAATTAAATTTCTGGATTTTTTTCCCAAAACATAGTAATTTGGTTTTATCCATATTTAGAGTCAAACGTTTGGTCACACAGTATTCATTAAAGGCAATTAACTTCCTTTACAATCCCATCTCCGTCTGATCAAGATTACCAAATCATCGGCATACAACAGGCAGGAAAGATGTTTCCCATTCATTTTAGGGCTGGCACTTCTAATCCCCTCCAAAGTGGCTGGGAGATCAGCCAAGTATACAGCAAAAAGTAAGGGGGCTAATACACATCCCTGCCTTAGGCCATTCTTAATCAATATTTTCGGTGTCAAGGCCCCAGCTGTATCCTTGATGACTTGCGCCCAATTATGTTTGTGTAGCTCCTGGATAATTACCAAGAGCCCCTCTGGAATGCTATATTTCCTTAGGGTCTCCCAAAGACATTTCCTATTCACTAGATCGAATGCCGCATGGAAGTCAACGAAGCAGCAGCACAACTTTCCCTGCTTTTCCATGGACTTCCGTGCCACTGCCCACAGTGCAAAACAGTGATCGATCGTGGAATGCCCCTTCTTAAAGCCCCCTTGTTCCACTGGCACGATTGACCACTGTTCCACCCAATCTTTTAAACTGCCCAAAATTATTTTAGTAAAAACTTTTTCCCCAACATCCAGTAGATTAATCAGTCGGTATCTTTTTGGAGCTTTCCTATCTCCCTTCTTATGGATGGGTCTGATTACTGCTCCTCGCCACTTTTCAGGGATCTGACCCGACTCCAATGTAGCCAGAAACATACAGAAGAAGAATTCCGCCCACCAATCTTGCTGGGATTTTATAATGATAGCTGGTAGATTATCTTGTCCCGCAGCACGGGTTAAGTTTAAGCTTCTTATGATATCATTCACCTTTTCTGTTGTAAAAAGGAGTTCTAGATCTACTACAGCCTCCCTCCAGGAACAAGTATGCCCACCTGCCACTTCAACATCTGTTCCGTATAACTCACCTAGATATTCTTCCCATGCTGCTTCCTCCACTACACAGGGCATAGCCCCGTTAGCCTGGCCAGATGCTTCCTTTATCAAGTTCCAAAACTTACGCAAATTTTTAGATTCAATAATTTCCAGCAAGTTTACCCAGCATTTCTCTTTATAGGCACTCTTCAAATTTCTAACTAACATCTTATATTCCTTCCTCATTTTAGTTAAATGTTTGCGCCTTATTGGATCATATTTTTTCCTTAGGTTTCTTTCTTCTCTTCTTATTAATCTTTTCTTATTTATACACTCCCGTTAAACCAGCTTGGCTGTCTACCTTGTGATGGTTGTTTAGCGTTTGGGCACGGTTTCTTACTTTTTAGTTCTACTTTAAGGCACTGCGCCATTTCTTTTAGCATTTCCTCAAACCATGCCACTTTCTTAGTTCTAGCGTCTTCTAACCCTACTTCCTGTTGAAAGCTAGCTAGCTTTTCAGTATATTCCTCAGTTAATCTTGTTGTCAGACGATTGGGGTACTCAACTTGTTGGGGGAGGATTATTTCTCTAGAGCTGGTAGGCCCCCCAATTAATTCGAATTGCAAGGTATTATGGTCACTACCTTCACAGGAAGTTATCCGAAATCCTTTGATGAGGTCGAAAGTCCAGGCGTGAATAAATACATAATCAATTGGACAAGGTTGGGAACCTATCCTGAAGGTCTGCTTTGCCGGGCAATCTGTTTCCCATCTACCATTTAGGCAGAACAGCCCTTTTAGCCCCAAGTATTTGCCCAGCTTCACATCATGTTTAGAGATAGTACAATTTGGAAAAACCGCTGGGGATATATTATTTGAGCTCAAAAGATCTTTAAACCAGGGTTCATATCTTAAAGGGTTCAGTTTGTGATTAAAATCACCCATTACAATTATTATCTCATTTTCAAATTTTTCACACAACATGTCCAGGTCTTCTTCAAAGCGTCTCATTTCTACCTCATATTCTTCATTTGTTCCCCATTGTATGTATACATTTACAATTACCATGTGATCATACAACCCTTCAGAGCCCAGCAAAAATACATCACTAATCAACAACCATTTACATGTCGTATTTATAGCCAAAACCCTTTTCGCTATCTTGGTCGAAACAAGAGTCATAATCCCCCCAGCCGGGCGACCGAAAGTTTTCCTTCTTGCTGGTTTATGCAATTGTATAAAACCTTCAAAGACAGGGGTATTGTCGCATAGCCAAGTTTCCTGCAAACCTATTATCTCCACTTCCTGGACTAGCATTTTTATACTTTCTACTTTTGTCTCCCCTCCTAGCCCGTTTACGTTCCAGGATATCAGATTAATGCTATGCGACACCCCTCCTCCCTAATCAATATCGCTGAGGTGGTCGGTAATGGTATTATTCCCGTATAGGGCGTTTCGCCGGCTATCATCGACAGACCAATCTCCCCAGGGATTCCCCGACTCATGGTTCTCAACTACCATTCTCATATTTTCTCTTACCCTTCCATCGCCTAAGATCAGACTTATCTGTCTTTTCCCCAAGCCTGAATGACAAGCTAAGAAAGCTCTATCATGCTGGTTCTTCTCCTCTAATTCATTAGCTGGTATCAACGTTATCCCTTCTTTTACTATCTCTTTTTCTGCCCTTACGATTGCTGTTTTTACCAGGCTTGAGTACAATAATACCTTGGTAAGTTCTTTCCCATTGTTATTATTACTGAAACCTACTTGTTTTAGGTCCTTCGTACCCAACTCCCTCAAACTAGGGCATTTAGAGAAGGAGTATACCAGTTGGGAACGATTTAGGGGTATGACCTTCCTGCCTTTTTTCTCCCCTTCTCTAGTTCCATCGGTTCAAAGTATAACCACTGATTGTTCACATCTTTTGCAGGTATTGTACCAAGTTGCTCCCCCTCCTTCCCAATCCTTTCCCTTCCTCTTTTTACAGAGACCTCTCCCCTGTCTAGTATTCTATTCACATTCCTTTGCCCCTGAGGTGATTTCCATGGGTTAGCCACCTTGGCCTCCCCTCTATTTGACAGTGCTGGTTTTACTTGCTCCTTTCTTTCCCCCATTACTGTCTTCTCGGGGACCCTCATTGACCTCCTATTTCTTACTATAGCCCTGCCTTCTTGGGGGGCTACCATTCCTTTACTCCTTTTCTTTACCACCTTTGCGGTTCCTTCCAGCTTTTTTCCCCCTACCCTTGGCTTTCTTTTTAAAGCTACTGTTCTTCCTTTAGGTCTCCATACGTTATATCGCCTATAACCCAGTAGGTCCCTCCATCTATTTACCAACATCGGGCATCTAGATATATAGACCTCCTGAGGGTCGGTTATTTGCTCACAATCCCTCTCATCTACCTGCGACGGGAGGTCCGGGATCTGGACTGGTCTCACTATCGTGGGCATCAGCCCCCTGATTTCTTGCAATTCCCCTACAATCTTTTGGAATTGTGTTTCATGGGTTTTTAAGATATTGTTATTTAACATCGACACTTCTAACAACCCTTGCAAGGTCTTTTGTAGCATTAACATTATATCTAACAATGGGGCCGAAGATGTCGCTGATATATCTATACCCAAAGTATTATTACGCACTGAATTTTCTATAAATTCAGCTCCTTGAATTTCAGGTTGCTCCATACTCTTAGCGGTCGTAGATATTCTAGTCTGGTCAGAGTCACTTCTCTGTTCTCTTGAATTACTTAGGTTCATCCCTTCACGGACCATATCGATGCCATCGGACAGGGAGAAAATCCGAGGTGAGGAAGATAGTCTAGGTTCCGGGGTAACATCAATTAGACTTAAATTCAATTGATTACTGAAGGATGCATCTGTCCTGATCACACAGTCCTCCCGATCCGTTTGTTCATACAATAGTTCTTTATTCAGGTCCGAGGTTCTTACAGGGGTTTGCAGTTTTTTAAAATGTTTTCCCACAAAGTCTTTTATTGATTTAGATACTTGTACTCCTCCTTTTACTCCTGCCTGGGTGCCTTCACTTGTATTTTTATTTCTTTTAGAAGACCTGTTTGCCACGCCTTTAAGCATATCCGTACTCTCTCCCCGGGGCTCACTTTCAGGCACTGCTTCAATAATGAGGCTGTCCGGATCTTTCCGTCCTTTAAGGCTTTTAGTCTTTTTTGGTGCCATCATACGATGTATTTAACTTTCCAAATTAAGTAAGAATAGCTTGCTTTATTAGGCTGTATTTTGTTTAATCTCCTTTACACCAGTGTGTTGCGTGGCCGTCTATTAGCTCCGCCCCCCCCTTTCTTACAATTCTACTTTAGGGGTGTCAGTTTCTATATCCTATAGGCTAATATCAAGATTAGGCTAAATTTTTAAAGTGGCTTAATCACAATTACTGGTCCACTTAACTCCACTGTGCGCGAGCAGGCTGTCTGACCGATTTAACTACTACGTTTCCTCCACGTTTTCTCCACGTTTCCCCTAGGCCAGGGGGTTTCTTCCGCTTTCTCAGGCACGATTTCCTTGCCTCAAGCTTACCCCAAGCACCACATGCCTGCTAGACCACAGGCTTTTACTCCCAACATTATTTGCTTAGCCCAGGTTGAAGGATTCACGCCACCTCTATCCTTGGCGCCTCGGTACTCCGTCAAACCGTGGCAGCCTGAGGGGCTTCTCGATACCACTTCAGCCCGTAGCAGCCTGAGGGGCTTCTCTACACGCCACTTCGCATTGCGTCTTGCTCCTCTCTCCTCGCACCTTCCTCCCGGATTCTCGCTCAGGAGCGCGCTCACGAGCAGCGTCGGTCCGCGTCCACAATTCCTCGCGCTGCCTCACGTCGCGTTGCGGTCAGCACAGCACAGCTCTACTCCTCAGCAGAGCCTCTCCACAGCAGAGCCTCAGAATGGAAACCCAGCTGAGGCCTCTTCTCAGAAATGATGAAGGGTTAGTTTCGATTATAACTCAAAATGGCGCCCACATAGAAAATGGCGCTGCAAATGTTAACCTACATAGAA
The DNA here is from genome assembly GCA_963921515.1 of Calotriton arnoldi. Taxonomy (NCBI): domain Eukaryota; kingdom Metazoa; phylum Chordata; class Amphibia; order Caudata; family Salamandridae; genus Calotriton; species Calotriton arnoldi. The sequence goes on from CAWUFW010004172.1 coordinate 322,840, forward strand.
CTATGCGCAAACATGAATTTTTCTATTCCAACAGACCCTCCTTTTAGCATGAGCTAAACATTTTCTAGCAATAGCAAAGAGCATACAAATCAATAAAACAGAGAATCATAGGTAAACTTCTTAGGAACATTCCACACTGTCAGCATCAGGAAGGGAGACTTTAAGGAGGGAAGAAGTCTCGAAAATGCCCTCATCTATCTGCATTATGTCATCTATCTCTTTCTGTATCTTGATAGCAGCATTGGTGTCATGAATCGATATTTCCTCTTAGGAGTGAGAAGAGTGGTGCAATAAGAACAACAGAAGAGAAGGCATTGAATAAGGGCAGAACAAGACACAAATATCACTATTAAGTAAATCACCTTTTCAAGAATCCAGCCCCAGCTGCCAAAAAGAGACCAACTCCAGTTCCCACTTTCCATTCCCTTGACATTTCAAGAATGTCTAAAATGTGTTGGGTAATATTCTTTTCCACATCCGATGGGAGTCACTGTTCCTGTCAGAGAGAGGAGAAAGGATGAGAAAGAGACTCTGGTCGTCCTACTACTCAACTTGTGGGGGACAGTGTGTCCTGATCTTGATGCCCTCACACACCCCGAAGAATGTCATGCTTCATCATAGGGCTGTTGCTCCTCGTCGGGCCGGCGCTGCAATGCCCTACGGGTCCCCCGAAGGGTCACTTTGTCGGAGATATTTTGATAAAGCTGTGTGGGTGCGTGGGTGTGAGAGGCAGTGATGTCCTAATGTGAGATTAAAAAATTACTGGAGGGGTGTTAGGTGAATTTATTAAGAAAGGTATTCCCTCTGTCATTGTTAAAAAACCAAGAAGGTGGAGACGGCGTGAGGTCGGGTAGGTGTATCGGCACCCGCAGCTACGAGGTACAGTCTCAAGGGACCCACAGACCGATTCTCATGGGGATTGTTTCCCACAATCTCGGGAGTACTACTCCTGCATTTTCCTAGTGGCACTAGATTAATATAGGCCATTATCTCTCTCTCTTTAAAAATATCTTTATTTGGTCCTGAAGAAACACTTTCGGATCTCCTCCTGAGGCCACTGATCAGCGCCAAACATGTTGACCCATAAGCATATCCATTAGGGGTACGCTACATAACCTAGCTACAGAGGGCCATTATATCCCTCACAGCAGCACCACCTTCTTGGTTTTCTCCACTGCCCACTCTTCAGACCAAACGGTCAGATCCAAGGGTTTTGCCGTTCAGTACTCCAGTAGGGATGACCACTGGGCGAGGCACCGTCCCGTGGGACAGAAGGGGCATCTGCGAGTATCAGGAACTCTTTGTGCAGGGATCCCTGATCTGTCAGTCTGACCCGATGATAGTCCCGACCTCCCCCCCCGTCCGCAGAAAGGGGATGGGTCACTCACCCAAAGAAGTCCCTGTTTGGGTGCCAACTGAAGGAAATGGCCCGATTAGGGTCACCTGGGTCACTAATGACCACCTCTCAGCCTTCCATACAAAATGAAGAGTCGGTCAGAAAGTAGAGAATACAAACCAATAACTCTTTATTCAAAGTACGCTCAGAGCGGAGCCCTGTCTGCCCAGTCGCTAGGAGTGCTGCACAGGGACTGACACCAGCAAACCTACAGGTACATTATGTACATTTCAGAACCAATAAAGGCACGCCCACCATGGAATTTTCCAAGCAGATGCAGCAAAACAGTGAAGTACAAAGGGTACGTTTCGGTTCTGAGGCCGGGCACACACTATCTACTACTCAAGGTCGCTCTGCCCGTGCCCGCCACAAGACAAGTGGGAGTAGACCTCTATCTAGTGGGAAAGGTATGCGTTAATAAGAACAGTGTATTCATTAGTGGAGTGAATCCCAGCCTCGGGAAGTGAAACCCAGCTGAGGCCTCTTCTCAGAAATGACGAAGGATTAGTTTCGATTATAACTCAAAATGGCGCCCACATAGAAAATGGCGCCGCGAATGCTAACCTACATAGAACAATGCGCAAACATGAATTTTTCTATTCTAACAGTACAAGCCCCTGTCGCCATGGGAACGTCACTTTTTAGGATGTTCCTGTGGCGATAAGGGCTTTGCCTTATTTACAAGGCAATGTTAAGCCACTTAATGTGGCTTAACGCAGCCTTGTAAATAAGGCCCCTTTTCATGCTATACTTAGCGTGAGAGGGGTGGGCAGTGGGTGTTGTGGTGGGCGTTCCACCGCAACACTTATTGATTTTGACACTGCCCCCTATTTACAAGGGTGGCGTAAATAGAAGGCAGCGCCAAGATTAAGACCAGGGAAAAGCTTGTCTTAACTTGGCAAAACGAGGAGAAATGCTTTATTTCTCCTCGTTTTTTGCTTTTCCAATGTGTGCTGCCTTGTGCAGTACACATGGAAAAAGCATAACGCCTTTGATTGCTTATGTGTAGGAAGGTGTCCCTTCCTGTACATAATCAATCTTTAAAAAAAAAGACTTTTTGTAACTTCCATGTGTGCTGCATTAAGCAGCACACATAGAAGTGAGAAAACGGCATTTAAAGATTGTTTATGTGCAGGAAGGGACACCTTCCTACACATAAACAATCTTACCCTGCACGCAGACATCCTTCCACTATGGTGCAAGGGTGCCTGCGTTGGCGCTAGGCAGCTAAGTGTAGCGCCAGCGCAGGGGGAAATGCAAGGCTGCACCATATTCTTGTAAATATGGTGCAGCCTTGCATTTCTGAAGTGGCGGAGTGAGCCGTTAAGCCCTGACAGCTAATGCCTCACTACGCCACTTCTTTGTACATATGCCCCATAGTGTTTTACTTTTCTTTTTGCTTATTAAGCTAAATATCCTGAAAATAAATTCAGCACTGTGAATTAAAGGAAATAATTCACTTTTCTGTAAAATACAGGCTATGTAACCACTGGAAAGCATTAAGAAGGCTTACACACACACATGCAAACAAAGACACACGGACACATACATTCATATATTACACAGTGTCGATCGCCACTACAATTAGGCCAACCTTTCCGTAGGAAATCAATTTTTTGTTTCTTTAATTACATTAGTTTGTTGCTGTCTGACAAATCGGCATGGAACTTTCCCCAAAAAATGTCTATGCTGGCTCCTTCACGGAAAGATTTGCGCTGATCCTTCAAGCAGGGGTTCAGAAAACATGGCCTCAAAAGTGCGATTTTCCATGTTAATTAACATAGGAAAGTATGCTTCACAATACAGAAAAAGGCGGAATTGAATTACACAAAAAGTAAAACTTTTACTCAGAAAGCTTGCTTTTTGTTATTTGGTGTAACCCCGTTCAAAGATTTTTGAGAAATTGGCATTTAAAGAGGTGCTCAGTGTAGGCATGAAGGGGTTAACGCTGGTCAATAGTTAGAGACATCTGGACCATTGGTGTAGAGATATGCTCCAATTGGCCCACTCACAGGGCAGATTCTTAATGACTGGCCAAAACTAACATGGAGAATTTGTTGTGCAACCATTATGGGACTCTAAGTGGGCAGGGTTGGCACACCCTACTCCCCAGGGTCATGGGGGGGGGGGGGTTAAGCAGCCTGAAGAGACACCTCCTAGTGACTACAATGGGCCACCAAGAACAAATGCTACCAAAATGCTCCTACAGGGGCCTAGAAAATGGAGAAAGAACATGGTCCTCAAGGGGGACCAGTTGGGATCGTGCATGCCTGGCATCCACCTGCCATACCCAGGAAATTTCCTCAGGGGATCCCATCTCCCCAGAATGAAGTGGCAGAAAAATGGCCCATGCATCCCTCCGTCATGACTTAAAAGAGTTCTGGGGTTGTCACCATCGTCCTGGTATCTCAGGTGTCTAACGAGTGAAAAGTGCTTTCAGGATGGTGTCCTCGCCCGCACTGAAGCAGCTAGGCAAATGAGGAAGCCGGCTCTTGCACTGGCACTGTGCAGTGTCGGTAGAGTTGGGACCCAGCAGAGCCATGAGGGCTAACGTTTACCACATAGTCCCAGCACCCAAGGTGATCCACAGAGGTTCAGAGGCACACATGACTATATTGCAAGTTGTGCTATGAGGTTGCTTTATAAAAAAACAAAAAGTAGAAGGATAGCCGTGGTGTTTGAGGATAGTCCATAAGCCTCTGCATTTCAAGATTATCTAGGTAAAGAGTATCCCAGAAGCCTCTGGGGTGCTAAAATAATGTGCATATTTTTGCCAGTGGTGCCCAAAGAGGGTAGGGGAACCACCAACAAAAGAGAAGCATTTTGGAGGCTGCCAGCAGTGTACCAGTCCCCATTGAAATTCTCATGCTTTATTTAAATGGTTGCCCTAAGTCTCTCAGGTGGTTGAATTGATGACCCCGGGAGATGTTATTCATGTTTCAAGCACTTTTAAAGTTATTGTTTTTGCATGAAGGTTCTGTAGTACAGGGACCTCTGTTGGTATGTCTATTTACAGTATAATAAAAGAAGAAAAAAGATGCATAAATGTGTCTTATTGAAATCAAATTGCTTTATATATAATGCCAACATTACAATAAATAATTGCATGTTTCATTGAAGGTCAATCACACACTTAATAGTGAGTCAATATATGCACTAATGAACGTCATTAGAAGATGGTAGCATCCATAGCAGTTGTAATGCTGGTGATGAGAGGTCCAAGCACATATACCATATAGGCACATGATGAACCATAAATGTCTGTGTGTAATAGTCATCCTGTTTGGTATTTCAATTTCATTTTAGATCGGTGGAATTATTAATGAATGTCAGTTTTTAAGACTTACTAAAATCATTTGACTTAATCAGTGTGTTCTTTTCATATGATGGTCTTTAGTGTGTGACTACAGAGTGATGCCCCCTCATTAATTTAATTTAGAATTTAATATGGGACTTATAAAGCGCAATCTGTCACTCCGAAAGGAGCATCCTGGCGCTGAACAATTGAGGACTAGCTTAAGAGAACCGAAAAGGGACCTAAATAAGGGCTTGACGGAATGCATCTGATGCTCCGAAAATCCAGGTTTTTAGGGCCTTCCTAAACTGGTCTTCTGTTTCCAGGGTCCTCAATTTGTTTGGCATAAGGTTCCAGGCTTTGGTTCCTAACACCGTTATTTCCAGGGCACAAAAATAACCCAAAGCAAGGGCAAGTGAGAACAACAAGAGACCATGAGTGCACTTGCATGATCACATTCGTTGTATTGCAGTGGTAGAGCTACCACCATGCACTTGGTTCACTTGTTTATATGCATATTTCGCAGTGTCCAGTGGATTTGGGGTGCTGATTTCAATGTGAAAAAGTAATAATTTTTCTCAACATTCTATTAAATATCTTTGCAGATGATGACCCAAACCAAGTAGGTTTAAAAAAAAATCTACATTCCTTAGGGTGATGCATGGAATGAACGTTAAATAGGCCAGGATACTAAACTGAATGAAACCCTTATAAATGCTGATGACTCGTACATGTATAAAAGGAAGCCAAAATATGTTGGTTACGTAGAAGTGGATGGAGGATTTATTGTAACTCACCTTACATCCGCATTTTATGGTTTTAATCTTATCAAGTGTACCCCACCATTAAAAGGCAAACCTAAGGAGTATACCCGGAGAAAATTTTATAATATAATTTGGACTCCCACTTAGTGGTTGAGTCTGTTAAGGTGGTACTCATCCACGTTGTTGTGGATAAGTCACCTATGATGAAGCATGCCAAAACAATCAGTGTGTGAGGTAATCTATCCATATCTTTCTGGATACATCCAGATGATTTGAGGTGAAACCCTATTTTCCTATTAGGACAATTCTTTGCACTGAGACATTGTTAATAGGAAATATTGTGTGTGTGCTCTTGTGCTAAAATCATTGTGGTAAAATTATTTTCTTCATGTTTGGCCTATTTAACTTCCCTATACGTCCATTTTAAATAGTGCCTAAATTGCATATATGGCATGTTAAGTTAAATGGCATTTGAAGGGTTCAGTGTATATTTACACCACCCACATATGTGACAAAATATATGTCTGCCTTGAGGACCACTCTGCTCTGAATGAGATGCGGCTTTAATGCACTGCAGTAACACATGGTAAGCAAAGTGCCTTTGCCACATAGGAAAAGTATAACTTGATATTGCTCATAAGCACCGTAAAGTATGCATTGTAAACCAACAAACCAACAGGGCAGGATGTTGATATACAAAATTGGGCATGCTACATATTGGTGTTAGTCTGTCCCCATGGGGAAATGCAATTGAAAGGCTATTTCACTGCATAGGCCATTTCATACTTATACTAGATAGGATTAAAATCTCTGGGGCATATTCTCAAGGAGCTATCGCCGAGTTATCGGCACTTTATCGCAGCCAAATTTGCGATAAATTTATCGCCCCATTCACAATCTGGTGCTAACAGCCGATACCACCAGTTAACTTAAGAAAGCATCCGCAAAAAACATCGCCACAGATGACCACGGCAACTATCGCTAATGAGATGTAGAGTAGGAGTTCCCGAGCAAAAATCTGCAACAACACCACACCTCAACATTCTCAACGACCAGCCACATCGGTGGTAAGACCACAAAACAGGCGATAAGGCGCGTTAGCAGCAGGAAATTAACACCTGCTCCGACCTGGTGTAAAGTCGGACGACAACCTGCACCATCAAAGGGAGCCCAGCCCAGAGCCACACATGAAGAACAACAGATGCCATGGAGCCACTCACCATGCATCCCGGAGCCCCGAGAGGGCAACAACACCCACCGCCACCACCCCAGGACCGCCACCCCCTGGACCCATCTGCCCCCCGGACCACCACAGAGGCAGCGCAGACAAAGACAGCGGACCTTCAGGAAATGCACCAGCCTCACAGACCTAACACCAGACAATGTCAATGCCCACTACAGGCTCAAAAGGACAACCATCCTCCGCATCCTGAACATCATTGCCCACAGGCTGATGGTACCAACACAGCGGACAACCAACATCCCTCCGCAGACAAAGCTACTGGCTGTGCAGCACCTGTTGGCCTCTGGTACCTCCCAACCAACAACCGCAGAGTCGGAGGAGTCGCACAGCCAGCCCCATCCAAGTTCCTCACACCTGTCCTGGATGCCATCATCAGCTAGGTACCCCAGTACCTATACGTCCCCCACAATGCGCAGGAACAGCTGGAGACCAAGCAAGGACTATACGCCATAGCTGGATTCCCGAACGTGTTGGGGGCAATCGACTGCACACATGTCCTACTTGTGCCCCCTGCTGACACCGACACAAGTACCGCAACAGAAAGCACACGCATCCCATCAACGTGCAGGCAATAGTGGACCACAGGGGACTCTTCACCAATGTCGTAGCCAACTACCCAGGCAGTGTGCATGATCCCTTCATCTTCCGACAGTCCAACATCAACCAGCGCTTCCAGGATGGCACCTATGGAAATGCACTGCACGTTGGCAAGTACCAAATGAACACACCACACACCTCAACTCCACAATCATGCAACTCACAACTCTGGCACTGCACACGTCACAAAATCACATACAACATGCCAAACAACATGCCCACCCGCCAGACACGACAGCACAACTTACTGTGGCAACCTTGCTTAGCCATGTACATGAGCCATCAACGGCATGACACCTCAGCCACACAATACCGGAATGTGGGGAGAGGTGGGAACCAGGCATGTGCGAAGGAGGCAAGTGACCCATGAATGAGAATGTACACAATGCCAAGTGTGGCGGAGATGTGCTGGACAGACTGCAGTATGCAGACCACAGACATATCCATGTCTACATGCACTGCTGGTGTCTGGAGTGTAGTGGACAGTGGACACAACCATGTCACCCCAGCCAGTGGGGAAGCCCATGGAAATGTCGCTTGTGACGTCCCCCCCTGTAAGCGTGTGCAGAGTGGGCTGGCCCGGCGTACGCCAGGCCAGCATAGGGGTGTGAATAAAAAGAACGTAGCTCTGGGCGTGGTTCTCTTCTGGAATGCCCAACGTGTCTGCCAGGGCGGGGCCTCCCACCCCGCCACAAGGCAGACGCCGTCGCCGTGAGCGGTGTGGCCTGCGATCCTGTGCGCCTGCTGCAACCCGGGCTGCTGGTCCCCGAACCCGTCATGCCCACCCCTGCGCAGCCAGGCCTCACTGCTCACCTGCCGACACCGGCGTGTGTCAAAGAGTGCCCACCACGTGCCGGCGCAAGCTCCAAGCCCAAAGCCCGCGACCTTGGCAGCCTCCTCAGACCATCACGGCCTCCGCGACACAGGCCCGCTTTACTCCTTTTTCGTTGACGTACTCCACGGCTGCCTCGGGCCTACACTACGGTCAAGTAGGTCACACATTTGGGACTGAGTCTTGATTATGCAATGGCAGATTACACACTTTATGGCTGCGTTTATATCACTATACTCCCTTCGATGTGGTGCCACCAACTCTGTGCATAGCATTCGAACTACACCTGTCTGTGGGCCCTTGCTGACTACTGCCTTCAGCCTACACTGCGGTCGAGTAGGTCACACATGTGGAACTGAGTCGTGATTTCTGCCTGGCGGAGTTCATATCATTGTGCGCAAGGAGACGAGTAAGAGGAAGACGCGGTTCAGTCCGGATTAGAAAAGGACCATCGTTACGGAGGTGTTCGAACACTGCCGACAACTGCCCTGGTGGCCCTAACTCTGTGCATTGCGGGCCAACGACACATGGCTGTGGGCCCCTGCTGACCGCTGCCTCGGGCCTACACTGCGGTTGAGTAGGTCACACATTGGGAATTCAGTCATGAATCATTTATGGCAGACTTGAAATCATTGTACTGGCCTCATCGCAGACTGCATCCCCTTTCAGCTCCGGTGCCACTAAGTCTGTTCCCCGACATCCATGGACACTTTCTGGTTGAACTTTGGGGGCGACTGAATCTATGGACTGGGGCTTGTCTTCATCATCATGTCGGTGATGCTGACTTTTGTGGCAAAAACGAGGCTGTAGCATTCCACTCCTCCATTTGCCGCTTCCGGCCGGCTTCTGCCCTCTGCATCATGCCCTGGAGGACACCTTCCACTGTCCCCCGCAAACCTCCGCTACATTCACCTTCGACATCGACGAGGACACGCTCACCTCGCGTGGCCCTATCTCACTGCACCGCAAGTCACCGTCCCGTGGCGGTGTGCCTGTGCCGGCTGCAGTGCATCCTGGGACACTAACTCTGTGCAGCTCAAGTCATGGCCCTTGTCTGATAGCATATTGGATGGCCTCTGGGTTGATGGACTGGGGGTCATCAAGGCCATGTGTCTGTGGCCCTGCGCTGTCCGCTGCCTCCGGCCTCAACTGCGGCCCACCTGGGCTCACACATCAAATCGAGTCCTGGCCTGCCCGGACGTCGCATCACAGCAGGATGCACACGCCACCACCGCCAGGACCAACTCCAAACAACAGGTGCCAGAGTCAGAAGTGTCTTACTGCCAGACTATCAGAGTTGCTCACACCAGTCGTGGGTGCCATCATCAGCTTGTTCCCTGCTCAGCTCTTCAGGTGCCACTAACTCAGTGCACCACAAATCATGGACCATTCTGCTTGCATTTTGGGTGAACACTGTACTTTCTCCGGCTACCACCATGATGCTTCACAGTTGTTTCTGTTATGCTGGTGTTTTCTGTATCCGCTTTAATTGTGATCACTGTTCAAGTTGTTGCCCCACCAACGACTCCATGAGGGCTGGCTTACACTCACCCCACACACATCCAGCACATGCGTCACTGTACATGTGACCATGCCAATAAAGGTGTCGAGCGCACGTGCCCGTAGCCAGTTCAACGAACTATCTGAGTGTGTCCGTGTGCTCATTATGTATGCATTTGTGCCCTGGGCCCTACAACATTACATTGTGCCGTGTACAGAGGACACAGCCATGTCACCGCAGGCAGCGGGTGGGACATTGCACATGTAGCTTTGTCGTCCCCCACTCAATACGTAAGAGGAGTGAACTGGGCAAGTGTACGCCAGTCCAGCGTGGGGGTGTGGATGATTATCCCGTGGCTCTGGGTGTGGTTCAGTACTGGAAATGTGCAAAGGCATGTGTCTCTGTCGCAGTGTGGGTCTCCGTTGGGGAGTGTAGGTGCTCCCTGATGGGACTTAGACACTCACGTATGTGATCTAGTTTGGCTTCCATGAGGTAGTACCCCACCCGCACATGTTCGGCCACCCCATTCTGGTAGTCTGACACCTGGCCTTGGAATGCGATGTGTGCTTGGGTGGGCTGCTGGGAGCCAGCCGGGGTGTGGGTGCGTCCAGCTGTGTTGTCTGTGCAGGGGGTGGGGTATCCTCGATGCAGCGGTGCTGCCCTGCTCCTGGAGGTCGATTGCCTAAGATGTCCATGGACTGTTGTGGGGCGTCGGTGTCGGAAGTGTGGAGGTCCTCTTCAGCATCACTGTAGAGTTGTCTGGTCTGCTCTGCTGGAGGTATTGTTTGTCCCTCTGCAATGTGAAGGGGAGATGCTTGTTGACAGTGTGTTGGCATGTATGTTGCCTCATTGTTCAAGTTTACATGCAGACTGCATGACAATGATCTTTGTGACTGTTTGGGAGGGGCGGGCTATTTGATGCGGGACAGTGGACATTTGGACTACATGACGTAGGTGAGGTTGTACACGTACATTTGCATCTCACAGTTTCCTGCTATGTCAGATGTGATTGGCCATTTTCTACACACAGGCGGACCCAGTTGTGTCCTCTGTTCTGCAGTGTAGGTGTTGGACTGTGTACCACCTTGTCGTCCATGTGGGTGTGCTGTCATTGCTATGTGTGTGTGCTGCATTGTGTGGGAGTCGCACCTGCAGCTGTGAATTTGCTGCCCCTTATCCCTTGGAGGCAGTGTGCCTTTGGCTTTTGTGCTTTTGAGGTGCTGTGATGTTGGCGACTTGGGTCATTTGTGCTCTTGGACGGTTTTTGTACTTTTGTGCATTGTTTGTCTGCAGATGTGTTGTTGACATCAGTGGTTGTTTGTGCAGGTGGATGTGTCAGAGTGTGACCTGCTCCTTTCCGGATGTGGTCCACACTCAGCCACCTCAGTCTCGTGGCGTGCACTGTGTCATGGTGATTGTACTCCAGCCATGCTGCTCGTCATGTGGTGTCACTTGCATTGTCAGTGTGGCTCTCACATATGCATCTTTGCTGTGTTTCGCACGTGTGCATGTGTGTGTTGTGTAATTGGTGATGTGTGGGGTGGGACCCCTTTGGGCACATGGTGGACAGGAGCCTACTTGATGTTTGTATGGGTGCTGCAGTGTGCCACGGGGATCAGGGACATGACCCAGGGTCATTGTGGGTGTGCAGTGTGCTACACGTCGTTGTGCATGTGTGCCATTGTGCCCGTCCCCCCCTGTCCCCACAGTCCCTGTTCGTTACTCACCCTGTTGCTGTTGTGTCAGGTCATGTCGAGCAGTGTCCTGACTCCCGACTCCTTGCACCGTCTCCACACTGATGACTGTGGCCGCCATTTGCTCCAGCTCCTCCTGTGGCGCAGGACTCCCACATCCATTCGCTGTTGCTGCCTTCCTGTTGGCAGCGGGTTTCTGCTTGGTTTGGCTTTTCACATCGTGCCAGCGCATCATGGCCTCCTCGACACTCCGGCTGCATTCACTATGGAATGCCATTTTTCCGTCTGTGTTGCCAATGACACAGTGGAGGTGACGGACAGTGGTTGTTGGTGCTCTGTCACGTCCGTGACGACGATCCGGTTGTCATGCGGACTGTACCCCGTCTTCCTCTTCCTCTTCTCCTTGGCCTTCCCGACCCCGAGGTTCCTTGCTGGTGGTCTGTGGGGCTTGTGGGGTTCGCGTTGACCTGGGCACTCGTTCCGGGTGCCTCCATGTTGCTACGCAGTTTATTTTGTTTATGGTGTGTTTTTCTTGTTCAGCTTTTATAGTGCATTTTCCCGCATGATGCGTGGGGATTGCAGGCCTGTCGCTGGTTATCGCTGATTTTTGTATCGCGGTTGGCCTCATCGCAACTTTATTCGCGTTCGTGTTTCGCATTTTTGCGGCGTCGCATTAATTTTAATGCGGTCATTTGACGCTTTATTGTGGGGCTATCGCATGGTGCCGCCAGGTTGGGAATACTACGTTAACACGGCGTTGTTTTCCCACGATAGACTGCGATGTGCAAAGTTGCGTTAAGCTAAACTTGCGGTGGTTATCACACGTTCTTGAGAATATGCCCCTCTATTTTCTATCTTGACTTGGAAAAATGTTCGAAAAATGCTTCAAAGTTATTTTTCATGTACTTTTCAAAATCTGATATAATTGTGGAATTTCATTTTTGATAACTTAATTGGAAAAGCAACTTTATAAATGCTATTTGAATGCCAGAGACAGAATTCGCTGAAAAGTAGTTCTGCCACTTAGACCTGCAATACATGTCATTGATTGAGAAAGTTGACAATAGCCTGCCTCTGAGTCAAGAGAGTGCAAAAGGATGTTAACTGCTGAACAATTAGCATGGATTAGCTCTCTGGAGTGGACAGAAACAGCTGGCAGAACAATGGGTAGGTTTAGCACTACCGCTTCTGTCTTGGAGATACCAAGAAAGGCTTCTCTAAATTCATTCTTAGCACCCTTCCAGACAACAAGTCTGCTGTCACAGTGGGTGAGTACATGGGAGAAGAGGTCATCTCAATAGGGGAGTGAAGAGAGGCTGATTGGTAGCTTCTTGGTTCTGTCATCTTGAAAGAGGGAATGGTTAATTTTATATTAAGGTAAATAGGAAGTGCTACTAAAGGAGTTCGGTGGACTGTAGCAAATAGTTTGTCTTATGTGGTAGATTTTCTTCAAAAACTGGCTAGTACACACAAAATGAAATCTGGCACCTCAGCCACCACTTTCTCAGAATATTCCTGGGGAGACTCCATCTTAAAAAGAGGGTTCTGCTGTAAGATCTGCTGGATATCCTATCTGCCTTGATACAAGTGCAGTATAAATTTGTGATGGAGTGACCTGTCTGCCAAACTCTACATCAGGGCCTAAGTCCAAATCTAAAACTTTGGACATTGGGGCCTATGAAATCTAGGTTTGTGATACTAGGACCTTCAGGCACCAAATCCAATTTCTTCAGCGGTAGCGCTACAATGGCAAATCTGACTTCGAGGGCCACTTGCTGGCCACAATCTAGGACCATGCCCCACTTTTATATTTTGACTTCCCATTACCTATACTTTTCCCTTACACTTTGAGGTGTCTACTTGCATTGTCCTGTGGAAAACTCCATTTTAAGTTGAATCTTTAGAGTCGCAACGTTAACGTGTTGTTCTGTTGACTTTTTAATATATAAAGTGCCATTTGTGGGGCCCTGAGCAAAGAGCTTCAACATTTTTGAATTTGTGCAACTATAAATCAACTGTATATGTTCCTTGTTTCACAGCGCACTCCTTGCTCACCATATTACTCATTAGTCACTACACTGCGCCATCCAGGCCGAGTTCCTAAGTCTTATGATTCATAATGTTTTGTGAAGAATTTGAATACCTGTGTTATATATATGGTATATATAAAAAGTCTGCACAGGATTTTGCAGAGCAGGACACATGGGTATTTCTTAAATTGATTGTCTATTTCAAATCAGTATTATGACCACAAGTACCTCTTTTGCCTAGGAAGCACATATACTTACCCTTGTTCCTAGGGACACTGGGTCGTCCCTTCGTTTGTTTACCTATGTGTAGGGGTACAACACATGCCTTCTAGTGTGCAAAGGTACAAATATACTAGCTGTAAGTCAATGAAATAGAGGTACAATATGAAAGATTCATTTTTACACTTCAAGACACCAATGTATATGCTCCAATGATCCTGCATTCTGCTGGATGACATTCTTGGTTCTCTGATTCAGAGAGTGAATAGATTTATTTTATTTCTCTCTCTTACTAATATTAAGCAGATAATTAACAACCAAAGTTGCAATAATAGTCTGGACAGTAAAATCAGTATACATAGAGGCATAAATTAGAGTTATTATAATATATTACAAGGGATTCTTTAGAGTCAACTAATTCATTTCCGCCTTTTGAAAATGTATTCACGCCAATAAATGACAGGAACCTTGGTTTGACCGCCTGACTTCCATTTGAGCTATTAAGTCATGCAGGTCTGACTGAATAGTCCTTTATGACTTATGACAACACCAATGTGCCCTGACACAGAGATATGATGAGCTCTGTCAAGCATAAGATGACTGTTACACTGAGGTATCACTGCCAATCTGGTGGTTGCAGACATAGGGTCCCTAATGTCTCTGGAGAATATCATACACCCGGCAGGCATTAAACATTCAAGAGTGTCTTGCCTTGCTGACAGCCTCATTTCAAAGGTCCGCAATGTATGATCATTCTCTCTCCAACCTGCAGAATTCTATCTGGATAGGCCTCCTGTAGCCTACAATGTTTTGAGTTCAGACAGTCCCTTCAAGTTTAAAGAGTCAAATATCTGAGGCTCTGTATCTTCCCAGTCACAAGCAGGCAGCTGCAGATTATTTTTCCCTCTGTACAGGTGGTTTAACATGCATCCCGTCCCTCATACCATGCTCTGGCTAGTTATAAATTCTACAGCATGGTAGAAAAGTAATTCTTTTTTTTTTTAAAACATCTTTTTATCAAACTTATGTCAGTTACAGTATACAGCATTACCTTAACAATCAACTGAAGGCATAGATACAGTCACCCTTACATCAGATTCCACATTCTGTTACGATAATCAGGACAGATCTCCACACTCCCTCCCCACAATTCTAGGGCGGCTGTCCTCACCCTACTCTTGCTCCCGATCTACCCTCCCTCCCTCGGCTCTTTCATGGATTCCTGTATGTCTCCCACAGGTTCCACACCTTCTCCCACTTTTTGGGGCAGCCCCTGCTCTCATATATTGTTTTTTGTTCTGCACAACACCAGTCGAGATCTACCTTCCATTGGCCTACTGTCGGGGTAGGGCAGCCCCCCACGCTCTAGCTATGTTTCTCTTGGCCACCATTGATGCCACGGACAACCAAATTTTTTGATATTTCGGCCATGTCTGATCCCCGGTTACACACAGTATGGGCCATCTGGCCTCCAGAGACACAGTCTGTCCAATCACTCCCGACATCACTCGCACCACCCGCCCTCAGAATTGTTGTATGGCTGGACATTCCCCGATAATATGGAAAAAGGTACCTTTTTGCTCACAACCCCGCATGCAACGATCCGTAGGAGTGCGCCCTATCTTGTGCATGATCGTACTAGTGGAGTAAGACCTATGGAGGATTCTTAATTCTATTAACCTGAATAGTGCCATGATTGCTACCTCTCTTGGGCTTTGGATGGCCTCTCCCCAGTCATCATCTTCTAGTAAACCAATATCTGCCTCCTAATTCTCTTGCAAGGTCCTCAGTGGATCGGGGGAATTATTGATGATCTTCCTGTATGTGAAGGATAATGCCTTTTCTCGGATAGGATCTAGTATAAGTCGGTCCTCTAGTGGACTATATTCAGGGACTCGGTCCCCTTCTCGCGTATGTATCCACAATGCGTGACCTAGCTGCATGTACCTATATCTTTCCATGTCGGCCTACTGATATTCCCCTTGGAGATCTTCGAAAGAGATTATTGCCGGACCCCTCCATACATCACCGAGGTGTATTATATCGAACAGTTTCCACTTACCAAAGCCCTGCAGGTTGCCCACCTCCCGTAACATGTCGCTGTCTCATAGCGGGGTTCTTTCGGTCAATTTATTGTCACACCCAAGGAATTTGTTGGCCCTCGTCCATACATCCAACACCGTCTTCGTGTGTGGGGGCATGCCCACCCCTCTCTGCCCTCCAATATACCGCTCCTGGATATCCTCTAATCCCCATTACCCAGTGATCTACCCGGTAAACGGGGTCATTTCTATCCGCGAATACCCACTCATTAATGATCATTAGTTGTGACGCCCAATAGTATTTTTGGAGATCTGGTATTGCCAGGCCACCCTCATATACCCCTCTCTGAAGTTTAGTCAGTGCAATTCTTGCCCCGCCCCATCCCACAACAGTTTTGCGCAGTTTGTTATTCATGTCCCTGAAATATCCTTCCGCTACTGGATATGGAGTATTTTGAAGGACGTAGAGCATACGCGATAGCGTCATCATTTTAAACAGAACCACTCTCCCCATCAGGGAGACCGGCAGTGTTCTCCAGTGAGTAACATCCCTCAGCAGGTGCTCCAGTTGGGGCAACAGGTTTCCTTCCATGAATCCCGCTTGCGTCCTGGTAATAACGATACCCAGGTATTTAAAACAATCCTTGACTTGGAGTTTTATTTCTTCCCCTAGAGCAGGCGCTGGACCATCAGAAAGCATAAACAAAAGGGATTTATCCCAATTAATTTGATATCCTGAGTATCCCCCAAATAAGTGAAAAATCTGTAGCAACCTGTTTATGGTAAAACGGGGTCTTGTCGCATACAGAAGGACGTCATCCGCATATAGGGATATGCTTACTTCCCATTGCCCACCCCCTGCTATTCCAGACACCACTGGATCTTCTCTTACTCATGCCGCGAGTGGCTCCAGTGCCAGTGCAAATAGGATGGGGGAGAGTGGGCACCCCTGTCTTATCCCTTTATGGAGGGCAAAGGAACGGGGACCAAACCATTCACTCGAAACCTAGCCAGTGGGTTCCTGTACAACAGCTTAATCCAAGACTGGAAGCGAGGACCAAACCCAAACTGTTCCAGAACCGCGAAGAGATAGTGCCCTTCGATACTGTCAAAGGCCGTGCGTGTGTCTTAGGGCAGCAACGCTGCCTCCTCCCCAGGGCGTGATTTTATCAGATGCATCACCCCGTATAGCCTTCTGAGATTGAGCCTGGTGCTCTGGTGCAGCATAAATCTGGATTAATCAGGATGTATCAGCGTCCCGATCAGCCTCCAAAGACGATTCACCAAGACCTTAGCCAGGATTTTGACTTCCACGTTCAGCAAGGATATGGGCCTGTAAGAACCGCACTGGTGTGGTGGATTGCCCTCCTTAGGGATTACTACAATGGTAGCTGTCCGTTGATCTTGTGGCAGACTACCTCCTTCCCTGGCCTCATTGAACATTTCCAGGAGATATGGCGCTAATACGCTCGCTGTACCCTTAAATAACTCCACCGGCAGCCTGTTTGGCCCTGGGGCCTTCCCGGCCTGTAAGTCCTGTATGGCTCCTGTTATCTCTTCAGTTGTAATATCTTTCTCAATGTCTCCCCTATCCTCGTCCGGCAGTACTGGGAGCCGCATCTCTGCTAGTAGTTCTCAGCAGTCCAATTCTGATCTAGTGGGGTAGATGTATAATTCGCTTCATAGTAGTCTGCGAAAACCCTCGCTATCTCCTCGCCAGTATTATATCTACCCCCCCAGGAGTTGCGGATCTCCGCCACCCAATTCCTTTCCCTATCCCTCTTTTCCAACCAAGCAATCATTTTATTGGCCTTATCTCCCAAATCATATATTCTTCTTTGTGTGGCAACAGCGTCCGCCCTCGCGGCATTTCTCTCCAGATCCCTCATTTCCTGTCGTTTAATGTCTAGGCGATGGGATAACGATGGGTCTGCACTCTCTCCTTCCACTATTCTGGCCTCTAACGCAGCCACTTCTGCTTCTAGTGTATCCCATTGTATACGTTTTTCTTTATTACTACCCCATATCTGCGCCTGGTTGTGTCCCCTTATGACTGGCTTGAAGGCCTCCCATAGAGTACATGCTGACGCCACTGTTCCCTTATTCTCCTGAAAGTAGAGTTGCGCCCTTTCTCTAGTTTGCTAGGTTGCCTCCTTATTCTTAAAAAACCAAGGGTTTATTCTGGGCGGTAGTACATTAGCCCTTACTGGACCCCGCATAGCCACCTCTACCGGTGAGTGGTCCGAAATACATTGTGGCCCGATTCGGGTGTTGCCAAACCATGCCTCACTCCCCCTGTGTGTTAATACATAATCTAAGGAAAAGTAGCTGCCATGTGCTGCTGAATAGAAAGTATATTGACGGGTATGGGGATTGTGTAAATGCCATAATTCTGTCAAGCCCATGGCCTCTTTGAAGGCCCAGAGTGGCTCCACCCCTTGCCCCCTGCTTGCCGTGGTTTCCCTGTCTCTCCCTGGGTCAATGGCGGAGTTCATTTCACCCCCCAGCACCAAGATTCCTGACTGTAGGTCCACTAGCAGGGCCCCCAGTGCCGAAAACGCTTCTGATTGTAAGGCCGGTGGTATGTAACATGAGACAATGTTGATGGTCTGTCCCTCCCACCGCCCTGTGAGTGCCACGAATCGCCCCAGGGAATCATGCCTGATCTTTCCCACTAGCCGGGGGAGGACAGCCTTAACCAGTATACCCACTCCTCTGGAGCCGGTTGTATATCCAGCATGGGCAACGAGTTTGTAACCATATCTGTCTAGCGCTCTATATTTGTTACCCTTCAAGTGTGTTTCTTGGAGCAGCACCAGGTCTGGAGAGTGTTGGTGCAGGTACTGCAGAACAATTGTGTGCTTGATGCGGTTGCCCAAACCATTCACATTCCACGACATGATTCTAAGACTAGTGGTGGTCTGGTGTTCCCCGCAATGCTGCCCTTTTACCTTCTGGCCCTCCCCTTGGGATATAACAACATCTGCAGCAGCCATTTTTGTATCTGTCCCGTAACTTCATTCCCGGTGTACTGTCTTAATGCCCCTAACTGACATTTCACTAACAAATGAAAAACATTGCCCAAACAATAGCACAAAAAACACATCATATCCCAACTAAGACTACCCCCCTCCCTGCTACACTGCTGGCGGGTTTAGAGAACCACCCACCTCCCCAACTCGCAGAGTGCCTGTCGCCCTTGAACTAGAAAAAGTAGTTCTTGATACTCATACTTCATTATTAACATTACTATTTATGACGGTCTCATTTATCAGACAGGTAAACTCATCAGGAAATCAGTTTTATTCTCCTTTATGGTCTTGCTGGCATCTGTTTTGTCTCAGGGCTGCCATTTCAGCCTGTGTGCAGTATTAAACTGCCAATTTTCACCTGACAAAATAAACATTTTACCTGGCCTAAATCTCCCTTTTTAATACATATAAGCCAACCCCAAGGTAAGCCCTAAACATACTACAGGGCAGGATGCAGTATATTTAAAATGTTGGACAGGTACTGTTAAGTTCTACATGCAATGGTAGTGAAAAATTCCAAATTCATTTTTCACTACTGTGATGCCTACCTTCATTGGGTTGCCCTACTACATTTAATAAGTGATATTTTTTTGTTTGGGAACAACTTGCAAGTCATATTTAGTCTCTAAAGAATTGTAATTTAAAATCCTCTTTAATGTTAGAGTCGAATGTTCAGTCACAATTCTGAAAATGCCAAATTTGCAATTTATCGCCTTCTGGAGCTTTGCACCCTATGGTCATAATGGATGTTGAATAATGGGAAGTACAATGAGTAATGAATTCGTCATCACGGAGACAGAAGACATGAAGTTAATTCCAAAAACATTTTTGGATAATTGGCATGAACAGTTGAAGTTGATTTTTATGGCAGCCGAAAAGCCAGGACTGTTTCATTTTTATTTTTATTTTCATGTTGCTTTTGGGATCAGTCATTAACAACGCAGACATGAGCACGTATTTTTTAAGATTAATGATATTTTTGGAGTTTATCTCACGTATTTAGTTTGAATGGTACAATGGTTTCGTAACACGACTTGTGGGATATGGGAGGTTTGTTTGTTTCTTAAAACGATAATGTATTAGTTTGACACATGCGTATGCAAATGATTCAGAGGTTGAGGATTGGGGTGGATTATGGGAATGTGAGTCTTTTGACAGAACTATGGAGGCAATTAATAGAGACAGCTGGGGAATTCAGTCACGTGAGGGAATTTTGATAAAAGGGAGAGTGAATACAGCTGATAATTTCGATTACGATCGAGAGCAGGAAGAGGCAGTCTGTTAACAGAGTACCGAGTGAAGGGCAAGAGCACTGAAGGTGACTGTTTTTTGAAAGAAAAAATGTGGGATATGGAGAAGGAGGGATGTTGAGGAGGAGAGTGAAAGGGGAGTAGAATAGGGTACCGAGTGAAGGGTAAGAGCACTGAAGGTGACTGTTTTTTTAAAGAAAAAACGTGGGATATGGAGAAGGAGGGGTGTTGAGGAGGTGAGTGAAAGGGGAGTAGAACAGGGGAGGATTCACAAGCCAGAGTATGGTTTTCTGATGAAATGGTCGGCACGTTGTTTTTTACGTTCATAGTATATGAAGGGTAATCACAGTTGTGGGTGACATTGGGAGAAACATGGGGTAATAAGCAGTAGCATTTGAATTTTGAATTTTGTTTGTTTAAGACATGAAGTTGAAAATGAATTAGCCGGATTTAGACGTTGTGTTTTACATCTAAAAACATTGTCTATAGAAATACTTATACTGTTTATTGTATTTTCAGTAACCCCTGACGAAGAGCCAGGCAGGCTCGAAATGCATTGGGTATTCACAAAGTGTGTTAACTTCAAAAGTGGTTGATGTGGTCGTACCTCTGTATAAAGCTTGGATTGGCGTACAATTGGTATTTGAAGACGTTAATAAAGACTACAGATTTGACCACACTGTCTCGGTTATGATTGAAGATAATAGTACATGGAATAAACATTGGATAATGAAACAGTTATAATGAGATTACATTGGAGTACCGGATAAAAAATAATATATTGGTGGGATCAATTCCTACGCTTTGCAGTGCGACAGTGGGAACGCAAGAAGTGTGTTCTTTTCTCTAATACATTTAGAAAGTTGGCATTTTCTTGTCCAAACCATTTGGTGCCTGTAGCCTGTGTCCTGGGACACATGAGTGTGAACAGTTGGAACCTGACCTTTGTGTATTCCTCCCAGACAGTGAGACAAAGGGAGACTAAGGGGCCGATTCCGATTCGGGCCAGAAATCTCTCCGACCGAGCCGGACCCGGAGAGATTTCCGACCGAATCGGACTCGTGCAGCCCGACCGAACGAGTACGATGCGTCCGTATGCTATCGTACTCGAGTCGGTCGGACTCCCATTGAAGTCAATGGGAGCCGGTCGTACAACGCGTACGCGGGCTCCCATTGCCTCAATGGGTGCGAGGCGAACAAGGGCGCCCCCTACAGCGTGTACGCGGCGAAGCGACTCGCGCCGTACACGCACAGGTAGGGGGGACCCATGGGTCCCCCCCTGTGTGCGACTCGCGTGGCTACGCGTACAGGGGGATCCGACACGGACCCCCGAAGTACGGCTCCGACTGCTCTTTCGAGCCGGGCGGCGCGTGTCGGTCGGACTGCTCCTGGCGCGCATCGTACTTACCCGGCCGGGGAACGTCTCCATTGCGCGGTGCGAGTTGTGTCCGAGCGAGTTGGTCGGTGCGGTTCGACCCGGGAACGTGTTGGTCGGAGCGGTTGGGACGCCCGAACGAGTCGGTCGGCGATTTCGCATCGTACTCGCTCGTCCGGACGCACGTACGAATCGGTCGGGAAATAGGGCTCCGAATCGGATCCGGTTAAGCCGAATCCGATTCGGAGCCCTACCGGCCGAGATCGGAATCGGCCCCTTAGTGTTGGCAGGATGGACTATCCTACCACCACAGGAAAGGCAGAGTTGTTTCCTTCCCCACTTACATTTCAAAGGAACTGACTTAGCACACTCACAAAGAACTTTACCTTAGTCTGTTGTCACCTTAGACCTCTTGGAGCCTGAACAGGCAAGAAGGAAATTCCAGAACCATCTATGGGGGAATAAAATTCAGACGTTTCTTTCACTTCAAAGCTGGCACCAGGTATGAAAAAAGGACCCTCAAATCCACTCGTCAGTTCCCTCTGAAAATGCAGAGGACATTCAGAAAGCCTGACCTGTACTTCAGAGTACTGCCCTGCTGCTTGAGGCCTGCTTTGTGCTTCAGAGGACTGCCCTGATAATCCAGAAGATTGCCCTTCTGCTTCAAGTCTGCCTTGAACCCTCAGAGGACTGCCTTGCTACTTGAGGACTGCCTTGCTGCTTGAACCCAGGACTACCAGAAGGACTCCAATGACCAGTTAGCTGGCCTTCTGTTCTAAGCTACAAGAGCACAAAAAGCTCCAAAAATGTAAACCCTGCACTTCGACCCATACTGAAGTGAGTCCTCACCTCAAAGTGCTGCCCACCTAGTCGTGGACCCCTGGAAGCGGTACAAAAGGAGCCCAAGTAGCCAAAAACTCAAACTTTAAACTTACAAAATTATCAGCCAAAAAGTGCCCTGAGAACCAACAGGAGACCAGGACCTATTGCTCGCTGATCCGCCCAAGGTGCAACATGGTTGACCTGTCTTTGCGGTTGCTTTAGCTACATTCTTCCCTGCAGCAGCAAATCTTGTTCAGCGGCTATTCACAAAAGGGGTATCCGGCCTCATGTAGCCCTCATCCGCTACAGCCTGCAGCTTGGTCCTGCTAGTGATTTTGAACTTCCATAAAAGTGGCAAAGTCCAAATGTAGAAATCTTCACTGCGACTTTGTCCAGCAGCTTTTGACGATGATATCTCCTCCTCGGACACCTCCGGCTGCCTTGCTCCACTGAGCTTTACCTTTTTAGACATTTTCCCCTGAAGTTTCTTCAAAGTCTAAAGGTATACAGAGACCGAGCCCAGTCCTCCCCCTGTATCCAAACCTCGCTCCATCGCTGTCGGCCATAACTTTTGACTTTGCCCCGGTTTTGCATGACTAGATATCTGCAGTTGGCACTTTGATCTTTTAGGCACCACTTTTTATTCAATACTTTAAAAAGTGCTTGTTTGAGGAAAGCATAAATACTTAACTCAGTACCCTAAATTAAGTCTGACTGCTTTTGTGCTAAGCTACCAGAGGGTTAAGCACATATAGTTTAATAACCTTTGCGGTTCACCCTAACAAGGATTGTGGATGTTGCTTGAGAAGGGTTTTCAACTCTTTAATCAACAACCCAATTCCTAATACATACCCACTAGGATAAACTCATATTTAAAAAAATATATTTTTTATTGCGTTTTTCCAAGTTACAAGATCTTTGTACAATTCTACACACATTATTCACATGCATTCTTGTGTAGACGTCAATGATTTAAATATCACATTATTGTTAATGGCAAACATGTGTGAGTATTCAGGTTGGAAGCAGATCTAAGGGTGTTATTGTGTGTTTTTGTAGCACCTAAGGGAATTTTATCCTTCCTGTAACTAGTCCGGTGTGTAGACCACCAGGGTGGTCTTTTAACTGCAAACTTGAGATCAAACTGGGGATAGGTAGTTGGGGATAAGGGCATGTGCGGACCAGTCTGTTTTTAGTGCTGGGGGTTATGCCGTGGGCGTTATGGGATTGGGCATGCTGGGGGTTTGTGCATCTGTGGGGTGTTGTGGGGGCCCTGAAGTGTTGGGGGGTCCCTGGGGATCTGGTGCATGGGCTCCCGCTTGGACCCTTCGTTGTGGGTGTTTGTGCTGAGGGTGGCCGGGTGTCTGCTACGTGTTGTCTGAAGTGTTGCCGAAGTGTGGCCCATTCTGTAGAAATGCGGCTTCAGTGTACTCCTTACACTTCTTTGTGTCTAATCACTTTTGCTGACTGCTCCTGTCCAGGCCACATTCGGAGTCCCGTTGGAGCTCGCCAATGCATAGCGATCCCTCACTTTGCTAACAGGATAGCCAGCGAGGTGAATCTCGTTTGAAATTTGTGATGCTTTCAGCGTCGGAACACCCCCAACGTGCAGGCCATGTGTCTATGTCCGTTAGTCCTGTGATCTCCCGTAGTGTTTCATGTATTTAGCTCCAGTAAGGCTGTATAATGGGGCAGTGCCAAAACATGTGCTGGAATGTTGCGTCAGGGTCTGACAGTGTGTTTATAGGAACTGTGCTTCCGGGTAAAAACTCTGGAGACATGCTGGTGTGAGGTATGAGTGGTGTGGGATAAATAATTTAATATTTTTGAATCGTGAATTTCGGGAAACCTTCTTTGGGTATTCCACTGCATGTTCCCATTCTTTATCGTGCAACGGTCTCCCCAATTCTTCCTCCCACCTGTGCCATTGTGGATCAAATGACGTGGCCGCAAGTTCTCGTATGGCTTTATAAAGCCATGTGACTAAGTGACGTCCGCTGCCCATATGGAGTATGGTGTGAAGTACCAGGGGTGTTGCGGGTTCCCCCTCTGACAGGTCCCAGAGTTGGTGACAACTTGAGACAATTTGTCTGTGTAGAAGGACTTGTCTTCGGGGGAGGCCACTTTCCTCTGCTAATTGGTCAAACGGAAGGAGTTGACCAACTGCAAATAGCGACTCCATCTCAAGGAGTGAATGGTCTGTCCAAGATTGCATAGTGCAGGCTGTAGAATATCCTCTGTTTCGGGGTAAACCGACTAGTGGTAGCAGAGGGGTGTAGAGTGGAGCTCCTGAGGACATGCAATGTATTCGTAGCATGCAAGCTCGAGCCACAGCTACCTGCAATGGGTATGTCGGGTCGGGTTCCAGGCAGAAGTAGATGACAGAGTGCCGGTATTGGTAGGGGTCCAGTCTCAGAGATGGTCTCTCCTCTATGGCATCCTGCTGTCCAGCGGGACAGCCACTGGAGCTGTGCTGCCAAGAAGTACGCCTCAAAGGATGGAGCCCCCAACCCTCTGCGGTCGGTCGGCAATTGTAACTTGGTGATGGCCACTCTTTGGCGGCTGTTACCCCAGATGAGGGAGCCGAGTAGGGAGTCTATTTCTCATAAAAAGGAATGAGGGGTAATGACTGGTATGTTAGCAAAGTGGTACAGTAGCTGGGGTACTATAATCATCTTCACTAGGGCTATTCTCCCAATTGGGGCTAATGATAGAGTTTTCCAGAAACCAACCATGGCCCTTAAACCTTCCAGTGCTTTGCGGTGGTTGCCCTCATACAGGTAATTTGGAGTGTGTTAAAGTTTGACTCCTAGGTATCGGGGGCTTGGTCGTTCCTAGGGAGTTCATAGTCTTCCATGTGCATCTTCTGAGGGGGAAATCTGGGTTCAGCGGATAGATGGTAGACTTCACCCAATTGATTTTTAACCCCACTGCGACCACGAATTCTGTGAGTGTGGTCCAGATAGGGGTAAACTCCCTCACAACATCCTGTACGTAAAGCAATAGGTCATCTGCGTATAGGGATACACTATGGGTAGTGCCCGCTAGTGGGATACCCCAGGTGGCCGAAATATACTGACGCATGCGCACTCGGGAAGTGAGTTTCATATACAGTAGCCTTGTGTATGCTAGCAGAGTGGGGCCTATCCCTGCCCGCCGGAGCACCTCAAAAAGGTAGGGCCACATCAGGGTATCGAAGGCTTTATCTAGGATCAGGCAAGCAGCCTGAGGGTACCTGGCCCGCGCCTGGTCCTGGACATGGAACAGCCAGCAAATGTTTTGAAATGTATCTCTGCCCGGGACAAACCCGCACTGGTCTGAGTGGATTAATGTCGGGAGACTCTGAGTAAACCGGTCTGTTCATTTCTTACTGACAATTTCGCAATCTGCTGTCTACAGTGTTATTAGTCTATAGGAGGTCAGCAGTGTTGGATCTAGGTCCAATATTAGTAATGATACCAGGAGAGATTCACGGAGCAAGCCCGGTAGCTTCCCCCCTTTCAGTGCCTCCCTGTACATGTCTTCTAAGTGCGGTGCTAGTAGTGATGAGAAGGTGGTATAGTATTCTAGTGGTAGGCCATCCATACCTAGGGCCTTATTACGCACCAGGGCCTGGATTGCTTGTTTCACGTCTGTGGATGTGATTTCTGCGTCAAGGGAGGATCTGTCCATTGTCGAGATTTGGGGTATGGTTAAGGGTGCCAGGAATTGATCCGCGAGCTCCTGACAGCTCTGCTCTGGGTTCTCATATAGCCTAGTGTAGTAGTCATAGAAGAGCTGCAGGATATCTGCTTGTGAGTGGACCAGGATCCCTGCGGGACTAATGATTTCTGTGATTGGTCCTGTGTCTGTATTTTGACAGACTAGCCAGGCCAGGAGAGCTCCAGGCCGATCCCACTCCCTGAGTGT
Organism: Calotriton arnoldi; assembly: GCA_963921515.1. Lineage (NCBI taxonomy): Eukaryota > Metazoa > Chordata > Amphibia > Caudata > Salamandridae > Calotriton > Calotriton arnoldi. The sequence goes on from CAWUFW010004172.1 coordinate 348,841, forward strand.
CTTTGCTGCATATGTTTTGAAGTTATACCTTTGTAAGTCTACTAGTGCTTCTGCGTATGCCGTTTTGGCCTCTGCGACCTGGGTCGGAGATGCTGTATCTGCATCTGCCGCCTTGGTCATGGCTGCTAGTTTATTTACGGTTTTTGCTAGGTTGTGTTCTAACATCTTATGGACACCTGCTATCTGTTTGATGCATGCTCCCCTGGCGACCACCTTAAATGCATCCCATTCCAGCATCCTGGAGGACGCTGTGTAGGCGTTCGTCGTGAAGTAGTCCTGTATACTGCCTTCCTGATCATGTCTAAACACTGGGTCCTCCAAGCAGTCCCATGGCAATTTCCAGGTGGGGACCAGGGGATGGGGGTTCACCACCTAAGAGTTAGGAGATGATAGTCATGGTCAGATAGGACCCAACCCAGGTAGTCTATCTGCTGGGCCAAAGGGATTATTGTCGGGAGCATAGAAAACGGTCAAGGCACATTCGCAGATTGTGAGGGATAGAATGGAAGGAGTATAGCTTTGTGGTTGGGTGTCGGCTTCTCCAAGCATCTACGAGTGACCAGTGGTTCACCCAGGACCGTTATCGCTCCGTTTGCGTGTTGGCTGGGGAGTGGGGGGCGGGAGGATGGGATTTATCCAGGGAAAGGTCCAATATGCAGTAGTAGTTTTCCCTCAGGATCCATGGTACAGCCGTGTACTGGGCAAGGACTTCTAATAGGTGGTCCCAGAATTTTCCCTGCTCAGGGTTCAGGGCATATATGCTGACTATCAATAGTGGTTGGTCGTCTAAGAGTCCCTCCAGGAGCGCATATCTTCCCTCTGTGTCCACTGTCCTAGGGGTTTCTTGGAATGGGACCCCTGGTCTGAGCCAAATCATCACCCCACACACATAAGCACAGAATGTAGTAGCACAAAGGGTGCCTTGCCATCGTCTGCGTAGATGTTCTAATTCACACTTTGTGAGATGCGTTTCCTGCAGCAGGGCTATTTGTGCCTGTTGACGCTTGTTACAGGAATAGACTGAGTATCGCTTACGTGCTGTGTGCATACCCCTGATGTTTAATGTGATGAAGCTAGTGTCTGTGACGAAGGTCATGACTGGGTATTAGTGGAGGCCGGAGCAGTGCATCTTGGGGACTCATTCGCATAAATCCTGCCCATGTCCCAGGCTTAGTTGGTGATGGTTGGTTGTGTTGCCTGCCCATTGTGGAAATTTGGTTGTGGTGTTGATAAGAAATGGGGGAGAGGATAAAAACTGCATGGGGACTAGGTCCCAACTCTGTGGACTTACCACAACTGGTGGTACGTCCAAACTAAACATGTTGCTAGTGCGCTAGTGTATTGTGGTGGGTTGCAAGTGCTTATACCTAAGTTGTGTTGTATGTGGCCCCTGATCGAGTTGGATATCCGGTGGGGCCTGAAGTCCCTCATTGCTATGTGTTAGACCTGGCATCCTTGGCGTGGGTTTCCCCTGTATTGTTGCCTTTGCCTCCTGTGTTTTACTGTGTGTTGGACTTCGTTTTTGCTGGTCTAGATACTTTGGGCACTTTGCCACTGCTGTTCAGTGCCAAAGTGCAAGTGCTCCCTCTGATATATTGTTGTCATGGATTAGTGTTTCCATAATTTGCCTATCTGGTTTACTGTTAAGTCCCTAGTACAGTGCACTCTGTGTGCCCAGGGCCTGTAAACCAAATGCTACTAGTGGGCTTGCAGCACTGGTTGTGCCAACCACACAAGCAGCCTTGTACAAGGGTCTCTGGCCTGCCATTGCGGTGTCTGTGGGCAGTCTAATACTGCCATGTCGACCTGGCACGTGCACCCACTTGCGAGGCCCTAACCTACCCTTTTCTTACATGTGAGTCACCCCTAATGTAGGCCCAAGGTACCCCTGTGGGCAGGGTGCAGTGTATGTGAAAGGTAGGACATGTCCTGATGTGTGTGGCATGTCCTGATAGTGAAATACTGCCAAGTTCATTTTTCACTATTGAAAGGCTATCTGTCCCATAGGATAAAATGGGGAGTTTACTTATAACATTTTATAAGTATAACTGCCCATGAGAACAAGATAAGAAAATGAAATTTTGTATGCCTGAACTCAGAATCTAAAGATGCATCTTTTAGTAAGGATGATTTTTACATTCTGGGTTTGAAAATACCACTTTTAGAAAGTAGCCATTTTCTTGCTTAGACATCCAGTGTACCTCTGCTAGGTTTGTGGATTGACTGTCTGGCTTTTCAGTGACAGGGTCTAGGAATGTGCATTCTGTTCAGACAGCCGCTTGGGTGGGGGGGGTGAGGTGTATCCTGCCTTTCCAGGGTGAGTCAGGGCTGGGCTGAATAGACCTGGGCTGCATTTAGGGATTTCCTTAACACCTGAATGGGCCTGTTCTTCCTTGGACAATGCTGCCTCCACCTCCTGCTGGAAGCTGCACCAGAGAGGACAGCACTGGTTTTGACTGAGCACAGAGCCTCTCTGACATCAAAGAACACAGAGAAATGGGCTATAAATGTTGGGGCCCAGACCCCTGAACTTTAGATCACTTTTGGAATTCAAGAGGAACCTCAGCAACGGAAAAGAGCTGGAAGAAGCTGGAGGAGGAGTACTGCCCCTTTGCTGTGCGCTGTCTGGGGTTGGCCTGCAGTAGCTGTTTCTGCTTAGGAGATGAACTGTGTATGTATCTTGCTTGACAAAGTATCTCCAAGGGCTTGAGGTAGAGCTTGCCACCGTTCAAGAAGTCTCAGGAACAGCAAAGACCTCACCATCCTTCTCGGCACCGTCTCTGGAACCGCTGGTTTCAGTTGCTGCAGAAGAAAAAAGCAGCCGACTCTGTCACCGAGTCTGTCACTGGTTCTGTGTCCTGAAGGCACCACAGAAGGCAACGCCGCACTTCGCACCGCATTCTTGGTCTCACCGACGCCGCTGGGTGACCATCACTGAGCCGTTGTTTTCACTGCGCCCTGTGGGCACCGCACTCCGCACAGCCTCTCTTTACTCTGCCAGGATGTCACCAACACTGTAGCTGCCCGACCCGAACAACAACCGGCTCCAACGCCTGCACCGTGACCTGCCAGCACGCTTCACTCTGCATCATAAGCCTTGGTCTCACGGGCGCCGTTGGATGACTGTCACTGAGCCGCTGCCTGCACCGCACTGTGAGGGCACCGCCCGCTGCACCGCTTCCACTTCACATCGCAACCGCGACGGTTGCCCCAACTGACTCATCCCAACGGGATCAGCCGCAACGAGAAAGGTACTGTCTACGAGTCTGTTGATGCTTTAGCTGGCCCTTACCGACACGGTCGGCTAGAACTGTTAGACTCTGTCATTTTCAGCATCGTTAGCTCCGGATGGAGCTACCGACTCTGAAGAACTGTGTTTTTCAGCTATTCTTGCAAATTGGAGGTTATCTTGCAAAGTAACTATTTTGACATTATTGTATGTTGGATTTTTTTTGTTTTTGGTCTTGTTGGTTTCAATAAAGATTTGCTTTTTTTCTAAACTAGTGTGGTGTCCATTTGTAGTGTTTTCACTGTGTTACTGTATGCATGCACAAATGCTTTACACACTGCCTCTGAGACAAGCCTGTCTGCTCGTGCCAAGCTACCAAGGGGGTGAGCAGGGATTATTTTAGAAGTGTACCCCACTTACTCTGACTAGGAAGAAGGGTCCCTACTTGGAAAAAGGTGCAAACCATTGTCATCTAGAGACCACCGTTTCTAACACTGTGTTATCGAGTTTCTGAGCGTGGTGATTGTTTGACATAATCATCTAACTGTGAGACTAGGAAGATGTCGCTAATAATGAGGGGCGAGAGAAAGAAAAAATACTGAATTGACTGCCGGTGTCCTTCAGAGAAGTGTGTCTGTCGTTTGGGGGGTCACCAGTGGCGGGGTTACAGAGTCCGCCTGGGAGGTACTGGTGTCGCTAATGTCCTCCTCTGATGTAAAGATATGCGGGCCTCTCTCTTCGTCCGAACTCCAGGTGACAAGGCCCAAATCCACTGCCTATAGCGCTTTCTGGCACCCCGTGATTATTTGTTCGAGGTGGGTGGGTCCCGCTACAGAGCCCCGAGGCTGTGACCCGGGTTGCTGTTGGAATTTCTTCATGCGTCGGCGTCTGTTCCGAGGTTCTTGCTTGCTTCGTGTGGTCTCCCAATATGCTTTGTCCTGTCAGTACTGCTCCATCCAATCTTATGCCTCCTTTGGATCTGTGAAGAATGTGGTGTGACCTTCGTGTAGAATCTTAAGGCATGCTGGGAAGAGCAGGAGTATTGGATCCCTTTTTGTCGGGCAGACGCTTTATCTCCAGGAAGGAGGTTTGTTGACGTTGCACTGCTCGGTAGTAATCCGGAAAGAGCATCATATGGTTGTCTTCGACATAGATAGGTCCGCTTTGTCTGGCTGCACGCAGCACTGCGTCTCTGTCTCGGAAGTGGAGGAGTTTCAATAGTAGCAGTCTGGGGGAAGACCCTGGGGGGCAGACGTCATGACGGGACCCGATGCACTCTCTCCACTGAGAAGAAAGTGGTTAGCTCTGAGACTGTGTTAAAATGATTTGAGCCATGTCTCCACATATCCCATTGGGTCAGATCCCTCCGCTCCCTCTGGTAGGTTCAGCACTCGGATGTTGCTCCTCCGAGAGCGTCACTCCTAATCATCCGCTCTCTCCTCCAAGAGCGTGACCCAGGACTGGAGTTCTTTCAGGGTTTCATGCTGCGACTTGGTCAGAGGATTGAGGGTTGAGAGGGCTTTCTCCCCATCTGATACCTTGTCGGCCAATTTACGATGGTCGTCCCTTAGTAGATTAGGCTCGGCGGCCAGGGCCCGAACCAGTCCTCCATGGTGACCCTGGAGTGCTCTATAGCAGCCAGTACTTTATCTAACTTATCCGACATTGACAATGCGGCTGCTGACTCCCTGTCAGTGTGTGAACCATTAGCCGCCAGAGAAGGGTGCCGTGTTGGGGCCAGTGTCTGTGGTGCCGTGTTGGCCCGCTGTCGCCCCATGCTTTGTCTGGAGGATTTGGGGGCTATCCAAGTGCGTTTTATCTCTGGTGGTCGATGGGTACTTCGTCTCCTATGCGGATTATGCCTGATCTGCTGATGTTTTTTGGGCCTCTGGGGGAGTCTTTGGTGTCCTGGCCGCTGCTTGTAAAGGGTGTAAGTGCTCCGAGGGGGCGGAGTCTTTGGGAGTATGGGCCCGTTTGTGTGGGAGGTTTCCTTTAAGCGCACGGCCTATTGTGTGTCCGTGTCTGGGCCCGTGGTGGGTTGATGACTTAAGGCCTTTCCTGGTGGGCGATTGTTGTTCTCCCGGGTCACGTCACCCAGTCAGTGTGGGTTTTCATAGTGTCCTTTCTAGGGGGGGAATGGAGAGAAGTCACTCGTAGGCCCCGTTGTGGTTGAGTTTTGCTTATGATCTTGTCCTCAGTTATTTTCACTCTTCTGTTTATTTACAGTGTGGGAGGCTTTCTATTAAGTGGTGGTTTCCCTGGGCATTCCCGCTTCTTAATTGCTCCTTCCACTGCAGGGGCAGGTTTAGTCAGGCGGTGCCCCCGGCTGGGTTTCAAATCACAGCTAGTCTCATTAGGGTGAAGAGGAGGCCAGCAGACTAGTCCCTGGTCGTAGTTCCAGCTTCTCGTAGGGCCATACCCTCCCGTGGCTATCTCCGGAACACTCTGTTCCTCTCTGCACCTTGGGTCCTGGTGCCGAGTTTCTGGGTAGGGCAAGTGGGTAGAACAGCTACGGTGTTCTGTCTTCGTTGTCTGTGACCGGGCCCCAGTACGGTCGCTCTTCGGCATCACTTTCCCCACTCTCTGCCTCTGGGGATATGGGCCTTCGGAGTTTGGGCGGTGGCTCCATTACAGCGCCATCTATCAAAGGCCCCGTGCCGGGTCGGGTTCACAATGGGCTTAATGGTATCGTGCTGATTAGTTGGGCAGCGTCTTCTAGGACTCCCACTGCGCGCTTGCCTCTCTCATCCAGCGTGGTAAGTGGTCCGCCGAGTCGTCGGCTCCTTTTCATTCAGGCACACTGCCTTTACTTTCCGCTGGCTCTGTTTCACTCAGCTAGGTGGTGTGATCCCTGGGGCTGGCTCCCGCAGCGCTGCGCTACTGGGGCAGTCCCTCACTCACCAGAGCGCGGCATGTCAGCTGGGGTCTCTCGTGTGCCTGTCTCTCGCGGGGGTGGTCACCAGTATCCGGGCGCCAAGATGTTTGGTGCGGGTACGGTCCCGGCGAACGCCATCCAGCTTCACTGTTCTTCCTCTGCTCACCGGCACTTGCTGTTTCAGTGGCCACCGACAGTGGCCGGTGTGTCCCTCTTTGCCTGTATCGCCTCGGGCCCCACCAGTTAGGATGATTGACGATATTCGGGCCATTACTCGGAGCCCTAGGCTAGTCATCTTGGCTGGCTCGGCAACGCCCCACAACTGCGATAAACTCATTAACTCCTTTTGAACCTGTTGGCCACCTCTCTAAACTGTTATGCATAGTGAATGTTGCCTTGGCAAGCCCACCAGTTGAACTGCCAAAGTGATATCTTTTATGGTAAGAGATGAAGCATTCTCAAAAAAACACTTTAGGTCTGGAGGCATGAAACGTGTCTTCCTATCAAGAGAACCGCTCCCCTCTTCTTTTCCAAGGTGTCCTCCTGGATATGTGGTAAAGGGTATCGTGACTGAGGAAAGTGTACACTGCTTACATTCCTCAGTGCTGCATATCTAGTGGCATGTTACACATGAAGTGCGAGTGGGTATGGTCAAACCATTGGGCTGATTTATGCACTGGTGTCACCCAATAATAGCACAACCTCTTGGGACTATGAGAATCAAAAGAGCCAATTGTCAGTGTGACAATATCTTTTAAATTCATAACTGCATCACAAAAAGTCTAGTATAGTTGCCTGATTTTCATTATGATGGCATATGTGATAGGTATATCCATTTACAAAGGCCAATCTACATGCATATTTCTTCACATGGACGGTGCGTACTTGAATGACTCTATTGACCCCTGGAATTTTACAACTATCATTGATGAGAATAGATCATGCTACAAGATGCTCTCTGTCCATGTGGCTGCACTCTGCATTTCAGCTTTTCCCGTTGTTACTGGAATGTAAGTAAGTAAGGGGCATATTAACAACGGCCAGCGATAATTATCGCTGGCCGTGCTTAGCGTGAGGAATCCTATCGCCGGCAATCGCTGGAAATTATCGCCATGCTAGCGCTGTATTAACAACGCTTAGCGCAAAGGCGATCATTTTCCAGTGATAGCGATGTTTTCCATGGAACATCGCTGGTTTTCCAGCGATGTCCCATGGAAAACGGCGATATACTTGGCGATAGGGCCTGTGGTCTTAGCCACACAATCCACCCCCCATGTTAGGTATGCCTTAGTCAGGAATTTAGCAGACGTTAAATTCCTGCGTTAAGGCATACTTAACGCAATTTAAAATATCGCTAACCCACGTTGCTAATATGGCGATACCTGGGTTAGCGATATTTCCCCCTGTTGTTTTCACAGGCACGCCCCCTTTGCATCTCATTAGCGATGCGATGGGAGGCGTTTAGAAAACGGACGCTAAGTCAGGAATCACGCGCTAGCGTGTCCTTGTTAATTCGGCGATAAAATTATCGCCGCTTTTCGTCCGAAAACGGACGCTAAAGCGGCGATAATTCATTAACGCCGCCTTGTTAATATGCCCCTAAGTAAGTAACGTTTATTTACCGTTCGATTAATTAAAATCATTAGAGAAAATATACATTAATGTTTACCCTACCCCCCTCCAGCCATCCCCCTCAATCCCAAAACTAATGGGTTGCAGGACTCACATATACTCTCAATTTCTAATGAATTACACGTGTAGATGAATTGTGTTGTGATGTGTGACCCTACAGAAAAGATGTCCCATCATAAAATTAATTGTTTTATAAAAATTGAAAGATCCAGAGTTTATTATGTTGGTTTCTGGTTGTGGGTAGCTATGCATTCCTCCTACTTGTGATAAAACATGCTTCACAACCACTAGGATCGATAAAATATAAGGTGCAGTTTTGAAGTGCAATGTGCTATCCCATCAGACCTGGTGTTGAAACTGTTGCTGTTCAACTGGTGCAAGCCTGTAGGGTTAAGGGTCGAAATCTGGTATACTTATACGGCTGGTGGGTGGCCCTTAATGCGCTCTTCTCCTGCACATAATGGAAGAATGCTCTACTTCTATCTTAGAGAGTTTAAAATACGTCATGCGAGTTAAACATGCAAAAGTTCGCCTATCAATGGACTTGGGTTTGTTCCTGGCGGTACATTATTAGCCTACCGATAAAGTGCGGCGTGCAAGTAACCTTGTGCTGTGTTTTAGCCTGACATAATGGAAAGTGCTCTGCTTCCACCTTAGAGAGGTTAAAGTGTGTCATGCGAATTAACATTACTTATATTAGCCTATCAATAGCCTTGGGTTCATTCCTTGCCGCTCATTGCTAGCCTACAGGTTAAAGTGCGCCGTGCAAATCGTAATATGCTGTGTTTTAGCCTGTCAGAGGATTTGAATGAACCTGTGGCGACTCTTCGAGTGCTAATCTGATTAAATGCGTATACTTTGCCACTCTTGCTAGATCACAAGCATTGGTTTCGGCAAAGCACAAGTCCGAGTCCCCCTTACAAGTCCTCACACCCTTACCCCTGAAAATAGGGCAGAGCAAACGGCGGCGATCTTCGGCCAAATTAGGGTAGCAACACAGCAGGTGCAACCAGGATTCCTTGCGGTATGAGCAGAGCCTGTCCGAGACTGCTTCTCCCTTACGTGCCCAAGCTGGATTGAAATCTGTAATTCTTAGCACAATGAGTCTCAAGTAAAGTATTTTCCTGCGGGCCTGAGCTGACAGTGAATTGCGCAGAAAGGGTTGAGCTTTCCCCAAGGTATATGATGTATCGAGTGCTGCGGTGATGTGACTGAGGCAAAAGATTGCCAAGACCTTTTTGATACCAAGTTACCAATACCTGCCTTGTCACCACATTTTTACACAAAAAGGAGCTACAGAGGCAGTCGCGGTCGGTGGAGGAGTGCCGGCCGGGCGGTGACGTGGGGCGGGGGAGGGGCAGGGTGGGGGGTAGCAAAGTATGGATTACGGACCTACACAGGTAAGTAAACATTTAAATCAATAAAACGAATTTCGTTGCGCGCACTGCATCGCATTTGGCGATGCAGTGCGCGCAACGAAATTCGTTTCATTGATTTAAATGTTTACTTACCTGTATAGGTCCGTAATCCATACTTTGCTACCCCCACCCTGCCCCTCCCCGCCCCACGTCACCGCCCGGCCGGCACTCCTCCACCGACCGCTGACTGTACAGAGGGAAAAACAGATTGGGTCGCCCTCCACTCAAAATCATAAATAACAACAAAGACCCAATCTGCTCGGGCCAACGAATTCTATTCACTTACTGAGAGGGAATGGAAGTTTATTTTCTTCTTTTACAACAACCCTTCATATTTTATAGGTATTGTCCCAACTCAGACTCGCCCTATTTATAAAAGACCCACCCATGAGTCCAAAGTCACTGCGTTCACACAATATATCCTGTACTTTAACAGGTATATATAACACATAAATGTGAAAAAGTGGAAAAATGTGAAAATGCGAGGTAGCACCTCACGTGCGCACCACCAAGGGAGCTTACTGGTTAATTATCACCAGTCATGCCCACGTTTCTCATCATTGGTTGCTACCTCGCGAACAAAGATAAACAAATTCGGTGTCCAGAAACCCAGTGAAAACCAGTGAATATGTGTGTACAATAACACAAATCAACCCCGTGTGAGTAAAATTGAAATAAGCCAACTCAATCGCCAGGGAGCCACTTTTATTCTCAACTTGAGGGCTTATTCAAAATAAAAACATACTGCATGTTTGCAGACCATGTAATGTTGGGCCGACATGTTTCATTGCCTGTAAATTGTAATGGCAATTTCTTCAGGGCACGAGGACTTTGTCCACCTTTTCTGGACCCTTATTGTGAACACGCAGTGACTAGTAGCAGCCAAGGCCTCTCGTACCAGCTAGCCACCATGTCACACAGGGACTAAATATTATTATTAGCCCTGTCTCGTATAAAAGGACACATATGTTGTCCGTTTTCGCGTCTTTCACCCGACGAGCCTCGTCTCATTCAGTGAATGGCTTATTTCAATTTTACTCACACGGGGTTGATTTGTGTTATTGTACACACATATTCACTGGTTTTCACTGGGTTTCTGGACACCGAATTTGTTTATCTTTGTTCGCGAGGTAGCAACCAATGATGAGAAACGTGGGCATGACTGGTGATAATTAACCAGTAAGCTCCCTTGGTGGTGCGCACGTGAGGTGCTACCTCGCATTTTCACATTTTTCCACTTTTTCACATTTATGTGTTATATATACCTGTTAAAGTACAGGATATATTGTGTGAACGCAGTGACTTTGGACTCATGGGTGGGTCTTTTATAAATAGGGCGAGTCTGAGTTGGGACAATACCTATAAAATATGAAGGGTTGTTGTAAAAGAAGAAAATAAACTTCCATTCCCTCTCAGTAAGTGAATAGAATTCGTTGGCCCGAGCAGATTGGGTCTTTGTTGTTATTTATTATTTACCACATTTTTACAAGCAGACAATGGGATGATGAGCAAGAGCAGGCTTTCTGCTTTGATCTTCAAGCTGCCATTTGCTTGCCCCAGCCTGGAGTGCCAGGGGTAGCCCTCCTCCTAAACAATTATTCTCAGTTGCTGTGTGAATGTGTCTTCTGGTGCTCTCAAATCCGTGATGTAGAACTTGATTAGTTCCCCCTGTAACGCCAAATCAGACCTGCTGAGATGAAGCTCGAGCCTTAGCCTTGCATTTCTGGCATGCCTTGGAGCTAGTAGCAGTGATTGATATACTTTGGCCTATACAGCTGTTATTAACCTACCCAGGGAGCCCGGGAAATCCAGATGTCCATAGTTGATGGCTGGTGTTAATTTTGCAATCATGACTGTCAGCTTTGGCTCGGCAGTTGGGCACGCTCACTTCAATGTGTGGATGACATGGTCTGCCTTTGCACTGAGATGTTTTAAGAGGGCAATTGGTTTTTCTCTCTCCGGGAGCCAAACCCAAAGGTAGTTGTAGGATGTTGTTGTCCCTATTTGATATTCTCCCAATTGCCAGTGGGCTTGCCTTTTGTGAGGATATTTTCCAAACACAACTTTCCTGGTTTTGCTCTGGTTGACCAGCAGATGGTTATCCGGGTTGTAGCAATGGAGTGCATTGAGGGCTCTCTGGAAGCCCACCTTAGTATGGTCCATAATTGCTGTGTCCACGTATTGTAAGATGGGGAGTCTCTCCCTGCCCAGCATTGGAGCGACAAGCTGGCACCTTGCAGGGTGGCCCCATATCTGTAGTGTAAAGATTGAAAAGTAGGGGGGCCAAAACACAGCCCAGTTTGAGCCCGTTGTTTCTGGCAGCTCTTGATGTAACTGTGGTTGGGCTTGTTTTGACCTGGACCCATGTTCCCTGATATATGGATGTAATTGCCTTCAGGAGCTTAGACGAGATCCCCCAGGTGGTCCATTTCTCTTTTAGTCTGCCTCGGTCCACCTTATCAAATGCTGTGCTGTGATCTATGAAACAGCAGAACAAGGGCGGGTGCTTTTTCTTGACTGCTTGGTTAGAAAGATATACCAGTGCAATGATGTTGTCCATGTTTGAACTTTGTTGCCTGAATCCGGACTGAGCAAATGGGAGGATTCCTTCTTCTTCTGTCCATGATTCCAGCTCTTTGAGAAGGATTGGGCATAAACCTTAGCTTCTAAATAGAAACAGTCCTGTAATTTGCTGGATTAGATTGGTCGCCTTTTTGTGAATAGGAAATAGAATGGAACCTCTCCATGAGTGCGGCGTCGTTGCAGTCATGAAAACATGGTTGAAGAGTAGGGTCAAGATTGGAGCCCAGAATTCCTGTCCAGATTTTAAAACTAGAGCACGGATCCCGTTTGGCCCTGGTGCTTTATCACTCCTCATTTTATTGATATTCTTGATTACTTCGCTGTCTGTAATTTCAGTACTTTGGGTGAGGGCGCAGGCTACTTCCGGGCGACTCGTTACAGTGGGCCCCTCATCTAATGAGCCTTTTGAGTACAGATGTTTGATATACCTTATCCAGTCATTTTCAGCTACCCCGTTCTCCTTTGTCATTCCTTGATTGTCGAGCTGGTTGATGTAACTCCACAACCTGGAGTGGTTCTTTTCCTTCAGCAAAGAAAACACTTTACGGAATTCCCTTTCGATGTACTTCCTTTTGCTTTCCCATACCTTCTTTTTTTAAGCTGCCCTCAGAGTGGCAATGGGCCATCTGTCACGAGATTTGCCACCTCTTTTCTTGGCTTCCAGTGCCCTGCGGAGGGCGCGTTTGCAATTAATTTGAGTCTTTAGACGGCGGGGCGCTTGTGATGTCATTGCTAAGCTAATTCTCGGGGTCATGCATTGAACCTTTCCCAAGTTCTGCTGTAGATCTACGATGTGGGCTTCCCAGTCGATAATTGCTGAGGTGGGCGTCGCTGACATTCGGCCATTCCTTCTCTTTTTCCACCCACTTAGACAAGTTGTCTCCAAGTCTATCTGACCATTTGATTCTTTGGAGAACCTTGTGCCACTCTTCACCCTTAGATCCCTTCATCACTTGGAGTGGGCCTGATGTGCGGACTACTAATTTCAAGATGACGCGCAGTGGCCTATGGTCTCTTTCGCCTCTGTCATCAGCTTCAAAGTCTGCCAACCTTGCTGCTATAGTTTCACTGACTTTAGAATATAGTCAATTATAGAATCATTCTTGAAAGCTGGTTTAGAGCTCAACGAAGGAGAGGGTGATCCCTTTAATGAGTGGGTCAAGCATAACTTATCATTTTGAAGGAAGGTAAGAAAGGGTGCGGCCTTACCCGTTTGCCTGTTCAAATCTGTTATTTTATCCAGGCCCCCCTTATTGAAGTCTCCGGCTATAATTACCTAGTGGGATTGATACTTCATTAGAAGGTCTTCAAGAGTTCCTACTAGGGTTTCCATAAAGTCTTTCTTCTGACTCTGTGTTACTGTGCTACCGGAATGTCTGAAAACTATTGTTTTCTATTTTGAATTATAGACATGAGCATCTATTAAAAAATTGCACACAGGAAATGTATCATGGCAATGTGGAAGTTGCCTAATTTGATCTAAGCTAGTCACATCAAAAAATACAGCTTTCACCTTTTCATTGAGGATAATGGAGATCTTTACAACAGTTTAGAGAAAAGTGAGGATCAAATACAGAATATGTTGCTGTCTCCAATTTAGGGCTAATGACCATATCCTTGATGCTGAGAAGAAGCTCTCTTGCTGTTACTCAAGGAAGAAGAGGTAGGCTGCCATGCTTGGTAAGAACCAGTGACTGCGTGCTGAGTGAGGGTCAGGGAAGGAAGCAGGAGGTAGACTCTCAGGCTTGGAAAGAACCAGTTGCTGACTTTCAGAGTGAGAATCTACTTTGAGGAGGTTGGTAAGAAATCCTGCAGAGGCCAGAACCTGTAGACTGCTCATCAGCTAACCTGTGCTCTCCTTTGGCTGCTGCCTTCAAAGCTTGTCTGCTTAATCCACCCACCTCTCAAAGATTGTAAAGGGCTTGTGTGCTTGAACACTGTTTTGCAACATCTGATCTAAACCCAATGACCATGAAAGGCGAGTGTGCCTTATTCCTGAGTTGCCTCGTCCTATTCGGCATTCAACATTCTTCAGTTTAAGGCTACCTTTCTAAAGTCAACAAGTGAATGGGCTATCATTGGCTTAAAATAAATACTGAGGAAACTGAAATCTTGATTATCGTTGATGAATCCTCTCTTAGGCAGCCCTCTTTCTGGCCTTCTGACTTTAGTATCTGCCCCAGTATTTCTGACTCTGGTAAAAGTCTTGGGGCCTCATTTATGAGGCCCCTTGCGTCACCTGACCTGTCACTTTTTTGATATTCCAGTGGCGCAATGTGCCCTGGCTAATTTACAAGGCAATGTAAAGACACTTTACGTGGCTTTTCATAGCCTTGCAAATATGTGCCCCTTTTACGCAGATCATTGCGTGAAAGAGGTGCTCCATGGTGTTGCTGTGGGTGTTCCCACGCAACACCCATGGAATCTGAAGCATTCCTAGATTTGCGAGAATTTGTAAACCTGGGAATGCATCAGAATCTAATGCCACACCTGGGGAGGTGTTAGGAAAGCGCAACGAGGAGAAATGTTTTCATTTCTCCTTGGTTTTTCCTTTTTCTATGTGTTCTGCATTCTGCAGCACACATAGAAAGAGGAAATTGCCTGAATACATTTTTTGTGCAGGAAGGTGTCCCTTCCTGCACAAAATCAATCAGTCCCGCAACTCAGGCACCCTTGCACAGTGGTGCAAGGGTGCTTGCGTTGGAGCATGGCAGCCCATTGTGCGCCGGCACTGGGGAGGAGGACAGGGATGCACTGTATCACATAGATACAGCACATTCCTGCCCTTTTGTATTAGCGTAGGGAAGCACAGCAAGATTCCTTGCGGCGCTTCCCTCTGCTAAAACCTCATAAATGAGGCCCTTAGTGTTAAACTTGATACTTTCCTACAACTGTACAGGTAGAAGCAGTTATATCGTCATTCACTTTTTATTTAAAGAAGATCCACCCAAGTCTTGGGTCAAGTTATGTTCATTGTGAAATTATACCTGTTCTTATTGGTTTTGAATTTAACTTTTGTAAGGACTCATCTTGTTGTCAAATCATCTTTGCTTGACCATCTCCTGAAAACTGAAAATCGTCTGCCTGACTAGTGGTAGCTCCTTCATATTCTGTCACACTAATTCCTCTCTAATATCTTTGCCAAGGCTCCCCATTAAAGCCTGTGTTGACTTTAAAGTACTCATCTCATGCACCAATCCATGCATGGCTCTGTTCTGAATGTATTGCTAATCATTTCCCTCATTATTTCCGAATTAGAGCTCCCTGCTCTTCCGCTCAGAGTTTCTGAAGGCACCTTCAGATTTATTTGAATTCCCGTAGGAGGCCACGCCTGCTCAACTTTGGCTCCTCACATGCTGCATGATCTACCAACGAACCTCAGAAACAACTCAACCTACTTACATTTTCACATGCGACAGAAAACTTTTCTGTTTCAGCAAAACGTCTCTTAGTTTTGTTTTGTGCTGTTTGGTTAGTTTGATTAAGCACCTAGATTCACTTGGGTAGTTGGGTGCTCTATAAATCTCATATAAAAAAACAAAGCTTGGTCCCAAGATGTCTGTGTGCCTGAGCCCTGCATTAACAAATCATGTTCTTAGATTCTGTGCTTGATGATTATGAGAGGCCCATGTCTGAACCCTACATCACATCATACGTTTCAGTGTCCTTAACTTTTGCACCCTGCATACATCCTGTTCCATGTTTAATAATCATGAGAGGTCATGTACCTGAATCTTGCATCAGTACACCCTGTTCAAGGACTAGTCTGTGTACCAATCTTCAGTGCAGATACATCATTTCTTCTGGTGACTAAATGTGACGCCCATGAGCCCCAAACTTCATGCAGCACATCAGTTGTTCAGGTGATGGGCGACTGTGTACAAGTTCTGCATTTCACTCCCTACAGCCACCTCTCATCCCCCATCCATCAGATTGTGTGCCCCATAGCAAGCTCCCTCAGTGGTGTTGAATACTCCCCTTCATGTCCTGCGATGTGGCCAAGATGGTGACTGTTTGTGAGAAGTTGGCCTGGCATATGCTGTCCACTAATTATAGTGGGCACCTTGCACCAGTCCAAACAACCCCTTATTGGAGATAGGTTAAAGACAACCTTTATTGAAAGCTATCCTAGTGGTAGCTATGGAGAGCAGCCTTCAGGCTAAGTCTTGAAGGAATGTAAAGCAGCTTGTTTTACCAGTCTATAATCTCTTGAGTGATCAAATGAAAGAGCACCACACCAGGTATATATTCAAAATATATGTATTTATTGCTAAACACACCCCTCTAGTCTCTTTATGAGGCTAGAGTTCGAAGTACATAAGTTATAAGTTATTAAATCACAGTAATAGCACAAATACACGTTTGGGCCCTAGGGGCGTACCAAACCATATACCAATAAAGTGGTATGCGAACCACGACTGAACTAGACACTAGGCCTAGAGCCTCTAGAAGTGCTTGGACCACAAGGAACCACCCAAGGTAGTGACACAGGGGACCCACGGGAGACGCGTGCAGTGTAAATACACAACCGCGATACACCGTTAACTTCTATGGAGAAAGTCGGGATCGGGAAAATAGAGGAAAGGGACACTTAAAAGAGGACTAGGACAAAACCCTTTGAGATCTAGGACTTTGAAGAGTCTCTACCCACGGGAGCACCGGAGTACTCGTGTTACCTCACCCAGGGAAGCCGGGTGCATAGGTGCCTTTCGGGGTCGGGTTTCGTCGTCGATTCGAATGGCGATCTGCTGCAAAGTGCTGCTGGCGGCCAAGAGAAAAGTGTCCGGGTGGATCCAAGAGTGGATCGGAGTTCTGGTGAACCTGAAAGCAGAGGGGACAGAGTCTGGGTCACTAGCCAGCGACCAGGAAGGCGATGGACAGATGCCCACCGATGTCGAGTGCTTCAGGTGCGTTGACGGTTGTCTTGACTCTTCAGCCACGAGGTCCAGGAGGCGTTGTTGGCGACCAGGAGCAGGATTCGGGCTGCTACACGATGTTTGTCGAGTGCTGAGGTGTCGGCGACCAGATTGGACCCAACAAGCCTTGGCAACGGCAAGTCTCGGTAAAGATGTAGATCGTCGATGGTGCAGACCAGCAAGGTCTGTGGAACTCACCCAGCCAGGGTAAGTGAGGGCAGGCCTGGAGCAACCAGGATGCCAAGTAAGAAAAGGATTGGCCTTCATTAAGGGCTACTAGCCAACGGGCTAGCGACCGCGAAGGAGCCTCGTGACGCCGCACGTGGAGCTGGCTTACAGGACACTCGTGGAGTGGGGGCCAGTGATCTTCGGTGCAGATGGTGCTGGAGGCTAGGGCTACTCGGAGCCCAAAGCACGACTTCTTGGGAGACCCAGAAGATGATGTACTTGCAAATGTGCTCGGTGTCCAGGGGTCACGGTCTCAAGTCACCCACGATAGCCACGGGCCTCAGCTTTGCTGGGGACTCAGGGTAGCCTCGGGGAAGCCTGAGAATCTACCTCTGGTGATGCGATGACTTCGGCGTCCGACGGGAGCTTCAGAAATGCGAACCGGACAGATGCTTCTTTGGTGCCTGCCAAGCAGGGGAGTCACTCCTTGACCCCAAGGGAGATTCTTCAGTCCTCTAATCTTGTCGTAGAGCGTCGAAGGTCCAGGATTCAGTTTCAGAGTTTCATCCAGGTATAATCTAAAGTCCTAAGGACTGGGTTCCTACCTTTATTCTAAAAATAGGGGTTGGACTACTCTGTGGCCCCACCTATGGGTGGGTCAGGGCAGAGGGGTGGCTACACCCCTTTCCCTTTGTCCAGTTCGCGCCAAAGCAGGGGCTGCAAGCCCCTGATCCGGTTTGAACTGGCGTATGCAAAGGGACACCAAATGTGCCCCCAGTGCAGGACTTCAAAGCACCCGAAAGTGCTCCCGCCCAGCCCCAATACACATTATCCTGTCTGGGGAGGTGGTCACACCTCCCTGGGACAGGAAACCTATTGTCCAGGCCTCCCCTGCCGGAGTTTCGTCCAGCAGCAGGAGGCCAGACTCGTGTCTGTGGCAGCAGCATCCATTTTGTGATGCCAGGGCTCTGGAAAGAAGTTACCGGACTCGTCAGAGTTAACATGTATTTCCCTCTAGAAGGGTGGAATGCTACCCCCGCCGCCAGGATTGGCGGGGGGTAGTATTCCAAGATGTTTGACACCAAACACGACATGTTTAGGTGCAGCCATTCCAAAGTTAGCATTTTACCGCGAGGATATAATCCGCTTAAGAGTATATGGTCAGGCTGCACTACAAACAGCATCAGAGATGGTCTCCGAACGCTGCAGAGGGGCCCTGCTCATGCAGGGGCACCCTCTCACATAGGAACCATGCACTCTGCCTTTAGGATTGATAAGGCCTGCCTTAGGAGTGGCTTATAGGTTTATATGTGTGTATGTATTTCGTGATATAGGTAACCTATATCACAGTAAGGGGTGCATGCACCACCTTACCCAGGCTGCAGTAGCAGACCTGTGGTGTCAGTTTGGATGGCCTTCCAGGGGTGGCATAATACATGCTGCAGCCCCTGGCAGGCCTCTGAGGTACCTATGCCCTTGGTACATATAAGGGACTTGGGACTTATAAGGGCACTCCAGATCCCAATCAGTGATGTGCCTAAGGCACATGGAAACCATTTTAGAGAGGAAGCAGCTAGGCTGGGGTTCTGATTAGCAGGGCCCCAGCCAGACTAATGTCGAAAAACAGTGAAGCATCAGCAAAAGTGGGGGTACCCATGTGAAGCAGATCCTACTCTCCTACACAACCCCCCCCAAACGTAGGGACATTAAACTAACCTTGCCCAGTTAAGTCTTCATGTTCTAAGTGGAAATACCTAGAGAGTCCATCTGCATTCGCATGGTTACTCCCAGGCCTATGTTCCACTGTAAAGTCCATCCCCTGTAGGGAAATGGACCACCTAAGCAGTTTGGGGTTTTCACCCTTCATTTGTTTTAGCCATAAGAGGGGCTTATGGTCTGTCTGACCCAGGAAGTGTGTACCAAACAAGTAAGGCCTCAACTTCTTCAGAGCCCAGACCACAGCAAAGGCCTCCCTCTCTATGGCTGACCAACGTTTCTCTCTAGGGGTCAGCATCTGCTAATAAAAGCTACTGGCTGATGAATGAATGAATGAATGAATGAATGAATGAATGAATGAATGAATGAATGAGGATTTATAGAGCGCATGGTTACCCGGGAGCATCCCAGCGCTAGCGGGCGTTAAAAAGGAAAAACACAGAAGGGGTTATGGAAATAGCCAGGTTTTCAACTGTTTACGGAAGCTAAGGTGATTCACTTCGCTTCGAAGATGAAGTGGGAGGGTATTCCACAACCTAGAGGCATTGTATGAAAAAAGCCTACCTCCCTTTCTTGCTTTCTGGATTCTCGGAATTTTCGCCAAATGAAGAGAGTTAGAGCGAAGGTGTCTAGGGGCTTTATATGGATAGATGAGATCCTTGATTATGGGAGGTCCTTCCCCTCTTAAAGATTTGTGGGCCACACAAAGAGCCTTAAAGTTTATCCTCTCCTGAACAGGAAGCCAATGCAAGGAGCGCAATGCAGGTTGCGCCGAGCATCGCCGGCTAGTGCCGGTAAGCAGTCTTGCTGCAAAATTCTGGACAATCTGAAGTCGCCCAATCACTGCCTTAGGGGCCCCCAGGTAGAGAGCATTGCCAAAATCAATCCTAGAAAGGATCAGGGCTTGAATCACTAGTTTTTTTGCTGTGAAAGGCAGCACAGACAAGATTTTTCGGATCATTTTTAGCTGACCATAACAGGAGGCGACCGTCTTCCTAGCTTGGATTTTGAAAGACAGGTCTTGGTCCAGCCAGATACCAAGGCTTTTTAACTCTGATTTAAAAACCGGGACTGGACCCATACAAGATGGCCAAAGGGTATTTAGATTAACACTTTGAGAGTTCCCAAGCATCATAATTTCGGTTTTTGCACCGTTCAATTTGAGATGAGACAAACTCATCCATTTTGCCACTTCCTCCAAACAGGCATGGAGGTCAGTGGGTGACTTATCAGCTTGGTTCAATGCCACCACTAACTGTGTGTCATCAGCGTAAGACACAATATGGACTCCAAAGGGGGCAACCAAGTCCGCCAATGGGGCCATATAAACATTAAAAAGGGTTGGACTCAGGGAAGAACCCTGAGGCACTCCACATATCAGGGGTAGAGGGTCCGAAGAGATATCCTCTTCGAACACCTGGAAAGTCCTGCCTTCCAGAAAAGATTGGAGCCAAGCAAGAGCCGAACCTGACACTCCCGTAGTTCCTAAGACGGTGAACCAAAATCTGATGGTTCACCGTGTCAAATGCGGCACTAAGATCAAGGAGGATAATAGCCAAAGAACTGCCTGAGTCAAGAATCTTTCTTGATTCCTCCACTACCACCAACAGAGCAGTTTCGACTCCCTGGCGAGGGCGAAAACCTGTCTGGGAGGGGTGGAGCAATTCATGTGACTCGAGAAACGCAGAAAGGATGTTATTAACATGTTTCTCTGTGATCTTGCTCACTCCAGGAAGGAGCGA
This sequence comes from Calotriton arnoldi, assembly GCA_963921515.1. NCBI lineage: Eukaryota > Metazoa > Chordata > Amphibia > Caudata > Salamandridae > Calotriton > Calotriton arnoldi. The sequence goes on from CAWUFW010004172.1 coordinate 369,120, forward strand.
GATGGGTCGATAGTTTGTAAGATCCTTCTGATCCAGATGAGGTTTTTTCAATAGAGCTTTAACCATAGCTCTTTTCCATTCACAGGGAACCACACCTGAGATAAGAGAAGTGTTAATCACATTAAGAAGGTAGGGAGCAATGGTAGAGGCTACTAATTTCAAAGTATTAAACGGCGCCGGATCAAGAGGCGATCCACTTTTAATAGAAGCTAAAATAGACAACAAAGAATCCAGGGACAAGGGTTCTAGGGTCTCCAGACTAGGTGCAGATTTATCTCGAAGAGGGGTGTTGACATTAGTAATGTATGCATTATCCTTCACAGGAAGGGTTTTTAGGATATTTTGCACTTTGGAAAAAAAGAACTGTGCTGATCCTGACCTTCTTCATTCAATTGTGACAGTACAGCCCCTACCCCCAATTCAGATGCATCAGTTTGAACAATGAACTTCTTGGAGTAATCAGGACTCTGCAGAATTGGAGCAGTGCACATGGCCTGCTTGAGGTCATCAAATGCCTTTTGACATCTAACTGTCCACTGAACCTTTTTGGGCATTTTCTTAGAAGTTAAGTCATTCAAGGGTGTCACTATTGATCCATACCCCTTGACAAATCTCCTATAGTACCCAGTCAGGCCTAAGAAGGCTCTCACCTGAGTCTGGGTAGTGGGAGCAGTCCAGTCCATGATGGTCTGGATCTTGCTCTGCAAAGGTTGAACCTGGCCTCCACCCACAAGGTGGCCCAGGTACACAACCTGACTCTGCCCTATCTGGCACTTGGTGGCCTTGATAGTCAGGCCTGCTTTTTGCAGGGCCTGTAAAACATTCCTGAGGTGGACCAGGTGATCCTCCCAGGTGGAGCTAAAGACAGCAATATCATCTAGATAAGCTGCACTATAGGCTTCCAGTCTTGTGAGAACTGTATTCACCAACCTCTGGAAAGCGGCAGGTGCATTCTTCAGACCAAAGGGCATTACCACAAATTGATAATGTCCACTAGGGGTTGAGAATGCTGTTTTGGGCTTTGCAGTATCAGCTAGTCTGATCTGCCAGTAGCCAGCTGTTAGGTCAAATGTGCTGAGATATTTGGCAGAGGCCAAAGTATCTATGAGCTCATCTGCCCTGGGTATTGGATGGGCATCAGTCCTAGTGACTGCATTGAGACCCCTGTAGTCTACACAGAACCTCATCTCTCTCTTTCCACCACTGGTGTGAGGTTTCAGTACAAGGACTACTGGACTAGCCCAAGGGCTATCTGAGGGTTCAATTACTCCCAATTCCAACATTTTCTGGACTTCAGTCCTGATACAGTCCCTGACATGGTCAGGTTGCCTATAAATCTTGTTTTTAATAGGCAGACTGTCCCCAGTGTCCACTTCATGAGTGCACCAGGTGGTCTGACTGGGTGTCAGTGAAAACATATGTCTAAACTGATTGAGGACTTGCCTGCAATCAGCTTGTTGCTGGGTAGTGAGGCTTCCTGCCAAGGCTACACCATCAACTGACCCATCGTCAGGATTCTGTGAGAGCAGGTCAGGGAGTGGGTCACTCTCTTCCTCCTGCCCTTCATCAGTAGCCATGAGCAAGCCCATGTCTGCCCTGTCCACATATGGTGTTAACCTGTTGACATGGAGAACCCTGTGGGGACTCCTGGGTGTTCCTAGGTCCACTAAATAAGTGACCTCACCCTTCTGCTCAACAATAGTGTGGGGTCCACTCCATTTATCTTGGAGAGCTGCTGGGGCCACTGGCTCCAACACCCACACCTTCTGTCCTGGCTGGTAAACAGTCAAAACAGCCTTTGGTCATGCCAGGCCTTCTGAAGTTCCTGGCTAGCCTCAAGGTTTTTGGTTGCCTTTTTCATGTACTCAGCCATCCTGGAGCGGAGACCAAGTACATAGTCCACTATATCTTGCTTTGGGGGCTTGAGAGGTAACTCCCATCCTTCCTTCACCAAGCACAGTGGACCCCTCACAGGGTGGCCAAACAGAAGTTCAAAAGGGCTGTAACCAACCCCTTCTGAGGCACCTCCCTATATGCGAATAAAAGGCAGGGCAAGAGTATGTCCCATCTACGCCTAAGCTTTTCTGGGAGCCCTTTAATCATGCCCTTCGAGGTTTTGTTGAATCTCTCAACGAAACCATTGCATTGTGGGTGATAGGGTGTGGTGAACTTATAAGTCACTCCACACTCCTTCCACATTGCTTTTAAGTACCCAGACATGAAGTTAGCACCCCTGTCTGAGACTACCTCCTTAGGAAAGCCCACTCTTGAGAAGATTCCCAGGAGGGCCCTTGCCACCACAGGTGCTGTAGTGGTCCTGAGGGGAATAGCTTCTGGGTACCTGGTGGCATGATCCACTACCACCAGGATAAACCTGTGCCCAGAGGCTGTTTGGGGATCCATGGGACCAACAATGTCAATCCCTACCCTTTCAAAGGGCACCCCCACCACAGGTAGTGGTATCAGGGGGCCTTTGTAGTGCCACCTGCTTTGCCACTGGCTTGGCAGGTTACACAGGAGCGACAAAACTCCTTACTGTCTTCAGACATGTGGGGCCAGTGAAAGTGAGGGACAATTCTGTCCCAAGTCTTGTTCTGGCCCAGGTGACCTGCTAAGGGAATATCATGGGCTAGGGTCAATAGGAAGCCCCTGAACTTCAAAGGTATTACCAACCTCCTGGTAGCACCAGGCTTGGGGTCTCTACTCTCTGAGTACAGGAGTCCATCATCCCAATACACTGTATGGGGACCACTAGCTTTCCCAGCAGCCTCAGCAGCAGCTTGCTGTCTGAGGGGTTCAAGGGAGGGGCAGCTCTGCTGCTCCTGGCTCAGATCTGCCCTACAAGGTCCCCTTGTCCCCAAGAACTCAACCTGGTCAGGTTCAAGTTCCTCTGGGACAGTTCCTTCTTCAGGGCTGAGATCATCCCCCTCAAGGGACTGATCTTCCTCCTGAGCCAAGGGGAAGGCACTGCCTTAACCCTACTACTCCTCCTCTTGGAAGGCACTTGGTCCATTCTTCCAGAATCCAAGGCCTGTTCAGTGCTAGACATTTTGGCTTGTGACCTGGTCACAGCAAACACATCTGCAGGGATCCCCAGCATTTCTGCATGAGTCCTGAGCTCCACTTCTGCCCAAGCAGAAGTCTCTAAGTCATTGCCAAGCAAGCATTCGACTGGTAGGTTTGCACTTACCACAACCTTCTTAAGGCCAGTTACCCCTCCCCAGGAGAAGTTAACAACTGCCAGAGTATGGTCTGTTCTGACATTGCTAGCATTGGTCACTTGGTACATCTCACCAAGCATAACTTGCCCAGGAAGCACAAGGTCTTGTGTCACCATTGTGACACTTGCCCCTGTGTCCCTAAATGCCAAAGCCTCACGTCCATTAATTAAAGGCTGTTGTCTGTACTTGCCCAGATTACTGGGACTCACAGTGGAGGTCACATCCATGCCTCCATCACAGACTAACACAGCCCAACTCAGTTCCCAGGGTGAACCCTACTAAACCCTTTGCTGGAGCACTTCCACCAACTGTACTAGGGGGAACAGGTGCCTTAGGGGCATTGGTGGGTGCTGGACTGGAGTCTTTGGACTTGGTGCAATCACTGGTCCAGTGGGTCTTTTGCTTACAGACCTTGCACCATGGTTTTCTTTGGCCTTTACCTTTGGTAGACTGTGAATCCCCACCAGAAGAAGATTTTTGGGGGCCTGATGAAGACTTTTGATCTTTACCCTTCTCCCCACCCTTGTCAGAGTTCTTAGCATCTTGCTTCTTGGTTTCCCCACCTTGGTTCTGTACCTTCTGCTTCACCCTGGTTCTGACCCATTTGTCTGCCTTCTTTCCCAATTCTTGGGGAGAGGTCAGATCAGAGTCTACCAGGTATTGATGCAACAGCTGATTTTGACAGTTATTAAGAATCTGCTCCCTCATTATCAGATTGTACAATCCTGAGAAGTCACACACCTTACTGCCCATCAACCAGCCTTCCAGAGCCTTGGCAGAACAATCCACATAGTCTACCCAGTCTTGAGTCTGTGCTTTTTGGGTGTCTCTGAACTTCAACCTGTACTGTTCAGTGGTTAGGCCAAACCCATCAATAAGAGCACTCTTCAAGACCTTGTAATTATCAGCATCCTCCTCTCTAACAGTGAGGAGCTTATCTCTACCTTTGTCAGCAAAGGAGAGCCACAAGATTGCTGCCCACTGCTCCTGAGGGACCTTCTGTACTTTACAGGCCCTCTCTAAAGCAGTTATCCATTTGTGGATATCATCCCCACTCTGGTAGGGAGGGACAATCTTGCTCAGGTTCCTATGGTCATAGGACCTTTCCCTGTCTCTAGGGACATGGCTGCCACCATGGGACTCTAGTCCCAACTTTCTTCTCTCTCTAAGGAGATCTAGGGATTCCCTATCTAAAGCCAATTGCTTTTTTCTGATCTCCAGCTGAGTTTCCTCATACTGGACCAGTCGGTCTCTCCTCTCATGAGAGGATTCCCTCCTGTGAGATGAGACAGAGCTCCCTATAGAGGTGCCAGAGTGGTTAGACTCCTGAGAAGGAGATCTAGACTTCCTGGGCACACTCTTAATCCTTCCTGGGGGGACAAAGAGGGCATCATCTTGATCATCCTCATCATCATCCACAGGAGGGATTGGGTTTTCCAGGTCAGGGTCATTGTCACCCTCCTGGCCAGTTTCAGAGGGGGGCTGGGGGTATTGGTACCCCTAGCGTCCTCCTCTTCTCCTGCCCCACCCTCAGCTCCTACCCCTTCAGTCCCTACAGGCTTACTAAGGTCATAAGCCACCAACAACTCCTTGAGGTGTTGGGTGGTGGGGCTTTGGCCTGTCCTTATTTTTCTCAAGTTACATAATGCTCTCAATTCCAAGAATGGGAGTGTATCATACTTGGAGGGTGGAAGCTCAATGGCTTCCTGCAAGGATTCTTTGGATCCTGCCCTTAAAGACATTACTAGTGTGGTGTGGTGTATGCACTACCTACTCTAGTGTGGCCTACTAAACTCTCTTGAGTTATAGAAAGGGTTGTGCTATCCCTTAACACACAACTCTAAGTTCAGTAGAACTTACTGTATTCTAAGCTTAAATTATATGTACCTTAGGTACCTTTAGTGGTTTTCAGTTGATCAATTCAATTGAGATTATCTGGTAAAACAATAGCAAGCTGGAATCCCACACGCTGCACACCAATGTGAGAAGTTGGCCTGGCATATGCTGTCCACTAATTATAGTGGGCACCTTGCACCAGTCCAAACAACCCCTTATTGGAGATAGGTTAAAGACAACCTTTATTGAAAGCTATCCTAGTGGTAGCTATGGAGAGCAGCCTTCAGGCTAAGTCTTGAAGGAATGTAAAGCAGCTTGTTTTACCAGTCTATAATCTCTTGAGTGATCAAATGAAAGAGCACCACACCAGGTATATATTCAAAATATATGTATTTATTGCTAAACACACCCCTCTAGTCTCTTTATGAGGCTAGAGTTCAAGTACATAAGTTATAAGTTATTAAATCACAGTAATAGCACAAATACACGTTTGGGCCCTAGGGGCGTACCAAACCATATACCAATAAAGTGGTATGCGAACCACGACTGAACTAGACACTAGGCCTAGAGCCTCTAGAAGTGCTTGGACCACAAGGAACCACCCAAGGTAGTGACACAGGGGACCCACGGGAGACGCGTGCAGTGTAAATACACAACCGCGATACACCGTTAACTTCTATGGAGAAAGTCGGGATCGGGAAAATAGAGGAAAGGGACACTTAAAAGAGGACTAGGACAAAACCCTTTGAGATCTAGGACTTTGAAGAGTCTCTACCCACGGGAGCACCGGAGTACTCGTGTTACCTCACCCAGGGAAGCCGGGTGCATAGGTGCCTTTCGGGGTCGGGTTTCGTCGTCGATTCGAATGGCGATCTGCTGCAAAGTGCTGCTGGCGGCCAAGAGAAAAGTGTCCGGGTGGATCCAAGAGTGGATCGGAGTTCTGGTGAACCTGAAAGCAGAGGGGACAGAGTCTGGGTCACTAGCCAGTGACCAGGAAGGCGATGGACAGATGCCCACCGATGTCGAGTGCTTCAGGTGCATTGACGGTCATCTTGACTCTTCAGCCACGAGGTCCAGGAGGCGTTGTCGGCAACCAGGAGCAGAATTCGGGCTGGTACACAATGTCTGTCGAGTGCTGAGGTGTCGGCGACCGGATTGGACCCAACAAGCCTTGGCAACGGCAAGTCTTGGTGAAGATGTAGATCGTCGATGGTGCAGACCAGCAAGGTCTGTGCAACTCACCCAGCAAGGGTAAGTGAGGGCAGGTCTGGAGCAACCAGGATGCCAAGTAAGAAAAGGATTGGCCTTCGTTAAGGGCTACTAGCCAACGGGCTAGCGACCGTGAAGGAGCCTCATGACGCCGCACGTGGAGCTGGCTTACAGGGCACTCGTGGAGTGGGGACCAGTGATCTTCGGTGCAGGTAGTGCTGGAGGATAGGGCTACTCGGAGCCCAAAGCACGACTTCTTGGGATACCCAGAAGATGATGCACTTGCAAATGTGCTCGGTGTCCAGGGGTCACGGTCTCAAGTCACCCACGATAGCCACGGGCCTCAGCTTTGCTGGGGACTCAGGGTAGCCTCGGGGAAGTCTGAGAATCCACCTCTGGTGATGCGATGACTTCGGCGTCCGACGGGAGCTTCAGAAATGCGAACCAGACAGATGCTTCTTTGGTGCCTGCCAAGCAGGGGAGTCACTCCTTGACCCCAAGGGAGATTCTTCAGTCCTCTAATCTTGTCGTAGAGCATCGATGGTCCAGGATTCAGTTTCAGAGTTTCGTCCAGGTATAATCTAAAGTCCTAAGGACTGGGTTCCTACCTTTATTCTAAAAATAGGGGTTGGACTACTCTGTGGCCCCACCTATGGGTGGGTCAGGGCAGAGGGGTGGCTACACCCCTTTCCCTTTGTCCAGTTCGCGCCAAAGCAGGGGCTGCAAGCCCCTGATCCGGTTTGAACTGGGGTATGCACAGGGACACCAAATGTGCCCCCAGTGCAGGACTTCAAAGCACCCGAAAGTGCTCCCGCCCAGCCCCAATACACATTATCCTGTCTGGGGAGGTGGTCACACCTCCCTGGGACAGGAAACCTATTGTCCAGGCCTCCCCTGCCGGAGTTTCGTCCAGCAGCAGGAGGCCAGACTCGTGTCTGTGGCAGCAGCATCCATTTTGTGATGCCAGGGCTCTGGAAAGAAGTTACCGGACTCGTCAGAGTTAACATGTCTTTCCCTCTAGAAGGGTGGAATGCTACCCCCGCCGCCAGGATTGGCGGGGGGTAGTATTCCAAGATGTTTGACACCAAACACGACATGTTTAGGTGCAGCCATTCCAAAGTTAGCATTTTACCGCGAGGATATAATGCGCTTAAGAGTATATGGTCAGGCTGCACTACAAACAGCATCAGAGATGATCTCCGAACGCTGCAGAGGGGCCCTGCTCATGCAGGGGCACCCTCTCACATAGGAACCATGCACTCTGCCTTTAGGATTGATAAGGCCTGCCTTAGGAGTGGCTTATAGGTTTATATGTGTGTATGTATTTCGTGATATAGGTAACCTATATCACAGTAAGGGGTGCATGCACCACCTTACCCAGGCTGCAGTAGCAGACCTGTGGTGTCAGTTTGGATGGCCTTCCAGGGGTGGCATAATACATGCTGCAGCCCCTGGCAGGCCTCTGAGGTACCTATGCCCTTGGTACATAGTATACCATATACTAGGGACTTATAAGGGCACTCCAGATCCCAATCAGTGATGTGCCTAAGGCACATGCAAACCATTTTAGAGAGGAAGCAGCTAGGCTGGGGTACTGATTAGCAGGGCCCCAGCCAGACTAATGTCGAAAAACAGTGAAGCATCAGCAAAAAGTGGGGGTACCCATGTGAAGCAGATCCTACTCTCCTACACAGTTGTTGCCTGTGGCTCAAGAAAAATGAAGCCACTACTAGCAATGTGGTCCCCATGTGCATTACCAGCCATCACCTGTAAAGGTTGAGGACTTTCCAGTGGCGTAGCTAGGCCTTAGGCCGCCCGTGGCGGCCCCTCCGTTCGCTGCCCGTGACAGCCGCAGGTAAGGATGGGGGGGTGGGGGAGGACGCCAGCTGCCGCCCCAAAACTCGTGCTGCCTGGGGCGGACTGCTCCCTGTGCCCCCCTTGCTATGCTACTGGGACTTTCAGGTATCCAACTGTACACATCTGAACACCTGCAAGCAGTGTTTAATGTGAGCAGATAGTTGCAGGTGGGACCCACAGCACTCATTTTTGGGGACTGGCACATATTGTTCCTGGGAAACATCCTTTACCCTTTACCCCAGAGTCACAACAACAACCTGCCTTTGCAACGCAGTCACTATCCCAACTGCGATGTTACCGTTCCGTTAACCCGCAGATCATTACAATGACTTGCTTTAGGGGGCATGTTGTTGGACTGGTGTTGGATTTTTACATCCAACACCTTCCCTACTGTTGGTAGACTGGAGTTGGAATAGTAATTTATACCATTCCAAAGTCCAGTGCCCCCTAAAGCAAGTCATTGTAATGGCTTGCATGATAAAGTAACACATGGTAACGTCGCAGTCGGGGTAGTGACTGTGTTACAAAGGCATGAGGGGTAAATGCATGCAGGGTTCCATCATACAACCATTTTTCCTCATCAGACTTCGACCCAGAGGAAATTATGGAAACACACACAAGGGGGAAAGACACACAAAAGAAGACAGAAAAACATGACAAAGGGAGAAAGGAGGAATCTGCAAGAGTGAGATAAAGAGGCTGAGAGTATCTGGTGGAGGATTTAAGAGGCAAGAGTTTGAATCAGGTCTAAGCAGCCTTGGTTGAAGTATGCCGGCAATTTGTAGACCCGACTGTAGGCTTCTGAGAAAAACTTTTGGCCATGACACTTAATCTCTAACAAATTAAGCACCACCTGCAAGTCTGCATGCACTTAGCTACCCTATTGAAATTAGATTCAATCTATATTCCCTGCAGGCTGTGCGAGCATGCGCAACATTCCTTTTCACAGCGTCACATTTAGAGCAGCTCACAGGCACACATCAAAAAACGCTTTACCAGCTGCTCATGTGAAAAAACGAGCAGCTGGCTTTTCAGCAGAATGTATTGTTTTCTCCTTTGCACACATTTGATTTGAATCAAGAAGCAGCCTCCTTTTGGCAGAATTGATTATTTCCTGCGAAATGGCGGACAGATGAGACACTGACCATTCACTGAGAGCCTCTGGATCATCACGAGGGATGGGGCGGCGGGGACCCCTGAAAGTGCCAGCACAGATATCCAAGAGGACGAGTAACTTGTATCACTGAAGTATACAGTCATGAAATGGCGTCTTTAAGTGTTTTGTCTTGTGCGCGTCTGACCTTTTTTTTTTTTTGCAGGTTTTTTTTATAATGTTGCCTTGCTGCTATTATTAATGGCAAAGATGAGGAATGTGTTGTGGAGATTACTCAATGTATTAAGTTGTCATTAAAGTACGTCAGATTTGCATATTTTTTTTATCATGGCCTGCATTCATTTTCCCTGTTGGATATGGAGGCCCGTTGTTTTATATCCTATGCAACTGTAATATCGTGTATACTGATTCAATGAGCTTCTTTAGCATTCGATGTGCTTGTAATATTTTAGAGGATGATGTCCAGGAGTATCGGGACGATCTTTCTCATTGACACTATTTAATATTGCATAGTGCTGATACTACATTCTAAAGCAGCTTCAAAGCAAAGCCCGAGACCAAATTGAAAGTAAGAGAATGAGAAGGAGGGAACCTTATGGCATGTTGGTTGTAGCACATTCGCCACCCTATACCTGCTCTTAAAAGTGCAACAAGGCTCCTATCTCTCTTTCCTACGTTCTACACTTTTCCAATTTCGTTCCCCATGTTGAATGAAGTATCCTTGGGGCACACATATATTATACAAGCACCGAAAATGCCAGACCATTCCTCTCTTGCATATACTCCCACACACTTCTGTTCCCTTTCAGCCCTTGAAAGTAGCCTCAAGATGACACAAACGCTATGCTAATATCAAAAGCCAATAATTCTGGAATTGGCTGCCAGTCCTTTGGCTTTGTCAATTCTTGTTATGCTTTGTCATGGATTTTGGAAAACTTTATTGTTGAAGAAGCTGCTAGGCCCTAATAAATCTTAGAAAAACATTGGCAGAAAGCAAAAAATTATTTTTGGTCTCAAAAAGGACACATTGCTAGAGTAGTCCCTGCACTCAAGGGAACAACTGTGTGGGTGGATGCCCTACTTGTGAAAGGCCAGAATCCCATCACTCACAGTACAGTTAGCTAATGGCTGCAGGGGGTTGAGCCATTGTCCCATCCTTTATGCTGCAGTGGGTGGAAGAACAATGTTGAATGACAGCAACAGACCAATGGATGAAGAGAGCTGGCTGAAAGCCTCTATAAGTAAGTTTTTATACATTTAATTTTAGTAAAATCAAAAGGACTTGGCTAACGCTAGACCTATTCACCAATTCATCAAAATTCAGACAACTATTATTCTTCATTAGATCAATAATTTGATCAAATATTATTGCTAAAACTTTACCACATACTTGTCACAATGGAAATAGATCTTCTTATAGACCAACTAACTGTCATGTATTCTGGGATCGAACAATCCAACAAATAAGAATGGAAATCATAAAAACAATCTAAAAATAAGAAGGGAAATCACAAGAACAATCTTATCTTGAAGTAAAGTCATTAGACTGTTACTTCCATTGGGTAAATTGAGGTTTATTTCATTTTGCATTTATTTTTTATATAGCGTAAATATAGAAGTCCTGGTGCTGTAGATCAACAGTGGTTGACTGGATGGCATGGAGTTTCCATGTAGTCAACAGTATGAGAAAAACAGAAAGGTCAAGCTGCCTGCTGATGTACAGTGGGAGGGAATCCGGGGGGCATATTTACGAGCCCCTAGAGCCACCGGAGCATCACTTTTTTTTTACGCTGCAGTGGTGCTCTATGTTAGCCCATGTTTACAAGGCCGCGCTTAGTCACTTTGCATGGCTTAACACAGCCTTGTAAATATGGCCCTCTACCATGCAGTTTTCTGGGGCAAAGGGCTGTGCAATTGGTGTTGCTGTGGGCGTTCCCAGCAACACACTTAGGGGCAGATTTACAAGCCCCTTGCGACGCAGTTGCGCCGCTGCTGAGTCACTTATGTGACGCAGCGGCGGCATAAAGCAAGCGCCACGCTGCGACGGATTTACAACGTGACGCATCTAGGGAGATGTGTCACGCCATAAACCCCTACGCCACATTATACCTGCGTCAGGTATAATGTGGGCGTACCTTTGCAGTGTGGGCGTTCCGTCGCAGGAAAGCCTCGGAAAAGTGCCTGAGTGAAATCTACAAGATTTCACTCAGTCACTTTTCCGACGCAGCTGCGTCAAAACCTTGCGCCTGCTTGAAGCAGGCGTAAGGCGTGACGCAGTATGTTAGAGATAGGCCGGTTTGGAACAGTGCTGGAGTTGCGTCACGCCCGCGACACGACTCCAGCACTGCGCCAACCTCACACCGGCAGATATGACACGCATCTGCCTATCCTTGCGCCACGGCGAGCCGCATTGTAAATGCGGTGCATTCGTGGTGGCGCAAGGATAGTTTTGCGTGTCGCAAGTTTACTGGCGCATCCCTGCTGATTTGCAGAGATGCGCCAGTCCTTGTAAATCTGCCCCATAGCTTTTTGACACTGCTCCAGATTTAGAAGAATCAGTAAATCTGATGCAGCACCAAAAACGAACACCTTTCAAAAGAAGGCATTATTGTGGCACAACGAGGAGAAATTGTTTTATTTCTCTTCGTTTTTGGCTCTTTCTATGTGCGCTGCATTCTGCAGCACATATAGAAGGAGCAAAACACCATTAGTGATTGTTTTTGTGCATGAATGTGTCCCATTTCTGCACCAACACAATCATCCCTGCAGTGCAGTCACCCTTGCACCATGGTGCAAGGGTGCCTGCATTGGCACTAGGCAGCTTTTTTAGCACCGGTGCAGGGGTGAGCACAGGGATGCGCCATATTCTTGTCAATATAGCACATCCCTACATTTTGACCATGACGCAGCTCGGTGCAGCAAAATTGCTTGCGGCACTGCGCTGCGCAAATTTCATGTAAATATGCCCCCAGTCTTTTGGCACTAGGCAGCAAAAAGCGCAGAAGAAGGAATCTTTGCAATAATGACATGATGGCTAATGCAGGGGCGTTTGAACAGTGAGTGTATGGCAGCAGGCAACCAGCGCAGTTGGCAAGATATAAAAATCAATGAATGAGGTTGTCATCCCAGCTTATGTACTCTAAAGGGACGTTCAGTAGAACCCTCTAGCCTGAAAGCATCTCCCTTAAGAAGTTTGAAGTGTATTGGCCAAAATGAGGAGCTCAATGTTCTGTGGTTCGGCACAAATACACATGTGACATTATTTTGGTCTGGTGTTTCATTCTCCTCATTAGGTCAGCAGTACTCCATTTAGACAGAACATTTTACCAGTGAGAAAATCCATTAGAAAGTGTACCATGGTGCAAGGGTGCCTGGATTGTAAGCATGATTGTTTATGTGTAGGAAGGAACACCTTCCTGCACAAAAATAATCCTGAGAGGCACTTTCCTCTTTCTTCGTGTGCTGCAGAATGATGCACACATAGAAAGAGGAAGTAACGAGGAGGAATACAGATATTTGTCCTTGTTACACCACAGCTGGAAAGATGCAGCATTCTGGAGCATTCCGAGGTCTACTAGCATTGGTGAATCTGGGAAAGCTTCAGAATCCATGGGTGGATGCGGGGGAACAACCACACTTTATCCATAGAACGCCTTCCCAGTGCAGAGTAACAAAACCCACTGATTTCCACTGCGTTTCGTTACTCTGCATTTATCAAGCGGCTCAGGGCCACATAAGGTGGCCTTGTGTGTCTTGATAAATCCTACTTAGGTTTTGTGTCGCTCTTGGTCCCCATTGCATGGTGCATGGGTGATGCAAAACCTACATAAATATGCCCCAAAATGTCTAGGAGTAAACAAGTTTCATGCTAGTTAGCATCAGTTTTCTTAAAGGGGAAGAGCATATTGTTGTCATGTCAACAAAGGGCATTTAAGTTAGCTCGTGGAGTGTTAAGTATAATTTGACACACACATATGCGCACATGTTGTGCAAAATAAACCTATACAAACCTCTCAATGCATGCACTTTACAACCGTAGCAGTTTGGTGGTGACATGTAACACTTGCTAATCCCAGGAAATGCCATAATCACAGTAATCACAGTAATTGCTAATAATAGAACATCAGTTCAATTGAACTGTGGAGTTCTAAAACTCGTATTTGTGTTAGTCAAACTCAAGTTATGGAATATTTGGCTGTAAATCTTGTGATTGTTCTAACTGGATACATAAGGGTCACATAGATAACCAAGTCCAGAAGATGAGCATGTCTAGTTTGAAAATATCTGTGTAAAATATATGCTAGTGAGGTTGACTTCAAGGTGATTATATATGATTTGATTTTGATTGAACTCAGTGGCTCTTTTGAAGTTGCTCTATGAGAAATCTGATGTCGTTTTCTCTTGTGCAAGATGCCAGGTTTTAAAAAATGTTTTAAAATAACATAGTTTCAATATTGTGTTTCTAATATAACTTTTCAGACATGCAATGCAGTATGACCTTTTCCATTCCAATATGTTTGACTCTGCACCTCAGGTGTGCGTTGTTAGAGTTATCTATTATTATATTTTCCCTCATTTCACTTCCTCTAGAATGGAGGATTATTTAAGGAAAACTGTCATGTAAGCTACTCTTAGCAGAAAATAGGTTCATCTGTGATTCAACATGCTGTGCGCTGAAGGCAATTCAGTGATTTATAATCCAAACAAGATATATCCTCCAAAATGAAGCTTTTCTAAACCTCTGTAATGTAATTCCTCTGCTCAGGGTATGTGAAGGTTGATAACCTCATTTGAGTGGGCCAGCTACCTTTTCAAAAGGGACATAAATACTATTCCACTGATGTGACTAGTGTATAAACAGCTTTCTTCCCCATTCATTGCCAATGAGCAAAGCAATACTTTTAGAAGTGCTATAGTATATTGCAATAAAGCATTAACTATAAAAACTGGTTTATACAGCAAAGTAAGCGACCTCAGTAGAAGGGCAACGGGAAAGGTAAAGCTAAGGAATGTTAAGTTTTCATTTCTAGTCTGCATATGGTAGCACATGGATATTTTACTTCTAAGCCGTGCTATTGTGATTCGATTGCTTAGGCTGCCTTTCACTTTCATCTGCCGGTGAATATGAAGGTCATATGAGCTTGTTAGTAATCTGAAACAGTTTGCACATTGCTTAACATTTTTGAAGTAAACACTTTGCAGTTTACACTCGTGTGTGTGTGTTAGCATGTACATTGTCATAGCATTGTGACAACAAAGTGGTGAAAAAAGTAAACCTTCTGGGGCAGATTTACAAGCCCCTTGCAACACTTTTGCACTGCCATTGAGTCACTTTTGTGACGCAGAGGCAGCGTAAACAATGCGGCCAATTAACAATGTGACGCATCTAGGGAGATGCATCACGTTGTAAAGCCCTGCGTCACATTATACCTGCGTCAGGTATAAAGTAGGCAGGGTGGGCGTTCCCACACAGGAAAGCCTCATAGAAGTGACACAGTGAAATCTACACGATTTCACTGCGCCACTTCTAGGACGCCACTGCGTCAAAACCTTATGCCTGCTTGAAGCAGGCGTAAGGAGTGACGCAGCACAATTAGTATAGGCCTCAACATGCATTGCTGGAGTTGCAGCATGCTTGCGGCACGACTGCAGCAATGCGTGACTTTTAGGTCAACAGATGCGTCAGAATTTTTTTTGTAAATAGGGTGCATCCATGGTGCTGCAAGGGTATCGCAGGCTGGCGCAGGGAAACTGACGCATCTCTACAGATGCATCAGTTTCTTGTAAATCTGTCCCTCAGTTTATCTGTAGCGAACACCAAACAGCAGAATTTGCACATTGCTTAACATTATTGCAGTAAACCTTTTGCAGTTTACACTTGTGTGTGTGTGTGTCTCAGCATGTACACAGCCATAGCATCATGACAACAAAGAGTCTTATCCGATCAGACACCGGTCACTATCGGCATTCCGCAAGGTTCTTCACTTTCGCCCACCCTGTTTAATCTTTACATGGAACCCCTGACTGAAATCCTCAAACACTCCAACATCTCCTACCATATGTACGCTGATGATACGCAATTGTACATGAAGATTACCTCTCCTAACGACATCAGCACTCTCAATAACATCTTGAACAAAACTCAACACTGGTTAACACTTAACCACCTCAAACTTAACGCCCTCAAAACTGAATTCCTATTAATCTCGCCTCCCAACACCACCTCTAACATCAAAGACTGGCTCCCACTACTCACCGCCTTGAACTGTACCCCACATATTGTTGATTCAGCAAAATCCCTAGGAATAACACTAGACAAAACCTCTCCATGATGAATCACATCAGCTCCACAACCAGAGCGGCCAATTTCCATCTCCACATCTTAAGAAAACTAAAGCTTTTCCTGCCCAATGCAGATCTCAAGATGGCGGTTCAGGCTCTTGTGATCTCCAAACTTGACTATAGGAATGCTACCCTTGTTGGCCTACCGAAAATAAAACTAGCACTGTTGAGGGCTACCCTCCATGCTGCTGCACGGCTCATCACAGGCGTAAAGAAAAATGATCACATCACCCTAGCCCTCCACTCTCTGAACTGGCTACCTTATGCATCAAGGATCCACCTAAAAATAGCATGAATGACATACAAAGCCATCCACCACAACACTCCTCGATCCTTGGCTCAGAAACTGGTGCTATCCGGAAGGAATAGAGCTTCTCGTAGTACATGCTCCCTACTGCTGAAACCCCCAAAATTTCACAAAAAGAAAACCTATAAGAGATCTTTCTCTGGAATTGCCCCAAGAATTTGGAACTCTCTTCCCCCAGAGATCAGGATTATCCCTTCATTCGTTCTTTTCAAAAACGAAGTAAAAATGAGACTGGTGAATAATGTCCTTCTTATCTGAGGCGACTATCCATGCCAATTTGATTTCTTTGCTGGTGTTTTCACTATGTCTCTTTGTATTATCTTTTCATTCTGTATTTTCTATATTTTGCTCCTTGTATATTTAATGCTATTAGGTTGTACAGCGCTCTGACACCAACATTTTGGTCATGTTCGCGCTTTAATAAACTTTATAAATAAATAAATAAAGAGGTGCAAAAAGTAAACCTTCTGTTTATCTGTAGCGAGCACCATACCGCAGAATTTGCAAATTGCTCAACATTTTTGCAGTAAAAACTTTGCAGTTTACACTTGTGTGTGTTTGTGTCAACATGTACATAGTCATAGCATAATGACAACAAAAAGGTGCAAAAAGTAAACCTGCTGTTTATCTGTAGTGACCACCAAATAGCAGAAGGAAAGGCATAAAAAAAATGCAATGAAGGATCACATATCTTGCAATAATGCTCTGCACAGTTCCACGTATGAAAATGGTTCTCACCCTTGGACAGTAAAAACGATGTGTGTATTATCCAACTCTCTCCACTGTTATGAGCCCCAATGTACCCCAATATAGGCCTAGGTAATTATATGACCTTTTACCTACATCTGTCCTACCATTGTTCTACATAACATGTCTGATGCTGACCTTTTACCTAGTTAGGTGCTACATGACTGTCGTGTGGTTTTCTCCGAAAACTAGCCTCATGTATTATGCATGAGGATTCTCAGTATCACAGCAGCATTACCATCTTCTGCATAATCATTTTGCATACGGGTCACCTCTATCGTCATCCTTGCCGGACATGCCCATAGTACACTTTTAGGTAGAACTCCTGAGGGTACCTGCAGACACTGCAGCACGCAGTGGTCTGACATCCCTCGCGGGGTGTCCATCTCAAGACGACAATGGGGTCCTTCGCTCTCCCACATCAGGTAATGGGGTTGGCTCTTCCATAAGGGGATTCTTGGCTACACCTACATACATGCTAGGAACACTTAGGTACGTCTAGTTAGGGTTTGCATCGTAGGAGTACACATTGTTACTTTCATTTATCTACATGCCTGCATATATCCATTGTTTTAGCACTATGGTAGAATTCTACCTTTTCTTTACTCTACTGGTGCTCATAATCGCATATATATGTTTCTGTCTAATGGTTGTTGCAGCACACGTATTTTACACTAGAATGGCGCTGGTTCAATAAATGCTTATTGAAAACGTCCCCACCGTTTATTCTGTGTATATCTCTGAGACATAGTGAGCACGAATGACTGAGCAAAAAGTACTGTACTGTTTCCACAATCCATGAGGGGTCAGGGTTGTCATGTTCGATAGATGCCAGAAACTATTTGCTCCTTGGTAAGAGAGGCTTATAGTGTCACTGTGAGCTAGCTGGTCTACAGACTAACATATCCTTTGGGGGTGTCTGGAATCAGTCTGGACACCAAACCCTTAGTTTATGTTGTCTAAACGCGCAGATCATATATAGATTTGTAGGAACTGCAAAACACCACACTCCATTAAAAACTCAGAAACAAAGTAAGTGACTGAGGGAATAAGTGAGAGAGACAGTGGAACAGTGATTAAATAAATCAGCAACCAGTCAAGTGAATGAGTGACTGAATGGGTAAATGAATATGTGTGTTCTAATTTTTCACAATGGAAACCCTATGGCACAGTCTAACTGGATACCACAGCGACAAAAAATTGTTTTGTATTGCCATTAACTACTTGCAATGTTATGCAAACATTTATTGACATTTGCAGTACAAACCTAACACTTGCACATTCTCACAAACGGGAATCCTTTTATGTGGGAAACAACCTTTACAACAAGGTTTTTACCTCGTTGTGCCTTTACCACTCATTTTTAAGCACCTTTTATTTACCACGTGCATGCCTTTACAACGCATGCCTTTACCACGCATTTATGGTAAGTTGGGGGGTCTCCCCCCACAAATACATTGTTTTGATATATAAAAACAATGATGCTTGGTAATGGCATGCATTGTAAAAGCATGTTCATGGTAAAAACATGCTTGGTAAACAATGCGTGGTAAAGGCATACGATGTCTTTATCTGCGTTGTACCTTTGTACAACCCTTTTATGTCCACAGTATTCTGATTGTATTGGTGCTCCTGCCAAGAAACAGAAATCCACATAGGGCAGATGTTGTAAACATCACAAGTTACCACCACTGATGAACTATGACCAGTGAATTCATACTGTGCAAGTTTTATGTTGGAGCACGGTGATTGTGACTTGCCTGCATGCTGGAAACATGAATATACGTTGGTCTCATTAATGCGTGCTACTGCCCACATTGAACAATGGCATGTGAAAACCTACAAATCAGCTTTGTCGCCTCTACATTGTGTCCATCATCTCTCTCATTACGCCATGTAAGTATAACTTCTCTCGCTGTGGCCTGATGTCTGGTAAGGGAGATGGCAGGGACAATTATGACATTTCTGGTGGTAATAGTGAATACGAATCTTGTGCATCATATACTGGTCAGCTGAGAACACTGATCATGAACTCTGACCTCCAACTAAACTCAAGAATGTCTCACCACAGTTAACCTAAGTAATTTTATGAGGGGATTAGGTTTACTTTTCCAGCAGATCAGCAGAGAATTAAATGCAGGTTTTTGTTAACTCTTAATAAAATGTTTGCCATTTACTATCTGTTCAGAATTCTAATATTCTCCTGTACAAATGTTTTAGTTAATTTTACAACATTAGCTGACATCGGTTAGGGATAAACAAGATATAATTGTGGATTTCTTTGACTTCTCAGAGCAGTCCAGGTTATCCCAATATTTAAAATGACCCTGCAGTGTCTCTGTCAGGTCTGGGAGAGGCTGCATACGGATCCATCGTTGCAAACTATGCATAAGGAAGGATTGGGAGACTCCTATCTGTTTTCAAGCTATGCACATCCTCAGACTAGCTCCACCTTTCCAAGGGTCAGGCATAATCGAATTTAGAGACCTTGCATTTATTAATCATGATGCAGTTTAATTAAAACATTTATACATGGTAAAAGAGAACAAATTCCAAATATAAAAATAGATAAAAGGCAAGTGCATCAGCAAAGAACGCTGTTTAACATATCTAAAAATACTGTATGCTATCAAGTTCGAACGGATACCATGATTCAAAGACACGCACACCAGTGCCAATAGTCCATTTCAGTCTTATCCTAAATTCACTAGCGTAACAAAACTTGAGGGGGCCCTCCTGCGAACTAGATGGAGTGCCCCCCCCCCTCCAGACTCAGTCAGGAGCTGTCAAGCCAGGGTCCTGTGCTGCGGGGGGCTTTGTTAAGCCACTGTCTTAATTGTGTAAAACATTCGAGAAAAAAGTGCCAGTGAATGAGAAGTGCAAATAGCAAAAGATGAAGCTTTTGGCGGTACAATCTTCAGATTAGTAGTATGCCAGCTTTAAGGAGCTTTCTCCGCAATAATGGTATACTTTACCAGGCACGCTGTTACCTGGGCACTTGTGCCTTGCAAGCAGAAAAGAAGGGCATGATGGCATGATCTTATTCCGTGAGCAATAAAGATGTTACTAAGAGCTTCCTGCATGCAAATTGAAAAATAGGACATATGCGCAGTATATGCAAAAAAGGTTTCTGCTGGACCTTGAGGCAGCCTGCATAGCGGCGAACTAGGTTTTGGGGACCGCGGCAACAGTGCCAAAAATCTGGATTTGTAGGCGATTTGTATATGTTTTGGAGACCAGAAATCTTTTGGGTGACGACACAAGAACAGTCTGCGTAATGGCAATTTTAACAAGATTATGAAAGGTCAGAACTATATAAAGGGCCGGCAAACCTGGTTATGTGTCGATCTCTACATGATATGTATCAAAGCAACATGGAAACACTGCATTAGTGCTGTCTACCACGTAGCATCACTGGCAAATCAGATATATTTGTAGACTGTGCTCAATTTGAATTGTATAAATACGATCTCATAGTAATCACTGGGCTTGGATGATATTGTACAGTTCTGTTGTATCCAGCCTTGAAGGGATGCAATCAGAGTCTACACTGGCTACTTACCATTAGCCTTAGGAGACACTAAAACAAAACCAAACTACAGTGTATAGGACATTGTTCTAGCACATGCATCTACAAATATTTCCCTACCTTACTAGATGACTTGAAGGCTTGCAAGGGTGGAATAGCAATGGCTGTGGAAATTGCCTGCAACACAGAATATGAGCAGTTGATAAAGTGGCAATTCCCAGAAATAGATGTTTGGCTGACGGAATTGTGCCACCCATTATGTAATTTGTCCTAGCACATGCTTATCCATTGACAGTATATAGTATTAGCCCGTCCCACCACAGTAATGTGCAAGGTACCAGAAGAGGATAAACAGAAAGAAGTGGTACAATAGATTTAGGAGAACACAGAGGAACAGGATGGAGAAAAACAAGGTGAAGAAAACAATATATTAGAAGAGAACAGAAGAAGATGCCGGAAAAGACAATTTTTACAGTTTTACAATAATAACTACATTGCCAATGTGATGCTAGAGAGGTGCTGATATGGTGGTTGGTTGAGATTGACTGAATTGTGCAGGCATAAATTAGTGGTGTTAAACCTGTTACCCTTAAGGTGGTCTTCCCCAAACCTTTGCATGCTTACCTCCTCCTTTTGGTGTTTCTTTTTGTTGGTCTTAGGACTCTGAGAATGTCACCACTGCTGACCAGTGCTAAAGTGCATGCAGTTCTCCCCTAAACATGGTTATATTGGTTTATCCACAAGTTGGA
Source organism: Calotriton arnoldi (assembly GCA_963921515.1). Taxonomy (NCBI): domain Eukaryota; kingdom Metazoa; phylum Chordata; class Amphibia; order Caudata; family Salamandridae; genus Calotriton; species Calotriton arnoldi. The sequence continues at coordinate 390,031 of CAWUFW010004172.1, forward strand.
TATTTAATTTATCTACAAGACCCTTGTAGAGTGCACTACCTGTGCCCATAGCCTGTAAATTAAATGCTACTAGTGGGCTTGCAGCACTGTTAGGGCCACTCACACAAGTAGTCCTTTAAATATGTCTCAGGTAGGACGTACTTTTACGTTTGCATATCCTGGTAGTGAAAAACACCTACATTCATTTTTCACTACTGTGAGGCCTACTCCTCTCATATGTTAACATTGAAAATTCCTTATTACACTTTTAAACTGTAATTCCTGATTGGAAAGGATTATCTCTGTCGTGTTTCATATAATTGGAGTGGTAATGATAAATCCTCTTTGCTGGCAAAGTTGGATTTAACATTACTAATAGAGAAATGCTATTTTTAGAAAGTTAACCAAAGGAGTGAGGCCCAAGGGACAAGGAGCAGGTAGGGCCGTATACCTATAAGCAAAAAAAGGGGAAAACACCTGGACCTTATATATTTTAGATATAGAAATGATTTCTCATACAGATCAAACACCTTACTTTATTTGTCTGATCAGGTATTTTTATTTTACCTTATTTTTCAAAATTCTTTTTTCATTTTCATACATTTATTAAAGTATGTGGAAAAAAACAATGAAGTCATAACACATTTTCATCATTGCACTATCATTACAAAAGACATAAACATTATTACATTGATACATCACAACATCTTAAAAAGGTAAGCGACAACAAAAACTTCTTACAACAAATAAATAGCGTGGTACATTTTTTTGATCCTAGACACATTCAAAATTGTCTTTACAAGGTATCAAGGAAAAACAAGCGGAGCGTTTTACTATGACTGATAGGGGTATAAGAACTAGCCCTCAATCATGGAAAGAGTTGTATTCTCACTCCCTCAATGTTTTGTATTGCCAACTTGTTTCGAGTCCCCGGCTTACGAGTATAGGGGCTCTCATCAGGGCTTCTAAATTTTATGAGCGATGACATTGTCTGTAAGTCACCTGAACTTATAGCAGTAGTGCCAATGCCATATTCGCGTAGTTTGCTAAACGACAGCCTTTCTTTACAGATAGCCAAACAGTACCCAGCCGCGCTAGAAAGAACGAACATAAATAAGAATCGGTCTGCATTTCAGAAGGTAGGAATCATTAGCTATGGATAGTAATTATCAACAAAAACTTGACATTATAAAGCCTTACAATTCCCTTCCTCTTTTTTCATTACTGCCAGAAAATACTCGAACTCCTATCCTAAGAAGCTTAAAGTCTGCATTAAGGAATACCTTCCACCAGGTATATTCATTCATTCATTTTTTAATGGTCCAACCTATATGTTTTGTAAGATAGCAATCAACTAAAAGGGTGGGAGCCCTATCACTAATACTAACTTTTTATACCCATTACAGACAACGTCATCGCTCATAAAATTTAGAAGCCCTGATGAGAGCCCCTGTACTCGTAAGCCGGGGACTCGAAACGCGTTGGCAATACAAAACATTGAGGGAGTGAGAATACAACTCTTTCCATGATTGAGGGCTAGTTCTTATACCCCTATCAGTCATAGTAAAACGCTCCACTTGTTTTTCCTTGATACCTTGTAAAGACAATTTTGAATGTGTCTAGGGTCAAAAAAATGTACCACGCTATTTATTTGGTGTAAGAAGTTTTTGTTGTCGCTTACCTTTTTAAGATGTTGTGATGTATCAATGTAATAATGTTTATGTCTTTTGTAATGATAGTGCAATGATGAAAATGTGTTATGACTTCATTGTTTTTTTCCACATACTTTAATAAATGTATGAAAATGAAAAAAGAATTTTGAAAAATAAGGTAAAATAAAAATACCTGATCAGACAAATAAAGTAAGGTGTTTGATCTGTATGAGAAATCATTTCTATATCTAAAAGATATAAGGTCCAGGTGTTTCCCCCTTTTTTTGCTTATATTTTTAGAAAGTTGGCATTTCTCTGCTCATAAAGCTCTGTGTGCTTGCAGCCTGTTTCTAATACACATCTGGGGTGGGTGACAGCTTGACTTTGTGCAAGTCCCTCTAGACAGCCCCACACAAAGGAAGGTTAAGTGTATCTGAATGCCCATCTATATCCTGATGGCTTATCCTGGGCAGAATGGGAGGTAGGAGCTGATACTTACACCTAAATAGGCTGTGTCCTGTCCTCACACAAAGGGTTGATTACCACCTGTAGTGAGTCTGGAGCAAGGGCTAGGAATAGAGGACCTCTGTGCACTTGATAGACCCTTCTTTGAAGTCACCTCCACTTCAAAGGCACAACTGGGTATAAGTACTGGGTCTCTGACCCCACCAAATCAGACACACCTGGAGCTGTAAAGAAACTCTGTCAGGAAGAAGGATTGCTGTGCTGCTACAAAGACTGTCACTGTGCTGGACTGCTGCTCTGGAAGACCTGCTTTCCAGCTGCCTGCTACCCTCTGCCCCTACTGTGGAAGAACTGGACTATGCTTGAACCAGGAGTGATCTCCAAGGGCTTGTTGGCTTGACTCCTGTTATTGAGACTCAGGGACTTCGAAGTCTCACCACCTGCTCCTGTGCCTGCTCCACTGGAAGTGGACCCTGGTGCTTACTCCAGTCGAACCAACGAATCTCATGTCTACGTGAAGCAGAACCAACACATCTTTGCTGGACCAGAATCAGTGCATCTCAGTCAGAACCAGCTCATCGCCTTAAAGAACCAACGCATGGGAACCACTGCATCACCACCGCTGCAATGTGGGAAGATGAACACATCCCATCTACTGCTTCAAGAAACCCAGTGCATTGTCTACTGACAGAAAATTGGCACATCACCTCGACTGCAGGATAGACAGTGACACATCGCTCGGCTGCACACTGCATCTCACTGTTGTGACCAGGATCAAGGTACTTTGTTCAGAAAGTCTTGCATGGCTCCTGTATCTGGCCCCCACTCCATCGCGGTTGGTCTGAACTCTTGACTTTGCCCCAGTCCAATGCGACCAATAAAAAACCCATAGGCACTTTCTGCTTCTAAGTGCTATTTTTTACATTTATTTTTAAAAAATTCATATCTCAACTCTTACTTATTGGACTTTTGTTGTTTTGCTCTTGTTTTTTTTATAGAAATAGCATCTATTTTCCTAAACTGCTGTGGAGTCTTTTTGTGGTGTTTTCACTGTGTTAGTGTTTGAAATGTTGCACAAATACTTTAAACATTGCCTCATAAATTAAGCCTGCCTGATCTGTGCCAAGCTACCAGAGGGTGGGCACAGGTTAATTTATAGTGTTTATCTGACTTTTTCTGATTATGATTGTGGTCTCTACTTGGACAAGGTGCATACCTCTGCCAACTAGAGACCCAATTTCTAACAAGTGGGCTATTTTGAGCAAGAAATGCCTTCAGAACTTGAGTGTGTACATTTGAAGAATGCACTGAAATATAACAATGGTCTGAATTGGAATATGCCTATGATTTTTTTAATGTAACATGCTTATCAAACTCATATCTGTGCATCTATGTATAATAAGAACAAAACTACCTGGTAAGAAGAGTTGTCAAACAAATATAATACCATGTAAAACTTACACTGAGAATTCTTTAAATTAGGGAAATTGGCAAAATGTCATATTCACGGCCGACCTGTCATGACATAGTAATCTGGCCTGCCCATTAAAGGAGAAATAACATATACCAGCAGGCAGCATTATATACTTAGGGCCAGATTTACTAATCTTTCTGGCAGTGCAGTACAGCAAGGCAACTTGCTGCGTTGTGTTCTGTGAAAGGGAGTGAGCAGAAAGGCGCCACATCTACTAAAGTGTGGCACACTTCTAACTCTTAGTACTGGCAAACTTCAGGCAGCCTAGCGTCAATGGAGGCACTCTTGCCTGAGCAGATGGACAGCATGGGAAATTAAAAAACAGGATGATGTTTTTTTTAAATAATGGCATATGTCAACATACATTTGTGGTATAATGCTAATATTTAGTGAATGTATTGTTACTTAATGTTTGGCAGCTTAAATAGCTAAATCACAACAGATATCAAAGTATGAGTGTGTGTCTATCAGTTAAATAAATATGGAAATGTACAGTTTTACAACTTCATTTATACACAAAACACAAAATAAATATGGATAAATACAGAAAAACGTCCCAAAAATAAATGTGGTAAATACCATAAAACTGGGAGCCCTAGTTATAATTAGCATGAGTAAATGGGGCTTCCTCAGTATGCTCTAATTAACTGAATTCATTTTAGGATATATCTTAGAACAATGGGTGGAACCTGCACACAGGATGCCTGGGTGGGATCGAGAAGAAGGAGCGGGGCAAAGCCACCAGCTAAACCAGCACCACTTTTCTCCCCAGCTCAGCGGGAGAGACGCTGTTTAGGAATTCACTTCACTGTGGAAAGTCGCCCCATAATGCTTTGCAGGACTTACACAGGCCAATCTGGTTTTGCCCCATTTTCGGTTTGTGGTGATCCCAGGAGAATAGGGTCACCACCAAGTAATTACAAAAATGCAGGGGAAGCTGCAGGAGCCACACAGCCTCCCCCCAAAGGCAGTGCCAGAGTTCACACCCTAAGTTAGATGGGACTCCCAATTGATATCCCACTAGGATTTCAATGTGTGTAATGTAATTCTTTGGTGTTCTATAGATAAGAGTACAACAGTCTTCATGGTCATAGATGATGGTTGTAAGCTTTGTGGCCTGAGAGTATTCAATGAAAGATTTAATGTTGACACCCTTTTGAGTTGAAACTTGGTAATTGTACTGTTTGTGTATTTTACAAAAGTATTATGGCAAAAGTGTAACATTGAATATAAACCAAAATATATGTTTATGTTGAAGTATGTTGAAGTCTGTTATTGCGTAGGGTTGTTGTTAGGACTCTGATGCCCTTTATGCCCTGTGGTGAGATTGTGATATGATGAGTGCACTGCACTCCCAGACCTGCTGAGACATTGATTCTTGTTAATGCTTTATTCGAATAATGAGACTGAGAACCACTCCTGATTAAAGTGTACATGCTTTATTGCCAGTACTAGGTGCCCTCAGTCAGGGTTATAAGTAAATATTGCATTTATTTCCATGGCTAGATGCTTGTTGAAATAATGAGCTGGACAGCCACTTGCTTTGGTGTCAAACTTAAGTGTTCTTACTCGAATTTATGTTCAACCCATGACATTTAGGGACAAAAATGTTTAGACATGTGAGTTGTGGTATTAGTCCCCCCTGCTTGGGGAGGGGTAAGAATGATTTTGCAATGTTATCTAAAAGTAATTCCACCAACTTGTGTATATTTGTAAATTGTTGCATAGTACTGAGTAGTGTGTGTAATAAATGTACTTTTCCTTTATTTGAAAAAAAGCACAAGCTGAATAATCGCTTATTGAGTTTTATTATTGTGTCTCTGCGATTGGTGATTACTAGCCCAAACCACTTCCCTTGAGTAGGCCTTGGACTGCTCTGCAACTCTACCCTATGAGAGTCAAGCGCTACAATGAAGTGTTTACTTCTCAGTGGAGGACAAATGTAGACCCATTACTTGTGCAGGCCACAGAACTAATGCCTCATTTTCTAACAATTGTTTATTTGTATTTTTGCTTTTAGTCAGTTTCACTTTTAGTGAGTTCTTTTCATTTGCTCGAACTATAAGTTTATGTCTGATACAATCCCAGTAACTCTATGGCCCTGTTTATAAGCTGGGGTTAAAGGGATCATTCAGTGAAGGATGGCACATTATGTCTCAAAACACTAGCAGACACTAGCAGACATCATTAAACAAAGAAATATCTGAAATGTTTATTTTTGGTGATTGTTAATGATGTAGGACTGGGTCAGGAGAGCATTTTTTTCTCTTTATTGGATGACCCTTTTAAATTCCTGTCCTGTGCAATTAAAAGTTTTGTGTGCTAACCCCATCTGCTTTCCCCTAGCGGTGTTGGGCTGGTCGAACATGCCAAAAGTTATTGGGGGAAACCCATGCAAAATGTACTATATGAAAAAAAAAAATTCCTTAAGTTATTCCCCATTTTCAAATTGAATAGGGGGTATTTGCTATACCTGTTAAATAGCTCACCCCTTGGTAATTGCATTTTCTTTAAAGACAAGTACCCTACTACATTATGCACAACTTGCAATCAAAGCCTTTGTAGGAAGACGTAATTTAAAAAATAAAATAACATTAAAAAAAATAAACTCATGTTAAGGCAGCAACTTTCTTTAACACTAAAATAGGTCAGAGGAGAAAATGGAAAAATCTTTCAGCAATGCTACTTTACAAGAAAATCATGTTAAACATATTCACAAGTACAAGCACCAAGTGGACTTGCGAATGTTCGTTTGTAGCCTCAGCTGCAATGCAAATGACAAAGAAGAATGTAATCCCTCCATAATGTTCTAACACACTCCTCATTATTCCTGCTTGTAAAAAATATGTTTAATTTTTAACCATGCTGTTAAATGGTGGATGCATCTAGTCTATGAATAAAACAAGGAAATGCACACGTGTTATTGCCTAATAAGACTACATTGAAGATTCAGATCTAATATCTATTCACTAAATAGTAATTCAAAAAATAATTGCATTAAATTCAAACTCATAAAGAATTCATAAGGTTGCGTTTAACATTGTTTTGGTGATTATAGTGAGTGCTGAGTGGTAGCCGTGTTTTTTTAATGACTTTGCAATATAAATGCAAATAACAATAACCTTTAATTAAAATTCTCTATAATAAATTAACATATCTGGATATTGTTTAGAAAAGAACAATCGTCCACATATGGTGCACGATTACATACATGAAATGTATATGGTAGATTGTGCTTGCAAAAGGGTTTCAGTTTAAAGGATGTTTGTAAGTAGAATAAAATGGGTAAACATAAAGGGGATATTCACTAAGATTTCACGCCGCATTTGCGTCACAAAAGTGGTGCAAATTGGCGCAAAATCTTTTGTTCACGATTTACTTTCCAGCGCTAAACTTGTTTAGCACTGGAAATAGTGTGAAAGTAATGCAAAGCAGCGCATAGCGCAAAACATTCCATATTAAATGGGGGTTTAGGAAAACATTTCTTATTTCAAAAAAATGTTTCCATATAGAAGAAAAAGGAGGAATAAGGGGGCATATTCACAAGGGAAGTGGCGAAGTGACGCGTCAGCCTTCCTGGCTTAACGCCTCACTCTGCCACTTCAGAAATGCAGGGCTGCACCATATTTACAAGAATATGGTGCAGCCCTGCATTTCCCCCTGCGCTGGCGCTACACTTAGCAGCCTAGAGCCAACGCAGGCACCCTTGCACCATAGTGCAAGGGTGTCTGCGTGCAGGGGAAGATTGTTTATGTGCAGGAAGGTCCCCCTTAAATGCCGTTTTATAACTTCTATGTGTGCTGCTTAATGCAGCACACATAGAAGTTGCAAAACTGCATTTTTCAAAAATGATTGTTTATGTGCAGGAAGGGGGGCCTTCCTGTACATAAACAATCATTGGCCTTTTGCTGTTTCCATGTGTGCTGCACAATGCAGCACACATGAAAACAGCAATAGTGAGGAGAAATTAAACATTTCTCCTCGTTACGCAAGGTTAAGGCCAGGTTTTCCCTGGTCTTAATACTGGAGCTGCCTCCTATTTATGCCTCCCTTGTAAACAGGGGGCAGCATCAGAATCAATGTCTGTTGCGGCGGAATGCCTACAGCAACACCCATTAACCTCCCTTTTCACGCTAAGCATAGTGTGAAAGGGGCCATATTTACAAGGCAGCGTTAAGCCACGTTTAGTGGCTTAACGCTGCCTTGTAAATAAGGCAAAGCCCCTATCACCACAGGAACGTCGTAAAAAGTGATTTTCCCGTGGTGGTAGGGGCTTGTAAATATGCCCCAAGGTTTCCTTTGCACATTGACATAAATCATAGGATTGGAGAAGGTCAAATGCTTAATGTTGGCATGCGTGAATAACATTTTTTTTTTTACACGCTACAAGGTTGTTGCATAACCATAAATTAAATAGGGATTACTTGTTAATGATAATATTTTCATACATTTAGACGGTGTTCAGTTTGTGCAGGTGGTTGAAGCTGTTGGGAACTAGAGCTTATTTTTCAGCACGGAGACTTGTTTTTCATCATCACACTTTGACCCAGAGCAAGAGAGACAAAGGTAGAAAAAGCAAGAAAGAAGAAAAAGGTAAGGAAACAGCAAGAAACCACAGAGGAAAAAGAACCTGCATGGAAGAGATTAAGAGACAGGAAGTGTAGTACAATGGAAGAAAGAGGAATGGAGTGAAATCAAGACTAGGCAGCTTTGATCTTCAGTAATTCCAGTGTTCGGTAACCCTGGCATTTGGTAGCAAGAGCAGTGGGCTCCTAAAACACATTGGGGTCCCTGCACATGCTCATTATAGCAATAGAAATGTTTTCTCATTTATAAAGCTCAGGAACTGTTTAACTATTTTGGGATCACATACAAACCTTCTCAAGTCAGTTCCAGGAATAATGAGGATGTTGCTGCAGAAGTTTACTGTAAAACTGAAACACTAACAATCATTTGGACTTCCCTCCACTAAATGTGTATGCATCTTCCAGCTATGAGGAAACCCAAGAGACTTCTCGTGCAATGTGAAAAAACTGCCACGCCTAGGTGGGCAGGCCAAAGGGAATTAGATTACTCATTTTCTTAGTACCTTGGCACTGGGATTTCCCCCACACAGGAATCTTTGGCACATCCCAGGCCCTGCAGTGTGCTAGACAATCTTTGGCACATCCCAGGCCCTTCAGTGTGATAGATAATCCTGAGGAAGCCACCAAACATTGAAATCGCCAAGGCTGCACTCCTGTGCTACTGGGATAAACAGTTTTTCAACAGGAAAGTGGTGTTACCACCATGTTGAATTCCGCTGTTGAGAAGCCATGTTCTGGCCACCTCTAAAACACAGTAATAAGTTGCTTATTTCCATGGCGAAGTGATGGTTGTGCAGTAGGGTCATGACAGCCGTCGCTCATAGTGAAGAACTGTGTGTGTGTGGGTGCGTGTATGTGTGCGCATGTGTGTGTGTGTTTGTGTGTGTGGTTCAAATGCCACCAGCTGTTTGTCAAATAACGTCACATGGTAATGCTCACAGAGACTGACCTTAGGAGTCACTTTCCAACATCCTCCTCAGTTGGAAGGTAGTCTCTCTTGAGCAGCATGTAGGAATGAGCAGCCCCTGTCCATCTAAGAATCAAAAACATTTATTTTACGTGCCAAAGCTGGAGAATCAAACAAATGAGTTTGACTGCACCTGTACCAATTACTGAAGAAAGACGTTATGTTGCTTTATCGAATGGCCCGCTGTGCCGATTCCTGCCGAGTGCCTAACGATAGATATGAAGAAGTGCCAATCAAATTAGACACTTTCTGAAAGTCTTGTGCTTTTAGCTAACAGTTGTGCAGTTTTGTTTGTGGGTCAACATCTATAGTACTGTTGGCTAAAGCAGAAGGATGTGCGGAAGAGGTCACATATCACGTGGTGCCACTTGTCAGTTATGTAATCTATTTAAAGAAGAAGGGAGCAAGAGGACCGCATATTATGTAGTATAAATCCTGTTATTTTCACTCCACAGGAATTAACGTTACAGAGGTTTACCAAGGAATTTGAAAAGTGAAAATATTTGGGCAATATTATGCGCACATCAGGAGGTGGGGCTTGACGTCAGCGGAAGATGGCGGCGCCCGAGTGAGACTCCTCGGGGCGGCATAGACGGACGGCATCGAAATACCGTTTCTTCCTCCATGGTAGGGCGCTCCTGATTGCAGATGCTGTCCTGCCATGGAGGATAACTTTAGCAGCCACTTTCACAGCCCTGCGACCTGATTTGCAGCAATGGGAGGTTCTGCCTCAACGAAGGGACCGACCGCGGCCACCAGTTTAGGTGAGACGGCTCTCTGAGGCACTGAAGCCTCGTTGGGAAAAATACAGCAGTTGCTCCTTTCTTCTTGGGCTCTTCACCATGAGACATTTTGTGTTACTACTTGCTCAGCTCTGTGCCCCCCCTCTCACCGATAGTTACACATGCCTCAAGACGGCGCTGAACGCGACCACCATTTTGGATGCGCTTACTCCTCGAGATATTGCAGCCATGTAAAAGGAATTGCGGTGGTCGCTCCTATATAATGACATTCTCTACTAAGTGGCATGTTCAATCATCCCACTCCTTTTAATATGTTGGCTGCTTCTGTGAACTGATGGGATATTTTTCTCTCTGGGGAAGGGCTCATATTTTTCAGTCACTCAGCTGGCCCTGTTTCCACTGTGGCTTTCCTTTTTGACGGTGCATATCCATACTTCTTGGCATAGCTGAGTTATAAGTGCTCACTTCCCACTTTCTCCTATGGGAAGATTGAAAAAATTAGGTTCTCCTGCATCACGCTCTACGCTGTCCTTCATTAAAAATTGGAAGATTTTTACAGAATTTTCCAAAATGGAGGAATCTTTGGTATCTTTGTCTAAAGGCTCTTCTTCCTCGAGTCCTATTAATTTGGCAACAGGGAAAGCTACTACAAAACGCCTGAAGAAAGATCCACCTTCTCTGCCAAAGTCTTCTTCTCCTGTATCCTTAGATTTGGTGCTACAGGAGATTTGTGCTCTTCGTCCCTTCATGGAAGAAACAAACACCAATCTGCAGTTTCTCACCAACAACTGGTCTCAGATGGACGTACGGCTTACAGCAGTCGAACATAATGTATCCTTGTTTGGGCTCACTGATGCTAAAGTTAACATACTTCAATCTCAGGTCTCCTTACTTCAAAGACAAGTCGAAGACCTCGAAAATCGAAAAGAAGAATAAGATCCGCATTTATGGTCTGCCGGAAGGCTCGGAAGGTTCTGAGCCCCTCCCTTTCTTCAAATCATTCCTTCCTAAGCTGCTGCATTTACCGGAGGGAACATTGATTAATATCCAGCGTGCTCAAAGATTAGAACATCAGCCGACCAGTGTGTCTAATTCACGGAGACCAAGGGAAGTCATCCTTTACTTTCTTGAGTACACACATCTGCTTACAGTCCTCGCAGCAGTCAAGTTAATTCAGCGTGTCTTGTAGTCAGGATCTACTTTGTACTTCGCCCAAGATTACATCTAAGCCACAGCGAACAGATGCAATGAATTTCTCAACATGCAAACTGACCTACATTCTTTAGGGGCCCATTATGGACTTTTTGATCCTTGCCTCTTTAAGGTCCCTTATAAGAACAAAATCACAATGTATGAAGATCCAGTCAAGTTCTAGAGCTTCATCAATTCTTGTAAATTAGAATCCATGTACTTCTCTGGAGCCTCGACATCTCAGACCATATAATGGTAACGGATTTCTGCAGTAGTTTCTCTTTTTTTTCTCATGTTTCCCAACTTTATTGTGTGGTTGACTAGCTTACGCTGTTTGTTATATTTTATTGTAACATCTTATTGCGATTCTTTTTTATAACAATTGCCTTTTCTCCTTTTTTGCAGGATTGTCAATGTCTGTGCCCGCCATGTATCCTAGTCCTATGTGATGCGGTACCCCCTTGGCCTCCATTACGTTGAGTTTGGGCGTGTCATCTGTTCCATGTGGTTTCACCCCCGCACCCTTATATGGTATTTTTTTATATGTTTTGCCTTTCTTACCCTCGCATGTGTTTCTTCTTCTCTTTCTTTCTCTCTCTGTCACCTTTTCCCCCATTCTTTCGTTCGACTTCTTTCTCTTTTCTATATTCAATGTTACATATTTGTATTTGCATTCACTTTTCTTATTTCTTAGGTACTGTTTTCTTATTTTCTTGTATGGTTGGGTTGATATTTGGTTTGTCTTTTGCTTCTGGATGGTTTGTCTGGTTCACGGTCTTCTTTTCTTATCTGTGTTATTGTCATGTCTATGAAGATTGTCTCTTGGAATGTCAGAGGCTTGAATTCTCCCATAAAGAGACAACAGGTTTTATCACATTTGTCTAAGCTGGAGGCTGATATAGCTCTTATACAGGAGTCTCATTTTAAGACAAATGAATCCTTAAAATTGAAAAGGGGTTGGGTAAGGGAGGTATTTTTCTCACCAGGGGATGGCAAGCGAGATGGGGTCTTGACCCTTTGTCATAAATCACTCTCTGCCAAAATGCTTTCTCAGATCTCCGATGATGAGGGAAGATGGTTATATACTAAATTATTGATTGGGAATGCTCCAATTTCTTTGCCTAATATTTATTCTGCCACTGTTGGAGACCCTTCTTTTTGGACATCCCTTGCTCAACAAATTGCACATTGCATTGATGATAATTTTATCCTTGCAGGTGATTGCCACCAAGTTGTCGATCCGTTCATAGAGTTTACCTCACATAAAGCACATAAACATTTTGTTCAAACTATTCAACAATATAAGCTTATTGATGCTTGGAGACTTTGCAATCCCACTATGAAAGACAATATCTACTATTCTCCGGCTCACCAGACCCAATCACGAATAGATTATTTTTTAATATCTCATAATGTTTCCCAGTCCTTAAGAGCTGCGGATATTGGCTCCATTCTAATAGCCGATCATGCTCCCATCGCTATTTGATTGGATATTTTACAAAAACCAAATACACCTAGAAGATGGCGTTTTAACAACGCACTTCTTCTAGATCCAAAGTTTACCTCCTCTTTTGTCTCCTCTTTTAATGAATATTTTTCCTTTAATCAAAGGGATACCCTACCTTTCTATGATGTTTGGGATGAATATATGACTGAACAACTACTGCCTAAACCACGAATTCCTAAAGCACGAAAGCTAAACAACGAGCAATATCTAACAACTACTTTCTTAACAACGAATTCATAATCCACGAAAAAACCCATTAATTTGCTGATTACCCATTCACATGAATATGTTCATTTAAATGCGCTTTTTTTAACAGTTATAATAAAAGAAACATATTATGAAATGATTTTATTAAAATCGATTTTCAGTGAGGAATCATTATTATTATTATAAATAACATATATTATAAACAATACACATATCTTTCTTAAAAACCGGACGAACAACAAAAAAAACTGTAATACACGCTTGAAAACGCTAAAAAAAGAGTCCATCATCTATTTTTACACTACTGACTACAGTACTAATTAAAATGGCGGCATAACGAACAAAAAAAAAGGAACAAATGCAGTTTTAAAAGAAATGTAAAAAAATACCGGTTCTCACAGAAATAAACATATTTTCAAAAATAAAAACCCACCCATAACCACTAACAACCCTATATCCAATTGCGACAGGTAAGTAGTTAGAAAAAAAAATAGATCCATAAAGACCAAAAAGTATCATTTAAGTTTAAAAGATCATTAAAAAGGCCTACCTGAGCATTCCCAAAGACGGAGATCCATCCACGTGCAACCATGCAGAATAAAAACTTGCTACTTCCCCATACTCCTTTAAATTCACTGGACAGGAAACACTACAAGCATTCCAAATTTATATCAGGGGTAGGTAGGGGGCAATAAGTAGTGACGTGCAACATGTCATGGCCTTGGCAGTCCAAATTAATTACATCACTGCCATTAAAAAAAAAAGTTGGACGAAGAAGAATGACGAGAACATAGTGCTCCTACTGCCTGCCAAAAAGCATAATGCAAATAGAAACATCAATATCAGGAAAACGGAGAAGAGTAAGTAAAAGGAAGTCCATGATCTCTTTTCTTCTCTCAGACTGAGCACACCTGCAAAATTCTAGCCCCTCTCTCACTCACTAGAGTTTTGGCACACTGTCTATTCTCCAGCCCTACTTCACAAGCCAAGTGTGATGCCCGAATCATTCTGCCCTGTACAAAAACCTTTATCTTGCAACAAGCTCCCTCACATGTAACCAGTCAATACCCCTAACACCCACCTCTCCTGCCCCCCACCGCATTCACGACACTACACCACTCCTGCACCCATGGCACATTCACGACACTACACCACTCCTGCACCCTGGCGGTTTCACGACACTACACCTCTCCTGCACCCTGGTGCTTTCACGACACTACACCTCTCCTGCACCCTGGCGCTTTCACGACATTACATCTCTCCTGCAGCCTGGCGCATTCATGGCACTACACCTCTCCTGCACCCTGGTGCTTTCAGAACACTACACCTCTCCTGCACCCTGGCGCTTTCACAACACTACACCTCTCCGGCACCCTGGCACTTTCACGACACTACACCACTCCTGCACACTGGCACTTACACAACACTACAACTCTCCAGCACCCTGGCGCTTTCACGACACTACACCTCTCCTGCACCCTTGCGCTTTCACGACACTACACCTCTCCTGCACCCTGGCGCTTTCACGACACTACACCTCTCCTGCGGCCTGGCGCAATCATGACACTACACCTCTCCTGCACCCTGGAGCTTTCAGGACACTACACCTCTCCTGCACCCTGGCGCTTTCACAACACTAAACCTCTCCTGCACCCTGGCATTTTCACGACACTACACCAATCCTGCACACTGGCGCTTACACAACACTACAACTCTCCAGCACCGTGGCGCTTTCACAACACCCGACCTGTAACCAGTCTCTACCCCTGACGCACACCTCTTCTGCGCCCTGGCACTTACACCACACTACACCCAAACCCTTAATCAACCAGAAAAAAATTCCGGTAAGGTAACACTAAAAGCATTCCAAAAGTATATCAGGGATAGGGGGGCGGAGAGCAGTGTCGTGCCACATGTCATAGCCTTGACAGTCCACATTCTAAACATGCGGAGAAGAAAATATAAAAAGCAGTCCACTTTCTTATTACATGACATCGCTGCCGTTTCAAAGGGAGAGAGGGGCGGTAAAAGCGCAGGACACAAGCATTCCCTAAAAAATGAGGGGTAGGAGGCGGATAACATGCCACATACTATACATCAATGCCGTTTCCTGAGGAGTAAGGAGCAGTAAATGCGCCGAACACAAACAATAAAAAAAAATGAAAGGTAAGAGCCGGTGAACATTCTGTCAGGGCTATAAATCAATGCCGTCCTGAAAGAATACTGCGAGAACAGTCCACTTTCAATTTCCATCACATCGCTGCAGAGAGAGAGAGGGAGAGACCGTTTCCAAGGGAGTGACGTACCACTCATTGTTCCAAGCTTTGTTCACGACTTCGTTGTTCAAGAAAGTCGTGGCTAAGGACTTCGTTGTTGGGGATAAGTAGTTGTTAAGACCTCGTTGTTCAAGTAAGTCGTTATTAAAACTTCGTGGTTTAGGATGTTTCCCATTTGGGATGCATTTAAAGCAGCTGCTTGGTATTTCATTATTGGCTTTGTTTCTGAAAAACGTTATACCTCACGCAAACAAACCAAAGAGCTCCAACTAAGATAAAGAATTTAGTGCATTCCTACTATTCCTTTAAACAAAAGGTTGTTTATCTGAACTTATTAATGCCAAGTTTCAATTTAATAAGGAATCGATTGACAATGCCTCACTTTATTTATTAAAGTCTAGCGCAAAGTTCTATGGTGACCAGAACAAAGCTGGTAAAATAGTAGCAAATTATTTGAAAGTTAAACATAATAAGCATAATATCGAGTCTATTATGGATGAGCAACAAACATTAAAGTTTAAAGATTCTGAAATTTTGAATGAATTTCTTCATTTTTACAAGTCATTAGACACACCAGAGAATTACCCCCCAGAACTTCACATTTCTCAGTTTCTTTCAGACACTCAGCACTCTTTTGACACTCAATTAGATCTTACCTCCTTTGAATCAGATATATCACAAAAGGAATTTCTCACTGCTTTACAGACACTTAAGAAAGATAAAGCTCCAGGTCTGGACGGTTTCACCGTTGAGTTTATTTTATACATTTTGCACAATTACTCCTCCACAAACTACACAATCTCTTAGGCTTTTTTTCAAACTCGGCAAATCCTCTGGATCCTTATTGGATGCCCTAATCTGTCTTATTCCTAAAGAAGGGAAGGATTTAAAATACTGCAAAAATTATAGGCTAATTTCGCTAGTCAATGTTGACTATAAGATCTTTTCTAAGGCTTTGGCCTTACGTCTGGAGTCCTACCTCCCCCAATTACTAGGCACGGAGCTGTCAAGTGTGAGACCAGCCACTCACCTGAAATCCAGGAGCGTCTGTGGGGGCGATGCTTTATCCTCAACCCTCCTGAAACAACTCTCAGTGCTACTGACCACTAAGTAAACAGGAGCCCTGGCAATTGTTCCAAAGGGGAAGGGGAATGGGACGAAAGAGAAACAAGAAGAAAAGACACTGCCACCGTCTGCCTTCTGGGCCAGCCAGGTTCCTAATACTTATATGCAGGAGCGGGAGTTCGTCTTTACCTAAGTGTTAAGAAGAAAGGATTAATCACCTACCCTGTTCCTAGTATATCACTGGTTTTGCAACATGAATGTATTCTAAGCTAACCAATCTGTATTTACCTCTTTTTGTGCTGTGAAGAATATGTATTCTGTCTATCTATTCACAGTAGTGTATTCTCTCAGTGGACACCAGTTAGTTATATGCGTTCTTTAAAACAAAATCAACACATTAATCTAGTATCTAAACAACCTATTTTAGTCTTGTATTCTTTCTTCCTTAAAACACACTCACCATGACTTTTACGTTGAAAGTCTTCATTATTAAAATAAGACTTCTGGAATAAACGGAATAAACTAGTTTTTCAGATATTACAATTGTCACTTCTTTTCTCTATTTACCACCCACAGGAATCTAATAGCTGCTTAGATTCGTAAATGTTCAAAGCTTTAGATACATATGCAAAATGTGTCCAGGATCACAGATTTTCTTAAACAACAGTTTAGAAGTCTAAATAAATACAGATCTGCTTCTTCATCAAAATTCATAAGCTAAATGTGTCCAGGAACGAAGAGTTCTTAAAGAATTGAGATTGCGCAGTCACAAGGTCAAAAACGCTATTAAAAGTGTCAAGAAACAAAGTCAAGTACAGGAACTTAGCTTAGTTCTGCTCCGATGCGCTCCTCTGCAGATGCCGGCATTCAGGGGTTAAAGGAGCGAAGGACGAGAGACGCGCTGGATCAGGAAACAGCTGACTTCCTCCGTTCAGCTGTCAAGACGCGACGATCCTAGTTGCCTGGGAAACCGGAGACGCTTCAGAAAATCTCCCAGCGATGACAAAAAGCCAAGCACCGCATGTCAGCGGGTGTGGCTATTTATAGCTTTTCTGACGGGAGTAGTCTCACGTGCTGGGAACGTGCTGAAGGGCACAGTCAAGCACGTGTTTTTACATGCGCTTAGGACGTCAAAAGAAGTACACGAAGGGGCACGCTTGGCACATCAGGAAATATACATAAAAAGAAACAAGCATTGGCGCAATCAAACAAGCATTGGCAAAATCAAGTAATCATAGCTGGATTTAAACAGGTTATCAGTAAACATGGTTAGGTGAATCACCCTTGACCTTAATGAAGGCGAATAACAACTAAACACATAATAGGACATGGTTAACTGAGTAACCAATAGGATGTTTACAAATGAAACAAACAGTGTTGATGCCAGACTGATCCCTAACAGGAGCAATCTGGATTTGTTAAAGGCCGTCTCATTTCGGTTAATACTCGCTTGTTCTTTGACATCTTGTCTAAATCCTCCCACCTACCTCATTCTTTAGCAGACGCAGAGAAAGCGTTTGACCGAGTTGAACTGCCTTATCTTTTTCAAACACTTAAATGGTTCGGTTTTGGTCCCAAAAAATTTCTTTGATTTCGGTTCTTTACTCGCATCCACGGGCAGCTGTATGTGTAAATGGCAACACATCTTCGTATTTCAAGATAGGCAGAGGTGTCCGCCAACGCTGTCCTTTATCTCCGTTTCCTTTTAATTTAGCCTTAGAGTTGTTTTTGTCTAGAATCCATCGAAATAAAGATATTTATGGATTTGATTTTAAAAACCAACAAAATAAACTGGCAGCATATGCTGATGACGTACTGTTTCCGGTTACAAATTGAATATGGATAAATGTGAAATACTGCCTCTGACTAAGAACACTTTCAAAGACGATTTTGCTACTTCAAACTTTATATGGAACCCTTAAAATACTTAGGTTTGCATTTTACATCTTCAATATCAACAACACTTTCCCTGTGTATGGATAACCCCCATAATACTTGACACCATTTCTAATATTCCAGTGCCCATCCCCTTAAAAAGATAAACTCTATTTTATCTACATTTCTATGGAATAATAAGAGATCCCGCATGTTATTACTAAAATTAACAAGGCCAAAATCGGAGGGTGGTGTTAACTTCCCCGATTTTTCTATCTACCACAAATCTTTCTTAATCCGTCAATCCTTGAGGTGGCTCTCTGAGTCTTTTTGGATGGTCCTTTGTGGGTTGAATTTGAATGTTCTTATTTATCTCCCTTATCATTTCAAGAATTTTTATCTTTCATCCGCAAACCACAATCCTTATCTACTCCTATCCTTAAACATACATGCAAAATATTAAATCCGGAATGTCGCCACTTCCTAGAGGTTCGGGCTCTTTTCTTAACTCCACAATATGGCATAACAAGATGATATTGGTCCGTGGTAAACCCTCTTATTGTTATCTTGGAGACATAAAGGTTTAATTTGGGTACATCAGCTTTTTGTACAAGATGAGGTCATGCCTTTCTCACAAGCAAGTCAACTTTTTGACACAGGCCCTTCACACTGCGCATGCTCAGTTCCTAACTGCCAATCCTCCTGCATTCTCTTCTGTTAACGGATTACACACTCTTCTTTGCACCTGTCCCAGAGCCTCTATTATTTATACTCATTTACGTAAGTCACATACTGCTAGAGACAAATCTAAAGTAGAGTTATCTTTGGAACAGGACTTAGAGGTTAACTGGCTGATCCTCTTATGGAGCAAAATATGGACTAAAATTAGGAAGTCCTCCAGGGCAGCAAACATCACGCAAACACTCTTTTTTATTTATAATAGACTTTTGTTATGTCCGATAGTTTTAAATAAGAGGCATACCGACCTCCCTGACACCTGTTGGACATGTACATCCACACTCGCTGACTTAAATCATTGACTTTTTACGTGTCCTCATGTGCATACTTTCTGGAAATGTGTTTGGTCTCAAATTAACTCAATCTTTGGTTCCAATGTCCCCTTCTCCAATACTCACATATTTTTGGGAAGTTTATCTCCTGCTTGGAATAATTGTAATTCTAATGTAAATATTATAGATCTATTGTTAGCAGTTGCCTTTCAGCAAATTACCAAAAATTGGAAGGACTTCACTAAACTATCTTTCCAAGCCTGGTGGTACACAATTTGTCATAACCATAGATTGATAACGGCTTTCGTACACCCTACTCATATTGCTATGAAGCATTTGAACTTATGGTCACCTGTCACTCTGTACAAAGACGCTAAGGCTAGATGCTCTTTTTCCCAAACCCGATACAACAAGAAGTTTCTCAACCTCCTTGACTTTCCTTATTCTGAAAATGTACTAATTTGCTTATGTTAATACCATTATTGTACTCTTTGTATGAAATGTAACACCTCTTTGATTATACTAATGTAATTCTCCTTTCTATTTCCCCCTTCAAGCCATGTTAATCTGATATTTACACCCAACTATTTTTTTAACGCTTTACTGCTATTTATGTAACTATTTATTGCTTCATTGTACTATGCATTTCTATTTTAAGCTCTCTTTATAAACTTACTTTTGAACTAAAAACAAATATGCTCAAATCAGTGTTTCCGCGTCAAATTCCGCTTATTTTCTCCTGATGTTTCACATAGAGATTTGAAGTAAAAAAAACAGAACCTGTAATCTTGATGAACGTGGTATCTCCTATTACAGTTACAATCATTTGGGCTATTTTGAAATTATTAATGTTTTCCTTTCTTGTAGCCTCTGCAAGAGTTGAATCAGGATTGAATTTTCCATCAGCAAGGTTGCATACCAATAAGGACAAAATGGTTTAGTTACTACCTGATACTTACAGAATCCTATATTGATCCATATATGGTTTTTGCTTAAAAGATGCACACCAACATGTGCCTATCTACGACGACCATCATGTGTTTTGCAGTGTTCCAAAAGTGCTTACTGCTTTAGGATTGTTTCATTTGTTGGGCATCTGCTCCCTGGGTCTTTACCAACTTTCTGGATCCTCTGGTGGCACTGTTACTTGTCAAAGAGACAAAGGCCTTGTGTTAATTAGACAACTTGCAAATCACTTTCTCTTCTTTATTTATCCAAGGCCTTGGAAGATGCCCAGGAAGTGTACCATACATTGAGCGTCCATAGATTTCAGATCAACAAGGAGATATGCCCGCTTCCTTTCCTAAGATCTGGCTTTTATCACAGGTCACGTTCACACAGACATGCTAAAGATGTTCTTATCTGTAAGTGCCTGGTTCCCGTCTCGGGTGATTAGTGCTCTATACAAATCAACTTAACATACACTAAAGGCTATGTCCACTATTGTATATGACTCTTTTGTGGCAAGAGGTTCGATGATCAGGGAATGTACATCTGTACTGCCACGGGTCAGTTTTAATTCCAGTTTCTTGGTGATGTGTCTCATGTCCCTTTGATTCCCTATTTTTGAAGAGTAAGACACACATCTCAGTATGTAACAGAAGTTGGGGATCTCCCAGATATGCTGAGCGGCATCCATAGATACTGTTGAATGAGGTACCTCTTCCACATATACTCTGTTGATTCTAACAAGTAATACCAGCCTGCAGATGTGAGTGTAGTTTTTAGGGTCCTAGGCCCTCATGCAAAGCTAATAACTACACAGACTCTTAAGGATACTGTCTGGAACCGGCCCATGGGACGTGCATCCAGCCCCTTTTATTAGCAGGTTCACCTGACCAGTGACACCTGTGATGGATGGGTGTGGGCTGAGTGTGGAAGGCAGCCCTCAAAGAGTGGCTGGTGGAAACATGTAGTGTAGCAACACTAGACCGTGACCAGCCGGTCACTACATCCTTCACAAACTTTATTGAACATAGACATTGAGTCCAACCTGTGGGAGTGAACAAAATATCAAAACAAAAACACCACTGAGTCTATTCAGGTGGTCTATAGGACAGAAAGATTGGACAGGTGGCACTGGGAGCACCCGACTTCACAGCACACATCCGTAGTTTAACCATGGGACTCTGGGCACGAAATGCAGTGTGGATAAAGTACAGATCTCTTGATCATCTGTCCATGGCGCTACAGTCCACATTGGCACTGTTGCTCTGTCCCACCTGGTCTCACGGTATTGGAGTCTATTTACAAATGCATCCAGAGCAGTGGTGGAGCCTGCTGCAGAGATATCTTTGAAGACGCCCTGTCTCCAGTGATGGTCAACCTGCAGAGATGGAGGATGACAGTGCAGTGGTTATGAGTCTTCCTTGATGGAAGTAGTGCCTGCTGGTGGATGAGTTTCAGACTTCCTCCTCATGCCAGGACTCCTCTCTCACAGGAATTTCCTTGAGGCCCTTTCTTCCAGGCTGCTAAGGGACTGCGTGGACTGTGTGGGGCCTCTCATAGGCTGCATGAAGGCATCGCCCAGAAACTGCCAACAGGACCACATTCAGATTGCTTGTGCAGCCACCAAGGGCAGTTGCCTCAGGGTCTGTGTGCTCTGGCTGTCAGGACTCTGGTGCACATGCCTTCATCAGATAGTCTTGGGGTGACCAGTCTCCATCTGCAACATCATTGCTTCCTGGTGCCTGTCGTGGAGCTGCTGAAGATGCATCTCTCGTGTTGGGATTCCCCCTCACTGGAATTCCCTAAGGCCCTGGCCCCTGGATTGCTACGGGCCTGTGTGGATTGCTCGGAGCCTCCTATCGACTCCCGACTGAGGTCACTGAGGAAGTCCGAACTGGACCACGACCAAGTCTCTCATGCAACTCCAAAGGTGGATGGTACAAACGGTTGAGTATGCTCTCCTCAGCATGATTTATGGTCACTGGGTCTAACAGAAGGTTTCTGGGTGGCCAGCCGCCAACTACGCCTTGTTAACATCTGGTTGCTGGACAGGCGTACAATTCCACTCTGATGGTGTGATGCTCCTTAGGCGATGTGTGTGATGCTCTTACTAATGATAACAATTGCTGATGAGTGTCAGTGATCTTCCTTGTGAGGAATCTATTACACATCTTCTCTCCACTTCTTTCATGTTCTTCTTTGTGATGTAGAACTGTGGCCTCGTGCCAATCTCTCTTCTCCTTTTTCCATCTTTTTTGTGATGTGGCAATGTAACATCTTGCCACACTCTTCGCTTTGATTCTTCCATGATGTGGTATAGTGCCACACTCTTCTTCTCCTCCTCTTTTCTCTTCCTTTTCATGCTGTGGCCTTGTGCCATGATGTCATGCTCTTCTTCCTTTTGACCAGGCCTCTCCATGTGACGTGCACTTCACATGGACATCCCTGGTCACGTCCTACCCCTAGGACTGATTCTCTTCTCTGTCACCTGACCAGGCCTCTCGCTGTGACCTACTTTACACAGGGACCTCCCTGGTCGAATAATGTCCTCTCTGTAGGACCTGAATCTTCTTGTCATGAACCTCTCACATACCCTCTTTCTTCACATCGACTTCTCACAAGTCCTGTTGCTTCCCTGAGGGATATTCTTGGAGCTTCACTGCTGGAGGGTCATCTTTTTTCCTTCTCCTCTTCGTCTTAACTTGAGGATGCACTCCTGGCGCTTTGAGGCTATGCCGTGGCAGAACTTGATCCTGCCCAAGGGTGGGCCTATCAGGGTTAGTCACTTCGTATGACATGCTCAGTGGGCCAACCGTGGCCATTCTGTGCTGGGGTGGCGATGAGTATGGCCTGTTCCTTTCCCTTTCTTCTCTTTCTCTGAGGGCTCTCTCCCTTCCTGGTCTGGCACACAGTCCCTCTCTGTGGGTGGCCTCTTCTCTCTGGCAAATGCACCTTGATCCTTCTCTGGCAGCCTGTGGTTCAGAGCTTTGTACAGCTCTCCTCCTTGTCTCTTTCATTCTCTCGGGCCTCTCGGGTACAGTTTTGTAGTGTCTTGGTGCCCCGTGAGATAGTAGTGCCTGATGTCTCCTTGCGTTCCTGCTCTTCTCTTAGGGTGGTGTCAGATAGCCATGGTGGAATGCACACAACCTGTGATGCTCCTCACCTGTGGTGGAGGCTGATATATACGCTTAGGGGTGCGCAACATTCACTTCCCCCTTTCTTAGGAACTTTTAGGGCATCACCCTATTTGTCCTCTGCCCTCTGGCCCATGCACCTGCAGCTTTCTGTGTTTTCACTGGTTGTGGCTTGCAGCTCTTCATTCTGTGGTGCGCGGCAGCCTTCTCAGTACTGTGGGTCGTTCCTCTGTATAACATGTGCTATAAAACAGGTGCAATAACCACCTATGGCCACTAGGTGGTACTGCAGCACCATTTAGAGGCTGCATCAGTGTTTCTCCAGAGTTGTTCAGCACACCCTCTATGAACAGTCTTTTGCTGTGGCAGCTTGATGTAGGGACATTGTAGTCCTCACACTTTCCTTTCTCATGTGGCGGCAGCCAGGGGCACATATCCAGTCCAACTGTCCTCAATTTGGGGCTTGCCTCATGAGCTCCTTGCTCTACCTCCTGCCAGAGTGAAATGTCAGAAATGGCCTTTACCTGCTGGTGCCGCAGAAACAAACGTGGGGCATTGCTGGCTCTGCTGTAGCTCTGGTGCAGTTCCCTGGGCTGCTGCCAGGTGGTGCCATGGACGTCCTTGTGCTCTGCCGGTGAGCCATGGCTCTCTTGATCTGCTGGGCAGATGCAGGAGAGTGCTTCACTTCCCCAGTGACAGTCCCCACAACAGGGTCCGCGCGGGGGCTGCAGCCAGAGATGGGGCACACAACGCATGTGCAGGGGCTGCACAACCCCGGTGCAGCAGGACGGGCTCCTCCCACCAAGCTAGCCCTGGTCCGCTACCCACAAGTCACTGAGGTGAGTAGTGCCGCTACTTCAAATGCGGGGACCACAGCAGCAACTTACTTGCAGTGGCATGCCTTATTTGAACACTTGCACCTCTCTCATGTGGTGCCGCAAACAGCTGCTCCCTGGCACCTCGACTGCTCCTTCCTCTCTGAGGCAGCCTCTATCACCCTCCAGGCTGCATGGGGGCAGGAGCTTCAGACGAGGGATCCTTCAATGCCAGGGCTGCTGGTGGGCATTCCAGCAGGCATGGGGCACCTCGGGTATAGGCTATGGCAGCTTGGGTGGCCCTTAATTTCATGTGGCTGCTTTCACTCTTCTTACTGGCTGGTGCTTCACTTTGTAGTCTTCTTTCTGACCACGCAGTCACTGCCAAAATGGGGGATGCCTCTTGCAGGTGGATCGGCAGTGTGGAGGCGCCCTAAGCACAGCGCTAGCTGTGACGCTTTGCTCATTACTTTGCTCTGCTGACCTTATACTGCTGTGCCGGTCAGCATTACGAGTGCAGGGGTCTCACCGGAGGACGTCAATATGTGCACTGGAGGCCACCTTCTCGCCCTGCAACCATCAATATCCAGCTGGCAGTAGGTGGTGGGGTGAGCATTAGACTCTATCCACACTTCCCTCACGGCACACCGACTCTGCTGCCCGCGTACACATTGCCATTGAAGTGGTTAGGGCCCTAAGCCCTCATGCAGAGCTAATAAATACACAGACACATAGGAATACTGTCTGGAACTGGCCCAGGGCACGTGAGCACAGCCCCTTTAATTAGCAGGGTTACATGACCGGTGACACCTGTGATGGATGGCTGCGGGCTGAGTGTGGAAGGCAGCCCTCAAGGAGCAGCTGGTGGAAACACATAGTGTAGAAACACTAGACTGTGACCAGCTGTTCACTACATTGAGGCGTTACATTGTACATTTAGGAGGTGCATGGTAATTGGACAACTTAGGAAGAGGTTCATTGTTCGAACTGGGAAGAGATCAATGCCATCTCCGGGTTCAGCGGTTGCAGGTTCAGCGTGTACCAGACACATAATTGAGTGACCAATACCTATGGCAAGGAGGGGTACAATGTCTTCCTTTCTGGACGAAATAGCACAGGAGATTTTTGCATGGGCAAAATCTTATCTCCCTTCTCTGATAGTGCATCTGCTTGGGACGGAGAATGGGCTTTCTGAATATCCCAGCTGCCTCTTCACATCCTATGTTTAGTGGTGCCTTCATCTTTGCTGGTTTCAACAGACCTATTGGACCCCTGTGAATCATGTTCTCCCAATGTTATGTTCAGAGACTCACAGTTCCCAGGCATGGAGAGTCAATGTGGCCTTTGAGTCAGCTAATAATTCACTGAGATTCATCAACTCGCTTGACTGATGGCAAAGGTCTATGAGGAAAAGCTGGAGTTGTTTTTTGTGGCTCCACTATAATCTTAGTGGTCTTGGTATCTGGTTCTATTACAGGTGGCTCTGGATTTTTCTTGGATATTAAGTCACTGCCTTCCTCTGCTTTCTTCGCCTATGTAACAGAGTATTTGCATCATAGTTTAAATGATACATCGAGTGGGCTACACTGGTTGGTGAAGAGAGGTTGTTTTGTCCATCTACGAGTACCATTGTCTTTTTGAGCTCAAATACTATGTTAAACCCTGGGTTCAGATTCTAGTATGGATTACTTCAAGATATTTACATCCTAAGCAGTGCAGTTATTTGTGCATCTTGTATTTATTGAGGAATGGGTTGTTTTTGTAGTTGGCAGCCTCCACCCTGTGGTTGCAGTGTTCTTTTGATGGTACTCTCTAGAACACTTGGTAAGATTTTCACAGAGTTTGTTAAGTTATCTCCAGACAAGGTTTGCTAATTGCTGGCCAGTGGTGCATTTTCTTGTGCCTTCATAAGATCTACCTTTAGTCTTGAGGTGTTGTAGGTTGTCCACTGTGAGCCTGAACCAGAGATTAGTATTTATCTTCATTCTGTTGAGGTGCTTTTAAATATGGCCATCACCTGGGCATGCAGGATGAAGGCCTGGATGTCTTGTTATTGCATTAGCTATTTGTGCATTTTTTCGAAATAAGGCGATGCTCTATACTTAATCCCACTCTTGGCCATGAGTAGCTTCTGTTTTTCACTTGTCTCATGACATTGTGTTATTAGTTTTCTATCTGAACCTTCCATCACTAGTGGAGTCTCTGTTGCACTCTTTTAATGAATGCAGGGCTCTCTCTATGTATACCAAACATACAACCACTTTCCATAAACCAGGGGCTTTGTTTGTGACTATTTCTCAATAGGCTTGCTATGCAAAATTCCCAAAATGATGCCATGACACCACTTCACGTAATAGTACAACAGTCACTGTAAAATATTGACAGCGAATGGCACAGTTTGGGTAAAAAGTTACGCAAATGCACAGGAAAAACAAAAGACGAGAAGCTGTTGTTTGCAGAACTCTACTTTAAATGCATCCTTGCACCAGAAATTTGTGTAAGGATGCATTTCACACTAAAATATAGCTTAAAATGACAATTTTGCATTTTGTGTAACTATGTGCACCCCTGCATTCAATAACCCTGAGTAGGGTGCTACATTTTCTGTAGATGCCTTTCCCTGTTGGATAATGTGGGTTATCACAGAACAATATACTTTTGTAATTATATGCAACTTACTAGCCTGTTGATGGGTGATCTAACAGGGGCACAGCATCCTCCTTTTTAAAGAAGCATGGAATTGGTTTGTCTGAATCTGCTGTGCTATTACATGAGCAGTTCCTGGCACTTATGTTAACCACTATATGCTAATGGTGGGGGTTCTCAATCTCTGATCTTTAGGGAAGGAGTTCTTCACCCTGTACAACACTGAGTGTGTGATTTCTTAATAAAGTCACAGTGCTGCAGAAGTCTGTTGTTACTTATTCAAATTCTACCTTACTCAGGATCTAGCTTTCCCCCTTACAGTCCTTGCAAACCTCCATCATTCAGGTATTGCTGAAGGATGGAGGTTTATATGTAGCAGAATTCGTCATGCAGCAGGATGTTATACATTGGTTGGGAATAGGAATATGAACAAAATCCAAAAATTAGGATTATGAGAATTGTCGGCCTCCCACCTGAGGACTCACCTTACTTCTTAGGTCTGTGACAAAGACATCTAGACTCCCAGTAATGTAAAATACCATTATATAGTTGGAACATTCCTCAGTTTTGCTTGGACTCCCCATGACTATATTCTTATATTTCTACATTTCTAAATACCTAGACATGCAGTGTATTTTTAATGATTTATCAATATTCATAGATAGCCATTAAAATGGGAAAAACTGGAGTTGACAGCCTGAGTGAAGAGATTGAATGTTCAATTCTCTAAAGGTATTCTGACATTAGAGGCTCTAATTCTCTCTAAACCAACCTCATTATGATACTCTATAATTTGCATCTGTCTCGGATTATTAGTTATGTATATATGATTCTGTTCAAACAAGCAAGCATAACCTATGACTGCTCTGTAACAGATTACGTACATGGTATTTATCTAACTAAATATATGTACAGGTCTTTAATGCCTTGGAAAATGTTTGTCATGCAAAGCATAAAATGTACTCATGGTTCTGAAAAGATTTTAAAAATCATTATTGATAATCCTTCCACTAGAAATAATTTTCCAAGACCTTTTACATCTTCATCAACTTCACTATGAAAATGATGTTTATCACAAATTCTTCCGATGACATCTTCCACACTTACTCCAGCATTTTTCACCTACAGTTTGAAAATAAAGAATCTTCTAGGGGAAGTATGGGTATAAATAATCAGTGCTAACATTGGGCACTGAATAAAATGGTAGGTAAAAAGTGAGAATATTGAAATCAACATCAGTAATCTATATCTCTAGTCTATCTAGTACATTTCATAGAAGTATTACTGCACCTAAGCGGGGGTGTCGTTGAGGCCAGAGTCCTTACCTTACATAATATATACAGCTTTAAGTACTTCTTGAAAGTATCATGCTGGCTACTTCACTTGTGCATGCCAGCTAAAATGGAGGCAGAGGGTTTTTCTGATTTGGGAAGCCTGGAAGAGACAGAACAAAATTCTGAGGGGTTTTACCGAGGATTGTGGGTGGTGAGACTATGAAGAGTTTTTGACTAGAAGGGGTAGCCGCGTGTGGAGTTGATAACTGATTGCTCCATATTGCATTTAACTATCATCAAACAATGGGAGGCTTTCGGAAATGATGATTTTGTTCGAGTCTGATGTATACATGTATGCATATTTTTGGTATTTCCATATAGTGCAAACTTAGCCAAAAGGAGAGCTCCATATAGTCAAAGGTAAGCTAAAAGCCAATGTGTATTAGGAGAGATTTTACATTTTGGATAGTTAATGCATTGAGATGTATGTTCTTTAAAGAAGAGAATCTTCAACTCTTTCCTAAATTGGAGCATCAATGGGATGGTCCTGATGGATATGGGGATGTTCTTCTAGATCCTGCGTGCATAGATGAAAAAGGTCTAGTGTCTTGTTTATTTTTTTTTTACACTTCTTAGTTTGCAGTCTGATCATGTCCGGGCAGTGGGCGTGCTGAGAAGCACCAGATATGCTGAGCTTGTCTGGGAGATAAGCAGGGGTGCTGGTTGTTATGGCTTTGTAAATGATGTAGCTGATGAAGAAGGAGTGGGCTGGCAAGATGAGCCAATTGAGTACTATGAGGATTGGAGTGATATGATCATATTTATTCAGGCCCGGGATCTGAATTTCTGTGGCGTTTAGGATAACCCTACGGGGTGCCTGTGTGGAGTCTGGGAGGCCATGGAGTAGGGTATCCCCACCATCAAGATGCAGGAGCACAACAGCTTGAACAACAGTTCTGAAGATGTTTTCTGGAAGAAATGTTTCATTTTCTTTATATGAGAGTTCTGGTACTAGCCATCCTTGACATTTTGTTGACAATTTGTTCCTTGAGGGAGAGGTTGGTGTCCAGGGAGAATCCAAGTGATTTGGCACTCATTTAGAGTTGAAGTTCAAAGTCATTAGGGTTCATGTATTTGAGCCAGGTTTGTTCTGTATCATGCTTGTTGTTCTTTGCAAAATATAGGAATTCTGTATTGGTTGGGTTGAGCTTCAGGTAGGTGTTGGACTTTCAAGTAGAGTTGTATATCATCAGCATATCGGTGGATGTTTATGCTGTTATCTGTAGTAGAGCACTAAGTGGCTTCATGTAAAGGCTGAAGATGACAGGGGACAGTATGAAATCCTGGGGGACTCCACACATGATAGGGATCTTTTGTTACCTGGAGATGCTCCTGTGAACAAATTGGCATCAGCTGGAAAGGTAGGAGGAGATGTTCCTTGCCTTTTTGTGAGGAATGTTGGGAGTAGTGTCATAGAGTTTGCGTAAGAGGATGATTGGTCCTTTGGTGTAATCTAGGTATTTGTCAATATATCGGGGGTAAAATGAGGAGGAATAAGAGTCCATGTAATCAGTAAAAAAGCTGCTTCATTGCATGCTGTTCTATCCATATAAGAAGGTACATCATAAATGGATCATGCAGTGCAACATTGTAGTTCCTTCTATGCTGATTAATGTAATTTAAATCTGGTTTATCGGGTCTGCTGCAGCCAAAGTCTCTTGGTTTTTTCCTCAGAAATACTGGCTTGAAAAATCAGGTATTGTTCTCCCACACCCAGTAAAACTAGGTGTGGAAAAATCTATTCACTCTAAAACAGACTGAGCGAAATTCCATGCAGTAATTTTGCTCCACCTAACTCAGAATCAGGGCCTATGTAGAAGGATCACAGGTGAGGAAATACCTAGATGCACCACTGACTGTCAATGAAATAACTCTGGTAGAAAGTGACCTAGTGAGAGGTAAGGATCAGGTAATGATGGATTCGCATCTGAGTTCTACACAATATATGAGGCACTCATTTGAATGCTCTGTATCTACTCCCAGTTGCATGCTATGTATCTTATGGTGAGGGAGGGAGGATTGCTGCCACTTTCAAGCCAAGAGAACATAATTGAAATGAAATCTAAGACTTACTAGGAAACGCAGGAAGTCGGCTCGTATCACCCACTATTGATACTTAATCTGAAATGCAAATTGCTAGGCAACATTCAAGAAAAAGGCATGGAACCCCTCTTGTCCACATTTGTTCACCCGGTTAAGTCGGGCTTCATACCACAAAGAAGCTTGGCAGCAAACATCATGAGAATTTTTCGTGTGATTTTGGGATGTTCATAGGATGGTAGGCTTACAGCAGGTATTGAGAAAGCCATCGATTCTTTGAATTGGAGGTATATGTTTATCGGTTCTGAGGCAATTGGTTTCAGACCACGCCGTTATTCACAAGGAGTACTCTACCAGAATACCATAAGATACATATCTATACATTTTAACTGGATTACTGGATTGGACCATGGATTAGAGGGCACAAACAATAGAAATCTGAGAGATACTTGGTTCTATTAAATATATACTGAATTGCAATTTATCTACAATATGTTTGGATTGCCCTGAGGAAGTCAATGGTATATTTACCACAGATGAAACACGTGTTGGCTGGCTACAGTAACATTTTGGATGCGTTACAAGACTGAAACTAAGTGGATAACAAACCTACAACACCACATTGGTGGACATTCATAAATTGGAGATTTGCTCGGATAAACATTTTTTTCTGTCTTTGGAGGCTTTTGCCCTCATTTTGGAAGTGTTAAGTGACCATTTTATATCCTTCGAGCATTATTTGGACTGAATGTTCGGACTTTAAAAGACGATCGTGCGCAAAGGATACCTAGCCATTTTTCTCTATTTGTACAGTTCTAGTGGTAACGTGTCATATATTGCAAGTCTCATGTATGAGCCACAGTGTACTTTAGGTTTTCGAGAAAATGTGTAAGTACGAGTTACAGTGTAGGTTGTATATTCTCTAAAAAAAGTTAATAAACGCATTAAAAAATGCTAATATAACGTTAAAATGTCCTTTCAATTTTCACACCACTTTAATTCAGACATGCAATCTAAAATCAGTCTCATACAAATTCCGGCCATAGTCTAACTTTTGTCTAGATCATTGACCATAATATACGGAAAAAACATGGACTAAATACGAAGGGCCCAATTTCGATGTCGGACGGACCTGAGTCCATCCGACATCGATTCGGTACTGGGACCGACCGACCTCCTTTTGGCGGTCCCAACCCAGCGATTAGGATGCGACCGAACACTGTTCGGTCACACTCCTATTCTTTACAATGGGAGCATGCATTCTGACCGGAATGCATGCTCTCATTGTAAAGAGAAGAGGTGCAGTTCATCTCTGCACCCCGTGGCAGGCACCTCAAGTTGCCTGCCAACGGCTGCAGGGATCAACGGTGCCCCCTCGGCCCCCAACCGGAGGCCTTGCACTCATGGGGGTACTGCTGGGGGCCCGCAAAGTCGACTTTCAACAGTCTTTCTGTGTCGGAAAGGCCGGGACAGAAAGGCTGTCGGAATCCGACATTGTACTCCTTCGGGCAGAAAGAGCCACCCTTGGGATTACTGGAGGCTTTCCGAATGGCAGACGGGCTCTCTGAGCCCATCGGAAGCCATTCGGAAATCCAGTTCGGATTCCTTCCCAACTGACTCCATCCAAATGGGTCGGTCGGAAATTAATCCGAACAGCAGATTACGATGCAGTAGGAACGGCTCCGACCGAGGGTCAGAGCCGTTTACTACAGCATCGTAATCGGCCCGAAGTGTTGATATGATGTCAATACTCACAGGAAAAACAATTCTGGGAATACGGGAGATAGAGAAAATATAGCCTCGCTTTTAATTTTAAAACATGTTACCTCTGAACTCTGCATAGGGAATGATTCAGCCTTTGTTTTACACTGTTGTGAACTTAAAGGTATGATACTTGTTTTAAAGAGATCAGAAAGTTCCAGGTTGGTGAAAAACCATTGTAACATTGCAAACATAGCACAGATAGCATCAAATACAGCTATATGCATGTGTCATTGACTTTTTTTTTATTAGCAAAGAAGTATTAATATAACGGGAACAAGAGAACACATGTAAAGTTCCAACCCCCGTAGGGCACACCCGCATTGGTGTCTGTACACCTGATCATTTATCAGACTGTCTTGACTGAATTTTGGCGACACTGGAGCACACACGAATCCCAGTCAGTTTCCTTGGCGAGACAAACAACATTCTCTCTGATGAGTTATTCATCTGTACTGTGCTGGCTTTAAAAATTGAATTGAATTTCAATAGTTCTTCCATTCATTTTTAAAGCAACAAAGCATCTAACACATTAAAAAGATGGATTGCGTGTTTACTGCTTTACTTTTAATGTGACATTTCTAGTGATTGATGGACACATTTTCTTTCCCCGTGTTTTCTGAACATTGATATTTATGGATATACATTTTTATGAATGATTGCTTATAGCTTATAGGCACACTTAGGACTCTATTGATTATATTTACTTTCAATGTTTTTTCGGATTTTTGAAATTGATTGCACAAAACCGAGACACAGTTCAACAGTATAACATACATAGCAACGTTAATCTACCTGATTTATTGCAGGTTCATGAATAGCTTGAAAATAAATAAGCACATACGTCTTTATCACGTGAAAAGCAGCCCAAGTGGTCTGAACACTACATTGATGATGTCAAAGCCAAGAGATTTAGGGCCTGGACTAAAAAAAACTAAAAAAAAAACCCTGCTCTTTTAGCCCTAACAGAAGGGCTACTTAACACCATGGCATGGATTTACTAAACATTAAAGTGGGCATTTCTGTGACACAAGGGAGTGCTACTTGATGCAAATGGCCCAATCAAAAAGATGATCAACTTATGCATGCAAAATTATTTTTACACTGAAGGAGCACAACTCTTAAACAGCATTGAGTCGCATAGTGTGCAACCCCTTATAGGCTCGGATTTACTAACCTTTCAAGCAACGCAACGATGCAAAGCAACTTGCTCTGCTGTATGAAAGTGAGAAAGCAGAAATGTGACATATCTACTAAGATATAGCACACCTCTCCTCTCTCATTGCGCTGGCACACTTCATGCACCCTAGAGCCACTGCGGGCACCCTTGTGCAATGGTGCAAGGGTGCCTGCTTTATGGGCTGGATGTTGTTGAGCAGGAAATCTCTTCCTGCACAAAAACAATCCATAGAGGCATATTTCCATTGCTGTGTGTGCTGTGTGTGCTGCTGGATGCAGCCCATTTGGAAAGAGGAATTAATAAGGAGAAATTAAGATATTTCTCAAAAATTATATCTCTCTTGGGTAGGCGCACCCTTTTGGTGCAAATTCAGGTTTACTGCCTTTAGTAAATTAGGGTTTGCATCAAAATAGATGGGTGGATGCATGAGAATGCCCATGCTCCGTGTAATGCAGCACGAGTTGCCTTACTTTTTTTTACAAAGCCACGCATTGCGATGCAAATTGGCCCTTGTAAATCTCGATTAGCATTTTCTGTTGTGACTGTGCCAAAAAAGTGGCACAACCATGATAAAAAAGGTGAGTAAATCTGGGCCATAATATGTGCAAGGTCGGCATAAATGGGTAGGATTAGTGCAAACACTCCTTCGAGTCTAGGCAAAGCCATATCACCTAGTGTCATGCTAAGTAGCATGACCTAGATACATGAAATCATAGCACCAAATTAAAACCTACGTAAATTGTGGGAAAAATAGGAAATTGCATATTTCCACATGAGATATAATATTTTCTGTGAAATAATATATGTTATGTGATTTACCTTTGGGGAGCTGGTGGCATCTAAAGATTTCTAAGTACAAAATACAAGCAAGGCTCACCTTTGTGCCATGGTGCAATGTTAAAAGGCATTGTTGGAACAAACTTGACCTATGACATCATCGCCAGGCAGCACATAATAAATATGGCACAGTACAATTTTTTGTCTTTTGCACCATACAATGCTGCAGGTTTCTATACAGCGTGCATGAATATTGGTAAATCTGGGCCCATGTAGTACATTTTAAGAGGAGCGATTTCTTTCAATTTCTTTTGCAGAAATCAGTTCTGTTTTTCAACAACAAAAAATCCTATTTTTTTGGTCTGCATAAAATTCGAACATTAAAATGTTCTGCCCCATTAGAACAGTGGCCAGAGCAAAAAGAAAACAAGTGTAACAAAACACCCTTAAATCCATAATATTTTATTTTTGTAAATTTTAACTGGGTGCCTGTTAACCCAACCAACAGTATTGCTGTAAAATGTTCCATTGGACATAATCTTGGATTTCGCTTTCGACCTAAACTCGTCAAATTCTGGGCAACTCACTTTAGACCCATGTGCCACAAATATATATTCATGCGAAAATTTAAGAAACACACACACTGTAGAGTGTGCTGCATATTAACTTTTAATACATTACATTCTGCAATCTGGTCTCAACTAGACTACACATACATAAATATATGCAGCTACAGTACATAAATAAACATATGCAGTAAAACGATGTTTTCTTAAGAGAGCTCCAGTGCTCCTTGGCTATAGGATCGGGTAATTTAAAACAACTTAAACATTTAATTGTGGCAGTAATCTGTACTGTTTTAACAGGCCTGAATCAGTGATTTGAGAAATGGTGAATGTTGAAAAGTCAACGCTTTCAAGCAAATGGCTTGATTTTTCGCCCCTCATTTACTCATCTTAAAAACCCTTCCCCTACACCACAATATTTTTTCGAGGTATACGCTTCCCAATATGGGAATAGATTTTCTCTTGCCTTAGTCATCCGGAAATGGCTGACTAATTCCACAGTGTGCAAGAGGGGAATTTCTGAATGTCTGCAAGCTGAGGTGATTGTGATCGTTCAGAAAATGTGTAGGGTGACCACACCTTGACATGCCCATTCCCCACGCCTTGTGTAGGATTTACTCCAACATAATACCGCACTGTTACGGTGTTAGGGGGATTCAAGGCACCTTATAAAATTTACTTTATCAGTAGTGTAACCTGAAAGTCAGTGTAGAGTAAATTTATTAGCACATCGTGTTATCAGACCAAGATTTAGCATAGTGTCCAAGATGAGAATTGAGGCTAGGAGAACTCCAGTCTCTCAAGGACAAAGGGGTGGAGCCTTAAAATTTATGAATACTTTAATAATATGGTGTTCATATTTGCTACGGAGAACCGTATCCTTGATAAGAATTATAATAAAACTGGGAGGAAGATAATAAATTACGAGAAGAAAGGTAGAAGAATGAACAATGTAGTCAGCATCCAATCGATTAAATTTAGAAGGACTTGTAATGTAAGCTACCTAAGCATCAAAGTGCTTAAAACTAAATGTCACCTCTAATTATGAAAGCATTATGGCCCTATGAAAACAGATGAATGGTGTCAATCTGGGATTTGATAGTGTTGCTGTACTCACTTGGGTATACTTAGTATTAAACCTATTAGTATGTTTACAGTGGAATGCTATTCACCATCTCTGAGTGTAAAGTTGCTCGTAGTTATATACTTATATGTCTCCAACCCCTGGTGGAGTCTCTTGCACCAGGATTTACATATGTACATTCACTACTCATAAATTTTCACATGTAGGCAGGGACCATCACCATCTTGACAGAGGTCTCCCTATGGGAAAATATAGGGAACATTGTAATTTTTTATTATACTTCAAAAATGTTTTAAAAAATTATGTAAACTATTAATGTAACATAAATTATAGAAGTGTCAGAAATCTCTGCATATGGGTTAGAAAATAACATTTTGTAGTATGTGATCAGGATACTTTAATACAACTTTAGATGCTACAAAATGCAGTTTGTGAATAGCCCCCTAAGTGTAGAGACTGATCTCTCCAAGGCATGGATGCATTTGTACACTTGTGACCCTGTGACTTTACAAGTTATGCTACTCACAGTAGAACGTTTTAACAGCTAATTAGAAATTGTGTATTCTTTGGATAAACAGGCCCTTAGACAGGAGAGGCAGTATTGTCTCATAATTACTGGGATAAACATAAATTTGACCTTAAGAGGTAACAGAAACCTATTCTCTACATTTGTTATCACATAAATAAAATCTGAAGATTCAAATGATGATTAGCTGAAAAATCACAAAATGCATCAGAGTGATCTAGGTAAGTCAATGTGCAAACAACAACAGAAAGGCTGAAGTGCGTGCTGCACTTGTATGCCTACATATGATATGCCTACATAATGCCTATGTTGGGACAGAAAAGTCCTCTGCATAGTACCAGCTTGCCAAGACCAGTGTGCCTTGTGAGGAAGAGGACAATATTGAAGGGAGTGATGTCTAGTGGGAAGCCTTGTGGATTGGAGTCCCTTTGCAAAGGGGTGAGGAAATGGCTGCTGCACCAATTGAGTCATTGCCGGTGTACAGGACAAAGTCAGTGACACTTGTATGCCGGAGAAGGGCCGCCGTGAACTTAGCCATGTGCATCATTGCGCCAATCGGGCTGAACCTGTGCGTAGGTAGGATCCATGACTCTGTGTGCCAGGAGGGGCAACCGCGTGAAGATTTCCATGCTGTGAGGGCTCTAGCCCTTGAGCCATGGAGAGCCATGAGCCTGTATTCCGAGGGGGCAGCCACATCAAGATTTTCATGCTTTTGGGGCTGTAACCCTTGAGCTGTGGTGAGCCATGATCCCTAATGCCAGGAGAGGCCACCACTGAGGACTGTGTTGTGCAGATCGGGCCAGATCCTGTTTACAGGAAAGATACGGTGACCCCTGTATACCAGAGGGGGAACACTGGTAACGAGAAGATGTGTGACCTAATCTATAATCCCCTGCCAGACAAGTGGAGATGCAGTGGGAGCTTCAGCACTGTCACCAAGGTGAGGGACCTGCTTAAGGATAGTTACATTACCCCCCCCCCCCACCACACCATGGGATGGATCGGACACTTACCCTGCAAGAAGGAGCCAAAAAGAACCTCTGGACGCTTTGGTGGTGCGGCCACCTGTGAGCAACTCTGCACTGCTGAGTGCAGCCCACCTATTCCACATGTAGCAAACTCTCGTAATTTAGCTGGTGCTGCTCCAAGTGCCCATGGACAGGGTGTGCTCTGGAATTCTGAGTGCTCCAAGCCTGCAAGTGAAGGCTAAGTGTGATTTTGGGCCAGTCAGCACGGGAGAACATGCTTGTTAGTTACCGCTGTGGAGTTGGAACACACTTGACTTTAAAATAGAGTCAGCATGGACTCTTAAGACGCAGCCTATTAGTGGGCCTTGCCCTGGATATTGCCTATAGTAAATGGGGAATAATGACTATCACTGAGAGCAAAGAGGGAGTGGGGCCTGGGGGACCACCTAAAATAACACTAGAGCCGTGACCTTAGGTGAACTGTGTAGTTGTTTGTGAATGTCGTGTTTTCCTTTGTCTTAGTAATTATACAAATGAAACACTTCTCTTTATTTCATAAAAGTAAGTATTTGGGTGTACAATCATTTATTGCTTCTTCTGCACACATTTTGAGTTGTTGAGTGTTCACTTCCTTGCATCCACACCCCACTGAACTGAGGTGGCGAAGTGAGCTAAAGAACGATGATGGATTCAACCCAGATCTGTGACTGGGGGTGAGTGTCTGAAAAGGTTCAGCGCTCCGTCAATCATCTCCTTGTGTTTGCTGTTTTCACCCTAAGTTGGCAGGGTATGACCAGACATGGGTCCCTTGCTTACTTTGCCACTGGATTCAAGCTAGCCTGGCTGATGAGGGGTGTTACACCCGAAACTGGTCCCAGGATGCTTGTTTCCGGTTCAGGTAAGACCTGGCTTTGCAGTTCAGGCTGGACTTTTCCCATGACGCAAGGGTCAAGAGTGATTTGCATATAGCTGGTTCTGAACTGAGGTGGCGAAGTGAGCTAAAGAACGATGATGGATTCAACCCAGATCTGTGACTGGGCATGAGTGTCTGAAAAGTTTCAGCGCTCCGTTCATCATCTCCTTGTGTTTGCTTTGTTCGCCCTAAATTGGCAGGGTATTCCCAGACGTGGGACCCTTGCTCACTTTGCCACTGGATTCAAGCTAGCCTGGCTGATGAAGTGTGTTGCCCCGAAACAAGTCCCAGGATGCTTGTTTCCGGTTCAGGAAATACATGGCTTAGCAGTTCGGGCTGTACTGTTCCCATGAGGCGCAGGGTCAAGACTGATATGCATATAGCTAGGTCTGAACTGAGGTGGCGAACTGAGCTAAAGAACAATCATGGATTCAACCCAGATCTGTGAATGGGGGTGAGGGTCTGAAAAGTTTCAGCGCTCCGTCCATCATCTCCTTGAGTTTGC
This sequence comes from Calotriton arnoldi, assembly GCA_963921515.1. NCBI lineage: Eukaryota > Metazoa > Chordata > Amphibia > Caudata > Salamandridae > Calotriton > Calotriton arnoldi. The sequence continues at coordinate 428,225 of CAWUFW010004172.1, forward strand.
TTTGTTCGCCCTAAATTGGCAGGGTATGCCCAGAACTGGTTCCCTTGCTCACTTTGCCACTGGATTCAAGCTAGGCTGGCTGAGGAGGGGTGTTGCCCCGAAACAGGTCCCAGGATGCTTGTTTCCAGTTCAGGGAAGACCTGGATTGGCAGTTCGAGCTGGACTGATCCCATGAAACACAGGGTCTAGAATGATTTGCATATAGCTGGGTCTGAGCTGAGGTGGCGAAGTGAGCTAAAGAACGATGATGGATTCAACCCATATCTGTGACTGGGGGTGAGTGTCTGAAAAGTTTCAGCGCTCAGTCCATCATCTCCTTGTGTTTGCTTTGTTCCCCCTAAGTTGGCAGGGTATGCCCAGACGTGGGTCCCTTGCTCACTTTGCCACTGGATTCAAGCTAGCCTGGCTGATGAGCGGTGTTACCACAAAACCGGTCCCAGGATGCTTGTTTCCAGTTCAGGTAAGTCCTGGCTTGGCAGTTCGGGCTGGACTGTTCCCATGAGGCACAGGGTCAAGACTGATTTGCATATAGCTGGGTCTGAACTGAGGTGGCGAACTGATCTAAAGAACGATGATGGATTCAACCCAGATCTGTTACTGGGGGTGAGTGTATGAAAAGATTCAGAGCTCCATCCATCATCTCCTTGTGTTTGCTTTGTTCACCCTAATGTGGCAGGGTATGCCCAGCTGTGGGTCCCTTGCTCACTTTGCAACTGGATTCAAGCTAGCCTGGCTGATGAGGGGTGTTAGCCCAAAACCGGTCCCAGGATGCTTATTTCTGGTTCAGGGAAGACCTGGCTTGGCAGTTCGGGATGAACTGTTCCCATGAGGCACAGGGTCAAGACTGATTTGCATATAGCTAGGTCTGAACTGAGGTGGCGAACTGATCTAAAGAACAATGATGGATTCAATCCAGATCTGTGACTGGGGGTGAGTGTCTGAAAAGTTTCAGAGCTCTGTCCATCATCTCCTTGAATTTCCTTTGTTCGCCCTAAGTTGGCAGCGTATGCCCAGACCTGGTTCCCTTGCTCACTCTGCCACTGGATTCAAGCTAGCCTAGCTGATGATGGGTGTTACTCTGAAACCGGTCCCAGGATGCTTGTTTACTGTTCAAGGAAAACCTGGCTTGGCAGTTCGGGCTGGACTGTTCCCATGAAGCACAGGGTCAAGACTGATTTGCATGTAGCTGGGTCTGAACTGAGGTGGCGAAGTCAGCTAAAGAACGATGATGGATTCAACCCAGATCTGTGACTGGGGATGGGTATCTGAAAAGTTTCGACGCTCCGTCCATCATCTCCTTGTGTTTGCTTTGTTTGCCCTAAGTTGGAAGGGTATGCCCAGACGTGGGTCCCTTGCTCACTTTGCCACTGGATTCAAGCAAGCTTGGCTGATGAGGGGTGTTACCACGAAACCGGTATCAGGATGCTTGTTTCCAGTTCAGGTAAGTCCTGGCTTGGCAGTTCGGGCTGGACTGTTCCCATGAGGCACAGGGTCAAGACTGATTTGCATATAGCTGGGTCTGAACTGAGGTGGCGAATTGATCTAAAGAACGATGATGGATTCAACCCAGATCTGTTACTGGGGGTGAGTGTCTAAAAACGTTTCAGCGCTCTGTCCATCATCTCCTTGTGTTTGCTTTTTTCGTCCTAATTTGGCAGGGTATGACCAGACGTGGGTCCCTTGCTCACTTTGCCACTGGATTCAAGCTAGCCTGTCTGATGAGGGGTGTTACCCCCAAACCGGTCCGAGGATGCTTGTTTCCAGTTCAGGTAAGATCTTGCTTGGTAGTTCGGGCTGTACTGTTCCCATGAGGCACAGGGTCAAGATTGATTTGCATATAGCTGGGTCTGAACTGAGGTGGCGAAGTGAGCTAAAGAACGATGATGGATTCAACCCAGATCTGTGACTGGGCAAGAGTGTCTGAAAAGTTTCAGCGCTCCGTCCAACATCTCCTTGTGTTTGCTTTGTTCGCCCTAAGTTGGCAGGGTATTCCCAGATGTGGGTCCCTTGCTCACTTTGCCATTGGATTCAAGCTAGCCTGGCAGATGAGGGGTGTTACCCCAAAACCAGTCCCAGGATGCTTGTTTCCGGTTCAGGGAAAACCTGGCTTGGCAGTTCGGGCTGGACTGTTCCCATGAGGCACATGGTCAAGACAGATTTGCATATAGCTGGGTCTGAACTGAGGTGTGGAAGTGAGCTAAAGAACGATGATGGATTTAAACCAGATCTGTGACTGGGGGTGACTGTCTGAAAAGTTTCAGTGCGCTATCCATCATCTCCTTGAGTTTGCTTTGTTCACCCTAAGTTGGCAGGGTATGCACAGACATGGGTCCCTTGCTCACTTTGCCACTGGATTCAAGCTAGCCTGGCTGATGTGAGGTGTTACCCCAAAACCGATCCCAGGAGGCTTGTTTCCGGTTCAGGGAAAACCTGGCTTGGCAGTTCGGGCTGGACTGTTCCAATGAGGCACAGGGTCAAGACTGATTTGCATATAGCTGGGTCTGAACTGAGGTGGGGAAGTGAGCTAAAGAACGATGATGGATTCAACCTAGATCTGTGACTGGGGGTGAGTGTCTGAAAGTTTCAGCGCGCCGTTCATCATCTCCTTGAGTATGCCTTGTTCGCCCGAAGTTGGCAGGGTATACCCAGACATGGGTCCCTTGCTCACTTTGCTACTGGATTCAAGCTAGCCTCGCTGATGAGGGGTGTGGCCCTGAAACCTGTCCTAGGATGCATGTTTCCAGTTTAGGGAAGACCTGGCTTGGCAGTTCAGACTGGACTGTTCCCATGAGGCACAGGGTCAAGACTGATTTGCATATAGCTGGGTCTGAACTGAGGTGGCGAAGTGAGCTAAAGAACGATGATGGATTCAACCCAGATCTGTTACTGGGGTTGAGTGTCTGAAAAGTTTCAGCGCTCCGTCCATCATCTCCTTGTGTTTGCTTTGTTCACTCTAAGTTGGCAGGGTATGCCCAGACGTGGTTCCCTTGCTCACTTTGCCACTGGATTCAAGCTAGCCTGGCTGGTGAGGAGTGTCACCCCGAAACCGGTCCCAGGATGCTTGTTTCCAGTTCAGGGAAGTCCTGGCTTGGCAGTTCGGGCTGAACTGTTCCCATGAGGAACAGGGTCTAGACTGGTTTGCATATAGCTGGGTCTGAACTGAGGGGGCGAAGTGAGTTAAAGAACGATGATGGATTCAACCCAGATCTGTGACTGGGGGTGAGTGTCTAAAAAGTTTCAGCGCTCTGTCCATCATCTCCTTGTGTTTGCTTTGTTCGCCTTAAGTTGTCAGGGTATGCCCACACGTGGGTCCCTTGCTCATTTTGACACTGGATTCAAGCTAGCATGGCTGATGAGGGGTGTTACACCGAAACCGGTCCAAGGATGCTTGTTTCCAGTTCAGGGAAGACCTGGCTTGGCAGTTCAGGCTGGACTGTTCCCATGAGGCACAGGGTAAAGACTGATTTACATATAGCTGGCTCTGAACTGAGGTGGCGAAGTGAGCTAAAGAACGATGTTGGATTCAACGCAAATCTGTGACTGGGGATGAGTGCCTGAAAAGTTTCAGCGCTCCGTCCATCATCTCCTTGTGTTTGCTTTGTTCGCCCTAACTTGGCAGGGTATGACCAGACGTGGTTCCCTTGCTCACTTTGCCACTGCATTCAAGCTAGCCTTGCTGGTGAGGGGTGTTACCCCGAAACCAGTCCTAAGATTCTTGTTTCCAGTTCAGGGAAATCCTGGCTTGGCAGTTCGGGCTGGACTGTTCCCATGAGTCACAGAGTCAAGACTGATTTGCCTAGTGCTGGGTCTGAACTGAGGAGGCGAAGTGAGCTAAAGAACGATGATGGATTCAACCCATATCTGTGACTGGGGGTGAGTGTCTGAAAAGTTTCAGCGCTCCGTCCATCATCTCCTTGTGTTTGCTTTGTTCGCTCTAAGTTGGCAGGGTATGACCAGACGTGGTTCCCTTGCTCACTTTGCCACTGGATTCAAGCTAGCCTGGCTGATATGGGGTGTTACCCCGAAACCGGTCCCAGGATGCTTGTTTCCAGTTCAGGGAAGTCCTGGCTTGGCAGTTCGGGCTGGACTGTTCCCATGAGTCACAGAGTCAAGACTGATTTGCCTATTGCTGGGTCTGAACTGAGGAGGTGAAGTGAGCTAAAGAACGATGATGGATTCAACTCAGATCTGTGACTGGGGGTGAGTGTCTAAAAAGTTTCAGCGCTCCGTCCATCATCTTCTAGTGTTTGCTTTGTTCGCCCTAAGTTAGCAGGGTATGCCCAGACATGGGTCCCTTGCTCAATTTGCTGCTGGATTGAAGCTAGCCTGGCTGATTGAGGGGTGTTTCCCCAAAACTGGTCTCAGGATGCTTGTTTCCGGTTCATAGAAGACCTGGCTTGGCAGTACGGGCTGGACAGTTCCCATGAGGCACAGGGTCAAGACTGATTTGCATACAGCTGGGTCTGATCTGAGGTGGTGAAGTGAGCTAAAGAACGATGATGGATTCAACCCAGATCTGTGACTGGGGGTGAGTGTCTGAAAAGTTTCAGAGCTCCGTCCATCATCTCCTTGTGCTTGCTTTGTTCACCCTAAGTTGGGAGAATATGCTCAGACGTGGGTCCCTTGCTCACTTTGCCACTGGATTCAAGCTAGCCTGGCTGATGAGGGGTGTTACCCAGAAACCAGCCCCAGGATGCTTGTTTCAGGTTCAGGAAAGACCTGGCTTGACAGTTCGGGCTGGACTGTTTCCATGAGGCACAGGATCAAGACTGATTTGCATATAGCTGAGTCTGAACTGAGGTGGCGAAGTGAGCTAAAGAACGATAATGGATTCAACCCAGATCTGTGACTAGGGGTGAGTGTTTGAAAAGTTTCAGCGCTCCGTCCATCATCTCCTTGTGTTTCCTTTGTTCGCCCTAATTTGGCAGGGTATGCCCAGACGTCGTTCCCTTGCTCACTTTGCCACTGGATTCAAGCTAGCCTGGCTGATGAGGGGTGTTACACCCGAACCTGGTCCCAGGATGCTTGTTTCCGGTTCACGGAAGACCTGGCTTGGCAGTTCGTGCTGGATTGTTCCCATGAGGCACAGTGTCAAGACTGATTTGCATATAGCTGGGTCTGAACTGAGGTGGCGAAGTGAGCTAAAGAACGATGATGGATTCAACCCAGATCTGTGACTGGGGTGAGTGTCTGAAAAGGTTCAGCGCTCCGTCAATCATCTCCTTGTGTTTGCTGTTTTCACCCTACGTTGGCAGGGTATGACCAGACGTGGGTCCCTTGCTTACTTTGCCACTGGATTCAAGCTAGCCTGGCTGATGAGGGGTGTTACACCCGAAACTGGTCCCAGGATGCTTGTTTCCGGTTCAGGGAAGACCTGGCTTTGCAGTTCAGGCTGGACTTTTCCCATGACGCACAGGGTCAAGAGTGATTTGCATATAGCTGGTTCTGAACTGAGGTGGCGAAGTGAGCTAAAGAACGATGATGGATTCAACCCAGATCTGTGACTGGGCATGAGTGTCTGAAAAGTTTCAGCGCTCCGTTCATCATCTCCTTGTGTTTGCTTTGTTCACCCTAAATTGGCAGGGTATGCCCAGACGTGGGTCCCTTGCTCACTTTGCCACTGGATTCAAGCTAGCCTGGCTGATGAAGTGTGTTGCCCCGAAACAAGTCCCAGGATGCTTGTTTCCGGTTCAGGAAATACATGGCTTAGCAGTTCGGGCTGTACTGTTCCCATGAGGCACAGGGTCAAGACTGATATGCATATAGCTAGGTCTGAACTGAGGTGGCGAACTGAGCTAAAGAACAATCATGGATTCAACCCAGATCTGTGAATGGGGGTGAGGGTCTGAAAAGTTTCAGCGCTCCGTCCATCATCTCCTTGAGTTTGCTTTGTTCGCCCTAAATTGGCAGGGTATGCCCAGAACTGGTTCCCTTGCTCACTTTGCCACTGGATTCAAGCTAGGCTGGCTGATGAGGGGTGTTGCCCCGAAAGAGGTCCCAGGATGCTTGTTTCCAGTTCAGGGAAGACCTGGATTGGCAGTTCGAGCTGGACTGATCCCATGAAACACAGGGTCTAGAATGATTTGCATATAGCTGGGTCTGAGCTGAGGTGGCGAAGTGAGCTAAAGAACGATGATGGATTCAACCCAGATCTGTGACTGGGGGTGAGTGTCTGAAAAGTTTCAGCGCTCAGTCCATCATCTCCTTGTGTTTGCTTTGTTCCCCCTAAGTTGGCAGGGTATGCCCAGACGTGGGTCTCTTGCTCACTTTGCCACTCGATTCAAGCTAGCCTGGCTGATGAGCGGTGTTACCACAAAACCGGTCCCAGGATGCTTGTTTCCAGTTCAGGTAAGTCCTGGCTTGGCAGTTCGGGCTGGACTGTTCCCAGGAGGCACAGGGTCAAGACTGATTTGCATATAGCTAAGTCTGAACTGAGGTGGCGAACTGATCTAAAGAACGATGATGGATTCAACCCAGATCTGTTACTGGGGGTGAGTGTATGAAAAGATTCAGAGCTCCATCCATCATCTCCTTGTGTTTGCTTTGTTCACCCTAATGTGGCAGGGTATGCCCAGCTGTGGGTCCCTTGCTCACTTTGCAACTGGATTCAAGCTAGCCTGGCTGATGAGGGGTGTTAGCCCGAAACCGGTCCCAGGATGCTTATTTCTGGTTCAGGGAAGACCTGGTTTGGCAGTTCGGGATGAACTGTTCCCATGAGGCACAGGGTCAAGACTGATTTGCATATAGCTAGGTCTGAACTGAGGTGGCGAACTGATCTAAAGAACAATGATGCATTCAATCCAGATCTGTGACTGGGGGTGAGTGTCTGAAAAGTTTCAGAGCTCTGTCCATCATCTCCTTGAATTTCCTTTGTTCGCCCTAAGTTGGCAGCGTATGCCCAGACCTGGTTCCCTTGCTTACTCTGCCACTGGATTCAAGCTAGCCTAGCTGATGATGGGTGTTACTCTGAAACCGGTCCCAGGATGCTTGTTTACTGTTCAAGGAAAACCTGGCTTGGCAGTTCGGGCTGGACTGTTCCCATGAGGCACAGGGTCAAGACTGATTTGCATATAGCTGGGTCTGAACTGAGGTGGCGAAGTCAGCTAAAGAACGATGATGGATTCAACCCAGATCTGTGACTGGGGATGGTTATCTGAAAAGTTTCGACGCTCCGTCCATCATCTCCTTGTGTTTGCTTTGTTTGCCCTAAGTTGGAAGGGTATGCCCAGACGTGGGTCCCTTGCTCACTTTGCCACTGGATTCAAGCAAGCTTGGCTGATGAGGGGTGTTACCACGAAACCGGTATCAGGATGCTTGTTTCCAGTTCAGGTAAGTCCTGGCTTGGCAGTTCGGGCTGGACTGTTCCCATGAGGCACAGGGTCAAGACTGATTTGCATATAGCTGGGTCTGAACTGAGGTGGCGAATTGATCTAAAGAACGATGATGGATTCAACCCAGATCTGTTACTGGGGGTGAGTGTCTAAAAAAGTTTCAGTGCTCTGTCCATCATCTCCTTGTGTTTGCTTTTTTCGATCTAATTTGGCAGGGTATGACCAGACGTGGGTCCCTTGCTCACTTTGCCACTGGATTCAAGCTAGCCTGTCTGATGAGGGGTGTTACCCCCAAACCGGTCCGAGGATGCTTGTTTACGGTTCAGGTAAGATCTTGCTTGGTAGTTCGGGTTGTACTGTTCCCATGAGGCACAGGGTCAAGATTGATTTGCATATAGCTGGGTCTGAACTGAGGTGGTGAAGTGAGCTAAAGAACGATGATGGATTCAACCCAGATCTGTGACTGGGCATGAGTGTCTGAAAAGTTTCAGCGCTCCGTCCAACATCTCCTTGTGTTTGCTTTGTTCGCCCTAAGTTGGCAGGGTATTCCCAGATGTGGGTCCCTTGCTCACTTTGCCATTGGATTCAAGCTAGCCTGGCAGATGAGGGGTGTTACCCCAAAACCAGTCCCAGGATGCTTGTTTCCGGTTCAGGGAAAACCTGGCTTGGCAGTTCGGGCTGGACTGTTCCCATGAGGCACATGGTCAAGACAGATTTGCATATAGCTGGGTCTGAACTGAGGTGTGGAAGTGAGCTAAAGAACGATGATGGACTTAAACCAGATCTGTGACTGGGGGTGACTGTCTGAAAAGTTTCAGTGCGCTATCCATCATCTCCTTGAGTTTGCTTTGTTCACCCTAAGTTGGCAGGGTATGCACAGACATGGGTCCCTTGCTCACTTTGCCACTGGATTCAAGCTAGCCTGGCTGATGTGGGGTGTTACCCCAAAACCAATCCCAGGAGGCTTGTTTCCGGTTCAGGGAAAACCTGGCTTGGCAGTTCGGGCTGGACTGTTCCCATGAGGAACAGGGTCTAGACTGGTTTGCATATAGCTGGGTCTGAACTGAGGGGGCGAAGTGAGCTAAAGAACGATGATGGATTCAACCCAGATCTGTTACTGGGGTTGAGTGTCTGAAAAGTTTCAGCGCTCCGTCCATCATCTCCTTGTGTTTGCTTTGTTCACTCTAAGTTGGCAGGGTATGCCCAGACGTGGTTCCCTTGCTCACTTTGCCACTGGATTCAAGCTAGCCTGGCTGGTGAGGAGTGTCACCCCGAAACCGGTCCCAGGATGCTTGTTTCCAGTTCAGGGAAGTCCTGGCTTGGCAGTTCGGGCTGGACTGTTCCCATGAGGAACAGGGTCTAGACTGGTTTGCATATAGCTGGGTCTGAACTGAGGGGGCGAAGTGAGCTAAAGAACGATGATGGATTCAACCCAGATCTGTGACTGGGGGTGAGTGTCTAAAAAGTTTCAGCGCTCCGTCCATCATCTCCTTGTGTTTGCTTTGTTCACTCTAAGTTGGCAGGGTATGCCCAGACGTGGTTCCCTTGCTCACTTTGCCACTGGATTCAAGCTAGCCTGGCTGGTGAGGAGTGTCACCCCAAAACCGGTCCCAGGATGCTTGTTTCCAGTTCAGGGAAGTCCTGGCTTGGCAGTTCGGGCTGGACTGTTCCCATGAGGAACAGGGTCTAGACTGGTTTGCATATAGCTGGGTCTGAACTGAGGGGGCGAAGTGAGCTAAAGAACGATGATGGATTCAACCCAGATCTGTGACTGGGGGTGAGTGTCTAAAAGTTTCAGCGCTCCGTCCATCATCTCCTTGTGTTTGCTTTGTTCGCCTTAAGTTGGCAGGGTATGCCCACACGTGGGTCTCTTGCTCATTTTGCCACTGGATTCAAGCTAGCCTGGCTGGTGAAGAGTGTCACCCCGAAACCGGTCCCAGGATGCTTGTTTCCAGTTCAGGGAAGTCCTGGCTTGGCAGTTCGGGCTGGACTGTTCCCATGAGTCACAGAGTCAAGACTGATTTGCCTATTGCTGGGTCTGAACTGAGGAGGCGAAGTGAGCTAAAGAACGATGATGATTCAACCCATATCTGTGACTGGGGGTGAGTGTCTGAAAAGTTTCAGCGCTCCGTCCATCATCTCCTTGTGTTTGCTTTGTTCACTCTAAGTTGGCAGGGTATGCCCAGACGTGGTTCCCTTGCTCACTTTGCCACTGGATTCAAGCTAGCCTGGCTGATATGGGGTGTTACCCCGAAACCGGTCCCAGGATGCTTGTTTCCAGTTCAGGGAAGTCCTGGCTTGGCAGTTCGGGCTGGACTGTTCCCATGAGTCACAGAGTCAAGACTGATTTGCCTATTGCTGGGTCTGAACTGAGGAGGTAAATTGATCTAAAGAACGATGATGGATTTAACTCAGATCTGTGACTGGGGGTGAGTGTCTAAAAAGTTTCAGCGCTCCGTCCATCATCTTCTAGTGTTTGCTTTGTTCGCCCTAAGTTAGCAGGGTATGCCCAGACATGGGTCCCTTGCTCAATTTGCCGCTGGATTGAAGCTAGCCTGGCTGATTGAGGGGTGTTTCCCCAAAACTGGACAGTTCCCATGAGGCACAGGGTCAAGACTGATTTGCATACAGCTGGGTCTGATCTGAGGTGGTGAAGTGAGCTAAAGAACGATGATGGATTTAACTCAGATCTGTGACTGGGGGTGAGTGTCTAAAAAGTTTCAGCGCTCCGTCCATCATCTCCTTGTGCTTGCTTTGTTCGCCCTAAGTTGGCAGAATATGCCCAGACGTGGGTCCCTTGCTCACTTTGCCACTGGATTCAAGCTAGCCTGACTGATGAGGGGTGTTACCCGAAACCGGTCCCATGATGCTTGTTTCCAGTTCAGGGAAGACCTGGCTTGGTAGTTCGGGCTGGACTGTTCCCATGAGGAACAGGGTCTAGACTGGTTTGCATATAGCTGGGTCTGAATTGAGGGGGCGAAGTGAGCTAAAGAACGATGATGGATTCAACCCAGATCTGTGACTGGGGGTGAGTGTCTAAAAAGTTTCAGCGCTCCGTCCATCATCTCCTTGTGTTTGCATTGTTCGCCTTAAGTTGGCAGGGTATGCCCACACGTGCGTCTCTTGCTCATTTTGACACTGGATTCAAGCTAGCATGGCTGATGAGGGGTGTTACACTGAAACCGGTCCAAGGATGCTTGTTTCCAGTTCAGGGAAGACCTGGCTTGGCAGTTCAGGCTGGACTGTTCCCATGAGGCACAGGGTCAAGACTGATTTACATATAGCTGGGTCTGAACTGAGGTGGCGAAGTGAGCTAAAGAACGATGATGGATTCAACCCAGATCTGTGACTGGGGTGAGTGCCTGAAAAGTTTCAGCGCTCCGTCCATCATCTCTTTGTGTTTGCTTTGTTTGCCCTAGGTTGGCGGGGTATGTCTAGACGTGGGTCTCTTGCTCACTTTGACTTTGGATTCCAGCTAGCCTGGCTGATGAGGGGTGTTACCCCGAAACCGGTCCCAGGATGCTTGTTTCCTGTTCAGGGAAGACCTGGCTTGGCAGTTCGGGCTGGACTGTTCCCATGAGACACAAGGTCAAGACTGATTTGCATATAGCTGAGTCTGAACTGAGTTGGCGAAGTGAGCTAAAGAATGATGATGGATTCAACCCAGATCTGTGACTGGGGATGAGTGCCTGAAAAGTTTCAGCGCTCCGTCCATCATCTCCTTGTGCTTGCTTTGTTCGCCCTAAGTTGGCAGGATATGCCCAGACGTGGGTCCCTTGCTCACTTTGCCACTGGATTCAAGCTAGCCTGACTGATGAGGGGTGTTACCCAGAAACCAGCCCCAGGATGCTTGTTTCAGGTTCAGGAAAGACCTGGCTTGACAGTTTGGGCTGGACTGTTTCCATGAGGCACAGGATCAAGACTGATTTGCATATAGCTGAGTCTGAACTGAGGTGGCGAAGTGAGCTAAAGAACGATAATGGATTCAACCCAGATCTGTGACTAGGGGTGAGTGTTTGAAAAGTTTCAGCGCTCCGTCCATCATCTCCTTGTGTTTTCTTTGTTCGCCCTAATTTGGCAGGGTATGCCCAGACGTCGTTCCCTTGCTCACTTTGCCACTGGATTCAAGCTAGCCTGGCTGATGAGGGGTGTTACCCGAAACCGGTCCCATGATGCTTGTTTCCAGTTCAGGGAAGACCTGGCTTGGTAGTTCGGGCTGGACTGTTCCCATGAGGAACAGGGTCTAGACTGGTTTGCATATAGCTGGGTCTGAATTGAGGGGGCAAAGTGAGCTAAAGAACGATGATGGATTCAACCCAGATCTGTGACTGGGGGTGAGTGTCTAAAAGTTTCAGCGCTCCGTCCATCATCTCCTTGTGTTTGCATTGTTCGCCTTAAGTTGGCAGGGTATGCCCACACGTGCGTCTCTTGCTCATTTTGACACTGGATTCAAGCTAGCATGGCTGATGAGGGGTGTTACACCGAAACCGGTCCAAGGATGCTTGTTTCCAGTTCAGGGAAGACCTGGCTTGGCAGTTCAGGCTGGACTGTTCCCATGAGGCACAGGGTCAAGACTGATTTACATATAGCTGGGTCTGAACTGAGGTGGCGAAGTGACCTAAAGAACGATGATGGATTCAACCCAGATCTGTGACTGGAGTGAGTGCCTGAAAAGTTTCAGCGCTCCGTCCATCATCTCCTTGTGCTTGCTTTGTTCGCCCTAAGTTGGCAGGATATGCCCAGACGTGGGTCCCTTGCTCACTTTGCCACTGGATTCAAGCTAGCCTGGCTGATGAGGGGTGTTACCCAGAAACCAGCCCCAGGATGCTTGTTTCAGGTTCAGGAAAGACCTGGCTTGACAGTTTGGGCTGGACTGTTTCCATGAGGCACAGGATCAAGACTGATTTGCATATAGCTGAGTCTGAACTGAGGTGGCGAATTGAGCTAAAGAACGATAATGGATTCAACCCAGATCTGTGACTAGGGGTGAGTGTTTGAAAAGTTTCAGCGCTCCGTCCATCATCTCCTTGTGTTTCCTTTGTTCGCCCTAATTTGGCAGGGTATGCCCAGACGTCGTTCCCTTGCTCACTTTGCCACTGGATTCAAGCTAGCCTGGCTGATGAGGGGTGTTACCCGAAACCGGTCCCATGATGCTTGTTTCCAGTTCAGGGAAGACCTGGCTTGGTAGTTCGGGCTGGACTGTTCCCATGAGGAACAGGGTCTAGACTGGTTTGCATATAGCTGGGTCTGAATTGAGGGGGCAAAGTGAGCTAAAGAACGATGATGGATTCAACCCAGATCTGTGACTGGGGGTGAGTGTCTAAAAAGTTTCAGCGCTCCGTCCATCATCTCCTTGTGTTTGCATTGTTCGCCTTAAGTTGGCAGGGTATGCCCACACGTGCGTCTCTTGCTCATTTTGACACTGGATTCAAGCTAGCATGGCTGATGAGGGGTGTTACACCAAAACCGGTCCAAGGATGCTTGTTTCCAGTTCAGGGAAGACCTGGCTTGGCAGTTCAGGCTGGACTGTTCCCATGAGGCACAGGGTCAAGACTGATTTACATATAGCTGGGTCTGAACTGAGGTGGCGAAGTGACCTAAAGAACGATGATGGATTCAACCCAGATCTGTGACTGGGGTGAGTGCCTGAAAAGTTTCAGCGCTCCGTCCATCATCTCTTTGTGTTTGCTTTGTTTGCCCTAGGTTGGCTGGGTATGTCTAGACGTGGGTCTCTTGCTCACTTTGACTTTGGATTCCAGCTAGCCTGGCTGATGAGGGGTGTTACCCTGAAACCGGTCCCAGGATGCTTGTTTTCTGTTCAGGGAAGACCTGGCTTGGCAGTTCGGGCTGGACTGTTCCCATGAGACACAAGGTCAAGACTGATTTGCATATAGCTGAGTCTGAACTGAGTTGGCGAAGTGAGCTAAAGAATGATGATGGATTCAACCCAGATCTGTGACTGGGGATGAGTGCCTGAAAAGTTTCAGCGCTCCGTCCATCATCTCCTTGTGTTTGCTTTGTTCGCCCTAAGTTGGCAGGGTATGACCAGACGTGGTTCCCTTGCTCACTTTGCCACTGCATTCAAGCTAGCCTGGCTGGTGAGCGGTGTTACCCCGAAACCAGTCCCAAGATTCTTGTTTCCAGTTCAGGGAAGTCCTGGCTTGGCAGTTCGGGCTGGACTGTTCCCATGAGTCACAGAGTCAAGACTGATTTGCCTATTGCTGGGTCTGAACTGAGGAGGCGAAGTGAGCTAAAGAACGATGATGTATTCAACCCAGATCTGTGACTGGGGGTGAGTGTCTGAAAAGTTTCAGCGCTCCGTCCATCATCTTCCAGTGTTTGCTTTGTTCGCCCTAAGTTAGCAGGGTATGCCCAGACATGGGTCCCTTGCTCAATTTGCCGCTGGATTGAAGCTAGCCTGGCTGATGAGGGGTGTTTCCCCAAAACTGGTCTCAGGATGCTTGTTTCTGGTTCATGGAAGACCTGGTTTGGCAGTACGGGCTGGACTGTTCCCATCAGGCACAGGGTCAAGACTGATTTGCATATAGCTGGGTCTGATCTGAGGTGGTGAAGTGAGCTAAAGAACGATGATGGATTCAACCCAGATCTGTGACTGGGGGTGAGTGTCTGAAAAGTTTCAGCGCTCCGTCCATCATCTCCTTGTGTTTGCTTTGTTCGCCCTAAGTTGGCAGGATATGCCCAGACGTGGGTCCCTTGCTCACTTTGCCACTGGATTCAAGCTAGCCTGGCTGATGAGGGGTGTTACCCAGAAACCAGCCCCAGGATGCTTGTTTCAGGTTCAGGAAAGACCTGGCTTGACAGTTCGGGCTGGACTGTTTCCATGAGGCACAGGATCAAGACTGATTTGCATATAGCAGAGTCTGAACTAAGGTGGCGAAGTGAGCTAAAGAACGATGATGGATTCAACCCAGATCTGTGACTGTGGGCGAGTGTCTGAAAAATGTTAGCGCTCCATCCATCATCTCCTTGTGTTTGCTTTGTTCGCCCTAAGTTGGCAGGATATGCCCAGACGTGGGTCCCTTGCTCACTTTGCCACTGGATTCAAGCTAGCCTGGCCGATAAGGGGTGTTACCCCGAAACTGGCCCCAGGATGCTTCTTTCAGGTTCAGGAAAGACCTGGCTTGGCAGTTCGGGCTGGACTGTTTCCATGAGTCACAGGATCAAGACTGATTTGCATATAGCTGAGTCTGAACTGAGGTGGCGAAGTGAGCTAAAGAACGATGATGGATTCAACCCAGATCTGTGACTAGGGGTGAGTGTCTGAAAAGTTTCAGCGCTCCGTCCATCATCTCCTTGTGTATCCTTTGTTCGCCCTAATTTGGCATCTTATGCCCAGACGTGGTTCCCTTGCTCACTTTGCCACTGGATTCAAGCTAGCCTGGCTGATGAGGGGTGTTACCCGAAACCGGTCCCAGGATGCTTGTTTCTAGTTCAGGGAAAACCTGGCTTGGTAGTTCAGGCTGGACTGTTCCCATGAGGCACAGGGTCAAGACTGATTTGCATATAGCTGGGTCTGAACTGAGGTGGCGAAGTAAGCTAAAGAACGATGATGGATTCAACGGAGATCTGTGACTGCGGGTGAGTGTCTAGAAAGTTTTAGCGCTCCGTCCATCATCTCCTTGTGTTTGCTTTGTTCGCCTTAAGTTGGCAGGGTATGCCCAGACGTGGGTCTCTTGCTCATTTTGCCACTGGATTCAAGCTAGCCTGGCTGATGAGGGGTGTGGCCCTGAAACCTGTCCTAGGAGGCATGTTTCTAGTTTATGGACGTCCTGGCTTGGCAGTTCGGGTTGGACTGTTCCCATGAGGCACAGGGTCAAGACTGATTTGCATATTGCTGGGTCTGATCTGAGGAGGCGAAGCGAGCTACAGAATGATGATGGATTCAACTCAGATCTGTGACGGGGGTGAGTGTCTAAAAAGTTTCAGCGCTCCGTCCATCATCTTCTAGTGTTTGCTTTGTTCGCCCTAAGTTAGCAGGGTATGCCCAGACATGGGTCCCTTGCTCAATTTGCAGCTGGATTGAAGCTAGCCTGGCTGATGAGGGGTGGTTCCCTAAAACTGGTCTCAGGATGCTTGTTTCCAGTTCATGGAAGACCTGGCTTGGCAGTACGGGCTGGACTGTTCCCATCAGGCACAGGGTCAAGACTGATTTGCATATAGCTGGGTCTGATCTGAGGTGGTGAAGTGAGCTAAAGAACGATAATGGATTCAACCCAGATCTGTGACTGGGGGTGAGTGTCTGAATAGTTTCAGCGCTCCATCCATCATCTCCTTGTGTTTGCTTTATTTGCCCTAAATTGGTAGGATATGCCCAGACATGTGTCCCTTGCTCACTTTGCCACTGGATTCAAGCTAGCCTGGCTGATGAGGTGTGTTACCCCGAAACTGGTCCCAGGATGCTTGTTTCCGGTTCAGGGAAGACCTGGCTTGGTAGTTCGGGCTGGACTGTTCCCATGAGGCACAGGGTCAAGACTGATTTGCATATAGCTGGGTCTGAACTGAGGTGGCGAAGTGAGCTAAAGAACGATGATGGATTCAACCCAGATCTGTGACTGGGGGTGAGTGTCTAAAAAGTTTCAGCGCTCCGTCCATCATCTCCTTGTATTTGCTTTGTTCGCTCTAAGTTGGCAGGGTATGCCCAGACGTGGGTCTCTTGCTCATTTTGCCACTCGATTCAAGCTAGCCTGGCTGATGAGGGGTGTGGCCCTGAAACCTGTCGTAGGAGGCATGTTTCCAGTTTAGGGAAGACCTGGCTTGGCAGTTCGGACTGGACTGTTCCCATGAGGCACAGGGTCAAGACTGATTTTCATATAGCTGGGTCTGAACTGAGGTGGCGAAGTGAGCTAAAGAACGATGATGGATTCAACCCAGATCTGTTACTGGGGGTGAGTGTCTGAATAGTTTCAGCGCTCCGCCCATCATCTCCTTGTGTTTGCTTTATTCGCCCTAAGTTGGTAGGATATGCCCAGACGTGGGTCCCTTGCTCACTTTGCCACTGGATTCAAGCTAGCCTGGCTGATGAGGGGTGTTACCCTGAAACTGGTCCCAGGATGCTTGTTTCCAGTTCAGGGAAGACCTGGCTTGGCAGTTCGGGCTTGACTGTTTCCATGAGGCACAGGATCAAGACTGATTTGCATATAGCTGGGTCGGAACTGAGGTGGCGAAGTGAGCTAAAGAACAATGATGGATTCAACCCAGATCTGTGACTAGGGGTGAATGTCTAAAAAGTTTCAGCGTTCCGTCCATCATCTCCTTGTGTTTGCTTTGTTCACCCTAAGTTGGCAGGGTATGCTCAGACGTGGTTCCCTTGCTCACTTTGCCACTGGATTCAAGCTAGTCTGGCTGATGAGGGGTGTTGCCCAAAACCGGTCCCAGGATGCTTGTTTCTAGGTCAGGGATAGACCTGGCTTGGCATTTCGGACTGGACTGTTCCCATGAGGCACAGGGTCAAAACTGATTTGCATATAGCTGGGTCTGAACTGAGGTGGCGAAGTGAGCTAAAGAACGATGATGGATTCAACCTAGATCTGTGACTGGGGGTGGGTGTCTAAAAAGTCTCAGCTCTCTGTCCATCATCTCCTTGTGTTTGCTTTGTTCACCTTAAGTTGGCAGGGTATGCCCAGACGTGGGTCCCTTGCTCATTTTGCCACTGGATTCAAGCTAGCCTGGCTGATGAGGGGCGTGGCCCAGAAACCGGTCCCAGGATGCTTGTTTCCGGTTTAGGGAAGACATGGCTTGGCAGTTCGAACTGGACTGTTCCCATGAGGCACAGGCTCAAGACTGATTTGCATATAGCTGGGCCTGAACTGAGGTGGCTAAGTGAGCTAAAGAACGATGATGGATTCAACCCAGATCTGTGACTGGGGGTGAGTGTCTGAAAAGTTTCAGCGCTCCTTCCATCATCTCCTTGTGTTTTCTTTTTTCGCCCTAAGTTGGCAGGGTGTGACCAGATGTGGGTCCCTTGCTCACTTTGCCACTGGATTCAAGCTAGCCTGGCTGATGAGGGATGTTACCCCAAAACTGGTCCCAGGATGCTTGTTTACGGTTTAGGTAAGTCCTGGCTTGGCAGTTCAGGCTGGACTGTTACCATGAGGCACAGGGTCAAGACTGATTTGCATATAGCTGGTTCTGAACTGAGGTGGCGAAGTGAGCTAAAGATCGATGATGGATTCATCCCAGTTCTGTGACTGGGGGTGAGTGTCTAAAAAGTTTCAGTGCTCCGTCCATCATATTCTAGTGTTTGCTTTGTTCGCCCTAAGTAAGCAGGGTATGCCCAGACATGGGTCCCTTGCTCAAATTGCCGCTGGATTCAAGCTAGCCTGGCTGATGAGGGGTGTTTCCCCAAAACTGGTCCCAGGATGCTTGTTTCCCGATCAGGGAATACCTGGCTTGGCAGTTTGGGATTGACTGTTTCCATGAGGCACAGGGTCAAAACTGATTTGCATAAAGCTGGGTCTGAACTGAGGTGGCGAAGTGAGCTAAAGAACGATGATGGATTCAACCCAGATCTGGCGGTGAGTGTCTGAAAAGTTTCAGCGCTCCGTCCATCATCTCCTTGTGTTTGCTTTGTTCGCCCTAAGTTGGCAGGATATGCCCAGACGTGGGTCCCGTGCTCACTTTGCCACTGGATTCAAGCTAGCCTGGCTGATGAGGGGTGTTACCCCGAAACCGGTCCCAGGATGCTTGTTTCCGGTTCAGGGAAGACCTGGCTTGGCAGTTCGGGCTTGACTGTTTCCATGAGGCACAGGATCAAGACTGATTTGCATATAGCTGGGTCTGAACTGAGGTGGCGAAGTGAGCTAAAAAACAATGATGGATTCAACCCAGATCTGTAACTAGGGGTGAGTGTCTGAAAAGTTTCAGTGCTCCGTCCATCATCTCCTTGTGTTTTCTTTGTTCGCCCTAAGTTGGCAGGGTATGCCCAGACGTGGTTCCCTTGCTCACTTTGCCACTGGATTCAAGCTAGCCTGGCTGATATGGGGTGTTACCCGAAACCGGTCCCAGGATGCTTGTTTCCAGGTCAGGGAAGACCTGGCTTGGCAGTTCGGGCTTGACTGTTTCCATGAGGCACAGGATCAAGACTGATTTGCATATAGCTGGGTCTGAACTGAGGTGGCGAAGTGAGCTAAAAACAATGATGGATTCAACCCAGATCTGTGACTAAGGGTGAGTGTCTGAAAAGTTTCAGTGCTCCGTCCATCATCTCCTTGTGTTTGCTTTGTTCGCCCTAAGTTAGCAGGGTATGCCCAGACATGGGTCCCTTGCTCAATTTGCCGCTGGATTGAAGCTAGCCTGGCTGATGAGGGGTGTTTCACCAAAACTGGTCTCAGGATGCTTGTTTCTGGTTCATGGAAGACCTGGCTTGGCAGTACGGGCTGGACTGTTCCCATCAGGCACAGGGTCAAGACTGATTTGCATATAGCTGGGTCTGATCTGAGGTGGTGAAGTGAGCTAAAGAACGATGATGGATTCAACCCAGATCTGTGACTGGGGGTGAGTGTCTGAAAAGTTTCAGCGCTCCGTCCATCATCTCCTTGTGTTTGCTTTATTCGCCCTAAGTTGGTAGGATATGCCCAGACATGTGTCCCTTGCTCACTTTGCCACTGGATTCAAGCTAGCCTGGCTGATGAGGGGTGTTACCCAAAACCGGTCCCAGGATGCTTGTTTCTAGTTCAGGGAAAACCTGGCTTGGTAGTTCAGGCTGGACTGTTCCCATGAGGCACAGGGTCAAGACTGATTTGCATATAGCTGGGTCTGAACTGAGGTGGCGAAGTGAGCTAAAGAACGATGATGGATTCAACCCAGATCTGTGACTGGGGGTGAGTGTCTAAAAAGTTTCAGCGCTCCGTCCATCATCTCCTTGTATTTGCTTTGTTCGCTCTAAGTTGGCATGGTATGCCCAGACGTGGGTCTCTTGCTCATTTTGCCTCTCGATTCAAGCTAGCCTGGCTGATGAGGGGTGTGGCCCTGAAACATGTCCTAGGAGGCATGTTTCCAG
Organism: Calotriton arnoldi; assembly: GCA_963921515.1. NCBI lineage: Eukaryota > Metazoa > Chordata > Amphibia > Caudata > Salamandridae > Calotriton > Calotriton arnoldi. The sequence goes on from CAWUFW010004172.1 coordinate 447,575, forward strand.
TTTAGGGAAGACCTGGCTTGGCAGTTCGGACTGGACTGTTCCCATGAGGCACAGGGTCAAGACTGATTTTCATATAGCTGGGTCTGAACTGAGGTGGCGAAATGAGCTAAATAACGATGATGGATTCAACCCAGATCTGTTACTGGGGGTGAGTGTCTGAAAAGTTTCAGCGCTCCGTCAATCATCTTCTAGTGTTTGCTTTGTTCGCCCTAAGTTAGCAGGGTATGCCCAGACATGTGTCCCTTGCTCACTTTGCCACTGGATTCAAGCTAGCCTGGCTGATGAGGGGTGTTACCCAAAACCGGTCCCAGGATGCTTGTTTCTAGTTCAGGGAAAACCTGGCTTGGTAGTTCAGGCTGGACTGTTCCCATGAGGCACAGGGTCAAGACTGATTTTCATATAGCTGGGTCTGAACTGAGGTGGCGAAGTGAGCTAAAGAACGATGATGGATTCAACCCAGATCTGTTACTGGGGGTGAGTGTCTGAAAAGTTTCAGCGCTCCGTCAATTATCTTCTAGTGTTTGCTTTGTTTGCCCTAAGTTAGCAGGGTATGCCCAGACATGGGTCCCTTGCTCAATTTGCCGCTGGATTGAAGCTAGCCTGGCTGATGAGGGGTGTTTCCCCAAAACTGGTCTCAGGAGGCTTGTTTCCGGTTCATGGAAGACCTGGCTTGGCAGTACGGGCTGGACTGTTCCCATCAGGCACAGGGTCAATACTGATTTGCATATAGCTGGGTCAGATCTGAGGTGGTGAAGTGAGCGAAAGAACGATGATGGATTCAACCCAGATCTGTGACTGGGGGTGAGTGTCTGAATAGTTTCAGCGCTCCGTCCATCATCTCCTTGTGTTTGTTTTATTCGCTCTAAGTTGGTAGGATATGCCCAGACGTGGGTCCCTTGCTCACTTTGCCACTGGATTCAAGCTAGCCTGGCTGATGAGGGGTGTTACCCTGAAACTGGTCACAGGATGCTTGTTTCCAGTTCAGGGAAGACCTGGCTTGGCAGTTCGGGCTTGACTGTTTCCATGAGGCACAGGATCAAGACTGATTTGCATATAGCTGGGTCTGAACTGAGGTGGCGAAGTGAGCTAAAGAACAATGATGGATTCAACCCAGATCTGTGACTAGGGGTGAGTGTCTGAAAAGTTTCAGCGTTCCGTCCATCATCTCCTTGTGTTTGCTTTGTTCGCCCTAAGTTGGCAGGGTATGCTCAGACGTGGTTCCCTTGCTCACTTTGCCACTGGATTCAAGCTAGTCTGGCTGATGAGGGGTGTTGCCCAAAACCGGTCCCAGGATGCTTGTTTCTAGGTCAGGGATAGACCTGGCTTGGCATTTTGGACTGGACTGTTCCCATGAGGCACAGGGTCAAAACTGATTTGCATATAGCTGGGTCTGAACTGAGGTGGCGAAGTGAGCTAAAGAACGATGATGGATTCAACCTAGATCTCTGACTGGGGGTGGGTGTCTAAAAAGTCTCAGCTCTCTGTCCATCATCTCCTTGTGTTTGCTTTGTTCACCTTAAGTTGGCAGGGTATGCCCAGATGTGGGTCCCTTGCTCATTTTGCCACTGGATTCAAGCTAGCCTGGCTGATGAGAGGCGTGGCCCAGAAACCGGTCCCAGGATGCTTGTTTCCGGTTTAGGGAAGACTTGGCTTGGCAGTTCGAACTGGACTGTTCCCATGAGGCACAGGGTCAAGACTGATTTGCATATAGCTGGGCCTGAACTGAGGTGGCTAAGTGAGCTAAAGAACGATGATGGATTCAACCCAGATCTGTGACTGGGGGTGAGTGTCTGAAAAGTTTCAGCGCTCCTTCCATCATCTCCTTGTGTTTGCTTTTTCGCCCTAAGTTGGCAGGGTGTGACCAGATGTGGGTCCCTTGCTCACTTTGCCACTGGATTCAAGCTAGCCTGGCTGATGAGGGGTGTGACCCCAAAACTGGTCCCAGGATGCTTGTTTACGGTTTAGGTAAGTCCTGGCTTGGCAGTTCAGGCTGGACTGTTCCCATGAGGCACAGGGTCAAGACTGATTTGCATATAGCTGGTTCTGAACTGAGGTGGCGAAGTGAGCTAAAGATCGATGATGGATTCATCCCAGTTCTGTGACTGGGGGTGAGTGTCTAAAAAGTTTCAGTGCTCCGTCCATCATGTTCTAGTGTTTGCTTTGTTCGCCCTAAGTAAGCAGGGTATGCCCAGACATGGGTCCCTTGCTCAAATTGCCGCTGGATTCAAGCTAGCCTGGCTGATGAGGGTGTTTCCCCAAAACTGGTCCCAGGATGCTTGTTTCCCGTTCAGGGAATACCTGGCTTGGCAGTTTGGGATTGACTGTTTCCATGAGGCACAGGGTCAAAACTGATTTGCATAAAGCTGGGTCTGAACTGAGGTGGCGAAGTGAGCTAAAGAACGATGATGGATTCAACCCAGATCTGGCGGTGAGTGTCTGAAAAGTTTCAGTGCTCCGTCCATCATCTCCTTGTGTTTGCTTTGTTCGCCCTAAGTTGGCAGGATATGCCCAGACGTGGGTCCCGTGCTCACTTTGCCACTGAATTCAAGCTAGCCTGGCTGATGAGGGGTGTTACCCCGAAACCGGTCCCAGGATGCTTGTTTCCGGTTCAGGGAAGACCTGGCTTGGCAGATCGGGCTTGACTGTTTCCATGAGGCACAGGATCAAGACTGATTTGCATATAGCTGGGTCTGAACTGAGGTGGCGAAGTGAGCTAAAAAACAATGATGGATTCAACCCAGATCTGTAACTAGGGGTGAGTGTCTGAAAAGTTTCAGTGCTCCGTCCATCATCTCCTTGTGTTTTCTTTGTTCGCCCTAAGTTGGCAGGGGTATGCCCAGACGTGGTTCCCTTGCTCACTTTGCCACTGGATTCAAGCTAGCCTGGCTGATATGGGGTGTTGCCCGAAACCGGTCCCAGGATGCTTGTTTCTAGGTCAGGGAAGACCTGGCTTGGCAGTTCGGGCTGGACTGTTCCCATGAGGCACAGGGTCAAAACTGATTTGCATATAGCTGGGTCTGAACTGAGGTGGCGAATTGAGCTAAAGAACGATGATGGATTCAACCCAGATCTCTGACTGGGGGTGGGTGTCTAAAAGTCTCAGCGCTCCTTCCATCATCTCCTTGTGTTTGCTTTTTCGCCCTAAGTTGGCAGGGTGTGACCAGATGTGGGTCCCTTGCTCACTTTGCCACTGGATTCAAGCTAGCCTGGCTGATGAGGGGTGTTACCCCGAAACTGGTCCCAGGATGCTTTGTTTCCGGTTCAGGTAAGACCTGGTTTGGCAGTTCGGGCTGGTCTGTTCCCATGAGGTACAGGGTCAAGACTGATTTGCATATAGCTGGTTCTGAACTGAGGTGGCGAAGTGAGCTAAAGATCGATGATGGATTCATCCCAGTTCTGTGACTGGGGGTGAGTGTCTGAAAAGTTTCAGCGCTCCGTCCATCATGTTCTAGTGTTTGCTTTGTTCGCCCTAAGTAAGCAGGTTATGCCCAGACATGGGTTACCTTGCTCAAATTGCCGCTGGATTCAAGCTAGCCTGGCTGATGAGGGGTGTTTCCCCAAAACTGGTCCCAGGATGCTTGTTTCCCGTTCAGGGAATACCTGGCTTGGCAGTTCGGGATTGACTGTTTCCATGAGGCACAGGGTCAAAACTGATTTGCATATAGCTGGGTCTGAACTGAGGTGGCGAAGTGAGCTAAAGAACGATGATGGATTCAACCCAGATCTGTGACTGGCGGTGAGTGTCTGAAAAGTTTCAGCGCTCCGTCCATCATCTCCTTGTGTTTGCTTTGTTTGCCCTAAGTTGGCAGGGTATGCCCAGACGTGGTTCCCTTGCTCACTTTGCCACTGGATTCAAGCTAGCCTGGATGATATGGGGTGTTACCCGAAACCGGTCCCAGGATGCTTGTTTCCAGGTCAGGGAAGACCTGGCTTGGCAGTTCGGGCTGGACTGTTCCCATGAGGCACAGGGTCAAAACTGATTTGCATATAGCTGGGTCTGAACTGAGGTGGCGATGTGAGCTAAAGAACGATGATGGATTCAACCCAGAACTGTGACTGGGGGTGAGTGTCTGAAAAGTTTCAGCGCTCCGTCCATCATCTCCTTGTGTTAGCTTTGTTCACCTTAAGTTGGCCTGGTATGCCCAGACGTGGGTCCCTTGCTCATTTTGACACTGGATTCAAGCTAGCCTGGCTGATGAGGGGTGCCACCCCGAAACTAGTCCCAGGATGCTTGTTTCCGGTTCAGGTAAGACCTGGCTTGGCAGTTCGGGCTGGACTGTTCCCATGAGGCACAGGGTCAAGACTGATTTGCATATTGCTGGGTCTGATCTGAGGAGGCGAAGTGAGCTAAAGAACGATGATGGATTCAACTCAGATCTGTGACGGGGTGAGTGTCTAAAAAATGTCAGCGCTCCGTCCATCATCTTCTAGTGTTTGCTTTGTTCACCCTAAGTTAGCAGGGTATGCACAGACATGGGTCCCTTGCTCAATTTGCCGCTGGATTGAAGCTAGCCTGGCTGATGAGGGGTGTTTCCCCAAAACTGGTCTCAGGATGCTTGTTTCCGGTTCATGGAAGACCTGGCTTGGCAGTACGGGCTAGACTGTTCCCATCAGGCACTGGGTCAAGACTGATTTGCATATAGCTAGGTCTGATCTGAGGTGGTGAAGTGAGCTAAAGAACGATGATGGATTCAACCCAGATTTGTGACTGGGGTTGAGTGTCTGAAAAGTTTCATCGCTCCGTCCATCATCTCCTTTTGTTTGCTTTGTTCGCCCTAAGTTGGCAGGATATGCCCAGACGTGGGTCCCTTGCTCACTTTGCCACTGGATTCAAGCTAGCCTGGCTGATGAGGGGTGTTACCCAGAAACCAGCCCCAGGATGCTTGTTTGAGGTTCAGGAAAGACCTGGCTTGACAGTTCGGGCTGGACTGTTTCCATGAGGCACAGGATCAGGACTGATTTGCATATAGCTGAGTCTGAACTGAGGTGGCGAAGTGAGCTAAAGAACGATAATGGATTCAACCCAGATCTGTGACTAGGGGTGCGTGTTTGAAAAGTTTCAGCGCTCCGTCCATCATCTCCTTGTGATTCCTTTGTTCGCCCTAATTTGGCAGGGTATGCCCAGACGTTGGTCCCTTGCTCACTTTGCCACTGGATTCAAGCTAGCCTGGCTGATGAGGGTGTTACCCGAAACCGGTCCCACGATGCTTGTTTCCAGTTCAGGGAAGACCTGGCTTGGTAGTTCGGGCTGGACTGTTCCCATGAGGAACAGGGTCTAGACTGGTTTGCATATAGCTGGGTCTGAACTGAGGGGGCGAAGTGAGCTAAAGAACGATGATGGATTCAACCCAGATCTGTGACTGGGGGTGAGTGTCTGAAAAGTTTCAGCGCTCCGTCCATCATCTCCTTGTGTTTGCTTTGTTCGCCTTAAGTTGGCAGGGTATGCCCACACGTGGGACTTTTGCTCATTTTGACACTGGATTCAAGCTAGCCTGGCTGATGAGGGGTGTGGCCCTGATACCTGTCCTAGGATGCATGTTTCCAGTTTAGGGAAGACCTGGCTTGGCAGTTCAGACTGGACTGTTCCCATGAGGCACAGGGTCAAGACTGATTTGCATATAGGTGGGTCTGAACTGAGATGGCGAAGTGAGCTAAAGAACGATGATGGATTCAACCCAGATCTGTTACTGGGGTTGAGTGTCTGAAAAGTTTCAGCGCTCCGTCCATCATCTCCTTGTGTTTGCTTTGTTCACTCTAAGTTGGCAAGGTATTCCCAGACGTGGTTCCCTTGCTCACTTTGCCACTGGATTCAAGCTAGCCTGGCTGGTGAGGGGTGTCACCCCGAAACCGGTCCCAGGATGCTTGTTTCCAGTTCAGGGAAGTCCTGGCTTGGCAGTTCGGGCTGGACTGTTCCCATGAGGCACAGGGTCAAGACTGATTTGCATATTGCTGGGTCTGATCTGAGGAGGCGAAGTGAGCTAAAGAACGATGATGGATTCAACTCAGATCTGTGACGGGGTGAGTGTCTAAAAAATTTCAGCGCTCCGTCCATCATCTTCTAGTGTTTGCTTTGTTCACCCTAAGTTGGCAGGATATGCCCAGACATGGGTCCCATGCTCACTTTGCCACTGGATTCAAGCTAGCCTGGCCGATGAGGGGTGTTACCCCGAAACCGGCCCCAGGATGCTTCTTTCAGGTTCAGGAAAGACCTGGCTTGGCAGTTCGGGCTGGACTGTTTCCATGAGTCACAGGATCAAGACTGATTTGCATATAGCTGGGTCGGAACTGAGGTGGCGAAGTGAGCTAAAGAACAATGATGGATTCAACCCAGATCTGTGACTAGGGGTGAATGTCTAAAAGTTTCAGCGTTCCGTCCATCATCTCCTTGTGTTTGCTTTGTTCGCCCTAAGTTGGCAGGGTATGCTCAGACGTGGTTCCCTTGCTCACTTTGCCACTGGATTCAAGCTAGTCTGGCTGATGAGGGGTGTTGCCCAAAACCGGTCCCAGGATGCTTGTTTCTAGGTCAGGGATAGACCTGGCTTGGCATTTCGGACTGGACTGTTCCCATGAGGCACAGGGTCAAAACTGATTTGCATATAGCTGGGTCTGAACTGAGGTGGCGAAGTGAGCTAAAGAACGATGATGGATTCAACCTAGATCTGTGACTGGGGGTGGGTGTCTAAAAGTCTCAGCTCTCTGTCCATCATCTCCTTGTGTTTGCTTTGTTCACCTTAAGTTGGCAGGGTATGCCCAGACGTGGGTCCCTTGCTCATTTTGCCACTGGATTCAAGCTAGCCTGGCTGATGAGGGGCGTGGCCCAGAAACCGGTCCCAGGATGCTTGTTTCCGGTTTAGGGAAGACATGGCTTGGCAGTTCGAACTGGACTGTTCCCATGAGGCACAGGCTCAAGACTGATTTGCATATAGCTGGGCCTGAACTGAGGTGGCTAAGTGAGCTAAAGAACGATGATGGATTCAACCCAGATCTGTGACTGGGGGTGAGTGTCTGAAAAGTTTCAGCGCTCCTTCCATCATCTCCTTGTGTTTGCTTTTTTCGCCCTAAGTTGGCAGGGTGTGACCAGATGTGGGTCCCTTGCTCACTTTGCCACTGGATTCAAGCTAGCCTGGCTGATGAGGGATGTTACCCCAAAACTGGTCCCAGGATGCTTGTTTACGGTTTAGGTAAGTCCTGGCTTGGCAGTTCAGGCTGGACTGTTACCATGAGGCACAGGGTCAAGACTGATTTGCATATAGCTGGTTCTGAACTGAGGTGGCGAAGTGAGCTAAAGATCGATGATGGATTCATCCCAGTTCTGTGACTGGGGGTGAGTGTCTGAAAAGTTTCAGTGCTCCGTCCATCATATTCTAGTGTTTGCTTTGTTCGCCCTAAGTAAGCAGGGTATGCCCAGACATGGGTCCCTTGCTCAAATTGCCGCTGGATTCAAGCTAGCCTGGCTGATGAGGGGTGTTTCCCCAAAACTGGTCCCAGGATGCTTGTTTCCCGTTCAGGGAATACCTGGCTTGGCAGTTTGGGATTGACTGTTTCCATGAGGCACAGGGTCAAAACTGATTTGCATAAAGCTGGGTCTGAACTGAGGTGGCGAAGTGAGCTAAAGAACGATGATGGATTCAACCCAGATCTGGCGGTGAGTGTCTGAAAAGTTTCAGTGCTCCGTCCATCATCTCCTTGTGTTTGCTTTGTTCGCCCTAAGTTGGCAGGATATGCCCAGACGTGGGTCCCGTGCTCACTTTGCCACTGGATTCAAGCTAGCCTGGCTGATGAGGGGTGTTACCCCGAAACTGGTCCCAGGATGCTTGTTTCCGGTTCAGGGAAGACCTGGCTTGGCAGTTCGGGCTTGACTGTTTCCATGAGGCACAGGATCAAGACTGATTTGCATATAGCTGGGTCTGAACTGAGGTGGCGAAGTGAGCTAAAAAAACAATGATGGATTCAACCCAGATCTGTAACTAGGGGTGAGTGTCTGAAAAGTTTCAGTGCTCCGTCCATCATCTCCTTGTGTTTTCTTTGTTCGCCCTAAGTTGGCAGGGTATGCCCAGACGTGGTTCCCTTGCTCACTTTGCCACTGGATTCAAGCTAGCCTGGCTGATATGGGGTGTTACCCGAAACCGGTCCCAGGATGCTTGTTTCCAGGTCAGGGAAGACCTGGCTTGGCAGTTCGGGCTTGACTGTTTCCATGAGGCACAGGATCAAGACTGATTTGCATATAGCTGGGTCTGAACTGAGGTGGTGAAGTGAGCTAAAAAACAATGATGGATTCAACCCAGATCTGTGACTAAGGGTGAGTGTCTGAAAAGTTTCAGTGCTCCGTCCATCATCTCCTTGTGTTTGCTTTGTTCGCCCTAAGTTAGCAGGGTATGCCCAGACATGGGTCCCTTGCTCAATTTGCCGCTGGATTGAAGCTAGCCTGGCTGATGAGGGGTGTTTCACCAAAACTGGTCTCAGGATGCTTGTTTCTGGTTCATGGAAGACCTGGCTTGGCAGTACGGGCTGGACTGTTCCCATCAGGCACAGGGTCAAGACTGATTTGCATATAGCTGGGTCTGATCTGAGGTGGTGAAGTGAGCTAAAGAACGATGATGGATTCAACCCAGATCTGTGACTGGGGGTGAGTGTCTGAAAAGTTTCAGCGCTCCGTCCATCATCTCCTTGTGTTTGCTTTATTCGCCCTAAGTTGGTAGGATATGCCCAGACATGTGTCCCTTGCTCACTTTGCCACTGGATTCAAGCTAGCCTGGCTGATGAGGGGTGTTACCCAAAACCGGTCCCAGGATGCTTGTTTCTAGTTCAGGGAAAACCTGGCTTGGTAGTTCAGGCTGGACTGTTCCCATGAGGCACAGGGTCAAGACTGATTTGCATATAGCTGGGTCTGAACTGAGGTGGCGAAGTGAGCTAAAGAACGATGATGGATTCAACCCAGATCTGTGACTGGGGGTGAGTGTCTAAAAGTTTCAGCGCTCCGTCCATCATCTCCTTGTATTTGCTTTGTTCGCTCTAAGTTGGCATGGTATGCCCAGACGTGGGTCTCTTGCTCATTTTGCCTCTCGATTCAAGCTAGCCTGGCTGATGAGGGGTGTGGCCCTGAAACCTGTCCTAGGAGGCATGTTTCCAGTTTAGGGAAGACCTGGCTTGGCAGTTCGGACTGGACTGTTCCCATGAGGCACAGGGTCAAGACTGATTTTCATATAGCTGGGTCTGAACTGAGGTGGCGAAATGAGCTAAATAACGATGATGGATTCAACCCAGATCTGTTACTGGGGGTGAGTGTCTGAAAAGTTTCAGCGCTCCGTCAATCATCTTCTAGTGTTTGCTTTGTTCGCCCTAAGTTAGCAGGGTATGCCCAGACATGTGTCCCTTGCTCACTTTGCCACTGGATTCAAGCTAGCCTGGCTGATGAGGGGTGTTACCCAAAACCGGTCCCAGGATGCTTGTTTCTAGTTCAGGGAAAACCTGGCTTGGTAGTTCAGGCTGGACTGTTCCCATGAGGCACAGGGTCAAGACTGATTTTCATATAGCTGGGTCTGAACTGAGGTGGCGAAGTGAGCTAAAGAACGATGATGGATTCAACCCAGATCTGTTACTGGGGGTGAGTGTCTGAAAAGTTTCAGCGCTCCGTCAATCATCTTCTAGTGTTTGCTTTGTTCACCCTAAGTTAGCAGGGTATGCCCAGACATGGGTCCCTTGCTCAATTTGCCGCTGGATTGAAGCTAGCCTGGCTGATGAGGGGTGTTTCCCCAAAACTGGTCTCAGGAGGCTTGTTTCCGGTTCATGGAAGACCTGGCTTGGCAGTACGGGCTGGACTGTTCCCATCAGGCACAGGGTCAATACTGATTTGCATATAGCTGGGTCAGATCTGAGGTGGTGAAGTGAGCGAAAGAACGATGATGGATTCAACCCAGATCTGTGACTGGGGGTGAGTGTCTGAATAGTTTCAGCGCTCCGTCCATCATCTCCTTGTGTTTGTTTTATTCGCTCTAAGTTGGTAGGATATGCCCAGATGTGGGTCCCTTGCTCACTTTGCCACTGGATTCAAGCTAGCCTGGCTGATGAGGGGTGTTACCCTGAAACTGGTCACAGGATGCTTGTTTCCAGTTCAGGGAAGACCTGGCTTGGCAGTTCGGGCTTGACTGTTTCCATGAGGCACAGGATCAAGACTGATTTGCATATAGCTGGGTCTGAACTGAGGTGGCGAAGTGAGCTAAAGAACAATGATGGATTCAACCCAGATCTGTGACTAGGGGTGAGTGTCTGAAAAGTTTCAGCGTTCCGTCCATCATCTCCTTGTGTTTGCTTTGTTCGCCCTAAGTTGGCAGGGTATGCTCAGACGTGGTTCCCTTGCTCACTTTGCCACTGGATTCAAGCTAGTCTGGCTGATGAGGGGTGTTGCCCAAAACCGGTCCCAGGATGCTTGTTTCTAGGTCAGGGATAGACCTGGCTTGGCATTTTGGACTGGACTGTTCCCATGAGGCACAGGGTCAAAACTGATTTGCATATAGCTGGGTCTGAACTGAGGTGGCGAAGTGAGCTAAAGAACGATGATGGATTCAACCTAGATCTGTGACTGGGGGTGGGTGTCTAAAAAGTCTCAGCTCTCTGTCCATCATCTCCTTGTGTTTGCTTTGTTCACCTTAAGTTGGCAGGGTATGCCCAGATGTGGGTCCCTTGCTCATTTTGCCACTGGATTCAAGCTAGTCTGGCTGATGAGAGGCGTGGCCCAGAAACCGGTCCCAGGATGCTTGTTTCCGGTTTAGGGAAGACTTGGCTTGGCAGTTCGAACTGGACTGTTCCCATGAGGCACAGGGTCAAGACTGATTTGCATATAGCTGGGCCTGAACTGAGGTGGCTAAGTGAGCTAAAGAACGATGATGGATTCAACCCAGATCTGTGACTGGGGGTGAGTGTCTGAAAAGTTTCAGCGCTCCTTCCATCATCTCCTTGTGTTTGCTTTTTCGCCCTAAGTTGGCAGGGTGTGACCAGATGTGGGTCCCTTGCTCACTTTGCCACTGGATTCAAGCTAGCCTGGCTGATGAGGGGTGTGACCCCAAAACTGGTCCCAGGATGCTTGTTTACGGTTTAGGTAAGTCCTGGCTTGGCAGTTCAGGCTGGACTGTTCCCATGAGGCACAGGGTCAAGACTGATTTGCATATAGCTGGTTCTGAACTGAGGTGGCGAAGTGAGCTAAAGATCGATGATGGATTCATCCCAGTTCTGTGACTGGGGGTGAGTGTCTAAAAAGTTTCAGTGCTCCGTCCATCATGTTCTAGTGTTTGCTTTGTTCGCCCTAAGTAAGCAGGGTATGCCCAGACATGGGTCCCTTGCTCAAATTGCCGCTGGATTCAAGCTAGCCTGGCTGATGAGGGGTGTTTCCCCAAAACTGGTCCCAGGATGCTTGTTTCCCGTTCAGGGAATACCTGGCTTGGCAGTTTGGGATTGACTGTTTCCATGAGGCACAGGGTCAAAACTGATTTGCATAAAGCTGGGTCTGAACTGAGGTGGCGAAGTGAGCTAAAGAACGATGATGGATTCAACCCAGATCTGGCGGTGAGTGTCTGAAAAGTTTCAGTGCTCCGTCCATCATCTCCTTGTGTTTGCTTTGTTCGCCCTAAGTTGGCAGGATATGCCCAGACGTGGGTCCCGTGCTCACTTTGCCACTGAATTCAAGCTAGCCTGGCTGATGAGGGGTGTTACCCCGAAACCGGTCCCAGGATGCTTGTTTCCGGTTCAGGGAAGACCTGGCTTGGCAGATCGGGCTTGACTGTTTCCATGAGGCACAGGATCAAGACTGATTTGCATATAGCTGGGTCTGAACTGAGGTGGCGAAGTGAGCTAAAAAACAATGATGGATTCAACCCAGATCTGTAACTAGGGGTGAGTGTCTGAAAAGTTTCAGTGCTCCGTCCATCATCTCCTTGTGTTTTCTTTGTTCGCCCTAAGTTGGCAGGGTATGCCCAGACGTGGTTCCCTTGCTCACTTTGCCACTGGATTCAAGCTAGCCTGGCTGATATGGGGTGTTGCCCGAAACCGGTCCCAGGATGCTTGTTTCTAGGTCAGGGAAGACCTGGCTTGGCAGTTCGGGCTGGACTGTTCCCATGAGGCACAGGGTCAAAACTGATTTGCATATAGCTGGGTCTGAACTGAGGTGGCGAATTGAGCTAAAGAACGATGATGGATTCAACCCAGATCTCTGACTGGGGGTGGGTGTCTAAAAAGTCTCAGCGCTCCTTCCATCATCTCCTTGTGTTTGCTTTTTTCGCCCTAAGTTGGCAGGGTGTGACCAGATGTGGGTCCCTTGCTCACTTTGCCACTGGATTCAAGCTAGCCTGGCTGATGAGGGGTGTTATCCCGAAACTGGTCCCAGGATGCTTTGTTTCCGGTTCAGGTAAGACCTGGTTTGGCAGTTCGGGCTGGTCTGTTCCCATGAGGTACAGGGTCAAGACTGATTTGCATATAGCTGGTTCTGAACTGAGGTGGCGAAGTGAGCTAAAGATCGATGATGGATTCATCCCAGTTCTGTGACTGGGGGTGAGTGTCTAAAAAGTTTCAGCGCTCCGTCCATCATGTTCTAGTGTTTGCTTTGTTCGCCCTAAGTAAGCAGGTTATGCCCAGACATGGGTTACCTTGCTCAAATTGCCGCTGGATTCAAGCTAGCCTGGCTGATGAGGGGTGTTTCCCCAAAACTGGTCCCAGGATGCTTGTTTCCCGTTCAGGGAATACCTGGCTTGGCAGTTCGGGATTGACTGTTTCCATGAGGCACAGGGTCAAAACTGATTTGCATATAGCTGGGTCTGAACTGAGGTGGCGAAGTGAGCTAAAGAACGATGATGGATTCAACCCAGATCTGTGACTGGCGGTGAGTGTCTGAAAAGTTTCAGCGCTCCGTCCATCATCTCCTTGTGTTTGCTTTGTTTGCCCTAAGTTGGCAGGGTATGCCCAGACGTGGTTCCCTTGCTCACTTTGCCACTGGATTCAAGCTAGCCTGGATGATATGGGGTGTTACCCGAAACCGGTCCCAGGATGCTTGTTTCCAGGTCAGGGAAGACCTGGCTTGGCAGTTCGGGCTGGACTGTTCCCATGAGGCACAGGGTCAAAACTGATTTGCATATAGCTGGGTCTGAACTGAGGTGGCGATGTGAGCTAAAGAACGATGATGGATTCAACCCAGAACTGTGACTGGGGGTGAGTGTCTAAAAAGTTTCAGCGCTCCGTCCATCATCTCCTTGTGTTAGCTTTGTTCACCTTAAGTTGGCCTGGTATGCCCAGACGTGGGTCCCTTGCTCATTTTGACACTGGATTCAAGCTAGCCTGGCTGATGAGGGTGCCACCCCGAAACTAGTCCCAGGATGCTTGTTTCCGGTTCAGGTAAGACCTGGCTTGGCAGTTCGGGCTGGACTGTTCCCATGAGGCACAGGGTCAAGACTGATTTGCATATTGCTGGGTCTGATCTGAGGAGGCGAAGTGAGCTAAAGAACGATGATGGATTCAACTCAGATCTGTGACGGGGTGAGTGTCTAAAAAATGTCAGCTCTCCGTCCATCATCTTCTAGTGTTTGCTTTGTTCACCCTAAGTTAGCAGGGTATGCACAGACATGGGTCCCTTGCTCAATTTGCCGCTGGATTGAAGCTAGCCTGGCTGATGAGGGTGTTTTCCCAAAACTGGTCTCAGGATGCTTGTTTCCGGTTCATGGAAGACCTGGCTTGGCAGTACGGGCTAGACTGTTCCCATCAGGCACTGGGTCAAGACTGATTTGCATATAGCTAGGTCTGATCTGAGGTGGTGAAGTGAGCTAAAGAACGATGATGGATTCAACCCAGATTTGTGACTGGGGTTGAGTGTCTGAAAAGTTTCATCGCTCCGTCCATCATCTCCTTTTGTTTGCTTTGTTCGCCCTAAGTTGGCAGGATATGCCCAGACGTGGGTCCCTTGCTCACTTTGCCACTGGATTCAAGCTAGCCTGGCTGATGAGCGGTGTTACCCAGAAACCAGCCCCAGGATGCTTGTTTGAGGTTCAGGAAAGACCTGGCTTGACAGTTCGGGCTGGACTGTTTCCATGAGGCACAGGATCAGGACTGATTTGCATATAGCTGAGTCTGAACTGAGGTGGCGAAGTGAGCTAAAGAACGATAATGGATTCAACCCAGATCTGTGACTAGGGGTGCGTGTTTGAAAAGTTTCAGCGCTCCGTCCATCATCTCCTTGTGATTCCTTTGTTCGCCCTAATTTGGCAGGGTATGCCCAGACGTTGGTCCCTTGCTCACTTTGCCACTGGATTCAAGCTAGCCTGGCTGATGAGGGGTGTTACCCGAAACCGGTCCCACGATGCTTGTTTCCAGTTCAGGGAAGACCTGGCTTGGTAGTTCGGGCTGGACTGTTCCCATGAGGAACAGGGTCTAGACTGGTTTGCATATAGCTGGGTCTGAACTGAGGGGGCGAAGTGAGCTAAAGAACGATGATGGATTCAACCCAGATCTGTGACTGGGGGTGAGTGTCTAAAAGTTTCAGCGCTCCGTCCATCATCTCCTTGTGTTTGCTTTGTTCGCCTTAAGTTGGCAGGGTATGCCCACACGTGGGACTTTTGCTCATTTTGACACTGGATTCAAGCTAGCCTGGCTGATGAGAGGTGTGGCCCTGATACCTGTCCTAGGATGCATGTTTCCAGTTTAGGGAAGACCTGGCTTGGCAGTTCAGACTGGACTGTTCCCATGAGGCACAGGGTCAAGACTGATTTGCATATAGGTGGGTCTGAACTGAGATGGCGAAGTGAGCTAAAGAACGATGATGGATTCAACCCAGATCTGTTACTGGGGTTGAGTGTCTGAAAAGTTTCAGCGCTCCGTCCATCATCTCCTTGTGTTTGCTTTGTTCACTCTAAGTTGGCAAGGTATTCCCAGACGTGGTTCCCTTGCTCACTTTGCCACTGGTTTCAAGCTAGCCTGGCTGGTGAGGGGTGTCACCCCGAAACCGGTCCCAGGATGCTTGTTTCCAGTTCAGGGAAGTCCTGGCTTGGCAGTTCGGGCTGGACTGTTCCCATGAGGCACAGGGTCAAGACTGATTTGCATATTGCTGGGTCTGATCTGAGGAGGCGAAGTGAGCTAAAGAACGATGATGGATTCAACTCAGATCTGTGACTGGGGTGAGTGTCTAAAAATTTCAGCGCTCCGTCCATCATCTTCTAGTGTTTGCTTTGTTCACCCTAAGTTGGCAGGATATGCCCAGACATGGGTCCCATGCTCACTTTGCCACTGGATTCAAGCTAGCCTGGCCGATGAGGGGTGTTACCCCGAAACCGGCCCCAGGATGCTTCTTTCAGGTTCAGGAAAGACCTGGCTTGGCAGTTCGGGCTGGACTGTTTCCATGAGTCACAGGATCAAGACTGATTTGCATATAGCTGAGTCTGAACTGAGGTGGTGAAGTGAGCTAAAGAACGATGATGGATTCAACCCAGATCTGTGACTAGGGGTGAGTGTCTGAAAAGTTTCAGCGCTCTGTCCATCATCTCCTTGTGTTTCCTTTGTTCACCCTAATTTGGCAGGGTATGCCCAGACGTGGTTCCCTTGCTCACTTTGCCACTGGATTCAAGTTAGTCTGGGTGATGATGGGTGTTACCCAAAACCAGTCCCAGGATGCTTGTTTACAGTTCAGGGAAGACCTGGCTTGGTAGTTCAGGCTGGACTGTTCCCATGAGGCACAGGGTCAAGACTGATTTGCATATAGCTGGGTCTGAACTGAGGTGGCGAAGTGAGCTAAAGAACGATGATGGATTCAACCCAGATCTGTGACTGGGGGTGAGTGTCTAGAAAGTTTCAGCGCTCCGTCCATCATCTCCTTGTGTTTGCTTTGTTCGCCTTAAGTTGGCAGGGTATGCACAGACGTGGGTCCCTTGCTCATTTTGCCACTGGATTCAAGCTAGCCTGGCTGATGAGGGGTGTGGCCCTGAAACCTGTCCTAGGAGGCATGTTTCTAGTTTAGGGAAGACCTGGCTTGGCAGTTCGGACTGGACTGTTCTCATGAGGCACAGGGTCAAGACTGATTTGCATATAGCTGGGTCTGAACTGAGGTGGCGAAGTGAGCTAAAGAAAGATGATGGATTCAACCCAGATCTGTTACTGGGGGTGAGTGTCTGAAAAGTTTCAGCGCTCTGTCCATCATCTCCTTGTGTTTGCTTTGTTCGCTCTAAGTTGGCAGGGTATGCCCAGACGTGGTTCCCTTGCTCACTTTGCCACTGGATTCAAGCTAGCCTGGCTGGTGAGGGTGTTACCCCGAAACTAGTCCCAGGATGCTTGTTTCCAGTTCAGGGACGTCCTGGTTTGGCAGTTCGGGCTGGACTGTTCCCATGAGGCACAGGGTCAAGACTGATTTGCATATTGCTGGGTCTGATCTGAGGAGGCGAAGCGAGCTACAGAACGATGATGGATTCAACTCAGATCTGTGACTGGGGGTGAGTGTCTAAAAAGTTTCAGCGCTCCGTGAATCATCTTCTAGTGTTTGCTTTGTTCGCCTTAAGTTGGCAGGGTATGACCAGACGTGGGTCTCTTGCTCACTTTGCCACTGGATTCAAGCTAGCCTGGCTGATGAGGGGTGTGGCCCTGAAACCTGTCCTAGGAGGCATGTTTCCAGTTTAGGGAAGACCTGGCTTGGCAGTTCGGACTGGACTGTTCCCATGAGGCACAGGGTCAAGACTGATTTTCATATAGCTGGGTCTGAACTGAGGTGGCGAAGTGAGCTAAAGAACGATGATGCATTCAACCCAGATCTGTTACTGGGGGTGAGTGTCTGAAAAGTTTCAGCGCTCCGTCCATCATCTCCTTGTGTTTGCTTTGTTCGCTCTAAGTTGGCAGGGTATGCCCAGACGTGGTTCCCTTGCTCACTTTGCCACTGGATTCAAGCTAGCCTGGCTGGTGAGGGGTGTTACCCGAAACTGGTCCCAGGATGCTTGTTTCCAGTTCAGGGAAGTCCTGGCTTGGCTGTTCGGGCTGGACTGTTCCCATGAGGCACAGGGTCAAGACTGATTTGCATATAGCTGAGTCTGAACTGAGGTGGTGAAGTGAGCTAAAGAACGATGATGGATTCAACCCAGATCTGTGACTGGAGGTGAGTGTCTGAAAAGTGTCAGCGCTCCATCCATCATCTCCTTGTGTTTGCTTTGTTCGCCCTAAGTTGGCAGGATATGCCCAGACGTGGGTCCCTTGCTCACTTTGCCACTGGATTCAAGCTAGCCTGGCCGATGAGGGGTGTTAGCCCGAAACCGGCCCCAGGATGCTTCTTTCAGGTTCAGGAAAGACCTGGCTTGGCAGTTCGGGCTGGATCTGTTTCCATGAGTCACAGGATCAAGACTGATTTGCATATAGCTGAGTCTGAACTGAGGTGGTGAAGTGAGCTAAAGAACGATGATGGATTCAACCCAGATCTGTGACTAGGGGTGAGTGTCTGAAAAGTTTCAGCGCTCTGTCCATCATCTCCTTGTGTTTCCTTTGTTCGCCCTAATTTGGCAGGGTATGCCCAGACGTGGTTCCCTTGCTCACTTTGCCACTGGATTCAAGCTAGTCTGGCTGATGAGGGGTGTTACCCGAAACCGGTCCCAGGATGCTTGTTTCCAGTTCAGGGAAGACCTGTCTTGGTAGTTCATGCTGGACTGTTCCCATGAGGCACAGGGTCAAGACTGATTTGCATATAGCTGGGTCTGAACTGAGGTGGCGAAGTGAGCTAAAGAACGATGATGGATTCAACCCAGATCTGTGACTGGGGGTGAGTGTCTAGAAAGTTTCAGCGCTCCGTCCATCATCTCCTTGTGTTTGCTTTGTTCGCCTTAAGTTGGCAGGGTATGCCCAGACGTGGGTCTCTTGCTCATTTTGCCACTGGATTCAAGCTAGCCTGGCTGATGAGGGGTGTGGCCCTGAAACCTGTCCTAGGAGGCATGTTTCTAGTTTAGGGAAGACCTGGCTTGGCAGTTCGGACTGGACTGTTTCCATGAGGCACAGGGTCAAGACTGATTTGCATATAGCTGGGTCTGAATTGAGGTGGCGAAGTGAGCTAAAGAACGATGATGGATTCAACCCAGATCTGTTACTGGGGGTGAGTGTCTGAAAAGTTTCAGCGCTCTGTCCATCATCTCCTTGTGTTTGCTTTGTTCGCTCTAAGTTGGCAGGGTATGCCCAGACGTGGTTCCCTTGCTCACTTTGCCACTGGATTCAAGGTAGCCTGGCTGGTGAGGGGTGTTACCCCGAAACTGGTCCCAGGATGCTTGTTTTCAGTTCAGGGACGTCCTGGCTTGGCAGTTCGGGCTGGACTGTTCCCATGAGGCACAGGGTCAAGACTGATTTGCATATTGCTGGGTCTGATCTGAGGAGGCGAAGCGAGCTACAGAACGATGATGGATTCAACTCAGATCTGTGACTGGGGTGAGTGTCTGAAAAGTTTCAGCGCTCCGTCCATTCATCTTCTAGTGTTTGCTTTGTTCGCCCTAAGTTAGCAGGGTATGCCCAGACATGGTTCCCTTGCTCACTTTGCCACTGGATTCAAGCTAGCCTGGCTGATGAGGGGTGTTACCCCGAAACTGGTCCCAGGATGCTTGTTTCCGGTTCAGGGAAGACCTGGCTTGGCAGATCGGGCTTGACTGTTTCCATGAGGCACAGGATCAAGACTGATTTGCATATAGCTGGGTCTGAACTGAGGTGGCGAAGTGAGCTAAAAAAACAATGATGGATTCAACCCAGATCTGTAACTAGGGGTGAGTGTCTGAAAAGTTTCAGTGCTCCGTCCATCATCTCCTTGTGTTTTCTTTGTTCGCCCTAAGTTGGCAGGGTATGCCCAGACGTGGTTCCCTTGCTCACTTTGCCACTGGATTCAAGCTAGCCTGGCTGATATGGGGTGTTGCCCGAAACCGGTCCCAGGATGCTTGTTTCTAGGTCAGGGAAGACCTGGCTTGGCAGTTCGGGCTGGACTGTTCCCATGAGGCACAGGGTCAAAACTGATTTGCATATAGCTGGGTCTGAACTGAGGTGGCGAAGTGAGCTAAAGAACGATGATGGATTCAACCCAGATCTCTGACTGGGGGTGGGTGTCTGAAAAGTCTCAGCGCTCCTTCCATCATCTCCTTGTGTTTGCTTTTTCGCCCTAAGTTGGCAGGGTGTGACCAGATGTGGGTCCCTTGCTCACTTTGCCACTGGATTCAAGCTAGCCTGGCTGATGAGGGGTGTTATCCCGAAACTGGTCCCAGGATGCTTTGTTTCCGGTTCAGGTAAGACCTGGTTTGGCAGTTCGGGCTGGTCTGTTCCCATGAGGTACAGGGTCAAGACTGATTTGCATATAGCTGGTTCTGAACTGAGGTGGCGAAGTGAGCTAAAGATCGATGATGGATTCATCCCAGTTCTGTGACTGGGGGTGAGTGTCTAAAAAGTTTCAGCGCTCCGTCCATCATGTTCTAGTGTTTGCTTTGTTCGCCCTAAGTAAGCAGGTTATGCCCAGACATGGGTTACCTTGCTCAAATTGCCGCTGGATTCAAGCTAGCCTGGCTGATGAGGGGTGTTTCCCAAAACTGGTCCCAGGATGCTTGTTTCCGGTTCAGGGAATACCTGGCTTGGCAGTTCGGGATTGACTGTTTCCATGAGGCACAGGGTCAAAACTGATTTGCATATAGCTGGGTCTGAACTGAGGTGGCGAAGTGAGCTAAAGAACGATGATGGATTCAACCCAGATCTGTGACTGGCGGTGAGTGTCTGAAAAGTTTCAGCGCTCCGTCCATCATCTCCTTGTGTTTGCTTTGTTTGCCCTAAGTTGGCAGGGTATGCCCAGACGTGGTTCCCTTGCTCACTTTGCCACTGGATTCAAGCTAGCCTGGATGATATGGGGTGTTACCCGAAACCGGTCCCAGGATGCTTGTTTCCAGGTCAGGGAAGACCTGGCTTGGCAGTTCGGGCTGGACTGTTCCCATGAGGCACAGGGTCAAAACTGATTTGCATATAGCTGGGTCTGAACTGAGGTGGCGATGTGAGCTAAAGAACGATGATGGATTCAACCCAGAACTGTGACTGGGGGTGAGTGTCTGAAAAGTTTCAGCGCTCCGTCCATCATCTCCTTGTGTTAGCTTTGTTCACCTTAAGTTGGCCTGGTATGCCCAGACGTGGGTCCCTTGCTCATTTTGACACTGGATTCAAGCTAGCCTGGCTGATGAGGGGTGCCACCCCGAAACTAGTCCCAGGATGCTTGTTTCCGGTTCAGGTAAGACCTGGCTTGGCAGTTCGGGCTGGACTGTTCCCATGAGGCACAGGGTCAAGACTGATTTGCATATTGCTGGGTCTGATCTGAGGAGGCGAAGTGAGCTAAAGAACGATGATGGATTCAACTCAGATCTGTGACTGGGGTGAGTGTCTGAAAAATGTCAGCGCTCCGTCCATCATCTTCTAGTGTTTGCTTTGTTCACCCTAAGTTAGCAGGGTATGCACAGACATGGGTCCCTTGCTCAATTTGCCGCTGGATTGAAGCTAGCCTGGCTGATGAGGGGTGTTTTCCCAAAACTGGTCTCAGGATGCTTGTTTCCGGTTCATGGAAGACCTGGCTTGGCAGTACGGGCTAGACTGTTCCCATCAGGCACTGGGTCAAGACTGATTTGCATATAGCTAGGTCTGATCTGAGGTGGTGAAGTGAGCTAAAGAACGATGATGGATTCAACCCAGATTTGTGACTGGGGTTGAGTGTCTGAAAAGTTTCATCGCTCCGTCCATCATCTCCTTTTGTTTGCTTTGTTCGCCCTAAGTTGGCAGGATATGCCCAGACGTGGGTCCCTTGCTCACTTTGCCACTGGATTCAAGCTAGCCTGGCTGATGAGCGGTGTTACCCAGAAACCAGCCCCAGGATGCTTGTTTGAGGTTCAGGAAAGACCTGGCTTGACAGTTCGGGCTGGACTGTTTCCATGAGGCACAGGATCAGGACTGATTTGCATATAGCTGAGTCTGAACTGAGGTGGCGAAGTGAGCTAAAGAACGATAATGGATTCAACCCAGATCTGTGACTAGGGGTGCGTGTTTGAAAAGTTTCAGCGCTCCGTCCATCATCTCCTTGTGATTCCTTTGTTCGCCCTAATTTGGCAGGGTATGCCCAGACGTTGGTCCCTTGCTCACTTTGCCACTGGATTCAAGCTAGCCTGGCTGATGAGGGTGTTACCCGAAACCGGTCCCACGATGCTTGTTTCCAGTTCAGGGAAGACCTGGCTTGGTAGTTCGGGCTGGACTGTTCCCATGAGGAACAGGGTCTAGACTGGTTTGCATATAGCTGGGTCTGAACTGAGGGGGCGAAGTGAGCTAAAGAACGATGATGGATTCAACCCAGATCTGTGACTGGGGGTGAGTGTCTAAAAAGTTTCAGCGCTCCGTCCATCATCTCCTTGTGTTTGCTTTGTTCGCCTTAAGTTGGCAGGGTATGCCCACACGTGGGACTTTTGCTCATTTTGACACTGGATTCAAGCTAGCCTGGCTGATGAGAGGTGTGGCCCTGATACCTGTCCTAGGATGCATGTTTCCAGTTTAGGGAAGACCTGGCTTGGCAGTTCAGACTGGACTGTTCCCATGAGGCACAGGGTCAAGACTGATTTGCATATAGGTGGGTCTGAACTGAGATGGCGAAGTGAGCTAAAGAACGATGATGGATTCAACCCAGATCTGTTACTGGGGTTGAGTGTCTGAAAAGTTTCAGCGCTCCGTCCATCATCTCCTTGTGTTTGCTTTGTTCACTCTAAGTTGGCAAGGTATTCCCAGACGTGGTTCCCTTGCTCACTTTGCCACTGGTTTCAAGCTAGCCTGGCTGGTGAGGGGTGTCACCCGAAACCGGTCCCAGGATGCTTGTTTCCAGTTCAGGGAAGTCCTGGCTTGGCAGTTCGGGCTGGACTGTTCCCATGAGGCACAGGGTCAAGACTGATTTGCATATTGCTGGGTCTGATCTGAGGAGGCGAAGTGAGCTAAAGAACGATGATGGATTCAACTCAGATCTGTGACGGGGTGAGTGTCTAAAAAATTTCAGCGCTCCGTCCATCATCTTCTAGTGTTTGCTTTGTTCACCCTAAGTTGGCAGGATATGCCCAGACATGGGTCCCATGCTCACTTTGCCACTGGATTCAAGCTAGCCTGGCCGATGAGGGGTGTTACCCCGAAACCGGCCCCAGGATGCTTCTTTCAGGTTCAGGAAAGACCTGGCTTGGCAGTTCGGGCTGGACTGTTTCCATGAGTCACAGGATCAAGACTGATTTGCATATAGCTGAGTCTGAACTGAGGTGGTGAAGTGAGCTAAAGAACGATGATGGATTCAACCCAGATCTGTGACTAGGGGTGAGTGTCTGAAAAGTTTCAGCGCTCTGTCCATCATCTCCTTGTGTTTCCTTTGTTCACCCTAATTTGGCAGGGTATGCCCAGACGTGGTTCCCTTGCTCACTTTGCCACTGGATTCAAGTTAGTCTGGGTGATGATGGGTGTTACCCAAAACCAGTCCCAGGATGCTTGTTTACAGTTCAGGGAAGACCTGGCTTGGTAGTTCAGGCTGGACTGTTCCCATGAGGCACAGGGTCAAGACTGATTTGCATATAGCTGGGTCTGAACTGAGGTGGCGAAGTGAGCTAAAGAACGATGATGGATTCAACCCAGATCTGTGACTGGGGGTGAGTGTCTAGAAAGTTTCAGCGCTCCGTCCATCATCTCCTTGTGTTTGCTTTGTTCGCCTTAAGTTGGCAGGGTATGCACAGACGTGGGTCTCTTGCTCATTTTGCCACTGGATTCAAGCTAGCCTGGCTGATGAGGGGTGTGGCCCTGAAACCTGTCCTA
This sequence comes from Calotriton arnoldi, assembly GCA_963921515.1. Lineage (NCBI taxonomy): Eukaryota > Metazoa > Chordata > Amphibia > Caudata > Salamandridae > Calotriton > Calotriton arnoldi. Next base: position 470,396 of record CAWUFW010004172.1, read on the forward strand.
GGAGGCATGTTTCTAGTTTAGGGAAGACCTGGCTTGGCAGTTCGGACTGGACTGTTCTCATGAGGCACAGGGTCAAGACTGATTTGCATATAGCTGGGTCTGAACTGAGGTGGCGAAGTGAGCTAAAGAAAGATGATGGATTCAACCCAGATCTGTTACTGGGGGTGAGTGTCTGAAAAGTTTCAGCGCTCTGTCCATCATCTCCTTGTGTTTGCTTTGTTCGCTCTAAGTTGGCAGGGTATGCCCAGACGTGGTTCCCTTGCTCACTTTGCCACTGGATTCAAGCTAGCCTGGCTGGTGAGGGGTGTTACCCCGAAACTAGTCCCAGGATGCTTGTTTCCAGTTCAGGGACGTCCTGGTTTGGCAGTTCGGGCTGGACTGTTCCCATGAGGCACAGGGTCAAGACTGATTTGCATATTGCTGGGTCTGATCTGAGGAGGCGAAGCGAGCTACAGAACGATGATGGATTCAACTCAGATCTGTGACGGGGGTGAGTGTCTAAAAAGTTTCAGCGCTCCGTGAATCATCTTCTAGTGTTTGCTTTGTTCGCCTTAAGTTGGCAGGGTATGACCAGACGTGGGTCTCTTGCTCATTTTGCCACTGGATTCAAGCTAGCCTGGCTGATGAGGGGTGTGGCCCTGAAACCTGTCCTAGGAGGCATGTTTCCAGTTTAGGGAAGACCTGGCTTGGCAGTTCGGACTGGACTGTTCCCATGAGGCACAGGGTCAAGACTGATTTTCATATAGCTGGGTCTGAACTGAGGTGGCGAAGTGAGCTAAAGAACGATGATGCATTCAACCCAGATCTGTTACTGGGGGTGAGTGTCTGAAAAGTTTCAGCGCTCCGTCCATCATCTCCTTGTGTTTGCTTTGTTCGCTCTAAGTTGGCAGGGTATGCCCAGACGTGGTTCCCTTGCTCACTTTGCCACTGGATTCAAGCTAGCCTGGCTGGTGAGGGGTGTTACCCCGAAACTGGTCCCAGGATGCTTGTTTCCAGTTCAGGGAAGTCCTGGCTTGGCTGTTCGGGCTGGACTGTTCCCATGAGGCACAGGGTCAAGACTGATTTGCATATAGCTGAGTCTGAACTGAGGTGGTGAAGTGAGCTAAAGAACGATGATGGATTCAACCCAGATCTGTGACTGGAGGTGAGTGTCTGAAAAATGTCAGCGCTCCATCCATCATCTCCTTGTGTTTGCTTTGTTCGCCCTAAGTTGGCAGGATATGCCCAGACGTGGGTCCCTTGCTCACTTTGCCACTGGATTCAAGCTAGCCTGGCCGATGAGGGGTGTTACCCCGAAACCGGCCCCAGGATGCTTCTTTCAGGTTCAGGAAAGACCTGGCTTGGCAGTTCGGGCTGATCTGTTTCCATGAGTCACAGGATCAAGACTGATTTGCATATAGCTGAGTCTGAACTGAGGTGGTGAAGTGAGCTAAAGAACGATGATGGATTCAACCCAGATCTGTGACTAGGGGTGAGTGTCTGAAAAGTTTCAGCGCTCTGTCCATCATCTCCTTGTGTTTCCTTTGTTCGCCCTAATTTGGCAGGGTATGCCCAGACGTGGTTCCCTTGCTCACTTTGCCACTGGATTCAAGCTAGTCTGGCTGATGAGGGGTGTTACCCGAAACCGGTCCCAGGATGCTTGTTTCCAGTTCAGGGAAGACCTGTCTTGGTAGTTCATGCTGGACTGTTCCCATGAGGCACAGGGTCAAGACTGATTTGCATATAGCTGGGTCTGAACTGAGGTGGCGAAGTGAGCTAAAGAACGATGATGGATTCAACCCAGATCTGTGACTGGGGGTGAGTGTCTAGAAAGTTTCAGCGCTCCGTCCATCATCTCCTTGTGTTTGCTTTGTTCGCCTTAAGTTGGCAGGGTATGCCCAGACGTGGGTCTCTTGCTCATTTTGCCACTGGATTCAAGCTAGCCTGGCTGATGAGGGTGTGGCCCTGAAACCTGTCCTAGGAGGCATGTTTCTAGTTTAGGGAAGACCTGGCTTGGCAGTTCGGACTGGACTGTTTCCATGAGGCACAGGGTCAAGACTGATTTGCATATAGCTGGGTCTGAATTGAGGTGGCGAAGTGAGCTAAAGAACGATGATGGATTCAACCCAGATCTGTTACTGGGGGTGAGTGTCTGAAAAGTTTCAGCGCTCTGTCCATCATCTCCTTGTGTTTGCTTTGTTCGCTCTAAGTTGGCAGGGTATGCCCAGACGTGGTTCCCTTGCTCACTTTGCCACTGGATTCAAGGTAGCCTGGCTGGTGAGGGGTGTTACCCCGAAACTGGTCCCAGGATGCTTGTTTTCAGTTCAGGGACGTCCTGGCTTGGCAGTTCGGGCTGGACTGTTCCCATGAGGCACAGGGTCAAGACTGATTTGCATATTGCTGGGTCTGATCTGAGGAGGCGAAGCGAGCTACAGAACGATGATGGATTCAACTCAGATCTGTGACGGGGTGAGTGTCTAAAAAGTTTCAGCGCTCCGTCATTCATCTTCTAGTGTTTGCTTTGTTCGCCCTAAGTTAGCAGGGTATGCCCAGACATGGTTCCCTTGCTCACTTTGCCACTGGATTCAAGCTAGCCTGGCTGATGAGGGGTGTTACCCCGAAACTGGTCCCAGGATGCTTGTTTCCGGTTCAGGGAAGACCTGGCTTGGTAGTTCGGGCTGGACTGTTCCCATGAGGCACAGGGTCAAGACTGATTTGCATATAGCTGGGTCTGAACTGAGGTGGCGAAGTGAGCTAAAGAACGATGATGGATTCAACCCAGATCTGTGACTGGGGGTGAGTGTCTAAAAAGTTTCAGCGCTCCGTCCATCATCTCCTTGTGTTTGCTTTGTTCGCCTTAAGTTGGCATGGTATGACCAGACATGGGTCTCTTGCTCATTTTGCCACTGGATTCAAGCTAGCCTGGCTGATGAGGGGTGTGGCCCTGAAACCTGTCCTAGGAGGCATGTTTCCAGTTTAGGGAAGACCTGGCTTGGCAGTTCGGACTGAACTGTTCCAATGAGGCACAGGGTCAAGACTGATTTTCATATAGCTGGGTCTGAACTGAGGTGGCGAAGTGAGCTAAAGAACGATGATGGATTCAACCCAGATCTGTTACTGGGGATGAGTGTCTGAAAAGTTTCAGTGCTCCGTCCATCATCTCCTTGTGTTTGCTTTGTTCGCTCTAAGTTGGCAGGGTATGCCCAGACGTGGTTCCCTTGCTCACTTTGCCACTGGATTCAAGCTAGCCTGGCTGGTGAGGGGTGTTACCCCGAAACCGGTCCCAGGATGCTTGTTTCTAGTTCAGGGACGTCCTGGCTTGGCAGTTCGGGCTGGACTGTTCCCATGATGCACAGGGTCAACACTGATTTGCATATTTCTGGGTCTGATCTGAGGAGGCGAAGTGCGCTAAAGAACGATGATGGATTCAACTCAGATCTGTGACGGGGTGAGTGTCTAAAAAGTTTCAGCGCTCCGTCCATCATCTTCTAGTGTTTGCTTTGTTCGCCCTAAGTTAGCAGGGTATGCCCAGACATGGGTCCCTTGCTCAATTTGCCGCTGGATTGAAGCTAGCCTGGCTGATGAGGGGTGTTTCCCCAAAACTGGTCTCAGGATGCTTGTTTCCGGTTCATGGAAGACCTGGCTTGGCAGTACGGGCTGGACTGTTCCCATCAGGCACAGGGTCAAGACTGATTTGCATATAGCTGGGTCTGATCTGAGGTGGTGAAGTGAGCTAAAGAACGATGATGGATTCAACCCAGATCTGTGACTGGGGGTGAGTGTCTGAATAGTTTCAGCGCTCCGTCCATCATCTCCTTGTGTTTGCTTTATTCGCCCTAAGTTGGTAGGATATGCCCAGACGTGGGTCCCTTGCTCACTTTACCACTGGATTCAAGCTAGCCTGGCTGATGAGGGGTGTTACCCCGAAACTGGTCCCTGGATGCTTGTTTCCGGTTCAGGGAAGACCTGGCTTGGCAGTTCGGGCTTGACTGTTTCCATGAGGCACAGGATCAAGACTGATTTGCATATAGCTGGGTCTGAACTGAGGTGGCGAAGTGAGCTAAAGAACAATGATGGATTCAACCCAGATCTGTGACTAGGGGTGAGTGTCTGAAAAGTTTCAGCGTTCCGTCCATCATCTCCTTGTGTTTGCTTTGTTCGCCCTAAGTTGGCAGGGTATGCTCAGATGTGGTTCCCTTGCTCACTTTGCCACTGGATTCAAGCTAGCCTGGCTGATGAGGGGTGTTGCCCGAAACCGGTCCCAGGATGCTTGTTTCTAGGTCAGGGAAGACCTGGCTTGGCAGTTCGGGCTGGACTGTTCCCATGAGGCACAGGGTCAAAACTGATTTGCATATAGCTGGGTCTGAACTGAGGTGGCGAAGTGAGCTAAAGAACGATGATGGATTCAACCAAGATCTGTGACTGGGGGTGGGTGTCTAAAAAGTCTCAGCGCTCTGTCCATCATCTCCTTGTGTTTGCTTTGTTCGCCTTAAGTTGGCAGGGTATGCCCAGACGTGGGTCCCTTGCTCATTTTGCCACTGGATTCAAGCTAGCCTGGCTGATGAGGGGTGTGGCCCCGAAACCGGTCCCAGGATGCTTGTTTCTGGTTTAGGGAAGACCTGGCTTGGCAGTTCGAGCTGGACTGTTCCCATGAGGCACAGGGTCAAGACTGATTTGCATATAGCTGGTTCTGAACTGAGGTGGCGAAGTGAGCTAAAGATCGATGATGGATTCATCCCAGTTCTGTGACTGGGGGTGAGTGTCTAAAAAGTTTCAGCGCTCCGTCCATCATGTTCTAGTGTTTGCTTTGTTCGCCCTAAGTAAGCAGGGTATGCCCAGACATGGGTCCCTTGCTCAAATTGCCGCTGGATTCAAGCTTGCCTGGCTGATGAGGGGTGCTTCCCCAAAACTGGTCCCAGGATGCTTGTTTCCCGTTCAGGGAATACCTGGCTTGTCAGTTCGGGATTGACTGTTTATATGAGGCACAGGGTCAAAACTGATTTGCATATAGCTGGGTCTGAACTGAGGTGGCGAAGTTAGCTAAAGAACGATGATGGATTCAACCCAGATCTGGCGGTGAGTGTCTGAAAAGTTTCAGCGCTCCGTCCATCATCTCCTTGTGTTTGCTTAGTTCGCCCTAAGTTGGCAGGATATGCCCAGACGTGGGTCCCGTGCTCACTTTGCCACTGGATTCAAGCTAGCCTGGCTGATGAGGGGTGTTACCCCGAAACCGGTCCCAGGATGCTTGTTTCCGGTTCAGGGAAGACCTGGCTTGGCAGTTCGGGCTTGACTGTTTCCATGAGGCACAGGAACAAGACTGATTTGCATATAGCTGGGTCTGAACTGAGGTGGCGAAGTGAGCTAAAAAACAATGAAGGATTCAACCCAGATCTGTAACTAGGGGTGAGTGTCTGAAAAGTTTCAGTGCTCCGTCCATCATCTCCTTGTGTTTGCTTTGTTCGCCCTAAGTTGGCAGGGTATGCCCAGATGTGGTTCCCTTGCTCACTTTGCCACTGGATTCAAGCTAGCCTGGCTGATATGGGGTGTTACCCGAAACCGGTCCCAGGATGCTTGTGTCTAGGTCAGGGAAGACCTGGCTTGGCAGTTCGGGCTTGACTGTTCCCTTGAGGCACAGGGTCAAAACTGATTTCCATATAGCTGGGTCTGAACTGAGGTGGCGAAGTGAGCTAAAGAACAATGATGGATTCAACCCAGATCTGTGACTAGGGGTGAGTGTCTGAAAAGTTTCAGCGTTCTGTCCATCATCTCCTTGTGTTTGCTTTGTTCGCCCTAAGTTGGCAGGGTATGCTCAGATGTGGTTCCCTTGCTCACTTTGCCACTGGATTCAAGCTAGCCTGGCTGATGAGGGGTGTTGCCCGAAACCGGTCCCAGGATGTTGGTTTCTAGGTCAGGGAAGACCTGGCTTGGCAGTTCGGGCTGGACTGTTCCCATGAGGCACAGGGTCAAAACTGATTTGCATATAGCTGGGTCTGAACTGAGGTGGCGAAGTGAGCTAAAGAACGATGATGGATTCAACCCAGATCTGTGACTGGGGGTGGGTGTCTAAAAAGTCTCAGCGCTCTGTCCATCATCTCCTTGTGTTTGCTTTGTTCGCCTTAAGTTGGCAGGGTATGCCCAGACGTGGGTCCCTTGCTCATTTTGCCACTGGATTCAAGCTAGCCTGGCTGATGAGGGGTGTGGCCCCGAAACCGGTCCCAGGATGCTTGTTTCTCGTTTAGGGAAGACCTGGCTTGGCAGTTCGAGCTGGACTGTTCCCATGAGGCACAGGGTCAAGACTGATTTGCATATAGCTGGTTCTGAACTGAGGTGGCGAAGTGAGCTAAAGATCGATGATGGATTCATCCCAGTTGTGTGACTGGGGGGGAGTGTCTAAAAAGTTTCAGCTCTCCGTCCATCATGTTCTAGTGTTTGCTTTGTTCGCCCTAAGTAAGCAGGGTATGCCCAGACATGGGTCCCTTGCTCAAATTGCCGCTGGATTCAAGCTTGCCTGGCTGATGAGGGGTGTTTCCCCAAAACTGGTCCCAGGATGCTTGTTTCCGGTTCAGGGAAGACCTGGCTTGTCAGTTCGGGATTGACTGTTTATATGAGGCACAGGGTCAAAACTGATTTGTATATAGCTGGGTCATAACTGAGGTGGCGAAGTTAGCTAAAGAACGATGATGGATTCAACCCAGATCTGGCGGTGAGTGTCTGAAAAGTTTCAGCGCTCCGTCCATCATCTCCTTGTGTTTGCTTTGTTCGCCCTAAGTTGGCAGGATATGCCCAGACGTGGGTCCCGTGCTCACTTTGCCACTGGATTCAAGCTAGCCTGGCTGATGAGGGGTGTTACCCCGAAACCGGTCCCAGGATGCTTGTTTCCGGTTTAGGGAAGACCTGGCTTGGCAGTTCGGGCTTGACTGTTCCCTTGAGGCACAGGGTCAAAACTGATTTGCATATAGCTGGGTCTGAACTGAGGTGGCGAAGAGAGCTAAAGAACGATGATGGATTCAACCCAGAACTGTGACTGGGGGTGAGTGTCTAAAAAGTTTCTGCGCTCCGTCCATCATCTACTTGTGTTTGCTTTGTTCACCTTAAGTTGGCCTGGTATGCCCAGACGTGGGTCCCTTGCTCATTTTGCCACTGGATTCAAGCTAGCCTGGCTGATGAGGTGCGCCACCCCGAAACTGGTCCCAGGATGCTTGTTTCCGGTTCAGGTAAGACCTGGCTTGGAAGTTCAGGGTGGACTGCTCCCATGAGGCACAGAGTCGAGACTGATTTGCATATAGCTGGGTCTGAACTGAGGTGGCTAAGTGAGCTAAATAACGATGATGGATTCAACCCAGATCTCTGACTGGGGGTGAGTGTCTGAAAAGTTTCAGCGCTCCGTCCATCATCTCCTTGTGTTTGCTTTTTTCGCCCTAAGTTGGCAGGGTGTGACCAGACGTGGGTCCCTTGCTCACTTTGCCACTGGATTCAAGCTAGCCTGGCTGATGAGGGGTGTTACCCTGAAACCGGTCCCAGGATGCTTGTTTCCGGTTCAGGTAAGACCTGGCTTGGCAGTTCGGGCTGGACTGCTCCCATGAGGCACAGGAACAAGACTGATTTGCATATAGCTGGGTCTGAACTGAGGTGGCGAAGTGAGCTAAAAAACATTGATGGATTCAACCCAGATCTGTAACTAGGGGTGAGTGTCTGAAAAGTTTCAGTGCTACGTCCATCATCTCCTTGTGTTTGCTTTGTTCGCCCTAAGTTGGCAGGGTATGCCCAGACGTGGTTCCCTTGCTCACTTTGCCACTGGATTCAAGCTAGCATGGCTGATGAGGGGTGTTGCACCGAAATCGGTCCCAGGATGCTTGTTTCCAGTTCAGGGAAGACCTGGCTTGGCAGTTCAGGCTGGACTGTTCCCATGAGGCACATGGTCAAGACTGATTTGCATATAGCTGTATCTGAACTAAGGTGGCGAAGTAAGCTAAAGAACGATGATGGATTCAACCTAGATCTGTGACTGGGGTGAGTGTCTGAAAAGTTTCAGAGCTCCGTCCATCATCTCCTTGTGTTTGCTTTGTTCGCCCTAAGTTGGCAGGGTATGCCCAGATGTGGGTCCCTTGCTCAATTTGCAGCTGGATTCAAGCTAGCATGGCTGATGAGGGGTGTTGCACCGAAATCGGTCCCGGATGCTTGTTTCCAGTTCAGGGAAGACCTGGCTTGGCAGTTCAGGCTGGACTGTTCCCATGAGGCACATGGTCAAGACTGATTTGCATATAGCTGTGTCTGAACTGAGGTGGTGAAGTAAGCTAAAGAACGATGATGGATTCAACCTAGATCTGTGACTGGGGTGAGTGTCTGAAAAGTTTCAGCGCTCCTTCCGTCATCTCATTGTTTTTGCTTTGTTCGCCCTAAATTGGCTGGATATGCCCAGACGTGGGTCCATTGCTCACTTTGCCACTGGATTCAAACTAGCCTGGCTGATGAGGGGTGTTACCCCGAAACCAGTCCCAGAATGCTTGTTTCCGGTTCAGGGAAGACCTGGCTTGGCAGTTCGGGCTGGACTGTTCCCATGAGGCACAGGGTCAAGACTGATTTGCAAATAGCTGGGTCTGAACTGAGGTGGCGAAGTGAGCTAAAGAACGATGATGGATTCAACCCAGATCTGTGACTGGGGGTGAGTGTCTGAAGGGTTTCAGCGCTCCGTCCATCATCTCCTTGTGTTTGCCCTACCACTATTATTGCCTGTATTAGCACAGGGCACTCAAAGACATCCATAATAACAGCTGCACTTATTAGAAAAGACATCAAGAAATCAGATCACATCACCCCCATTTTATAGTTTAAATGAAAGCATGGGAAATAAATAAAGAGAAGTTTAATAGCTAACTAATTCGTTTGGCCCATTGAGCACCAAAGTTGGATCTTTGAAACCGTGGTTCAACAGAATAAATGGAAATCATGTTCTTTAATATTCCAACTGTTGGAAGCCGGAGTCCCCGTCACGCGTCACTGTCACAAATGCACGACCCGGGACTCCCCACTCAACGTTAGGCCAAGAAAGGACACCGTTTGAGATAGCCCTGCTCACCCCCTTAGTAGCTTGGCACGAGCAGCCAGGCCCATCTCCAAGGCACGAGTGTACAGTGTGTGCAACCACGCCCACAGCAACCCCCTGGTGACACCACAAATGGACTCCATATGAGTTTGATAAAATGAGTATAAACTTTATATAGAAAGATATACGATCAGACCACACGTTACAAAAGCCAACATATAATAAAGGGTAATATTCGTTCCAGCTGGTTGGTAGGTTCAAATCCCAACCACCGCCTTCCAAACGCTATGCTGGTCGTAATGCAAGAATCACACAGGTTGCAATGGACAAACAATAGTGCTCTGCTTAACTATACAATCCTGTACTGGGCACAGGAGAAATAATACAATTCGTAACGATACACTCCGGTACCTGCAATGGGAGAAATTATGCAATGCGTACCGCTACAATCATGTACTGCGCAATGAAGGAATAAGGCAATGCATCACACCCCAATCACATACTTTGCAATGAAGAAACAATGCAATGCGCGCCGCCACAATCATGTACTTTGCAATTAAGGAATAATGCAATGCGTAGCTACAATCATGTACGTTGCAATGACGAAATAATGCAATGCGGGCCGCTAAAATCGTGTACTTTGCCAGGGAGAAATAATGCAATGCGTAGCGCTACAATCGTGTACTTCGTTAGGCGGAAATAATGTCAGGCGTCATAAGACAGTCCGGCAGTTCGTTAGCAACAATATTGGCAATGTGTATTACGACAGTCAGCCTCTTCGATAACAGTTGCCCCCCACACGTATTCACGATGAAATACAGTACAGCTTCCCACTCGGGCCCCAGTACCACCACTCCTTGGTCAGTACTGGTCCCAATCTGAGCCGAAGCAAAGGCTCACGTCGTCAGAAGGACTGAGAGGCCGAGAGAGTGTCCCTCCGAGCCCGCATCCCGCCCACGCCGTGATCCACGTTACCTGGGGGGCGCGACCCCACTCTCCTCTCCTCCTTCAATGAACTAGGCCTTTCGTGCAGAACTTCTCAATGGGCCTCAGCGGCTTGGTCCTGGCAGCTCAGCTCCTCCGGGGCTGCCGGTCCGGGCCGCAACTGTTAGGAAGGTCTCAGGCGGCTGCAGGGCACAAGTACCCCACGGCCCTGAGATTACGTTACTCCGGATGCACGTTCACCACCGCACCCTCCGGGTCTCTTCTGGCACGAAGCCACACACACAACGCTGATGGGACTTCACGTCGACTCCGAGTGCACGTTCAACCAGCACTCCTTTCTGCGGTCGAGTTGGCACCAAGACACGCACACCACGCTGCAGAGACTCACTTTCTTCCGGTGCACACGATGATCAGCCGATCACCTCCACAGTCCCAGGTTGCAGCAAAGCACGCACACTGCTTCACTGAGACTTACTCCAATTCCGGTGCCCCGATATCCAGGCGCTCCTCACCAACGCCTCCGGCTGCACCTCGACACGCTCACCGTGTCCGAGCCTCGCTTCTCCTCCGGTGCACTCGATCACCAGGCGCTCTTCACCAACGCCTCAGTGCACCCCGACACGCACCCTGCGCGTCCAAGACTCACTCCACTTCTGATGCACGCGTTGACCAGGCGCTCCTCGCCAATGCCTCCAGTGCACCACGACATGCTCCCAGCGCGTCCGAGACTCTCTTCACCTCCGATGCACCCGCTCACCAGGCCCTCTTCACCAGCACCTGCGGTGCACCCTGACACGCGCACTGCGTGTCCGAGTCTCGCTTCACCTCCGGTGTACACTTCACCAGGCGCCCCTCACCGACGCCTCCTGTGCACCACAACATGCACCCTGCGTGTCTGAGACTCACTCCTCCGTCGATGCACACGTTTACCAGGCGCTCTTCACCAATGCCTCCTGTGCACCACGACACGCACCCAGCGCGTCCGAGTCTCGCTTCTCCTCTGTGTGTCCAAGATCACAGGGCACACCTTCTGAGGGTCTCAAGCTGCCACAACACGTGCCCACCGCGTTTCTTGAAACGTCTCCGGAAACTTTTATGTTCCTGTGTTTCCAAACAGGGAGCCAGCTCACCTCGGGCCCTTGGGGTTACAAGACACAGCACAAAGCACAGTCTTCTTCAAGCAGGGGGACCCAGCGCCTCCAAGCACAGTCCCAACAGCCTCTCACTTAGTTAGAACAGCAAACTGCAGACCAGCCCCAGATCACGAAGCAAGGATTGGTCTCCCCAGCAGTCTCTTCAGTTGCTCCTTCTTTAGCAGAGTTTCCTCTTGACCACAGAATGGGTCCAAGCCTTTTCAGTCTCAATCCATTTCTGTTTCATTCCAACGTTCATGGGTTTCAGCTCTCATAGATATACCCCTAAATGTCTTTGAAGTTCATTGTGCTCAGGGGTCCCTGACCCCTGCCTAAATCAGTTCTGGGTGTCTCCCTCCCAGTGTCACCTTTCTCCCTTTGATACTGGGGGTCTGGATCCTTAATCACTCAGCAGGAGATGGGTCAATTGTTTTATAGCCGCAACCCAGGCCTCTTCACCTCCCGGGGCTTCTCCTCGCATGCTCTCCAGCTGTAGGTCAGCCTGGGGCCATCTCACCCCCTCCCCTCTCAGATCCAGACAGTCAATCCACATTCAACAGAGACACACAGAAAAGCTGAAAGCACAAAACTCAGCCACTTTCTAAAAGAGCGGCTTCTGAACACACAGCGACAAAACCACTTTCATAGAAAGATGGGTTATGACGCTGTGAGTTCATACACACCAAACTTCACTTCTCCATTCTAAACTTATGGGAAACTAGGCTAACAAACACAATACCCAGCCTCCCCCATTCTGTCCTATGGACAGAATGGCCTTTCACCAGTGAAAAACGAAATGGAGTGTTTTTCACTGTCAGGACATAACACACACCTCAGTATATGTCCTGCCTTTTACTTACACGGCACCCTGCCCAGCGGTTACCTGGGACCTACCACAGGGGTGCCCACGGTGCATGTAAAAGGGAAAGTAAGGCCTGACAAGTAGCTGTACTTGTCAAGACACATGCTAACTTAGCAAACTGCGCGCAGGCCCTACACTGTAGGCCTGAGTTCCCTTCTCCGTGCGCCCTTGCATTACTAGCCCTGGCACACACAGTGCACATCACTAGGGACTTTACTAGTAAGGCAAACATACCAAATCATGGCCAACCAATTACCATTACACTTTACACAGGGAACTACTGTACTTTGCCACTGATCAGCAGTGGCAAAGTACCCAAAGCATCTAAATTGGCACTCTATGTCAGGAAAACGGTCTAGGGGGAAAGCAAAAAGTTTTAGGGCACTTTAGCCAAAAAGGCCAAGTCCTACACCAACTAAGTTGTAATATTTAAGAGTTGGACAAGAAACGTGGTGGCTGTATGCAGTGGTTGCTCCTCCGCTAAGGTGTTATTATCATTTTATTTGTTCCTGCTGCTTTGCGGCCGGGACTGGCGGGGCTGCTCTGCTCTCAGAGTAAGACAGGGAAGGAGTGGTTTGCCCACTCCAAGTGCGCATGATGCTTTGTCCGGCCCGCTTGAGACAGCCAAACAGTCTTGCGCACTTTGCATGTTCTCCACGCAGGCTGCATTACTGTTCCAGCACAGTCCGACGCGGAGGAGAGACGAAGAGTGGCGTTAATAAGGTAAGTGGTTTTTTTTTTACATTACCCACCTCGCCCCCACCACCCCCGATCCATGCCGCCCACCACTGGCTTTATGGCAAGTAACTCATGCATAAATGCAGTTGCTATTTTTAGATTACGGTTTGAACTGCTCCTAGCTAACTATTTTCCAGTCCTGACCATCCCCTGTAACACACTGAACTTGCAAGGCTTCTAAATCTAGAAATCAACCCTTGTGTGTACATTTGAACATTTATGAAGCTGAAACGAAGAACTAAAATGGTTTTCAGCTAAACATGCATACTTGACAGCACAAATTGTGAGGGCCTTCTGGTCTCCTTACAAAAGGGAGAGTAGCCATAAATCAGGGTAAAACCATTCTGACGTATCATTTTGAGCCTTGGTACAGGCAGCCATACCAGCACCAATGGAAACAGATGCAAACAAGGGGCAAAAAATAACTCAATAAATACTTCCATGCAGAATACCCATAGGTGTAGACGTTCAAACATTTTGCACTGGGTTAGCGTCACTAACCAGCACAAAATGTTTTTTTACCAATTTACTTTCTACAGCAAATCTTGTTTTGAATTGGAAAGTACCCTACAAGTAACGCAAAGCAACGCAAAGCATTGCGTTGCATTACTTAGCGCCAAACCAGCGTTACATGGGTAGTGCATGTATATTCCCATGCAACCACCCATGCCTTTTAACGCAAAACCCTATCTACAAACAATTGTAGACAGGGTTTAGTGCCAAAAGTTAATTCCATCCAAAAGGAGTCGTTAAGAGGAGAAATTTTTCATTTCTCCTTTCTTTTCCTACTTTGCATGTGCGCTGCACTGTGCAGCACACATACAAAGTGGGAAAAGTGTTTGAACTTGTCTAGGCACACTGTTTTGTACAGGAAGGGTACACTTCCTGTACATAACCTGCACCTTAACGCTATTGCGCTAAGGTGCATGCCTGGCGCACGGCATCTGAAATCAGCGCAAGCACTAGGGAGAGGGGAGGAGAGAGCCATATCTCTGTAGATATGGCACTCTCCTGCTCCCTCCCTGTCACGCTATGCAGCTCAACCTTTTTGGCTGCTGCGTTGCATAACTTCTTTGCCAATCTGCAGCGTAATGTCTGCAAAAGTATTCAAATACTCCTTGGGTGGTTGCCTGGGAGTGGAGATTTGTACTGGAGGGTGTGCCTTGAAGACGCTGCTTGCTTGCCTTTGTTCCCATGGGCAATGCTAAATAATTTTTAACATAGCACAAACAAGCCTTTTTTTTGGCTTATGAATGACAGGTGACGTCATGCGAATGTAACACCCTGCAAATGCCGAACAATAGAATTTCATTATGCCATTTGTACAAAGCAATACTGCACATTTCGATATGGCATTGCTTTGCGCAATTCATGTTAAACTCATGCTATGTGTTTTGAAAACACTGATTGCTGTCCCTTCTGGTGTACAGAGTTACTGGGGAAATCACACTTGAATTTCTTGGACCTCCATGCGCTCAGATGGCTGCAGAGTGGCGAGGTATCTTTAGTTATTTTTCAGGACCCAATGTGAAAGAATTCCAGCTTTGTCATCATGACTTCCTGGGGCATATTACCAAGGAAAATGGCGGAGAGAGGCGTTAGCCGTCTTGGCTTAACGCCTCTCTCCGCCACTTCGGAAATGCCAGGCTGCACCATATTAACAAGGATATGGTGCAGCCTGGCGTTTCCCCCTGCGATGGCGCTAAGTTACACAACTTAGCGCCAGGGTGTTCATGCGAGCAGGGAGGTTTGTTTATGTGTAGGAAGGAGTTCCTTCCTGCACACATACAAATCTAAAATGCCATTTTGTAACTTTCATGTGTGCTGCTTCGTGCAGCACACATGGAAGTTACAAAATGGCATTTTGAAAACGGTTTGTTCATGTACAGGAAGGGACACCTTCCTGTACATGAACAAACCATGGCATTTTACTTTTTCCATGTGTGCTGCACAAGGCAGTACACAGGGAAAAAGCAAAAACGAGGAGAAATAAAGCATTTCTCCTCGTTTCGCCACCTTAAGACCAGGATTTTTCTGGTCTTAAGTTCGGCGCTGCCACCTATTATCGCCAAACTTGATAATAGGTGGCAGCATCAACTTCAATGGGTGTTGCGGTGGAACGCCCACCGCAACCCCCACTGCACGCCCCCTTTCACGCTAAGTTTAGCGTGAAAGGGGCCCTATTATCAAGGCAGCGTTAAGCCACTTAACGTGGCTTTAAGCCACGTTAAGTGGCTTAACGCTGCCTTGATAATAGGGCGCTGACCCTATCGCCACCACAACGTCACAAAAAGTGACGTTGTGGTGGTGATAGGGGCTTGATAATATGCCCCCCTGTGTTTACAGGCCTAGCTAACATGCTAATGTAGTATGTGTGATGATGTTCCGTATCTTCTTCGACCCAGTTTAATCGCTGTGTGCACTTATATTCTCTTAAGTATCACAAGATGTAGTAATCCCAAACTTTTGTCTTCCTGTGTGTGTCTGTACCTGTAGGCTTAAAAGTTAAGTGTGCCACACATGGAGAAAAATGTTTGCTGCTGTGTCCATTATGTGGGATAACAGTGCAAGAACAGCTCAGTTCGTGTTAGTATTCTCCTCTTTCATTCTGTAAAAGGGCGATATAATCTTCACTTATTGGGCCATTCTAATTCAATGAAATAACGTGTTTATTACCCGAGCAGTATGGCCTTTCAAAAGGAGATCCATGTTCTTAAATCACGTTTCTTGCTTTTCTTGTATTCCATTGATATTGTGCTACGTTTCTACAATTGTGATTTGTTGTATGTAAAATGTAGTCAGATATGTTGTGCATTTTTTTGCCTTCACTGCAAATGATATATTTTATTCTCAGGACTTTTGTGATTGATGTGTGTGCCTGCACTTGGTGTGAGTGTATGTTGGAAATTGGGTTGTTAGATGTGTGGCCAGCACATGAAACAGTTCTTCAATTGTCCTCAGTTTTGAACTAAACACCCCATTGCAGCGCTGCTTAACTCTCACAGGGTAACGAGGTAGAGCAGGCTTAGACCTACTCAAGGGAGGTGGTGTGAGCTAGGAATCCTTGTCATAATTGTAATAAGGATGGATCAATAAAACATATGCAGTCATTATGAAAATCCAATACAAACCTTTATCAGGATTAACCTTTGTGTTTGTGCATTTATTTTCTATATACGTTGCAGTAAACTGTAATAGTTAAAACAACCCCTAAAGGGTATTGCAATCAAACAACATTTTGAACAAAAACATTGCAATGTAACCACATAATGAACCTTTATGGGGATCACTACATGAACAAAGCATTACACATGTTTCAAGCTTTCCAAACCTTCAAAAAAGTTATCATACACAGAACCCTTAGAAACCAACCAACTCCCAGCTGTAAAACAAAAGCTCCAGCCATAAAAGAGGTTAAAAATGCAATAAACAGTGGGAAGGGTGATGATTTTAGGGTCCTCCCCAACTTAGAGTGAGGGCCCAGAAGATGTCCGGCAAAGCAAGAGCGTGTCATGCTGAAGCAGTTGGTGGTGATCCTATCACCCTAAGACCACCACAGGCTGAATTATGGGCAAAAGTGTTTTGAATAAATTCCCTACAAAGCATTATGGGGCGAGTTTCCTAGTGCAGTGAATGCTATAGTAGCATCTCTCCCGCCAAGATGTTTGCCTTCATTTTCCTTTGGAAAGGCGGTCTCATGGTGCACTTTCTCAGGGTTTAGAGTTGGGGCCCAGTCCTACTCACGTACCCCAGAGATTGCCAAAGATGGAGGACAGTGTGGGAAGCCCAACCTCGGCTGCCCTCGCCGGCTCCCCGTGCCCACAACACTACCGCGTGCTGCTGTGAGAGCTGGCAGCCTTTTCTGGTGTCTGAGACGTGAATTGCTCTGTGGCAGCCTCCTGCTTCCCCAGACACAGGAACAGAGAGAGGGAGAGCAGACCACTATGGGGTGCTGCGGCACTCCCCCATCTTCATCCACCTTAACGGGGCCCAGGGATGGGGTCCTGGGCACCTCCCGCGTTCAGCGGGGGGAGCACAACAGCACCCCCCAATCTACAGAATCCCACGGAAGCGCGATGGTGCTTCCCCACACCAGGGAGCACACAGGGGTCTGGAGATGGGGTCCCGGCCCAACATAAATATGCCCAGGGGATTGGGTCCCCTGATAAGATGGAAGCACGGGGAGGGGGACCCCCCCACATGCCCTCTCTTCTAACGTTACCAAGGCAGGTTTCTTGCACCATCCCCAGGCCCTGGTCCACCCTGGAGGGAATTTGAACAAACGGCAGTGGAGCCCACAGCTCTGTGAGAGGAAAGGTCAAAGGTCGCCATACTTTAAAAGGGGCATAACTTGGGCCCTTTGGCCCAATTTGGATGATCCCATGCTCGTTTTACTCCTGGGGACAAGCTCTATCCACTAGGGGCAGTTGCAACAACTGTCCTCACCTCCAGAGAAGTGCAGTGCTTCAAAAAGTGGGTCCTCTTGGCTCCCTGTGCCAGTTCTCCTTTGTAGCTTTGTTGATGGATGCAAAAAAGTCCAGGGCTTTCCCCTACTGGTCCTCAAGTGGAGTTAGGGGGGCATCCTCACTGGCCCTTGGGGAGACCCACTGTTCCTGGGGTCAACTGGACAGAGTCTTGGGTCCTGAGTAGTGGGTCAGGGGGGTCCTCCTTCCATTTCTCTATAGCAGTTGCAGGGTCCGGCAGTGAAGCAGGTAGAATATTTGCAGGCAAGAAGAAATCTTCTCCTTGTGCAAGAGTTTATAAAGGGGAGAGGAAGGTTCCAGAAGACAGGCACCCCTAGCCAATCCAGGTGAGCCACATCACCTCTCCACCCCTGTCCCAATGCTCCGGCACAGCATGCTGGGACAATCTAAAATGGTGTCCTCCAGGAGCCACTGGGCACATCAGCTCCTGGAGTCTCAGCTCCACCCCTCGCTGACATCACTGCCAGGGATTTGCACACTAGAAATTTCAAAGGTACCCCCCTGGGTTGGCTCCTTTGTTCAGTGGGCTTGGGTAGGTCCTTCCCTGGTGCAGTGTGACTGCTGAGTGATTGATGCAGAGGATACCGCCCCACCCCTGTCCTTCTCAGGAGCACTGAGAAGTACTGCTAATTGCTCCTTCTCCTGTGGGGGCAGCCTTGGTTCCTGCTGTTGGAGAAAATGCAATTACTGGGCACATCATGGTGACACAAGGCCTGGGCTTTGATCTTGAGCTGAGCTGAGCTGAGCCAGGCAAGTAGGAAAACTCTGAATGACCCACAAGATGTACAGTTGTCATTTTGGAAGTTACAAATATGATTTTCCCACACAGTTTACACTCTAATTCAAGACGTCAATGGTCTCTGTAGGCCCAGGGGAAGAAAACTACATTCTAAGGCAGTTCCTTCCCTATGTGTATAGTGGAGTGTCACTATAGTTGAACAGTAAAGCATACTGACTTTCCCTAATAGTGTACAATACCCTCACGAGGCCTATCCCAGGTAAATACCTAACACTGAAGGGTACCCATTGGTCCAGGCTAACTGTGCATTGTTAATGGGGGTCATAAAAGCAGTCTCACATGTGCAGCCCGCACACGGGTGCACACACATGTGCACACTTGTTCCCGTGCAGCCAGCCAAGTGACTCTTACCCTTGCTGCATTGCAGCGGCTTTACCTTAAAAGGCAGACACTGGTGGTAAACATGTGCTGTCCATTTACCATGTGTTTACCATGGGTGAGACACTGGGAGTGAGGCTCAACCACAGCAAAAAGTCCAAAAACCTTGTGATCAGAAAAGCAAAATATCCAAGCATATTGCTGTGGCAGAACCCAGTGCAACAGTGTGTATTAGTGTGTGTTTCTGGTAGATGTGCAACCAGCATTGCAAACTAAAAGCGTACAAACTTTTAAGACTTCAGGTACTTCTTGCAAAGAGTCCATTCTCAGGACAGTGGCAAATGGTGTCCTTGCAAGCAATCCATGCCTGCGACATTAGTCAAATGTTAAGCACATTTCTACAATTAGGACAAAATCTTATGGCAGTCACATTATGTATATTTGTGCATGGTTCAGTATTTCCTAAAGCATTTATTTATTAAAGGGAAAACGTCTAGTTAAGGCCTGGCATTCAATATGAAAGTCTTGTGTTTTCAGCACCAATTATCTGTGTGTCATTTTAAAATGCATGTTTCATGTTTGAAGCCCAAGGCAGATAAGCATTAGTAGTAATTTATTTTTATATGCAAGTTTTGCTCTAACAGTGTCCTTGCAAGCAATCCCTGCCAGCGACATTAGTCAAAACTTTTCCAGATTTACATATTACTCTGTACTGGGGTTCATCATTACCCCCAAAGAATTATATTCAGAAATGTTGTGGCAAAATGTGCATTTGTGGAGAGGCAAAACCAGGGAGGTTATCAAAGATGTCATGAGTAATATTAACGAGGGACCATAATTTAAGGAAGGTCGTAAATCACTAAAAATGTTCAACCTTTTGTTGACTACGGTAATTCTGGCTGTAGAGAGTGGAAATATCCACAGGTGACACATGACATACAGCCATGACCTGGGACTCACCTTGCAGCAGTTGGATGTCACGCAAGTGTCATACTCAAAAGTCATTAAGGCTGAGCGCATTCAAAGGAAGGAAAGGGATGTATTGTCCCTTGTTTTCTTCCAACAGCCCCTCACTTCCCCCTCATTTTTTGTGCCCTGCCCCTCCTTCACATTATGTTTACGTGAACCTCTTACCAACATCCCACTACTCAGTTAGTGCAAGCTCTTTCTGTGAGGTTACAGGTCCCATTGGTGTGCCTTATAATTTGTGTGTTAGCACTTACCTTCTACTTAAGAAACTAGAAGACTTTCATCATTGATGATGAGAATTTGGAGCACCTGTGGAGGTGACAGCCAGCATCCCCAATCATCATGGTGTGCTGATACAGATCAATCAGTTCTGCTCACAGTGACCATGTGAGTATCTCGTTCATCCTTAGTTGAAAGGAATAGGTGGCACATTTAAATAATCAGATACTAAGGGACATATTTATGACCCAGTTTGCATCGCTCTTGCACCACACAATGTGATGCAAGAGCGACGCAAATCTTAAGTCATATTTGTGAAGCCACGCAAAGCCAATTTGCATGGCTTTGAGTGGCTCCAAAAATATTGAGTAACGCAGCGCAGCGCAAATCACTATGCTGTGTTATTCTGCCCTGGGTAGGGGTTCCATAGGCGTTGCTAGGGTGTTACCACGCAACTACCATGGTTTTTGACGCATTCCCAGATTGACAAGACCGTGTAAAGCTGAGAATGCGCCAAAGAGATACTCCTCCTCAGGAGAGGCGTAATGAGGAGAAATGTGTTTATTTCTACTCGTGTTTTCCTCTTCCTTTGTGTGCTGCTTTGTGCAGCACACACAGAAATAAGAAAAGGTCTCTCAGGATTGTTTTTGTGAAGTAAGGTACCCTCTTCTTGCACAAAAACAATCTTGCCTACAATATAGGCACTCTTGCATCATGGTGCAAGGGTGCCTGCGTTGGCTCTCAACTGCCAAAACAGCGCCAGCGCAAGGGAAAAGGATAGGAATGCGCTGTATTGGATAAACACAGTGCATTACTGGCCTTTCTTGTGATGCAGGGCAGTGCAGCAAAGTTGCCCTGCACCACAAAACTTGGCCCTAAAGTTTGTCTTTTTCTTTAGCTATTCACTGCAACCCATATAAGATAATGCCCAGCGGAGTGAAAATCTGAATTGACAATATCCAGTGTTGTCTTGTTTTCTATCTTATACCATTTCCCTTTCACTGTGTCAATGATTAGCCTACATATTGCTAATGTCTGTGGGTCATTATATATGCCAAGAAGAATGGAAACATACAATGCTCTTGTTTGATCTGGACTATAAGATTAGTGCTACATGGACAGGTATCCCGCAGCAAAGCTATCTCATGTGATACAGATCTTACTGGTATTAGCCTTATCTAGAAATGCAGTTCATCATGTTATAGGTTGATTATAAATAACACATCCACTAGCCTTTAAAACTGCATAGTGTTAACAAACCCTGGGCCCGATTCACAGAACTAACTTACGACAAAATCCTAAACTTACTACCATTTTGGTATTCACAGAATGAACTTACTCATTTTGGTATTCACAGAATGAACTTACTCATTTTGGTATTCACAGAAGGCACTTACACATTTTGTGTAACTTACTCATTTTGTGTAACTTACACATTTTGTGTAACTTACTCATTTTGTGTAACTTACACATTTTGGTATTCACAGAAGGCACTTACTCATTGATGAGTAAGTGCCTTCTGTGAATACCAAAATGAGTAAGTTCATTCTGTGAATACCAAAATGGTAGTAAGTTCATTCTGTGAATACCCAAATGTGTAAGTTCATTCTGTGAATATCCAAATGTGTAAGTTCATTCTGTGAATACCCAAATGTGTAAGTTCATTCTGTGAATACCAAAATTGTTGTAAGTTTAGGATTTTGACGTAAGTTAGTTCTGTGAATCAGGCCCAGAGTTTGCATAAGCCTCCCAGAACAAACTGATGATATCATTCAAATGAAATTGAACTGTAGCTCGCAGTGGCTGAAACTTTGTTTTGTTTTTTCTGTGGGGTGGAATTTCAAAGAATTGCATAGGTTTTACATAACGGTGCCAGCTTTTTTGCTCTCCTTTTCCATCATGAACCGCCAAAGCATTGCAAACGACTGTGAAATGTGTACTGCGACTTGATTTTAACTGGTAATTTGTGGATGCAGCAAACAGTGAGAACAGTGAGTCAGCAATGCCAAAAGAAACTCTCTTGGGCCTTACTGCAGACTTTAAGTCCTGAGACCTGAGCGGTTTCACAGGTTATACAAATCTTGCAGGGGTTTGCTTTAGAAAACAGATCAAGCCTTTTGATGACACATAACTGAACTTTAATATTGTCCACAGAGATCGTAACAGTTAATACCTCAGGCAATACCACTATTTAATAGAGCCAGGCTGGAGACAAGAGAGCTCCATCTTTAAATGCCCAGATCTACCAGTTGGACATCTTAGACAGCAGCTGTGTCCCTTAGTGTATACTACTCGGGGTGATTTCTCTGCATCAGACTAAAAGTCAGCAGGGAGTTGGGAACACATCAATTGAATACAAGCCCATTAGCGTTCAACCCTGCCTGTTCTCTGATAGATGGATAGATTTTCAGTATTCAACGTTCACTTGCAGTACATATTGTTGTTGGAAAATGGTCTTCTCTAAAGGTTTATCCCAGATGTGATTTACTCCAACTTTTTTTTTTTACCTTCTTTTTTTTACCTTAGGACTCTGAGAACTTTACCACTGCTAACCAGTGGTAAAATGCATGTGCTTCTCCCTAAACATGGTAACATTGGTGTATACACATCTGGCATATTTAGTTTACTTATGAGTCACTTGTAAAGTGGCATACCATATACCCAGGGCCTGTAACCTAAATGCTAGTGGGCCTGCAGCACTGATGGTGGCACCCACACAAGCAGCTGTTCAAACATGTCCCAGGCCTGCCATTGCAGTACCTGTGTGTGCAGTTTACTGCCACTTCGACTTGGCATTTAAAACTACTTGCCAAGCCTTAAACTCCTCTTTTATTACACATAGGTTACCGCTACGGTAGGCCCTACATAGCCCGAAGGGCAGGGTGCTGTGTAAATAAAAGGTAGGGCATTTACTGTTAAGTTTTGCATGCCCTGGTAGTGACAAACACCCACATTCCTTTTTTACTACTGTGAATCCTACTCCTCTCATAGTCTAACATTGCGATTCTTTAATACACTTTCAAACTGTAAGTACTGATCAGCAAGGAGTGGCTACATCATGTTTTATATCTTTTGAATGGTAATGATAAATCCTCTTTAATGGTAAATGTGGATTCAATGTTACTATTTTTTAAATGTACTTTTAGAAAGTGGGCATAACTCTGCTCTTACTGCTCTGTGTGCCTGCAGTCTGTCTCCAATAAACGTCTGGTGTGGGTGACAACTACACTTTGTAAATTTCCTCTAGACAGCCACAAACACAGGAAGGGTAGGTGTGACAGAGAACCCATATGCATTCATTTGCATTCTGATAGCTCTTCCTGGGCAGGAAGAGAGGGGAGGGAGCTGACACACCTCAATAGGCAGTGTCCTTTTTCCCACACAAACAGCTTTTTTCCCCCTACTGATAGTCTGGAGCCAGTGCTGGGAAGAAAGGGCATGTGTGCAGTTCAAATACCCTTCTTTGAAGTCACCTGCACTTCAAAGGTACAACCAGGTATAAATACTGGGGCTCTGACCCTACCAAGAGAGCACACAACTGGACCTGTGAAGGTCTCTGCCAGGAGTAAAGACTGGTGTACTATAAGGATTGCCACTCTGCTTGACTGCTGCTCTGGAAGAATTGTGTTTCTGCTTTGTCGTGCTGCCGTGCTGTCTGCTGATCTCTGCCCTGCTGAGAACAAGGACTGGACACATCTTACTTGAACCCAGAGTGTCTCCAAGGGCTTGCCGGCTCGTCTCCTGTTATGAAGTCTCAGGGCCATAAAAAACTTCCTTTAACTCTGCAACAGCACCTTGTCTCTGCCATCTGTGATTCCTGCCCTGCAGGTATTGCCAATCCAGTCCTGGGCCCTTGAAAGGGAGCTTCTGCTGTTCAGAACCAATCAAAATTGACGCAGTGACCAATTTGCGCCGATCAAAACTGACGCATTGTCCTTCAACGCCAACATAGAAGCTGATCAGTGACATCGGTTCAACGGACTGCATGGCTTGACGATGACAGACAGGTGTGGCTCGACGACGATGCATCACCTGCATCGTAAAGGGGCTCGTTGACGATGCCTTCATCGCCTGTGTGGATCAGAACCGACGCATTGAGTCTTCAATGTCGAAGCTTCTTCCATCCAAGGTACTTTTTCAGCTGGACCTGCGTGAGACCTGTAGCCATCCTGCCCTCCATCTTAGTTGGCCTGAACTTTAGATTTACTCCTGTCTAGCGCAACTTCAAGTAACCCCAAAGCGCAATTTGCTTCTAAGCACTACATACATTTTGATTAATTCTTTAAAAATCCATAACTCCGGTTCTACTTATTGGATTTTTGTAGATTTGGTCTTGTATTACTCATACAAATATAAAATACTTTACACATTGCCTCTTTAGATAAACTTGACTGCTCTTTGCCAAGAGAATAACCACAGGTTCTCTTTTAGTTACCCTGACTAGAGTGGTGGTTCCTGCTATTTCAGGGTTCATACTCTTTGCATACAGCGTCAACTCAAAGTTTTCTCCTCAAACCTATCTTCCCTTCTTTTTCTCATCCTTCTCCATCATTATCTATAACTTGTTGTCTTTTCTTTGATTACTTTTTCTGTCATTTTCTCAATCTGTTTCCCATCTCTTGTCTCTACAAAAACAACATTGTTCTCCAAATGTTTCTCTTATTTTGCAATCACCATCCACTTATAGAACTCTGTTGTAATAAACCTAGGTCAACCCCTTATTGGATTGAATGACTATTAAATTAATTCACAAGCTGTGTGCTATATTTTTTCCCTCCTGCAGGTGTGTAACTCCTGAGAGGTGTTCAAGTGTGTTACTTGCATAGTGTACTCACAAATGGACAATTTGCTTTGTTAACAGCACTATGGACACTTAAATTCCTTACCGCTACACATGCTTTATATAAATGTGGAAATGTCCAGACCTCTTGCTCAGGGGAAGGCTGGGTACCCCTCTAGATACTACACTTGGGAGTCTGGATGTCTGAGCATGTGTTTGTGTGTTAAGAAGTGCATATCTGTGAAACTGATGTCTTTTACTGTTACTTTATTTGTATGGTTGCAGCAGCTTCTAGTAGTGTCCACACACACTCCATTGTCTACTTAATGAGTTATTGACATTCTAAGAGATCTATTACTTAGTTTTGACATAAATGGTCATGCTTTTATAAGCCCCAATTACAGAGGTGATGAACAATGGATATTGATTCATTCTCCACCTGACCAAAGGCCCCAAAGATCCAGCATACACAACAATAATCTGCTTCAGCATGGCATGGCTTGCCTTGCTTCTCTTTGTTCTGTATTAGCAAATCAGCCCATCCCTGCTCCCAGAACACCAACCAGTGACATACATTACCACTTCGGCAGATGACCTCTTTCTCTCTCACTGCTGCTCTAAATAGCTCACTGGCATCAATTTGTTACTATTGAAATAAACAGCAGTCTGTGCAGCATTCCCTTTTTTAGTGGCAGTTCTTGTCAGAGCCATGGATTTGAATCTTCCAGTGCCAAGTCCAGGAGAGTGCTATTGATGTGGCTATGAATATTTGGTGTAATCATCTTGTGTGTTTCTCCAGCAGTAGTGCTGGATACTTCACTAATCCGCCCACAAATGTGCTCCATAATTCTACTCATAGTAGGTAGGCACAATTAGAAAGGGGAAGAGGGTGTGTGAGGAGTGAATGTTCTCTAGGTAGGTCCTGCCTTTTTTAGGGGCCATGCACTCAAGCTGCATCATTATTATATTTTAAAGCATTGAAACAGGTCCTCATCCTACAAAGGGTTTTGCTTCAGGTTGTTGACCTCAACTCTACAAAAACCTCTGACATGCCTGATAATAGCTGTGCATGTCCAGCAACCATCTTGGGTGTTGGCCTCCATTACTCTCCCATTTTGCCTTGCCCATTTGAACAACATTCTTGGACACTTTCTAATGACCAATCTTAATATATGGTTCAGTGTGTCTCTTGTGAATGGATTATAACCCTGCTTAGTGGGACAGAGCTGTGTGCCTTAGTGCATAGATGTACAATTCACCACTGTAGAAGTAATGTATGACACAGACCTCTCATACTGCAAGAATCATTCCCATTTCATAGTGTGTGCTAAATCAAAAAGTAAGCCTCATATATTTTTACCTTGCCACAGTATAATTTGTGGAAAAGGGGATTGAAAGGTGTGCTTGTATCATTTCAGGATTTATTTTGGCAAACCACAACATGGATGTAGAGAGTAATCTTTTGTATTTCCTTCTGTAGTCCAACCACCACAAAAATACATCATGTAATAAATGTGCCAGTCTTGGACACATCAACCAACCTCAAAGTCCTACAGGGTAGATGTTAGGTGGGCCTGGTGTGTGGTGTCAAAATGCTTACCTTTGAAATATCATCTGGGAATTTGCCCGAATTTGCTTTTATTGAGAACTTTGTTTGCAGCCACTTCTTAAAGTAGATGTCAGGACCCTTTTCAGAGGGCCACAGGTCAAGCAGAAGCTAATGGGCCCAACCATGGGGGTTGTGGCCCTTTACTCCTAATGTCCTGGAGCTCAATGTACTAATGGTCCAACTGGGCCAAGTACTGCCCCTTCAGCACTTGCCTCAGTGGTAGGACAAGTCGAGCAGCCAAAAGCTCTTCAGGTGGAGGTAGGTGCAAGGTATGCACGGGCTCATAACTCAAAATCACCAGAGTGACTCCAATAAAATGATTGTGCAGTCCAATACTGATCTTTAGAGTAAATGTAGAATTTATTATACATGCTGAACATAGCACAATGAGGGGCTTATTTATGAGCCCTTGCGTCACTTTTACGCCGCCGGTGCGTCACTTTTTGTGACGCACCAGCAGTGTAAAAAATGCGCCATGTTGCGTCATATTTACAAAGTGACGCATCTAGGTAGATGCGTCACTTTGTAAACCCCTGCACCACATTATACCTGCGCCAGGTATAATGTATGCAGGGGGGGGCGTTCCGACGCAAGTAAGCCTCGTAGAAGTGACGCAGTGAAATCTATGAGATTTCACTGCGTCACTTCTAGGACGCAAATGCGTCAATATCTTACGCCTGCCTCACAGCAGGCGTAAGACTGACGCAGGCACTATCAACATGGGACTTGCCCATGTGAAATGACCCATTGCTGGAGTTGCGTCACTTTGTGACACACTCCAGCAATGCGTCATTTTTGCGCTCTACAGATACGTCAGAAATACTGACGTATCTGTAACTCCTTGCGACATGATGCGTCATACTGTAAATATGACGCATCATTGGTGTCGCAAGGAGGGCGCAATGAAAAGTGACGCATCGCTGTTTTCACGCAGCGATGCGTCACTTTTCATAAATGAGCCCCTTAATTCTCCACAGAAGTAGTATCTCTAGACTTGCGCACTCGCGCTCATCTATGCAGTGATTGCCCTGTGGGTCCTTTCACTCCCCCACTCCTCTTCCATGTTATACTGGGTGTCGCTAGCAGATTTTAGGAGGTGACCCCAGGTACTGCCCACACTAGGAATACTCATCAAAGTCTGGATTTGGCCTTGAAAGTTTTGAGCTCTCTGGGCAGTAAACTGCCAAGCGTGAACAAGTTTCACATGGACCTGTGCCCTGCACCACCTTACCACAGCTTACGGCCTTCAGAAGAATCCAGGACCTAGGTTGCTTCAGTCCCTCAGGTTCTACAATAAGCACCTCATACTGCATCCTTCCCACAGTCGATGGGGTCGGTGCACTGAGGTGGCCGCAGATGGCGATGGCTTCCGGGTGTAAAGGCTCTTCTTCATGGTTTGAGCCGGTAGGTCAATAAAACAGTGTCACTCTTGTAGGCAGCTTCTGGTATTGTTTCCGAGTCCTTCCTCTGGTTGCAAGGACTCCTCTGCATGGCGATGGCCCCAATGGTCCTAGTTGCACCCTCATAGCATACAGGGAGGTGAGATATAGGTGACAATCGAGATCAGGTTGGATCTCCCATGTGACAGCCCCAACAGTCTCAGTGACCCATTCAGGGTCACAGACATGGGTGATTGCCCCCAGTCTTGAACGGGAGAGCACCCCAACAGTCTCAGTGGCAACAAAGGACAGCCCTGGCAGTCTCAATGACCCCCTCCTGGCACATATGGGTCACAGACATGGGAGATGGCCCCAATGAAATCCACACCCCTAGGGGATGTCACTTCATGGCAGCCCAGACAAGGGTTGCCGACTTCTGCAAGAGAGTGGACAGCTCTGTCGCAACATTAGTTCTGACAAGACCTCATTCATACATGGAACACTAGTCTTGACAGGCAGGCAGTCAGAAGGCTGGTGGTCCAGGCAAAGGCCATGTTTTCTAGACTCCTGAGCGATGGCCTCTCAAAGTTAATGGTGACTACAAGAATCTGAAAGCATTCTTCAGGACCACATGCTCAATGTATATCACGGTTGCTTAGCCAAACAACTGGCACCTTGAAATTGTGTAATGCTGGGTGTGGTGAAGGTAAAATTTCAACCTTTCTGCAAACATTAAAAAAACACTAATAAAAACTTTTTTTCAGACCTTGTTAAAAAGTGTGGAATGATTTTTGTGTTCACGTCCATACTAATTTAACTTTTGATATTATCTGTACTTAGATGTGTAAATAACAAACATAATAAATAGTTGGATTTAGGGCCTCATTTAGAGTTTGGTGGAGAGGGTACTCTCTCTCAAAGGAAAGAGAGTACCTTCTCTGCCAAACTGAAGCTTCTGCTGCCTCATTTAGAGTTAGGCAGAACTGAAGTATGTTAGCAGCGGAGACGACTGTGCCTCCTCCGCTGACATACACCTCCAATGACCCAACAGAGAAAGGGCCATTGGAAGTTTGGCAATTTGACCACCTGCCTATCTTGAGTGAGTTGTCAAATGGCCAGTTTTCACTGTCCATCACAGACAGGTAAAACCTGGCAGTAAGGGGAATTGAAAACTTGTTAATCACCCCCATGCCATGGAGAAATCTCCCATGGTGAGGGGGGTCATTGAATTATTTATTTCAAGAAGAAAATCCCACTTTGGGATATTATTTTTAACAACAAAAAATTGAATGGCTCCACCATGTTTATGGAGTCGTCTGTCAGAGTTTCAATCCATTGCCAGGAGCCGCTATGATGGTGGTTCCTGGCAATGTAAGAGATGTCCGTTGGGCTGTTGGACATCTCTAAATTCTAAACCTCAGGGTGACAGAGTACTTTACTCCATCTGCCTGATGTAGTAAATACCATCTACCAAACTCAAATTCAGGCTTGTAGTGGGGATTTTCAAAATAATTTATCATTACACATAATACATATATGTGTGTGTGTGTGTGTGAGTGTATGTTTGTGTTTGTGTGTGCGTGTATGTGTGTATGTGTGTGCGTGTGTGTTTGTGAGGGTGCGAGTCTTGGAGCTGGTAAAAAATGTTTTAAACTCACCAGAAAATGGCAAACAATAGCAGGCCTTTTTACCTATTATGAAAGTTTAAAAGTTGCCCAATCCAGAATACAATTTTTGCAAGTTGTTGGTTGTACATGAAGATTCTAAAAAACTCCCCATGGCATAATATGTACCCTCTAGAAATGTGGCCTGATTCTCGGTCACATACTACATAAGGGGTATGGATACGAAGATTTTAAGCAAATCGACAAAAGCATATTTTTTTACCTATATTCATTCCAGGCAAAACCTGTTTTACACTGGAAAATCACTTGAAAGTAAGGCAAAACAGTGTCTAGCGCTGGTTTGCATTACTTAGCACCAAGGGGGCATTCCATAGGTGGTGCATGGGCGTTCGCATGCAACCACCTAAGGTTTTTGACGTAAAACCCTATTTACTTAAAAAAGTAGGCTGGGTTTTGTGGCAAAAACCTGCACCAATTTCAAATCAGTGCAATGAAGGAGAAATGCTTTTATTTCTCCTTTCTTTTTCGATTTTGCATGTGTGCTGCACTGTGCATCATACTTACAGAGTGGGAAAAGGTTTAAAGTTAGTCTAAGCATAGTATTTTGTACTGGAAGGATGTACTTCCAGTACAAAACCTATGCTAGACTCATGGAGACACCCTTGTACTATGGAGCAAAGGTGTGTCTGCGGTGCACGGCAGCACATTTCTGCACCGGTGTTAGGGAGAGGGGAGGAGAGTGCCATACTTTCTGTAAATATGGCACTCTCCTGCTCAGCATTGTGTGCTGCACTGGGCGATAAACTTGTAAATCTGGACCACAGTGTCTAGAAGAAATAAAAGGACACATAGGGAGTAAGTTTGAAGTCTATGGGGCCGATTCCGATTCAGGCCGGAAATCACTCTGACCGAGCCGGACCCGGAGAGATTTCCGACCGAATCGGACTTGGCAGTCCGACCGAACGAGTACGATGCGCACGCATGCAATCGGACTCGAGTCGGTCGGACTCCCATTGAAGTCACATGGGAGCCGGACGTACAACGTGTACGCGGGCTCCCATTGACTCAATGGGTGCGAGGCGAACAAGGGCGCCCCTACAGCGGGTACGCCCGATGCGACTCGCGGCATACATGCACAGGTAGGGGGACCCATGGGTCCCCCTGTGTGCGACTCGCGCGGCTACTGCGTACAGGGGGTCCGACACGGACCCCCAAAGTCCGGCTCCGACTGCTCTTTCGAGCCGGACGGCGCGAGTCGGACTGCTCGAGGCGCGCATCGTACTTGCCCGGCCGGGGAACGTCTCCATTGCGCGGTGCGAGTCGTGTCCGTGCGAGTCGGTCGGAGCGGTTCGGACCCGTGAACAAGTCGGTCGGCGATTTCGAGTGTGCTCGCATCGTACTCGCTCGGCCGGACGCACGTACGAATCGGTCGGGAAAGAGGGCTCCGAATCGGATCCGGTTAAGCCGAATCCGATTCGGTGCCCTACCGGCCGAGATCGGAATCGGCCCCTATATGTGTGGCATGGCTGAGCAAAGATACAAATTAAGGTTCCTGTTCAGGAAACTTGTTAGTTGTTTAGCACATCTGATGCAAACATCAGATTGGAGCTGAAGGTGACCTCCACTGTAATGGTAGATCCTAAGTTCAAATAAAAAGAATACCTCACCCTCAAAGAAACAACATGCATGAAGAAGCATTATTGCTTTTGAAAAAAAAAAACTTCAATAACGAAACAGAGGGTGGGAGTCAAGAACATTTTCCTCTGAAGAAGTTTCCAGATAAATATCCTTTTAAACTTGTTGTCCTTTGAGGTGCTGAGACTTATAACCCAACACTATTTTCAGGTACACACGCCTGTTTTTTAAGTAGTTACATAAAGACCAACTTGTTGTCAGATGCTAAGTTGACTGCGGCCAAGGTCTACCAGCACAGATAAAAGAGGGATGTAAGAGGACTTGTGTCATTTAATTTGTGTTTGTAGACATGCATGCACCCATTATGAAACTTCTCAAACCACTTTATTTTAGAAGAACAAAATCTTATGTTCCCTAGAAAACAACAGTAACTCAGATTCCAATGTAAGTTAATGAAGATTACCGGTGAGTAACTGGACATTACCTCCGTCTTCTGTCCCATTCCTTACATATGAGCCTGTACCCAAGCACAAAAACGTAAGGATGCAACAAACAGACAGGTCAGTTTAATGCCAAATAAAGGAAATTAAACTTACCTGACCTCGCTAGGCAACAGGTCTGCACCTGCAGAAAGAAAAGAACAGGCAGCCCTGGTGAAGTACTTCCCCCTTAAAGCATGCTGGGCAGCACCATATTGGGAAAAGTATTTTGACTTCAGCTAGGTAATAGGTTTCTGTGGAGCAGACAAGCTGCTCATGTGTGAGGAATGGGATAGGAAGACAGATGAGGAGTAATGAAGGACTGCAACCTAGACACTTTTAGCAGATGTTAGGCGATGGACTATGGTCAGGGACGTGTTTGCACTCATTTCAAGTTTCACCATGCAAATTTTCAACATTTCTTCCTTATGGAGTTTGGCAATCCTTAAAAAGATAAAGCTGGAAATAGGAAGGGATCTATGAGGTTGGATTCCTCTTCTTTGCTGTGGCAGCCCTCAAACGTTGTGGCCAAAATCTCAGAACAGGGCAAACCTGAAAAATATAGCTATCATTTCCATGAAACCTTAGCATTTTGCTCTATTACTTCAGAGACAGAAATGGTCAATGTTCCAAATTTCTAGAAAGTTCTGTATCATCTTGCTTGGTGCTCAAATGCCTTTACGCTTGCAGGAAAGAATTCTTGGACACAAGTCCCAAAGTTAAAGACTTGAAAAACGTCTTCTTCATTTGGCATTTTCCAGTCATGCTATGGCTAAATGTTAAGTTGATACTCCTGTGATTGATTTCTTCTAGGAAGATGAAGTTTTATTTGTCTCCAGGACCTTCTGTACTATTCAGAGGAAGAAAACATTTTGCAGCGTCATTGCTGCTACTCTATGGGCATGACCTGGAGACTTTGCCCTTGGAGGTCAGCCAGAGGCTATCTTTATTAACCACTGAGTAGCCATCATGTCTAGTGATTCAGGCAAAAGTAGGAGACACTCTCCTCACAGCCATATGGAAGGTGCATTGGAATTATTTCAGCATGTGATCAGTCTTCAAGCTTCACTCTTCTGATCAATTCCCTCTATTCAGAGTATTGTACTTTGAGCCAATTCTGTGTCAGAAAGTTGTCTTCCCCTAAATGCAATGCCACGGTGCAATGGCTACGCTTCCCTAGATAGCAGCTTTACAACTTGCTTAGATATCTCTCCCTCTCTGCACAGCTCCAACCAAGACCAGCTTACCCATGCCTCCAGAGAATCAATGACAAATCCCACCAAACTTGCACACATAGGGGCATATGTACGAGGAAGTGACAGAGTGAGGCATTAGCCGTCATGGTTTAACGCCTCACTCCACCACTTCAGAAAGGCAAGGCTGCACCATATTTACAAGGATATGGTGCAGCCTTGCATTTCCCCCTGCGCTGGCGCTACACTTAGCAGTGTAGTGCCAACGCAGGCACACTTGCACCATAGTGCAAGGGTGTCTGCGCGCAGGGGAGGATTGTTTATGTGTAGGAAGGTGTCTCTTCCTGCACATAAACAATCCTAAAATGCCATTTTATCACTTTTATGTGTGCTGCTTCATGCAGCACACATGAAAGTCAGAAAGTAGCATTTTTTTTACAGAATGTTTATGTACAGGAAGGGGGACCATCCTGTACATAAACAATCCATGGCAGTTTGCTGCACAAGGCATCACCCATGGAAAAAGCAAAAACTAGGAGAACAAATGCATTTCTCCTCATTTCACTAACTTGAGACCAGGTTTTCCCTGAACTTAATTTTGGCGCTTCCTCCTATGTACGCTGCCCTTGTACATAGGGGGCAGCGTCAATATCAATGGGTGTTGCGGTGGAACGCCCACTGCAACACCCACTGCCCACCCCTTTCAGGCTAACCTTAGCGTGAAAGGGTGCCTTATTTACAAGGCAGCGTTAAGCCATGTTAAGTTGCTTAACGCTGAAATGTAAATAAGGCTAAGCCCCTATAGCCACCACAACGTGGAAAAAGTGACATTGTGGTGGTGATAGAGGCTTGTACATATGCCCCATACTTTTTCACTCCTGGTGATAAAGGCTCCTCCGTGGCTGCAAGCTGCCTTCCTCTCAAAAGGAGCAAGTGTTACTCCTTTCATTAGCAAGCAGATGTCGCCTGGGTGTGGGTCCACATTGTCAGAAAGCTGTTAGTGTGAGAATTCTTTGAAGCTGTGCGCTTGGTCCCAGTGCTACACATGGATGATCAAGCTTGAACAAAGATAATAATTATTGAGCCACAGGATGCTCTGCTAGAAGGAAAAGATTAAGCTATCTCTTCATATTGGCTAAACTTTTATGAAAATGATACAAAAACTTTACAAAGGTCATTTTAGCCATTAATAGCAAAGAACAGGAAAAGAGCTTGCAAACAGAAGGAAACCATCAATGACACGTGTATGCTCCATTAACCACACATGAATAAAACAAAGTGTACACAGGTATGCACATTTTCACACGTGCACACAATACCCACATTCCTGACACGTCCCGCCTAATGAAAGCATAAAATGTAACTTACTTGAAGCTCGAAAAGTGTTTGTTATATCCAGTCACAAGAGGCCAATAACTAGAAGGGTTTCAGGATAGGCACAATGAAGAATAGATATTGGGTTGAAAGTGGAAGGGACGAAAGGCAACGATGAACAAGAGGAGTGATTTTGTTTTCTGCTTTACCCGGTTCACAGTCTTCAATGACTGGATGGCTAAGCAAATCTTCTATGAGGAAATTGGGTCCTTCTCACTTCATCTGATTGCTTCTTCTGTGTGTCAAACATCAGCCATTCAATGAGAAGAGGAGGAGGGGCATCAAGGTTTTTTACCTGGATTGAGGAATGAGAGAACTGCTGTCCTTTAGTCAGACAAACAATCGCTTATTTCTATCTTTCTATTCACGCTTAAATTTAGGGTGTCAGACAGGTGATATTATAAAGGGCAACAGGCTGGGAAATGCTCCCTGTACATAAGGAATGTGTGTATCTAAAGACAAGAATCAAGGGGTTGGCCTAAGAACAGCTCAGGACACCATCTTGATAACTGTTAGTTGGAAAAGGGGCTATGGAATCACTCCTATGCTCTAATTGTCCAGAAAGAAAATAATATTACAGATTAATAATGTGTGTATAAATAAAGAAACAAAATGTACATTTTAAATTTTATAAAAAGGTCTATGAAAGAATTTGAGGCTTGAGA
Organism: Calotriton arnoldi; assembly: GCA_963921515.1. Lineage (NCBI taxonomy): Eukaryota > Metazoa > Chordata > Amphibia > Caudata > Salamandridae > Calotriton > Calotriton arnoldi. The sequence continues at coordinate 504,624 of CAWUFW010004172.1, forward strand.
CCAAGGGACCTATTTACAAAATGGTCTGTGCCACATTTGCACCACGCACCCTGGTACATGTGTGATGCAAACCTTAAGTTAGATTTATGAAGCCACGCAAGGCCACTGTGAATGGCCTTGAGTGGCTCCATAAATTTAGAGCAAAGTAACGCAGCACAAATTGATGCGTTGCCTTACTCTGCCCTTTGAAGGTTTTCCATGGGCATTGCGTGGGTATTCCCATGCAAATCCCGTGGTTTTTGATGCATTCACAGATTTACCATAACTGGTAAACCTGGGAATGAGCCAAAAAGATATGCCTTCCCAGGAGACTCATAACGAAGAGACATATCTTCATTTCTCCTTATTACGTCCTCTTTCTATGTGTGCAAAGATGAATATGCCTCACAGTATTGTTTTTGTGCAGGAAGGTGCCCCTTCCTGTACAAAAACAATCCTGCATGCAACGCAGGCACCCTTGTACCATGATGCAAGGGTACCTGCATTGGCACTAGGCTCTTAAAAGGATGCCAGTGCAGGGGAAAAGGCAGGAATGTGCCGTATTGTCTAAATAAGACACATTCCTGCCCTTTCTCTGACCGGCAGTGCAGTCCAGCAAGGTGACTTTTTCATCAACAGATCCCTCAATTAAATTTAGGAAAACTCCAACCTCCCCATTGAAATTACAAAGTTGATTCTTTTATATTTGTTTGTGAATTAAATGAAATAGTTCATCATTTGTGTATTTGTTTTGTGAATGCTGCTTGTTTTCATAATTGTGTGTATTATTTTTAGTTCCAATCATCCAAATTGCTTAGGCCGGGATATTCTTATTCCAATAATGATGCAGTAGGAGTCCTCGGATTTCAGTAATGATTAAGTGAGGGCCCAGAGAAGTCAAAAGAGTAAGAACCCCTGGTCCAGACTACTGGGTACTGTACCACTTTATTTAAATTCACGAAGCCATCCTTCCTTTGTAATGGCTGGTTTCCAGGTGCATAGTGAAGTGTGTAGTCAAATATAAAACCTAAAGTAATATTGCAAGTACTGCATGAAGGAAGTCTCTAAGTGCTTCTTACTGGAAAATACATTTTCAGATTTCTTATCACCGACAACAAAACGATAATGGCGTGTGGGGTGTTCACCCTGAAGATGGTTACAGTAAAATCATTAAATTATCATTCGCCTTTTATCTGCCTTTAAAGTGTGAATGGCCCATTAACAAACACATGATACAAGGAGTAGAGTTACAGAATCATTATTGGAAGTTACATCAAAATGTCTTGAACTCACAGCAACCAGACAAAGCTACGGTTAAACATCATTTCAAATAAGATGGACAACGTGCGAAAGAAGTAACAAAAACTTGCAGGCTTGAGATAAACATTAGTGGGGCCATATAAAGAACTAGGTGCCACTGTATGCGGATTATGGTTTTTATTCTAGATATTTTCAAGAGTGCAAACTTTGCTCCAAGAAACAGCATATGTTTTCGTACAGAATCTTTGTACAATAGCAGGAGCATCACAAACAGAGTGGTGTGTGAGACCAGCTAAGGCCAGACTAAGTAAACCAGGATGTGATGGATGGAACTGTACAAACTCATAACTGAGACACTACACTTTCCTTTTCATACTCCACTTTTCTCTTATACATAACACAATATGAGACATAGTGGCCGCTGGTTTGACCTAAATTACGTAATTCTTTGGTCAAGAGTTGAAGACGGAGTAGAAAATAAGTGTCCTGGTCAAAATGTAAATATCAACACCGAGCCACACATCCCTTCCAAGCACATTGGGATGTTCTGTTTATCTTAGGACTGTAGGGTCTAAAGTCTAAAATAAATGACAGGATTGTTTATTAAACCGATAGTATATGTTTCCAATGTTGAAGTAGGTTGGTTTTAAGATTTTATTAGACTATAGTTGCTCTCCTGTTATTTATTTACTTTACACATTCATAGAACACATTTCTATCAAAAAAGAATCAGTGCGCTTCGCTATAACTTTACAATAAATAGCCTAATGGGTCTGTCATTACGACTCTAAGGGTTTTAAGTTAAAAACAATGCATGCCTATTCTATATGATTTGGTATAGCCATTAATCGGTTAGTATTGTAGAGTATGAGGAGGCACATGGCCCCATACCAGTGCACCATAATGGACAGCCTCCATCCAGTGGCAACATCTGCCACTTTTTAGGTCAAAGCCTACCAGACAGAGCAGCTGTATCGCCGTTAAAAGGCTTCTTGTGGGCATTCTAAAAGCTTCTGTGGGAAACCATTCAGCTCATTGCTTAACATTGGCTTTGCAGTTTTTAACACACATTTCCTGGTTTTCTATTTGCTGGTTTTATTTGATTTAGGCTGTCCAGCATGTCTTCACCACTCCCATGAAGCAAACCTTGTTCACTAGTGCTCCTTATATTCTTCCATGAGTCCTCGCTTTCTGTATACAGGCCTTTACATTTTGTTCTTATCTTGTCTAATTTGCTGTGCGTTCAAAGACAGAGGTCAAATGTCAAGCTCTGTCTTCAAAGGGAGCATGGTGTTTACTTTGCTTTCTCTGACTTCAATGTGAGAGGAGTAATGTGACAATCTTTTCTTAAATGTCTGTAAATAAAGAGTGCACTTATTTCAGAATATATCAGATGTACAAAAGCACAAATGAAGCAAATTTTTTGTAATTCAGATGTGTGGTGGAGAAAAGTATTTAATATGATTAAAAAAAAGTGCACTAGGTGATGCCATTTTCACACTTTATAGTTTGTGTTCTATTTTCTCAGTAAAACTATAAGGGTTATTTACAAGCTCAGTGCGCCAATGGAATGTCACTTTTTATGATGTTCCAGTGGTGCACTGGGCTTATTATTATCTACGAGGCCACGTAAAGTCACCCTGCGCAGCTTTTCATTGCCTCATAGATATGGTGTGAGGTAACACAGGGCAAGTCAGTGCATTGCCTCACACTGCGATGGGGAAGCATGCCATGGACATTACAGTGAGTGTTCACACATAATACCCATGGCATTTGACACATTCCCAGATTTACAACATGATTTAAACCTGGGAATTCGTCAAAAGCCTATGCCACCCCAAGGGTGGAGTAAGGGTGTTTTGTGTAGGAAGATGTCCCTTCCCCCACAAAACAACCTGATTTCAAAGTAGACATGGTGCAAGGGTGCCTGCGTTGGCATATGGCAGCCATTTGTGCGCCAGCGATGTGAAAGAGAACAAGAATGAGCCGTATCTTTTAGATGCTGCACATTTCTTCCCTTTTCTTTTGATGTAGAGCAGTGTAGCAGGAAGGCTTGCAGCACTGTCCTAAGCCAAAATATTGTAAATGAGGCCCTCTATGTGTGAATGTAATTGTCATTTCAATTGAGAATGTGTTGTCTGTAATGGGAGTTCTCTACCACACCATGCATATTCCACACTACGCCACTCCACTCTACATCACTCCACTACGAAACACTGTACTCCACCCTATGCTACAACACTCTAGGACAATCTACTGCATGACACAACACTCTGCTTAATGACACAACACTCGACTTCATGACACAGTGCTTCACGACACAACACTCTACTCCACGACACTCTACTCTACTCCACAACACAATACTCCACCACACTCCACTCCACTCTAAGCCACTCAATGCTACTTCAAACTAGGCCACTGTCCTCTATTCCATGACAACCTACTCTACGACACACCACTCTACAATACAACACTCCACTCTGTGCTATGACACTCCACTCTAGGCTACGCCACTCCACTCTATGCCTCTTCACTCTATGCCACTCCGCTGTACACAACTCTATTGCATGCTACTCCACTCTACACCCCCTCACACTCCACTCAACTTCACTCTACTCGACTCTACGCCACTCCACTCTACAAAATGCTACCGCTCCACTCTGCGACACTCTATGCCACTCTAGGCCACTTCACTCAAGGCCACACCACTCCACTCTATGCCGCTCCACCCTATAACTCTACTCCACTCTACCCCCTTCACTCTAAGCCCTTCCACTCTACACCCCTCAACCAACGGCACTCCATCCTACGAAGTTGCACTCTATGACACTCTACTCTATGCCACTCCACTCCACAACACTCTATGACACTGCACTCTATTACACTCTATTGCACTCCACTCTGTGACATTCCACTCCACTCCACTCTTCACCACAACACTTTACTCCACCCTATGCCACTCCGCTCTACACCACTCCACTCTATGCCACTCTACAATACTTTACTCCACTCCTAGCCCCTGAACTCTATGCTCCTCCAGCCCTCTACTTTACTCCACTCTACTCCATTCCAGCCCACCCAACTCCACTCCACTCTATGACACTCTACTCCACACTAATCCACTCAACAACACTGCACTCACTCTAATACACTCTACGCCATTCTACACCACATTACTCTAGGCCATGCCACTCCACTCTGCACCACTCCACGCTACGCTACGCCACTCTACTCCACGCCACTAACTTTTACCCATCCTGAACAGCACCCACCCTGGTGTACAACATGGCTAAGACACATTGGCAAAAGTCAATAGCTCCTGCAGAGGTGAGGCCTATTAGCTTTGCCAATGTTTGTTGTTTTCACTTGTTCCCCATGCATGAAGCAGAGGCAGAGCAGCAAGAAGACAACCTCCATATGTGGAAGAAGAGAGGGTTATGTTGTTCTAGCGTGAAGTGTTGCTCCCCCATCCATCCCTTTGTATGCAGCACTGCATCCCATTCTGCTGCTCTTTCATGAACTCAAGCCAGCATTGCATGAGTCGCACTTGCTCTCTCCCTGTGCCCTGTCATGTCCTGCATGACTAGTTTCAGCTCTTTGTTTGTACTAAGATACTTGTCATTCCTGTCTCTGTAATTCTGTCTCTATACATGTATACAACCGGTTTTGCATGTCTTTCTTATTGTGCTCTCTATGTATCCAGTCCTGAACTCCTCTGTCCTTCTCTCTATATGCCTGTTCCAAATCCTGCATGTACCTCTGTGCTCCCTCCGTGGCATGTAATGTTGGGCCCTCCCTGCAGAATGTGATGAGGGGCCACCTGAGTCTCCAATATCTCACAGATATACATTGGCCTTGGGCTGAATGGGGCCCCACTAAAGGGATGGGGGCTCCCCTGCACCACAGCAGCAGCAGGGGCCTGTGTTACAGCCCTGGCTTCCTCTCTTGTGCTCTCTCTACCCATAAGGACAGCTTAGAATATCTCTCTCTCTACTGTTCTTTTTCTCTCTCTCACGTACCCAGTCCTGCATGACTCCCTCCAGCTCTCTCTTCCTGCCCAGTTATGCATGACTTTCTACTGATCTCTCTCTCTACTAGTATCCACTCATATCCAGGAGCCAGTCCAGCACATCTCTCTTCTACTATCTGTGTACCCAGGCCTGTCCTCTGTAGCTCTCTTGCTATCTTCCTCTACCTCTGTACCCATGCCTTTTTACTGCTCTCCCTCTACTTTTACTTGGACCAGTCCTGCATTTCTCTCTCCTGCCCTCTCTCTTTGCCTGTTCCCAGATCTGCTTGTTCCCTCTCTTTGTCTGTTAAGACCACTTCCAGGAGAAATCCAGCGACTACCCCACAGAAAAACAATTAGGCAATAGGCCCTAGTACACACTTTCTTGGGGGGCCCTATGCTGGCATCAAGAACCAGTTTCCCACAGGCGCCTGCTTCAATAATTCCATGGGGATCTAGTCTTGTGCAGGGCCGGACTGGGAACCCAAAGCAGCCCTGGGAATTTTCTCAGACCAGCCCCATGGCAAGTAACTGCATGGCCCAGGGAGGCTAAGACTTGCTTGCTGCTTTTGTTCCTGGGGACCGATATTGCAGCACTGCGGCAAAACCGGCCACAAGTAACAAAACTGGCCCCCACCCTTCCAGACTCCCGGGGAAATGCCCTATGCCCGCTACAGCCAGTCCAGCCCTGGTCTTGAGGGACAAGTTCAGAATAGGACAAAATATAGGCCCGGGCACCAAATTAAAAGAGGCCCCCATTAGCAAATGGGATAGAAAACAACTGGCCTATATTTGCAAATCAGGGCAGTTTTAGACTTGTAAAGACAAGCTGTAATTGTGTTTTACAAGATACAGAAGACTAAATGCATCTGTGCTTGCTGCAGGCAATGCTTGTGGTAATGTCAGGTAAATCATCAGTAAAAACCAGTCCAACAGACCATACAAAAGCCCTCTAGCAGCCAAAAACAGTACATACACTGGCCTGTTGAGCTAGCCCTTCAGGGCTAACATGTTGACCTATAGAACTGTCCGACCCTGTTGTGGTGTCACTTGTGAAGGATGATGGCTACAGTATCTGACAGGAATTGAGAAAAGCTGTTTACGTGGAACTCTCTATGTTTTAGTGATATTTTCAGAAATGGTGGGAATGGCGTCATAGAAAAGCCTCACCTACTTGACAGCCAAGACAGTTCTATTGATCTCCTTCAGAGAGAGGATCCATGTGGTAGGACGAATCAACTTCCTGGACAGCTCCAACTCATCCCCAACTTCTGAACTGACGATTCTGCAGAAATAAAAAAAATACCTTCATGCACTGCATGACATACCAGCACTGCAGATATATAATTGATAATGAGGACATTCCCTCTTGACAGTAAGGACATCTCTGCATCTCCCTCTCTATCATCCCCCATCCTCCCCTCTGCCAAGTGCACCTCTGTACTCAGGTCAGGATTTCTTCAACAAGAGAGGGCTGTGTGTAAATCACATTGCTCATGCCTGGGCAAGGTCATTCAGTAGTACCTGTGTAAATGCTGACACTGTATGTATGTCCATCTTTCTTCCACTTTGAGACTAGCCCTCTTTGTACTCTATAAACATCTTCATGTTTCTTTTTCGTTTGTTCTCTGTCCAAGTTTTCTACTTCGGGCAGTAAGTGCAACATTGTGGATACACCAGACGAACTACGTGCCCGCCTGTGGCATAAGGTGTGCATTCAGGGCGACATCTCACCTCTCCTCTCCATAATAGCAAGCCATTCAGACATGCTGTGAGCATTCAGGACAATATTCTGGCTATCCCGAGAACTCCAGAGACATTATTGACTGTGTGAATTTAGGGTGACATTCAGTCGATCTGAAAAATATTAGAGACTGAAGGGAGACAATCTGCTGCAAGTCAGTGCAATATTCAGGCTATCTCAGTCTTAATGAGGGGCAATTTATGCCTTAAAGCAGTGATTAAGACTGACATTATGACCTTCCCTCGTATAATAGGGCCCCATCGCTGCCATACTGCTGGCATTCTTGATGACATTATTGCTATGCCAGGCATACTAGGGACCCTTCCATGACTTATAGCGGCCATTCAGGGAAACGTTCTGTCTGTGGCAGGCATACAAGGTCCATCTGTGACATAGGCAGTGACATTCTGGCTAAACCTCAGAAAACAGAGGCTAGAGGCCCTTCTTTGACACAATGTGAGCATTCATGGTAACATTCTGGTTATCACAAATACAATAGGGCCCTACTCTTCACATAGTTTACAAGGCTGTATTCTGGCTAACCCTCCCATTACATAGTGCCAACAATTAAAAATGCTGCTGGCATCTGGTATGACATTCTGGATAACCCAGGCATAAAAGGAGCACTCACAAACAAACGGAGTGAGAGGTAAAGGAGGCTTTGCTTATACTTACAACCTAAGTAAGACAAACACATAAAAGAAATAGCGAGGTGGAAGCAAGCAGTACTTTGATTGAATACAGTGTATATCCAGATCTCCCTGGGTTGATAAAGGTGTCCTCTCGCACAGTTTGTGGCATGCTTCATCATTGGGCTTGACTTCATCCCAAGAATAATCATGTCGGGATGGGCATAATAGGATGTGATAATATAGGAGTTCTTGATATTATATGTGGGGATCAGAGTTAGATCTATGTCAAGATATAACATTGTCTTAGATTAAACATAAATCATTTATTTCCTATTGGTTATTCTGGTAAGGTTGAAATTAAGTGTGGATGGTCGAGGAAAACTATTGTCCAGTCATTATTAAAGTTTCATTTGATATATTTCAACTTATTATAACTGCCACACTAGGTCATGAGGCTTTCGTCCTACGTTATATATTGTGTCTCCTGTCTTAGTGATATCCTGATTTGTTAGCAAATCCACAAAAGAAACAAATAACACATAAATATGCAGAGATACTCGCTTGTTTCTTCTCAGAGATTTTCCTTTCGAAATAGACCTGGACACACACATAGGGGCATATTCACAAGGACTTATCTCCGAGTTATCGCCACCTTAACGCAACAAAAGTGGTGATAGATTTAACACCCCATTCACAAGCGGTTTCAAACTGCAGACAACGCAAGTATTCCCGCGATAACTGCCTCAACATTTACCTCCACGGGTGACACCACCAACTAACCCTAATGAGATGCAGAGTAGGCGTTCCCGTGCAAAAACACACGAAAACACCACTACACCACTTTCACAACGAACTGCCAGATCTGCGATGCGAACCAAAAACAGGCGATAAGCCGCGGTAGCAGCAGGGAATTAACACCTGCCTTCTGCTGGTGTTAAGCAGGACGACTCCCTACAGTATGAAAGGGAGCCCAGGCCAGAGCCACATCTGAAGACCCACAGATGCCATGGAGGCAATGATCATGCAGCTCGGAGACCCAAGAGGGCCACGACACCTACCGCCACCACTCCCAGGCCCCCCCCGGACAAACACATACCATGCATGACACAAGAGCCACAAAAAGCACATGACGTCGCACAATGACAAACAGAAACACACGTGTGGTCAGAAGAACGAGAAACAGTCACTCATCATTGAAGTAACAACCAAATACTTTATTGAATACAACACAAAACACCAATGCGGAAGACTCCTGTCAGGTCCGTCCGGGAAAATCCTAATGTCACAGCCTGGAAAATAAAGCACAAAATCAGAACGTGTGTCATGCGCACATCAAAGGAGCGAGACACAGAGAAACAGAGACGGAAAGAAAGGCAGAGAGAGAAAGAGAGAGAAGGAAAGGAAGGGAGAGGGAGCGAGAGAGAGGGAAAGGAAGGGAGAGGGAGAGGGAAAGGAAGGGAGAAGGAGAGAGAGAAGGATGGACACTGCCGCCCCCGCGCACCCAGGCACCACTGCTCACCTGCTGCCACCGGTGTGTCTCCAACCACGTGCCGGGAAAAACTGCAAGCCACCAGGTCTGCAATCTGTAATTGAGGCCAGAGTCAATCATGGCAGAGTCCATCACACTGCACACGGCAACAACGCCTGTCCGTCGTGCGCACACATGCAGCCGCACCCTACCCCCTCCCGCCGGCCAGGGCTGGCTGTCCGCACTTGTGCACCCAGGCCCCACTGCTCACCTGCCGCCAACGGTGTGTCCACCAGTGGGCACACCATGTGCCCATGCAAGCTCCAGGCCCGGTACCGCCACCATGGCATGCTCCACATCATGTGGACCCGCACCACGGCCCAGGAGGTCCCACACATGACGCTGAGTCCTGAGGCATCAATGGCAGAGACCACATCAGTGCACACATCATCATCACAGGCTGCACACCCGCTCAGCAATTTCGGTGCCACTAACCCTGTGCAACCCCAGTCAGCACCACGTGGTGGTAGGCCTGTGACGGCCTCAAGGTTTTGGGTGCCACTAACCCTGTGCAACCCCAGTCAGCACCACGTGGTGGTAGGCCGGTGACGGCCGCAAGGCTTTGGGTGCCACTAACCCTGTGCAACCCCAGTCAGCGCCACGTGGTGGTAGGCCTGTGACAGCCGCAAGGCTTCGGGTGCCACTAACCCTGTGCAACCCCAGTCAGCGTCACGTGGTGGTAGGCCCGCGATGGCCGCATGGCTCCGGGTGCCACTAACCCTGTGCGCAACAACTCATGGGCCCTTTATGATTGAGTATCATGGAACGTCCGTCATCCAGTCACCACCGGCAGAGGGGAATGTGACGTTGTCGGCCCCTTATATTGGCGGGGTCACATGGCCCGTGACGCCTGTGCCAGATGGGTGTGGTGTGCGTGCAAACCTGCCCTCAGGGAGTGGCAGTGACATGCTGACAACTAGACCAGCGACCTGCAGACCACTAGCGTGTAAACCTGCGACATGTAGCTATATGGCCCCCCCTCGGAGCGTAAGCGGAGTGGTCTGGCCTGGCGTACGCCGGACCAGCGCAGGGCTTGCAACAATGATTCGGGGGCTCTGGGCGTGGTTCAGTCCATGTCCGGACAAGGAAGTGACTAATACGTGTGTCCCTGTTGTAGTGTCTACGGCACCCGGAACGCAATCGGCAATGTAGCACACTGTGACTGGAATCCCACTAGATGAGCATCATTGAGGTTAGGGGGAATCACTGAGCCTACATTCATCCACACATTCATACATGAATGATGAAAGACATGACACGCAGTGCGTTTCTGAATGTTTAATGCACATCCAGTGGAGATTTGAAGCTGGAGCAGTACAGGGCCATGCCAACCCCACTTCACAATATGGGCCCGTGGAGGGCCAGCCAGAGTCATCGGGGAATGACAAGTACAGCGGAAGAGGCAGGGGCGTAACACAGGCCCCCGCAGCCCCCGCAGTGCAGGGGGGCCCCCACGTACCCTTACTCTGGAGGGGGTCCCCCATCCACTGCCGAAGCCTTCTTGCAAAGGCTACAGTAAACAACACGGCAGCTGAAGCCTGCTGCACGGGATGGGATTCCCAGCACGGTGAAAGTCACTCATAACAAACTTGCACAAGCAATCTTTGTTGGCAGAGAAGGCCCTCGGTAAAAAGCGCCTCCATGTCTCTTTATGACAGTGTGCAAGGATACAGCGCCTCCATGTCAGTGTGCAAGAAAACACCTGCAGAGCCCAGGGTGAGAGAGGGGAAAGACAACACAGGGAAGGAGAAAGGCAAACGAGAAATAGACACTTAAAAGACACAGGTGAGAGGGAGAAAGAGAGAACTGCAAGAATTAGTGTGAGGTAATAAAGAACAGGTTACAGAGAGAGGTGGAGATGTGGCAGAGGTGAGAAAAAGGTAGATGAGAGAGGAGACAGGTGTGAAACAGAAATAGGCGAGAGACAGCTGCCAGAGAATGAGAGTAGAGAGGTGATAAAGAAGCAGGGAGGTGAGAAAGTGACAGGGTGGAGAGACAGAAAAGACAGGTGTGAGAGTGATAGACAGGTGAAACACCATGGGGAGCGTTAGAGGGGAGGCCAGTTAAAAAGGTACAATAGAGACTGTGAGAAGAAAAGAAATAGCTGAGAGAGAGAAATAGAGTGAGTGAGATTGGGGTTGGGGTTGGTAAAGAGGCAGCCATGTTATAAAGGACAACTGAGGGAAACAGGGTGGAGGAGAGAGATGTGAGAGAGATAGCAGACAAGTGAGAGACAGTTAAAGACAGATGGAGAGAGAAGTGATAGTGCTAGAACAGTAAGAAAGAAAGACAGTTGAGAAAGAGAGAGACAGTTGGGAGGAAGATAAGTTAAACACAGCTGAGAGATATGGAAGGAGAGATTTGTGTGAGAGAGGTGATAAAGATATAGAGGCATATGGGAATGAGACAGCTTAAAGGGCACACAGGGGGGGCATGGGAGAGGGAGAAGGGCTGGGTGGGGAAGACAGGTGAGCGAGATAGACTGGGTGATTAAGAGAGAGAAGTGAAAAAAGGACTGCAGAGTAGAAGAGACAAACCGAGATAGGGAGGAGACAGGCATTTGAGAGAGATGGAAGGAGGCGAAAGACAACTCAAGAGAGGTAAAAATAGTGGCAGATGAGAAGGTTATAAAGAGACAGCCAAGAAAGCAATAGCCTCGAGAGAGCATACGTAGTCACAAAAGAGAGCAATGAGGAAGAGACATACATGTTAGAGAGAGAGGTGAGAAAGGGACAAGCTAAAGGAGGCGATTAAGCGACAGACAGGTGAGAATGAGGCTGCAGAGAGAGAGAAAGGGGCGAGAAGTGATGGTAAATATGATAAAGAGACAGGTGACAAAGAGACATTGCAGAGAGAGAGCAAAGTAAATCAAGAGAGAGATACAGATGAGAAAGAACTGAGAGAGAGGCAGAGAGAATGGGGAGATAGGAGAGAGCATGGTGATACAGAGACAAGTTAGAAAGAGAAGAGAAGGGGTGGGGAGAAATAGCTAGTTGATAAAGGGACATGCATGATATAAAGAGACAGGTATGGAGAAGAGGTAGAAAAGAGGTAATTAAATGATAATTATGTGAGTGAGAGATAGCTGAGCAAGAGTGGGGAGAAGGGTGAAAGAGGTAATAAAGAAACATTAAATGTAATCAAGAACAACTGATAGGGAAAGGTAGCAGTGATGATAAAGAGACACTAGAAAGAGAGGGAGAGGTGAGAGAAGAAAACAGGTGACGCAGAGATGAGTAATATGGAAAGGGAAAAAGACAGACAACCCAGTAGAGAAGAGATGACAAAAAAAGCATGGAAGAAAAGGCAGAGGAGAGGAGTGAGTTAAAAGACAGAGAAAGGGAGGGGGAATCATAGGACATGGAAGACGTGAAGGAGAGAGTAAAAAGAGGCCACATGAGGTAGAATATTAGTAGGAGAAGACACAAATAAGTAGAATAGCTATGGGAAGGGGAAACCTGCTGAGGAGTAGAACACAAAGGAGAAACGTGAGCATGTCCTATTACAAATATAGATTAACATTCTGGTGTCCTATTATGGAGAATGTGTATGTATGTACAGTGTTGGCCACTGCACAAAGAACAGCATCACCAGGTAGAGCAGTAACTTATGCTTAGCTATACATTTTCTTGAAATGGCTGGTTTTAACATTTTCCCAGTTGCCTAGGTATGCGAAGGCAATATGTAACATAGGGAAACCACGAAGATGGCAAAGAAGGCTCCACTGGAATGACTTTTACAGTATCTCAGCGAGATAGGTCTCATTGGAGCTGAAAATCTCAAATGTCTTCAGGGGCAGTATCTTCTAATGACTTTTAAGGTACAGAACACCTTTGTAATAAATAGCTCTATGGGCCAGACATAGTACCCTTAATTCTATGGAGCACAACATAACGTGGATTTTTCACTCTGTAAATCAATCACATAGCTTGGTCTTGAGCCATCTGGAACATGTAAATATGTCCAGCAGTTATCTTGACTTGAAGGACATTGTCATAGTGCATACAAAATAAAATGATAACCCTCATAAATGCAGCCCTTTTCACTGAGCCCAAGAATGGAAGAAGATTTCTGGCCAGTCTGGACTAAACCTTTCACTTCTGTCCTAATTTTGGGAACTAAAGAGAGTTGATGGCCAGTATGGACTCTCAGGTTCTTAACGGTAGAGCTGGTTCATGATGCCGCCATAAGGAACTCTGGCAAAGAAAACAGAGACTAAGATCGAATAGCCACTCCATTTTGTGATATTTCATTTTTTCTGCCACTGAAAGTCGGTTTACTTACTCTCATCCCCGCAAGAAGCTGTTATTTGCTCTCTCTCTATTGTCAGACATGAGGAGATTGAATGCAACAACCCTCACTCTAAAATGGCGCATGCCTCCTGATTTACTAGAAGAGGCAGCACCAAGCCTCACGATGATGGCAGTCTAATTTCTGCCCTTCAAGATTGTGTCTTCGAACTTGCCACTACAAATGGTTCTGGAGTGAAATCATAATCAGCAGTAGAGTTGACCAGCTGTAGACTAGCCAGAGATGGCAAAGAAACCAGAAGCTTGGAGTGACTCACTGCTAGTTGAAATTCTGATCTGAAAATGCCTGGTAATAAAGGTATCTGTCTGACCCGGACTGAATATAGTAGGCAAGTAAAAAAGTAGCACAGTGGCACTGAAAAGGCAAAGAGGACCATTTGGAACTGAAAGACTGTAGGAAATCTGGAAGAGTGAGAGAGTACATGCTAAGGGGTAGGCAATGAGAAGAACGTGGAGCAGTGGAGAGCAGGAGGATGCATAGATGAGCTGGCAAGGTTCTGTACCGCAACAAAATGCTGTGGAACACTGACAGTTGGAGCTAAACTTCTTTTTAAGTGTACTGATACTTGAGCATGTTCAAGTGATCAGAGTTTTCATAAAGGCATTTGCTGTATTCCGTTTACTGACATGTGCAAGACAAGAGAACAGCTAATTCTGTGCTTGGTTTGGTTGCTGATGCCGGCTCTTGGATGAAGGCAATCATTCCATGATTAAATTTTGCCACTCCGAGGCCACAATCTCTGTGAGCCATTAAGAATGTGGAAACAGAGCCTGGCAACTACCTTCCTCCAGACGAAACCTTATTTGAGTGTCATATTTAGTGCAGAAAGTTCAGTCCAGTTGGAAGTCCAGCCATATATCCTTTAAAAAACAACAGATAAACTGCAGAACCTTGAGGTAAGTAAAACTTACAAACATGCTGCTGGGTCATTTCATGTACCACTCCCTCCGACACTTGGTCAATACCGGCAAATAAGAACTTGGTCTAAAATTGTCATTCATCCATGGGCAGACCTTCGTTTTTGAAGGTGAGGAGTCACAACAGCTGTTTTAATCTATTGTGAGACCACACCCTCTTGCCATACCATGTGCAGATACCACAACATGCTGCTGGGCAGGGACCCAACAGTGCCTCACCCAGTGAGATAGGGAGGAAAACAAATGAATCCCTGACTAGATAATATTCATATTTTGTGCTGGATTATAATGAGCAAGAGTCCCAGTTGGTCACCAAACTCTGTGAAGGCAATGCCATCAGGAAGAGGCCTGATGGATGAGTAAGCTAACTGAACCCCCTAGCAGCATGATGTTATGGCTTCCAATACTGTAGTAATATAATACATATGTTTGCATTTTCCAGTTCCTAATGGAGCTGCAGGTGCTTCTTACAGCAAGCTCAATCTTCCTCAAATTCTCTCTTCCTCCACCTTCTTTCTGTTGTTCTACACATCTCCCTTTGGTGATGAATGGACAAACTAAACCAGGGTTTAGACTTATACCAATCAGATAGACTGGCTGTCTCAGACAGAGGCACCAATAATCTTCAAACACGTTTATGGTTTAATAAAAAGCCTCAAGGTTTCTGCCTACCATGTCCTCAAATCCTGAAACAAACTATTGAGCTTGTCAGTGCTTAGTATTTTTTGCATTTGCACTACATAAGCTTTTTGATTAATTGATTTTCATTCTTGTCTACAGTTGTTTGCATTCTGGCTCTGCCATTTCTTCACGTAAATAAAAGATCTTTTTAGATCTTCTGATTTCCTCTCTGCCAGCCCCAGCATTGCATATACTAAGAACAATAGTAATTTGTCTAAGATGCCTCTCTTTCTTGTATCAGTAACATACCTACATCCCCGGGTTAGCACCCAGTCTGGTTGATGCCATTTAGTGCGTGCAGCCTGCAGACCTTTTTTCACTTGAGATACAACAGAGTCTCAATCCACAGCCTGAAGGTTTGTGTAATCTGGGAATAGTTCTGCTGAAAGTGTCTATATGTTGTGCAGTTCTGAAAGTCCTTGCAAAGGTGAAAGGTGAGGGGCATAGATTGCATGTAGGTGAGCAGGGCCCCTTCATCGCACCTTGCAGGGGGGCCCCCTAAGGTTTTGTTACGCCACTGGGAAGAGGAAGGGTACAGTCCGCAGTGTGGTCGCCATGTCATTGGTCACCAAACAGGATATGGCAGTCCATGTCGCGGTCCAAGGTGAGTGCAGCAGAGTGTATCTGGGGTCAGTGGAAGGTCATGGGGCGATGTGCGGCACCAAGCAGCAACAGGCCAGGTGGCGGACATGAATGCTAGTGCCTCCTTCTGAACTCAAGCCCATCCACGTCCTCGTCCTCGGATGTGTACTCTGCCCCACCTGTGGGTGGTGCAGTTCCAGCTGCAGCACTGTGTGCCACTGACACATCAGGGGCCAGAGGTGGATTGTCGACCGCACTGTGTGGCAGTGACACATCAGGTGCCGGAGTGGAAATGCCTGCTGCACTGTGAGGCACCGACACACCAGGGGGCGGAGATGTGGATGGTGTAGGGGCAGCAGCATTCATCTGCGCCACGCCTTGTGGCAGCAATGCCATGATGAGGACATGCAGGGTGTGGTAGATCCCAGCTACATTTAGCTGATGTGCAGCGGTGGCTGCCATACTTTCCGCCTCCATCCGCACCATGTCCTCCATGAGCCTCTACATGTGTGCCATCTCACGGCTGAGATCGCTGGAGCCACTCTGAGCGGACAGGTGTTCTTGTCTCCGAGTCATGATTCCAGCGATGTCAGCCAGGGCTCGTTGGAGACCATGGAGCGGCGTGTGGGTGTCCGTTAGGGACTGGATGTGGTCCGTGATGGGACTCAGACACCCATGGATGGCATCAAGTTTGGTAGCCATGAGGTCGAACCCCACCCACACCTGCTCAGCCATCTCCCTCCGGACCTCCAACACGCGGCGTTGGAAGGCCATGTGTTGTTCGGGGGGGTCTTTGGAGACAGCCGGGTTGTGGGTGCCTCCTGCTGGGTGGTTTGTGGAGTGGGTGGGGTCTCCTCGATGCAGTTGGGCTGCCCTGGTCCTGGAGGTGATTGGCAGATGAGTTCAATGATGTCTTGGAGGGCTTGGGTGTCGATGCTGGTGGTGTCCTCCTCGTCATCAGTGAAGAGTGGCTGGGACTGCTCTGCAGGAGGTGTTGACGGTGCCCCTGCAATGTGAAGGGGAGATGCTGTGTTACAATGTGTCCACATGTATGTGGCCGCATGGTACATGTTCACATTCAGACAGCATGGCAATGTACATTGTGACAGTGTGTAGATCAGGGCCATGATCCAGAGTCATTGTGGGTGTGCACTGTGCTCTGCTTGATTGTGCATGTGTGCCATTGTGGCCATCTCTCCCCGTCCCCCCAGTACCTGGTGGTTACTCACCCTGTTGCTGTTGTGTTGTGTCATGTCGAACAGTGTCCGGTGCCCCGACTCCTGCCACGGTCTCCACACTGATGACTGTCGACACCAGCTCCTCCATGTCATCCAGCTCCAGCTGTGGCGCAGGGCTCCCACCTCCAGTCTGCTTTGCTGCCTTCTGGTTGCCTGCGAGTTTCTCCTTGGTCTTGCGCTTGATGTCAATCCATCGCCTCTTGACCTCGTCCATTGACCTCTTGTGCTCTCCGACAGCATTCACCTTGTCCACGATGGACCACCATAATTCATTTTTGGTGCCCAATGACACATTGGAGGCGACGAACAGTTGTTGATGGTGTTCTATCACCTCCGTGACCAGGATCCTATTCTCCTGCGGACTAAACTTCGTCTTCCTCTTCTTCTTGTCCTTGCCCTTCCCTGTCACCGAGGTCCCAGGCTGGTCGTCCGGGGTGCTTGTGGAGTTGCGCTCATCCTCTGCGCCTGCTCCGGCTGCCTCCATGGTGCTTTGGTGTTGGTCATTTTGTGTTTGTGTGTTTTTTCTCCTTTTGTAGTGATTTTCCCGCCTGCCGTGTGTGTATGGCAGGCCTGGCGCTGCTTTTCGCTGATTTCCTCATCGCGAATGGGCTCATCGCACGTTTTTTGGTGTTGGGGTTTGTGTTTTTCACTCCGTCGTGGTGGTTGTTTCGCGGACGTTGGCCGCGTTGCTGAGGACTATCGCATGGTACCGCCGTGTTGTGAATTCCAGGTTAACACTGGGTTATTTTCCCACCATCGACTGCGATGTGTAAAGTTGTGTTAACATTTTTTGGTGATGTTTAGCGCACGTTCTTGTGAATATCCCCATAGACTTACAAAAACGATTTTGCATGCAGATTGAAAACACAGTATGCTCTCTTCTTGATCAGTAGAAAGAAAGACATGGAATTTGGTGTCATCTTACTCGTGAAGAAGTAAGTACTTCAGGGGGGATTTGGTGTTAATGCAATACAAGTATATCTTTTTCTAGCTGTGATTTGACTTCCTGGACATAATCAATCAAACCATCTCTCTCCACATACAGGGGCCTATTTACAACTACATTTTGTAGTACGTTTAGTAGAACTGTAATTGTTCCACTAAAGTATTACAAAATGCTATCCATATACCTGCAAGTGTAAATATTCACCTCCACCTTGCCAATTTTTCTATGGGGAGAGCTTCACGCTACTAGTAGTAAATGTGGAAGAGACTAGGTAGAGTGTCTGGAAAAAGGGACCCAAAACAGTAGTATATTACTCCAACTCAAAGCTGGGGTAAATCCAGCACCACACATGGCCAACCACAGGTACTACAACAACCTCTACAGAAAATAATGGAGGTAGAGACTTAAAATAAAACTCAGTCCTGAGTCCTAAGTTAAAATAGAAAAAGAATACATAGGAGGAAAGTTAGGGATACTCTGACCCCCAAAGCTTGGTGGTGGGGCCTGGGGCCCAACACCTTTTAAATAACATTTTTGCTACAAATTCTTGGATGATCTGTGGCAACATTTTAAACCCCCCGGTGGGCCATGGGTGAAGTGCAGTATATATTCAAGAGGCCCCCCTAAGCATCAAAGAGGCCCCAAGGACCCCTTCTTCAAGGGCTGGTAATTTAAACAAAGGGAACGGGGCAATGCACCCCCCTCCTTGAGCCATGAGAGGCCCTGTGGACCCCATCCCCAGTGGCTGTCCCTTAAATAAGAGGGGCACGTATACCCACTCCTTGAGCCAAACAATGACTCCAAGGACCCCATGCCTCGGGGCTGGCTCAGAGACAGTGTCCCGGGGTCCCTAACCTCCGGGAAACTGTACATTTACTTGCCTATGGGCAAGCAAATGGCAAGTTCTCCCACCGGGCTGGAGCACAAAGCTGATGCCCCCCTGGTGGGAGAACAACCATTTCTCCCACAATGCGTTCTCAGGCAGGAAAATACTTATGGGTGCAAAAGACAACTGCTCCTGTGGGGTTGGAGCAATGCCATCTCCTGCTGCACCAGCAATGGGTCAAGTAGAGGAGCCAGTGGGGCTGTGGGGGTCATAAGACTCCCCCTGCAACCCGCAATGAGAGACGCCCTTTGGGGTGCCAGAGGTAGGCACCAAGGCATCCAACTTAAAAAAGAAATTACCAGGACAAGTTGTGGCATGCCTCGGGTGGACACCGCGGCACGCCACTTTATAACAAAAAAAGGCAATGCTGATTGGTCCATGGGGGCCCTGGGGCTCCGCTGTGGCCCCCTAAAATAATAATGATGTGGCTGTCCCGGGTGGGCACTGGGGCACCCCTTAGAACAAAAATGCCAGCTCCTGAGCAGAGATCTTGTAGGGAGCTGGCGAGGTCGCGGGTGTCATGGGGCTCCCCTCATCGCCCCCTCACCGAAGGGGTCAGCTGCAGGGCCTGGCCTAATCCCCCACCATTCGCAGCATAGGGTTGGCCCTGCGGCTCACTTCCCGCTGCAAATGGCCAAAACCCGTTCATTGCGAGGGGTGGCTTTACATATGGCAAATAAATATTACTTTACATAAAAAAAACTAGAAATTCTCTTACAAAGAAAAGGTTAAAGTAGCGTTATAATTAAATTAAACGATGTAGCATTTTAAATTCTAAAAACCAGCCAAAGAAACTCACCAGTTATAGCCATCTCAAGCAACTATAATTTGTGCTCTAAGGTAACTATAACTCACCCCCTTGCTATGCACTGCTAATTACCCCACATATTGCATCACTCATGACATCTATGACATCATTGATGATATCACTGTAGCATATACAATTAAATTATTGATGAGAAAACTATGTCTGGGGGGAGCGCAAGTTATAGTAACGTTAAGCCATGAGTTATAGTTACTTTAGATAACTATAACCAGTGTATGTCTGTGGTTTTTAGAGTTTAAAACATTACATTGTTACTGAAAATTTCAATTAATTATAACATTAATTGAACCTTTGTTTTTTTTCAGTAACTATATGTAGCCAATCTGTAGTTAGGGTTACCTTAGATAGGAATTCCTCAGATTTTTTGCCCATTAATAACTTTGCGCCTCTATGACGAATCTCGACAAAACTTTGCACACCTATTGCCCCTTCTGCATTGTCAGATGATGCAAAGTTTTGCAGTGATTAGTTAAGGGGGTACAAACAAAAAAGAGGGGTCCCAAAATGCATTTTGTTCCCAATGCAATTCCCAATGACTGCATTCATAGACGCTGTTCTCATGTGCAGCGGCCAAATGCCCAGGCGGATTGCCATTAAATTTGGCAGGATTGTAAATTATGGTGTCTAGATGAACCTTTTTGTTGTTAGGCTAAGTATGTTTTAAGCTATAAGGCATTTTAACTTAGTGATAACTCAAGCCGCAGTAGTTTTGTGAAATTTTGCTGAAGTACCATGGTACTTGGCGATGACAAGCCATTATGTGATTGGCTAATAACTGCCTTTACAAAAGTTAAAGTCATCCATGCTGTTTTATCACATAATGGCTGTGTTGTGGGTTAGGGACTTAGCTCAAGGTAAGTATTATGTTTTCAGCCAATCGGCATCCATAGTGTTGGATAGTAGCGAGCAGTGGGCATGGCAGAAGATGTGAGCCCAGCAGTGAGCCCAGCAGCAGCGGCTGCGAGCGGCTGTCCAAGGGGAGCCCATTACTGGGAAACCGCGCTCTCCCCTTCACCCCCACTTGTCTGCCACTTGCCACCTGCTACTTCTAACCAGTCTGCACTATGGAAGCCTGATAGTATTAATCTGCTGGCTGAGCAGAGAGGAGGAGGGCTTGGTGCAGTGCAGTTCAGCGGAGGCTGCCTGATCAGCAAGTGGAGTTAAGGTAAGGCCCTAGGGACGCGGCCCATTGCTAGCGGACACAGAGGTGGCCAGCATTACACTGGTGCTTCTTGTGCCTCACTAGCGAAGGGCCACATACCGACTCCGCTCCCCTAGTTCTATCAACGCACTTTACTTACACCATGTGCCCTCCAAGATCCTCAGTTGCAACCGGCTAAAAGCATTGACTATACGAACCTGCTGCCAACTGAAACCAACATGCAGCATCATGTTGCAGCTGCTGTGACTACCAGCAAAGGGTGTGGTCAGAGGACATAATCTGAAAGCCCCTGAAAGGTTTTGAAATTTTGGAAAGGCCCCCAAACAGAGAGGATAATAAAACAGCACTAGGAGTGGCTAGTGAGGCAGGAAAGTGAGGCAGCTAGAGCGCTTGTGCCATCCCGTGCGGAAGCTGCTGTGGTCCCGCAAACTGGGTGAGCTCCAATAGCTTAGGAATACGGGCTTGTGGCATGTGGGACACAGGAGAAGGGGCACTGTTACAAAGCCCATTCAACCCTGCTCACTGCCTGTGATCCCCCAGGGGCCACGGACCAGCATTTCTATCCAACCAGTACCTCTGTGTGATCCATTATCCTTGCGACTGTGACAGGCTTACACTTCTTGTCCATCCTCCGACCACCTGCTCTCCTAGGCTAAGCTGAGCCATAACTGAGGGCCTCATAGTGGAATCACTCAGAAAAATAAGTACCTGCCTCTACTACAATCATCGGATTGGAAACACTCGGAACCTTCAATACACTTATTTGAACATTTTTGAACATACAGAATTGGAATTGATAATCACAAAGTTCCACTTGGAATAACCTGGAACATTGATAAGCACAAAACTCCATGTGGAAATGTCAGGAATACCTAAGGACTACTTGATTACCTTACATAAAAGGTCAAACTTGCCACCAGGTCGTGAAAGAGAGCCATTCCCTCCTATAAGGAGGAAGAAAAAGCTCCAGGCATTGTCAACAGTAAAAAACACTAAAACAATATCTATTGGGAAGAGTCAGTACTTTATCTCACCTGTGTTACAAATGTTTGAAAAGTCAAATAAAATCACGCACAAGTTTGACTTCCTTAAGGCCCCAGTTAGGGCAATGATGACCATTCAAGAGGACACATGTATCCTCCTAGCACCAATCACACCAACTACAGGTGCTAAACTTACTCTTGCCACCAAAGTAATTGCACCATGGATCTGGCAGAGATTGAAGCAAATCTTGAGCTGACAGAAAATAAAGACTCTCAGTTGGGACCAATAACCAACCTGGAGCTACTCTCGCTGGGGTCACTGTCGCCAAAACCCTCTAATAGTTTCCATCCACCTCAAAATTCCCAAAGACCTTTGCTGAGAGCTGGTGCGCCACCACCAATTGAAGTGAACGTAAAAATCATTAAAGACCATGAAAAGTTTGGGAAATTAGGGAATCATACTCTCCTAACAAATTAACGTTACCATGCAGTAAGTTGACAATTGGAGCAGGAACAATTAAGTCCTAGTTACACTATGAGCTTACCACAGTTCACCTCTGATATACAAACTGGCATGATAAAGGAAGCGTCGTGTTCCCACAGTCCAACCCCAGAAAGGTTAGACCATTGAAAAATTGACAAAATGTTACCAAAAAAAGGTAATCCTCACCTTTGGAGCACTTCGAGTTTATATAGTAATTCAATCAATAGCATTCAACCCACACAAGTCAAACTAGAAACTGACTTTCAACCAGGTCCACTATCAGTAAGCAAGAACCCGAGTAAATGCAACCCCGAATCTTTTCAAAATCAAGACTTCCCAGCAGCACCAAATACTGGACCAGGGGCT
Source organism: Calotriton arnoldi (assembly GCA_963921515.1). Classification (NCBI taxonomy): domain Eukaryota; kingdom Metazoa; phylum Chordata; class Amphibia; order Caudata; family Salamandridae; genus Calotriton; species Calotriton arnoldi. The sequence goes on from CAWUFW010004172.1 coordinate 527,161, forward strand.
ACATGGGACATCTACTTTAAAACATTGCAATTCAATCAATCAATCAATCAATCAATCAGGGAATTGTCAGCGCTACTCACCCGTGAGGGTATCAAGGCGCTGAGGGGGGGGTCCGCAGAACTGTTTAGCCGAAGAGCCAGGTCTTGAGGGTTTTCCCGAAGGTGTTCATGGAGGGGACGCGTCTGATGTCTGCCGGTAGCTCGTTCCAGGTCTTGGCTGCAATGTGAGAGAAGGATCTTCCGCCTGCTCTGGCGATGCGCGGGGTTTCGGCCAGTGCGAGGTTGGAAGATCGGAGGTTTCTTTTGGGTACATGGAAGTTGATTCTGTCGTTGAGGTATTTGGGTCCATTGTTGTGTAGGCATTTGTAGGCGTGAGTGAGGATTTTGAAAGTGACTCTTTTCTCCACGGGGAGCCAGTGGAGACTTCGTAGGTGTTGGCTGATGTGTTCGTGTCGGGGGATGCCGAGGACGAGTCTGGCTACGGTGTTTTGTACTGTCTGGAGTTTGCGGAGTAGGGACTTGTTGATGCTGGCGTAGAGTGCGTTTCCATAGTCCAGTCTGCTGGTGATGAGTGTGTGGGTGACTGTCTTCCTTGACTCAGGGGGGATCCACTTGAAGGTCTTGCGGAGGATGCAGAGGGTGTTGAAGTAGCTGGAGGTGACGGCGTTGACCTGTCGGTTCATGGAGAGTGATGATTCGAGTATGATGCCGAGGTTCTTGGCGTGGTCTGAGGGGGTAGGTGGGCTTCCGAGGGCGGTCGGCCACCAGGTGCTGTCCCATGCAGAAGGGGTGGTACCGAGGACGAGGACTTCTGTCTTCTCGGCGTTGAGCTTCAGGCAGCTGTTGGTCATCCAGACTGCGACATCTTGCATTCCTTTCTGGAAGTTGAGTTTGGCAGTGGTGGGGTCTTTGGTGAGGGAGAGGATGAGCTGGGTGTCGTCGGCGTAGGATACGATGTCGAGGCCGTGTTGTCGGACGATGGCTGCGAGGGGGGCCATGTAAATGTTGAAGAGGGTGGGGCTCAGTGATGAACCCTGTGGGACTCCGCAGGTGATTTTCGTGGGGTTGGAGAGGAAGGGTGGGAGTCTGATCCTTTGGCTTCTTCCGGTGAGGAACGATCGGATTCAGTCCAGGGCTGTTCCTTGTATGCCTGCGTCGTGTAGTCTGACGACTAGTGTGCGATGGGAGATGGTGTCGAAGGCCGCTGATAGGTCGAGTAGGATGAGGGCTGCAGAGTGGCCTTGGTCCAGGAGGGTGCGGATGTCGTCTGTGGCGGCGAGTAGGGCGGTCTCTGTGCTGTGGTTGCTTCAGAATCCGGATTGGGACAGGTCAAGGAAGGTGTTCTCTTCAATGAATCGTGTCAGTTTCCTGTTGACTGTTTTCTCTGCAACTTTGGCTGCGAAGGGGAGGAGCGAGATGGGCCGATAGTTCTTGAGATCGGAGGGGTCAGCTGTGGGCTTCTTGAGCAGGGGTCTGACTTCTGCGCGCTTCCAGTCGTCTGGGAAGGTACCTGTTTTGAAGGTGGTGTTGATGGTGCGTTGTAGTTTGGGTGCGATGGCGGCCACGGCTCTGTGGTAGATGTGAGGGGGGCAGGGGTCGGTGGGGGCCCCCGAGTGGATGCTTTTCTTGGTCGAGGCGGTGTCTTCGACCGTGATTGGTGTTCAGTTGGAGATGGTGGGCTGGCTGGTGTTTCTGGGGGCGGGGGGCCGTCTGTGGCACCTGGTGGATGGTCGATGAAGTTGTCGTAGAGGTTTTTGATCTTGAGGTGGAAATAGGTTCCAAGCTTGTCGCAGAGGTCTTGGGATGGGGTGATGTCTGTGGCTTCACTGCGTGGGTTGGTGAATTCTTGAATGACACTGAAAAGTTCCTTGGAGTTGGTGGAGTTGGCCAGGATTTTGTTGTGGATGAAGTTCCTTTTGGTGGCTCTGGTCTGGTTGTGGTAGTCCGCCATGACGTCCTTGTAGGTGGTGGGGTTTTCGGTTGTCTTGGTGTTTCTCCAGTTCTTCTCCAGGCGTCTGCAGGTGCGTCTGGCTTCTTGGAGAGCGGTTGTGAACCAGGCGGCTTTCCTGGGGTGTTGTCTGTAGGGGTTGCGTAGCGGGGCGAGCTCATCTGCGCAGTTGGAGATCCAGGTGTGGAGTTCTCTGGCTGCTTCGTTTGCGCTGTTTGCGTCGGGTGCCCAGGTGTGGTTGTCTCGGGTGAGAGTGGAGTTAAGTTGCTCGTCGGTAACCTTGCTCCAGTTCCTTTGTGGTGGGCGTGGGGCTGGTTTGGGTGCCTTGGGTTTGTTGATGGCGAAGTGTACGCAGTGGTGGTCGGTCCATGGCGGCTGCGTTGTGTGGCTGAAATGGACACTGTTTCCTGCCGCGAAGATGGGGTCGAGGGTGTGTCCTGCTCTGTGGGTCGGTGTGTTGTCGAGTTGTTTAAGTCCGTTGCTGGTGAGGTTGTCACGAAGGATAGTGGAGTTGGGGTTGCTGGGGTTGTCGAGGTGGAAGTTCAGGTCTCCAATGAGTATGTAGTTTGTTGAGGCGATCGCGTGGGGTGCGATGAAGTCGGTGATGGTGGTGGCGAAGGGTGTTCGGGGGCCGGGGGGTCTGTAGACGAGGGTTCCTCAGAGTGTGGCTTTGGGGGTGGTCTGGATCTTGAAGTGCAGGTGTTCGGCGGAGGGGAAGGTTTCGCTGGAGGTGGTGAGGCGGAGGGTGATCTTGTGGACGATGGCGAGGCCCCCTCCTGGGTGGTTGGGGCGGTCTTTACTCTGGATCTTGTATCCGTCTGGGATGGCGGTGCTGATGTCGGGGGCGGAGGATGCGTTGGTCCAGGTCTCTGTGAAGAAGGCGATGTCGGGCGAAAGAGAGTCGAGTAGGTTCCAGATTTCCATGGCGTGTTTGTGTATGGAGCGTACGTTGAGGAGGATGCATTTTAGGGTGTCGCCGGTGCTGGCGTCGGCGGTGTTGGAGGCCGGGGTGGCGGTGAGGGTCTGGCGGCAGTGGAGGCAGGAGAACTGGCTGTGGCTCGTGTTCGGTGAGGCCTGTTGGCATTCTCTAAGTCTTCCAGGGTTGAGTGCGAGGAGAGTGGTGGTGTCGTAGCGATGGGTAGTGGGAGGTCCAGGGTTCCTGGCGCTGGCTGCGGTCGGCTCGCGGACGGGCGCAGACGGGCTTGTCTTTGGTGCGCCTTCGGCACGCCGGCGGCACACCCGCTGCGCACGTCCGCTGCACGACCGCGCAGCGGCCGCCATTAAGTAGGGGAGGTGGGAGGGAGGAGAGGCAGGGAGGCGGGAGCAGGGGAATTCCGGGGGGAAATTCTGGGGGGAAATTCCGGGGGGGAATTCCAGGGGGGAGGGGCAGCAGCGGCGAAAGGCAAAAGGAACAGGCAGGCACGAGAAAATAAAAACAGTGGTGGAATTAGAGCAAGACACAGAAGGGCACAATAACAGTGGCACAACAGGGAAAAAATTAGGAAAAAAACGGCTGAGAAAGGTTACGGTGGTTGGAGGCAGTCTGGTCCCAGTTGGAGCGGGCAGCAGGCGCAGGAGCGGGCAGCAGCCTCGAACCTCCCAAGGAGGAGGTCGGGTTCTGGAGGCAAGAGACGGCACAGCGGAGCAGTGGGGAGAGAGTGGACCTAGACCGAGGGTCGGAGGTCTTACTCCCACTTGACATTAGATGCCCTGACATATCAAATAAAATGGATGTCCAAGTGGACCTCCACAATATCATGGCAAAGTCAGTCTCGGGTATCGACCAGAAACTGGGTACAATAAAAACCAAACCAAACTGACTTACGAGACCTTAAAAAACCAAGGGCTGATTATCCACCGGCACAGCTGCGCCAAACACGCGCAAGGACTGCCAACTGTATTACGAGTTGAACTCGTGTACGGCGGACGGTCCTTCGCCTTTCCCATGGTGGTGCCTGAAAAACAGGCACCGCAATGGGAACAGCAAAAAAGTTGCAGCACAGCATGAACGGTGACGTCCATGCCGTGCTGGAAACTTTAGGGGAATACAGACTGGGGGACACATGGTGTGCCCCCTTGAATGCGACCCCATCAGGTTGGGGCCATGGGGACCCTGTAGGGTCCCCTTTGTTCCTCCACCATCAGCCATTTCATGGTGGGGCTCCTGCAATGAAATGGCTGGTGGTGGCGGAACTTGTAATATGCTCAGTGGGACTGCTCCAGTCCCATTGAGCATCTTACATTGTCATGCAGCTGCGCCACCGCTAGGGAATGACTGTTCCCTTGCACAGCCGGTGGTCCTCTTAAAGTTGTAATGCGTGGGACAGTGGGCCGCCACAGAGAGTCTGGTGGTCAGAATAGCGCCATGCTCAAAATCAGGCCCCATGTTCTTAACCCAGCTCAGTTAGGTCATGGAATAAAACCAATTGATCCACTCCTGGCCAATGAACCATCTGGTAATGGACATGCTAATTTTGGTTTAGACAAAGTAGTTACCTCCCTTTTTTCTTCAGACAAGGATAGCCAAACAATTTTTACACCATAACACAACTACAGGGGAAACCATGATATTCTCAATCGTGGTAACATCCTAAGACTTTTACTGGCACTTCCATCTCTTGAAAAAATCACTACAGAAGATATTGAATCAATTGAATTCCTATCTCATATAGAGGGCAATACACAAAAACCCACCCTAGTGACTTGGACTCCTAATAATCTTGGGGCATATTATCTAGGGTTGGCGATAATTATCGCCGAGCGTGCTTAGCGCGCTTTTCTTTATCGCCGGCTATCGCTGGAATATTTTGTCACGCTAGCGCTGTATTACCAACGCTCAGCGCTATGGCAATAAATATTCCAGCGATAGCGTGCAAATGGCCAAACATCGCCTAAAAAACAGCGATGTCCCTCCCAAAACGGCGATGATCTTGATGATAAGGCCCTGTGGCCTTAACCCCATAATCCACCTCCCATGTTAGGTATGCCTAACACAGGAATTTAGCAGACGTTAAATTCCTGCGTTAGGACCAGAGGTAGCGCGATTATTATCATCGCTACCCTCCTTGCTAATATCGCGAAGATGCCTTCGCGATATTTTCCCATGTTGTTTCCGTCAGCCACTCCTACTTTGCATCTCATTATCGATGCGTAGCGAGTGGTGACAGAAACGGGAGTTAAATCAAGGATACACGCGCTAGCGTGTCCTTGTTAATAATGCGTTAGAATTATCGCCCCTTTTCGGCCGAAAACGGCCGCTAAAGCGGCGATAATTCTCTTGATAATATGCCCCCTTGTCCTTTAGGAAAAAGAGTGCTTTTCAAACTGGGAAATTAAAATTAGTATGCTCCATCCAGCCCTTTATCCAAACCTGCTTGATCTTCTGAAAGAGTTCTCTCTGCCACGAATCAAAGTTGACAATAACCAATTATATTCAATTCTCAAAAACCCCATTGGCAATATGGAACCATCATCACCAGCCTTGCACTCCCTATTAAGAACACAGAGTTCAACTCAACTCAATCTAGACTGGCTAACAACAGCCTTACATACCGGCTCATGTGCCTGACAGGCAAAAGCACAGTACTCCCAACAAACCTTACCTATTCACTCAAGGGAAACTGTAAAATTATGCTCGTGGAACATAAATGGTGTGCAAGCCAAAAGCCATAACACTTCTCTGAATACCTTCATCAGAAATGTTCATATTGTTCTATTACAGGAAACATGAGCAACTAAGCCATTTGTGTTGGATAGATTCATTGGTTACATTAGTCCAGCAGTAAAACTAATGAAATATGGTCACCCAAGGGGGGGCCTGGCAACTTTTATAGCCACCGGGCTCAAGATGGTGATGAGGCCAAATTCCACTTTCTAGATTTACTTGTGGACCTCTGGCTGATGGTCTTTATTGCCTGCTAGGAAAGTGTGGAGGGGAGAAAAACAATTTACGAATAATACATTTCTCTTCCTCATGCAACCAAAGGACTACAGACTCTTAATTCAATTTTTGCTAATTTATTATAAGGCCATAAATAGCAGAACATAGACACACCTCAATATAAGAGTTTAAAGATGCATGAATACTGATACAGAGCCAAGCCTACGAATATAGTTCATTCAGCAGAATAGGCATAAAACAATGAATTCCAATCTCAAGACACAACTGAGTATAGATGCTGTGTCCAAATCCCTTTTCATTTGTATTTCAGGAAATAAAGAATACTCTGTCCCTACTCTACTTCTAGAGTGACTTCCCTACCTAGCTTCCTAGTTGAATTCCCCTCAAAAGGTGTCAGCACGTGTTGACATCCTAAGAAGTAGACTCACGTTAAATGGGTCAAGTAGCGTAAAGCTACGGAGGTCATTCTAAGATGCTCCCTTTCCTCAGTACAAAGCAGAAGTCCTGCAAAACTGTCCCTGTGCCGTATACAAAAAGACAAATTTACACCCCTAACAGGTCACCTGGTAAGCTATTCTGTGAACACCTTCTTTGATTAACTTTCCACAAACTCCATTTAATTTGAGCTCTCTCCGACGACCTTGGTTCCCAGGTTTCACCAGGCACGAAAGGTGTCCTCCCTTCTTTCTGTTCAAGTTCTTCAAAGATGTTCCTCTCCTCCCATGTATCTTCTTAAATCTAAAATAACGAGGTCGAAATCCTGCACCTGCAGTAGGGGCGAAAGGAAACTTTCTACACACAAATAAATTCGAATTAACTTATAACTTGAGAGAAAGCAAGGAGAAACGAAACTTAAGAAAAACAAAAGTTAGGCCTACAAAATTGGCTAACCTAAGAACGTTCTTTAATGCACACCCGTTACACAAGTCTCTATACGAATCATTTATAAACAGTGGATGCATTTATATTGCATAATATTCATAATGCACATGCATGGTTACATAATTTTTCTAAACATGTGCGAAATCCTAATCATTCCTGTATATAACATCACAAATTTCATTCTACTGTCTTAACCCTTTCGCTGCTAGGCCTTTCCCCCACACCCCTGTGCTAAGCCTTATTTTGGCTATTTGGGGTAGTTCGCGCTTAGGCCCCAGTAACGTTTTGACCACATAAGGTATCCACGCCAAACTTGCGTCCTTTTCTTCCAACATCATGAGGATTCTAAAGGTACCCAGGGTTTGTGGATTCCCCTGGAGGAGACCCAGAAATTAGCCAAAATTCAGCTAAATTTTGTTTTGTTTTTTAAAAATGGGAAAAAAGTGCTGAAAATGAAAGCGTCTGGTTTTTTCCTTGAAAATGGTATCAACAAAGGGTTTGTGGGGCTGAAATAACCATTTTCCCAGCTTCCATGGACTGACAGACGTTTGTCAGAAAACCAACATTTTTTACACAGTTTTGGCATTTTACTGGGACATAGCCTATTTTTGCTATTTTTTGTGCTTTCAACCTTCTTCCAGTTAATGGTAGAAATGGGAATGAAAGCAATAATAGATCCTGGAAAGCTATACATTTTAGAAAAGTAGACACATTTCTGAATTTAGCAAGGGGTCATTTGTGTAGATCCTTCAAGGTTTCTTTATAGAAACTAACAGTTGAATATAGGAAAAATTGAAAATGAGTTGAAAAAAACAGCCATTTGTGCCAACGTTTTCACCTGTAACTTTTTATAATTATGACAGATGTTTGAAAGCAATAAACCGTTACATCTGCTGGACCATTCTGGTTGTGGGGATATATAGGACTTGTAGGTTCACCAAGAACCCGATAAAACCAGAGCCAATAACTGAGCAGCAACTTGCAATGGTTTTTTATTATGTACCGGTTATATAGCAATTCATTTGGGAAAATATATACAATGAAAAATCAGGATGAAAGACACATATGTATTTCTGAAATTGGAACAAAATATAGAGTTTAGAAACAGTAGCTATTTGCACATTTCCGAAATTGTGTGTACCCATACTAGCATGATAATTATAGGACATTTTTCAAAGTCACTTCTTTTTTACACATTGTCTTTCATTTGGAAGGTAGAAATGCATCGAAAGTCAATAGGTAATAACAGTTGCTCTACAAATCTGTGTTACCCTAAGTCTCCTGATAAAAATGGTACCTCACTTGTGTGGGTAGGCCTAGTGCCCGTGACAGGAAACGGCCCAAAACACAACGTGGAGACACTTTATTTTTACAGTGAAAACTGACCCTTTTTTTGCAGGTGCCTTGCTGTAGATTTTGAACCCTAGCTCTGCCAGCACCAAGGGAAACCTAGCAAACCTACATATTTTTGAAAAGTAGACACCCAGGGGAATCCAGGATGGGGTGACTTGTCTGGCTCTCACCAGGTTCTGTTACCCAGAATCCCTTGCAAACCTCAAACTTTGTAAAAAAAAACAAATTTTCCTCTCATTTCTGTGGTGGAAAGTTCTGTAATCTGTGTGGATCCACCAAATTCCACCCTCCCGCATTTCCCAAAGTCTTCCGAGAAAAATGGTACCTCACTTGTGTGGGTAGGCCTAGTGCCCGCGACAGGAAACGGCCCAAAATGCAACGTGGACACACCACATTTTCACAGTGAAAACTGACCCTTTTTTTTGCAAAGTGCCTAGCTTGTAGATTTTGAACCCTAGCTCTGCCGGCACCTAGAGAAACCTAGCAAACCTATACATGTTTGCAAAGTAGACACCCAGGGGAATCCAGAATGGGGTGACTTGTCTGGCTCTCACCAGGTTCTGTTACCCAGAATCCCTTGCAAACCTCAAACTTTGTAAAAAAAAAACATTTTCCAGAAATTTCTGTGGTGGAAAGTTCTGGAATCTGCGTGGATCCACAACATTCCAACCACCCCACATTCCCCAAAGTCTTCCGAGAAAAATGGTACCTCATTTGTGTGGGTATGCCTAGTGCCCACGACAGGAAACGGCCCAAAACCCAACATGGACACACCACATTTTCACAGTGAAAACGGAAACTTTTTTTGCAAAGTGCCTAGCTGTAGATTTTGAACCTTAGCTCTGCCGGCACCTAGGGAAACCCAGCAAACCTATACATTTTTGAAAACTAGACACCTAGGGGAATCCAGGATGGGGTAACTTGACTGGCTCTCACCAGGTTCTGTTACCGAGAATCCCTTGCAAACCTCAAACTTTGTAAAAATAAACACATTTTCCTCACATTTCTGTGGTGAAAAGTTCTGGAATCTGCGTGGATACACAAAATTCAACCCACCCCGCATTCCCCAAAGTCTTCCGAGAAAAATGGTACCTGACTTGTGTGGGTAGGCCTAGTGGTCGCCACAGTAAATGGCCCAAAATGCAACGTGGACACACCACATTTTCACAGTGAAATCAGACCCTTTTTTTGCAAAGTGCCTAGATGTAGATTTTGAACCCTAGCTCTGCCGGCACCTAGCGAAACCTAGCAAAACTATACATTTTTCAAAACTAGACACCTAGGGGAATCCAGGATGGGGTGACTTGACTGGCTCTCACCAGGTTCTGTTACCCAGAATTCCTTGCAAACCTCAAACTTTGTAAAAAAAAAACAATTTTTCCCACATTTCTGTGGTGGAAAGTTCTGGAATCTGCGTGGATCCACAAAATTCCACCCACCCTGCATTTCCAAAGTCTACCAAGAAACATTATACCTCACTTGTGTGGGTAGACCAAGTGGCCGTGAGAGGAAACGGCCCAAAATGCAACGTGGCATCACCACATTTTCACAGTGAAAACTGACCCTTTTTTTGCAAAGTGCCTAGCTGTAGATTTTGAACCCTAGCTCTGCCGGCACCTGGGGAAACCTAGCAAACCTATACATTTTTGAAAAACTAGACACACGGGGATGTCCAGAGAGGTATAGCTTGCATGGGTCCCCCAATGTTTTCCTACCCAGAATCCCCTGCAAACCTCAAATTTAGCTGAAAAAATCACCTTTTTCTCAAATTTCCATATGGGAAAGTTCTGGAATCTGCGTGGATCCACAAATTTCCTACCACCCAGCGTTCCCCAAGGTCTCCCGATAAAAATGGTACCTCACTCGGGTGGGTGGGTCAAGTACCCGCGACAGGCAAGGGCCCAAAACGTATTGAGGAGACATCAAAATGACCTATCACAAAACAACCTGGTTTTGCAAGGGGAGTCACCTGGGTTTGTGGCCCCGGGCTCGACGGTCAACTTGGGAACCTACCAAACCCACACATTTCTGAAACCTAGACAACTCGGGGAGTCCAGCGAGGTATGGTTTGCATGGATCCCCCAAAGTTTTCCTACCCAGAATCCGCTGCAAACCTCAAATTTAGCTGAAAAAAACACATTTTCCACATATTTTTGCGTGGGATCACCGTGCCGGCACAAATGTCCTACCCCACAGCGTTCTCCTTAGTCTCCCGAGTAAAATGATACCTCACTTGTGTGGGTGGCCAATGTCTAAAAACTTATTTTTAAAATAATGTAGCGCTTAGAATTCTTGGTGCTATACCCTTAATCCCTATGTTTTGGGCTCTTCCCAGTCACAGGCCCTTGCCCCACCCAAACAAGTGAGGTATCATTTTACTCGGGAGACTTAGGGGAACGCTATGGAGTAGGACATTTGTGCCGGCACGGTGTTTCCACCCAAAAAATATGTAGAAAATGTGGGTTTTTCAGCTAAATTTGAGGTTTGCAGGTGATTCTAGGTAGGAAAACGTTAGGGGATCCACGCAAGTCATACCTCGCTGGACTCCCCCGGGTGTCTAGTTTCCAGAAATGTGTGGGTTTGGTAGTTTCCCAAGATGGCCGCCGAGCCCGGGGCCAAAAACCCAGGTGACCCCCCTTGCAAAACCAGGTTGTTTTGTGATAGGTACTTTTGATATCTCCTCAATACGTTTTGGGCCCTTGCCTGTCATGGGTACTTGACCCACCCACGCGAGTGAGGTGCCATTTTTAACGGGAGACCTGGGGGAACGCTGGGTGGTAAGAAATGTGTGGATCCACGCAGATTCCAGAACTTTCCCACATATAAATATTTGGAAAATGTGTTTTTTCCAGGTAAATTTGAGGTTTGCAGGGGATTCTGGGTTGGAAAACATTGGGGGATCCACGTAAGCCATACCTCGCTGGACTCCCCCAGGTGTCTAGTTTTCAGAAATGTGTGGGTTTGGTAGTTGCCCAAGATGGCCACCGAGCCCGGGGCCAAAAACCCAGGGGACCCCCCTTGCAAAACCAGGTTGTTTTATGATAGGCACTTTTGATGTCCCCTTGATATGTTTTGGGCCCTTGCCTGTCGCGGGTACTAGACCCACCCACGCGATTGAGGTACCATTTGTATCAGGAGACCTGGGGGAAGGCTGGGTGGTAAAGAAATTTGTGTCAGCCCGGTGATCCTACAACTTTCCCACACAGAATTTTGAGAAAAATGTGATTTTTGTCATCAAAATCTGAGGTTTGCAGGGGATTCTGGCTAGGGAAACGTTGGGGGATCCACGCAAGCCATACCTCCCTGGCCTCCCCCGGGTGTCTAGGTTTCAGAAATGTGTGGGTTTGGTAGGTTTCCCTAGATGGCCGCCAAGCCCGGGACCAAAAACTCATGTGACTCCCCTTGCAAAACCAGGTCATTTTCAGATACAAAGGTGGCATATGCGTTTTTGGCCTCGTGCTAGGCGGCCATCTTGGAAAACCTACCAAACCCACACATTTCTGAAAACTAGACACCTGGGGGAGTCCAGCGAGGTATGGCTTGCATGGGCCTCCCAACGTTTTCCTACCCAGAATCTCCTGCAAACCTCAAATTTAGCTGTATAAATCACATTGTTTTCAAATTTCTGTGTGGGAAAGTTCTGGAATCTGCATGGATCCACAAATTTCCTACCACCCAGCGTTCCCCCAGGTCTCTTGATAAAAATGGTATCTTACTCGCATGGGTGGGTCCAGTACCCGCGACAGGCAAGGGCCCAAAACGTATTGAGGAGACATCAAAATTACCCATCACAAAACAACCTGGTTTTGGAAGGGGGGTCACCTGGGTTTTTGGCCCCGGGCTCAGCGGCCGTCTTGGGAAACTACCAAACCCACACATTTCTGAAAACTAATCACTCTGGGGAGTCCAGCGAGGTATGGCTTGCGTGGGTCCCCCAACGTTTTCCTACCCAGAATCCCCTGCAAACCTCAAATTTAGATGAAAACATTTTTTTTCTCAAATTTCTGTGTGGGAAAGTCCTGGAATCTGCTTGGATCCACAAATTTCCTACCGCCCAGCATTCCCCCAGGTCTCCTGATAAAAATGGGACCTCACTCGCGTGGGTGGGTCAAGTACCTGCGACAGGCAAGGACCCAAAACGTATTGAGGAGACATCAAAATTACCTATCACAAAACAACCTGGTTTTGCAAGGGGGGTCACCTGGGTTTTTGGCCGCGGGCTCAGCGGCCATCTTGGGAAACTACCAAACCCACACATTTCTGAAAACTAGACACCCAGGGGAGTCCAGCAAGGTGTGGCTTGAGTGGATCCCCCAACGTTTTCCTACCCAGAATCCCCTGCAAACCTCAAATTTAGCTAAAAAAAACCCACATTTTAAACATATTTTTGGGTGGAATCTCCGTGCCGGCACAAATGTCCTACCCCACAATGTTCCCCTCAGTCTCCCGAGTAAAATAATACCTCACTTGTGTGGGTGGGGCAAGGGCCTGTGACTGGGAAGAGCCCAAAACATAGGGATTAAGGGTACAGCACCGAGAATTCTAAGCGCTACTCTTTTTAAATTAAGTTTTTAGCCGATTCTGCATCAGGGGCTACTGCCCCCATCTGCCCCGGGGGGGCAGAAAGACTGTTGCAGTTTTTTTGGGGGCATTGGCCTGCCCATCTTGGGCAGCCCCCACCCCTAAATCAAGTGTAAAAAAATCCCTGGCTTCTAGTGGGCTTTCTGCCCCCGGGGGGCAGATTGGTGGCTACTGCCTCCGTCTTCCCCCGGGGGGGCAGAAAGACTGGGATTTCTCTGGGGGGTGGGTGGGTGGGGGCTTTGTCATGCCCGTTTTGGGCAGCCCCCACCCCTACATAATAAAAAAAAAAAAAATCCCTGGTTTCTAGTGGGCTTTCTGCCCCCCTGGGGGTCAGATTGGGAGCTACTGCCCTCATCTGCCCCCTGGGGGGCAGAAATACTGGAATTTCTCTGGGGGAATGGATGGGGGCATTGTCATGCCCATTTTGGGCAGCCCCCACCCCTACATGAAATCAAACAAAAAACCCTGGTTTCTAGTGGGCTTTCTGCCCCCAAGGAAGTGCAGAAAGACTGAAGTGGCCAAAAGTATTTGGGGGGAGCAAATGCCCTTGCCCAAGGGGCTGCTCCCCCCTCCCTGATGTCTAGTGGGTGGATCCCTGCTTGGGGATCGCCCTCCTGGGGCAATCCACAAGCAGGGATCCACTAGGGAGGGGTACCATTGGGAAGGGGATTCTCCCCTTTCCAATGATACCTCTCCCATCTTTCTACGTGCTCAGGGGGCTGAGATAGCCCCCTGAGCATGTAGAAAGCGAAACTGAAATGAGCCTATTGGCTCATGTTAGTTTCGGTTTCTGTGCAATGAAATCAGCGCGACGTGCGTGCTGATCTTCATTGCACAGAAACAACAGAGACAGCCTCGGGAGTTAGGGAAGCCCTTCCCCAGCTCCCAAGGCTGTCAGGGGGGAAGGAAATCCCTCTGGTGCCCGCACCAGAGGGATTTCCCCTGCCATGTGCGAGGGCAGCCGGGAGCCGTCCTGCGCACACGAGCACCGTGGTGCAGGATGGCTCCTGGTCGTCCTGCACATGGAAGGGGTTAATATGGCGATATGAACTTCATTCTAATAAAACAAATTACAGCAAACAACAGAATATATGCGAGTGCAGTTCGTCCATGAGTATAATGTACCCTTACAAATTTTAGGAACGCCAATCGCTCTATCAATGGAAAGCAAACAGGTGGTCGCAGATGGCAATCACATCTTGGTAGTAAAGTTGAGGAAATGGCACCAAAACATCAAGAGTTCTCTTTTACTAACGGTTGCCTACATTCACCCAGACTCAAGTGCAAGGAAGATGATGTCCATTAAACTAGTAAATATTTTACTAGAGTTATCACAAGATGTAACACCCTCAGGAATGATCATTTCAGGAGATTTCAATATGAGTTTGCTGTTGCCATTCAGCCGAGAGGAAAATATAATACAACAAGACCACCTATGGGCTATCCCCAACCAGTCAGTCACCCCTGAGGGTAATGGGCTTAGAGATGTAAGGGCAACATGACTAGTGAAAGACATGTACTCCCTTGGCATAAGGCTATTGAACGGAAGCTATCACCACAATACTCCGCCTGCATGGACCTTTCATGTAGCAGGTTCGCGCTCAAGAATTGACTTTACAGCAGTAACCATACCCTTATTTCAATTAATATAATCGTTTCATATTAATAAAACAAACAAGAGCAACCACGGGCAACAAATCATTGAGATCCAGGTCCAATGCACACTCCATGAAAAAGCATATCTTCTCCAGAGAGAGTTAGTAACAACAAACTATAGGAGGCTGCGCTGGTCGGAAGGAACAATAGATTCAATTAGGGCCATGGCTTCTACCCTTGTCAAGTACTGTTTTTCAGTTGATTCTCTTACACCAACAGTTCAGTGGGCCTTCTTCACAGAAAAATTACTGAACATCTACTCACCAGAAATCAATACTACTACCTGGCAATTCCAAGACCATTTACTAAATCTAAACAGGATTAAAATATCGGCCTCATGCAGTATCTTGAAAAGGATTCGTACTAGAATTTTGAGACAAGCAAGGAAGCGGTTAGGGAACCAAGAGCTCCAAGTTAAATTGAAGACTATAAATAAAGACTACAGGAGGTTAATTTGGGATGTGAAAGTAACAACAAAACCAACCCTTTGGGTAAAAGCACTGTATATTAGTAAAAAGAAAAACTCAAGGGATTTTTGGAAAATGATTAACAGCTTGAACAGGACCCCAACAGCGATCACAACTTCAACTTTAACAGAAGCAGGCTGGGTCAGTTTTTTAACAAAACATTTTAACCAACTTTCAGCGACTATTTTACTTTCTACCCAGGAAACAGAAAGTAAAACTTCAACAGAGCTGATAAACCCAGGCGAAAGTACACTTAACATCTCAGAAGAGCTAGTATGCACATCTATCAATATAAGTAGACAAGATGGGGCACCTGGCCCAAATGGAAGCCCACAAGCCCCGTATAAGGTAAATCCGACTTTTTGGGGAGGATACCTGTCAAAAGTATTCAATAATGCACTTCAGCTAGAAACAAATCCGAATTCATGGAAAGGCTCTATAATAACACCCAATTTTAATGGGGGAGAATAGTCCCAAACAGAAAATTATCGCCTTATCCCATTGCAAGATACTGAGGCAAAAGTCTTTGCAGAGATCCTCCTGACCGAACTCTCACATTGGGTAGAAGAAAGGCAGATTATCCCTCCCAACCAATTGGGGTTTGTTCAAGGACGACCAATATTGTAGAACTTTCAGTAATCATGGATAAATACAAGTTAATTAAGTAACCAATCTACCTCTGTTATGTAGATTTTAAGTCGACATTCATCTGCATACAGCACCACCTCCTGTGGCAAAAGTGTCTAATCTAGGCATTCCAGCTTGTCTTTTAAAAGCAATCCAGTTATTGTACTGGACACCTGGCTAAGGTTAGAGATAGGAGGCGGCTCTTTCCTGTCTAGGAAAATTGAAACCTGTCAGGGATTGAAGCAAGGATGCATTTTTACACCAGGTCAAATTAACCTATTTTTGGTTGATCTAACACAAGCTCTGGATGAAGTAAATGTGCATTCTCCCAAGTTAAGAGACAAGCACATATCGAATCTTCTGGATGCCGATGATGTGATCTTGTTAAGTCAAAAAAAGATTGTCTTGCAACAACTTATTGATAAAATATCAAACTATTCAAGAGTCAATGGCATGGCAATAAATTAGGAACAAAACTAAAGTTATGGAAGTAAGCACCGGGATACAGAAAAAGTATAAGTGATACCTACAAGGATGACAACTGGAGCAGGTCAAAACATACAGATATCTTGGAGTACTATTCGATGATAAGGGTCCCTTCCAGCAGCATTAACAGGACCTGCAAAGGAAAGGCAATACTCTACTCCTTGCATTCCTCACATTACAAAGGACACTAAGCAGTTCAAGCCATTTCCTATTGTTAAAAGTAATAACCACAAATTTATTACCGAGCATCTCAA
Organism: Calotriton arnoldi; assembly: GCA_963921515.1. Lineage (NCBI taxonomy): Eukaryota > Metazoa > Chordata > Amphibia > Caudata > Salamandridae > Calotriton > Calotriton arnoldi. Next base: position 543,315 of record CAWUFW010004172.1, read on the forward strand.
ATCATCTATGTCAAGTTCTTTGGCAAGAAGTTCAAACAAACTCATACTCACCATCTTGAAAGTATTTAGACTCAGTGATAAATGAGTTGTCAGTTCGCCCTCTATGATAAATGTCTTTACCCCCAGAGTCCTTTAAAAAGTCCTCAATGGATTAATGAAAAAAATCTCAATGTTAAAAGACAAATGGTCACATGTACCAACATTTGGAATAGGGATTACCTAATTGATTGATTTTCAGCAAATCGCAATTAAGTAGTCGCTATTCGTAAGGTATGAAACTCAAGAGTTTCATTTAACGATTCCTAAGGGGTCACAAACCAACAAACCTCTTTAATATTAATGAAGAAAGTCGCAATTTGTGAGCCCTTAGGAATCGCTATGACCACAGGGATGGTGGCCTTCTACTGTCAGCAGACCACCAAGTCCGTGATTGCTTTTCAATAAAGCAATCATTTTTTTTAAATGCATCACGTTTTCTTTAAAAGAAAATTTGTTGTATTCAAAAGAAAAAGATGAAAAGTTTTCTTTTCATTTTTTTAAGAGCAGGCAGTGGTCCGTTTGACCGCTGCCTGCTCTTAAATGATGTTTTCACCACCATTCCCAAAGAGGAACCCTTCCCAATTGCAAATGGGTTACCACCAACTTGAAGTTAGTGAGTACGATGCGAATGTTTTGTGACCACATATAGGGGTCACAAAACATTCATATACACCGCTGTGATTCGGTATTTGGAAGGGACACCCTAAACACACCCCTTACAAATACCGTATAGCAAACTGATTTTGCAATTTGAATCAGAAAATAGGGTTTGACACATATGAAAAGCCTTTTTTGCATTTGCAAATGGGCAAATCGGCCTGTTTCCAAATGCAAAATAAGTTCATACATGTGGCCCAAAGAGTACCTTTCACTCAGATCACATGCATGGATGATATTGAACAAATATAAAATTCTTAAATTACAGCCCTATTTAGAGATAGGATGGTCAAAGTAACTAAAAATTGGTTTAATTAGAGCTCGATTTCGACTTTTCCCATGCCTTGGCTGCCGGTTAGAAAAACCACCTATTGCAAACTGTGCAAAATTAGAGGGCAAAACATCATTCACTTATCCTGTCTATTCCCTGCTCTACTGGAAGAAATAAGGTAGCTGTTAAGAATACCTTTTAATCAGCTGGGAATTTGCACATGCATGCAAGCTGTGATTGCATGCTTTAAGACATCAGATACATTGTTGAACTGCATTTTTACAAGTTCTTGAAGCTTGGCAAGAATACTGGACACTTACAATGCTATCTTAGGGGGTCATTAGGATGACAGGTGGTTCGCCCCCGCTGGGCCGGCGGTAGCCACCGCCGGCCCGGCGGGGGCGAACCGCCCGCCATCCACACCAGAAAGACCTCCCGCCATATTAGGATGGCTGGGGGGTCCGCGGCGGATGGAAAGACCGTCTGCCGCATTTCCGCCAGTTGACTCGTCGACCGGGCGGAAAATACCTTTAATATGGTGGCGGTGTCTGCAAGACACCGCCATCCATATTAGGATGTATGCGGAGATCAGCATGCGGTCTTTGCCATTGGGGGCCCGTTGCAGGCCCCCAGGGTGTTGGAGGGGTGGGGGGTGCACATGGGGGTACCTATGGTACCCCCCTGCATTTGCATGCACAAGGTGGCAGGAACCGCGCTGTGCCTGTCACCTTGTGCATGCAAATGCACAACATGCATTTCCAGCATTGTGGCGGGCGGTGCTGTGAGCACCGCCCGCCTAATGCTGGGAATGGGGGATGCCACCGCCACGGTGGCGGTGGCATCCTAATTGCAGATGCGGGACCGCCGCACCCCTGGCGGACGGTCCCGCATTCCGTTACGGTGGCGGGCGGACTTTGTCCGCCCGCCATCGTAATGGACCCCTTAGTTTGGGTGTTGAGACAGAATATCGAGTAGGAAATGTCGACTTACACAAATATCGAGTTGGAAATATCGTGGTTCAGAAATATCGACAGCAAGAATATCGTGGTCAAGAATATCGAATTTAAGGTAAGGCATATCATTTTTTAAATATTGAAGTCATTAATATTGTTTGCAAAAAAAATAGTTGCTTAAAATATCAATTCTTTAATTAGTGTTATGTATTTTAGTTTATATTTTAAATGTATGTGATGTATTTTTTTTATAAGTATTGTTTATGTTTTTTAATACATATGTTGCATTTTTAGTAGTTATCAATTTTATTTTAATTACATTTTGCATTTCTTAGTTTTTTAGCGGGTTATGGGTTATAGGGTAATAGGGTGGGAAGTAATTTAATTACAATTAGTAAATAAATATTTTTATTTATTTAATTTAGATTTTATAATGTCAATTGTGGGAAGTAATTTATTTGTAATTAATTATTAATTGGTTGTTAATTAATAATAATTAATTAATTGATAATGACTTATGGTAATTGTGTAATTAATTTTTGGAGCAGAATGTGGGGTTCATAGCGGTAAAGGGTGGTAAGTAATTTATGTTTAATTAATTAATAATTAGTTGTTCATTTATATTAACTAATTAATTGAAAATGTATTATGGTAATTGTGTGATTTTTGTTAGGTGTGGGTTGTTGGGTTTATGGGGTAAAGGGTGGGAAGCAATTTATTGTTAATTAATTAATAATTCGTTCTTAATTAATATTGATTAGTTAATTGAAAATTAAATATGGAATTTGTGTAATTAATTTTAGGTGTGGGTTATGGGGTTTATAGGGGTAAAGTGTGGGAAGTAATTTATGTTTAATTAATTAATAATTGGTTGATCATTAATGTTAATTCATTAATTGATATTTAATTAGGGTAGTTGTTTACTTTTTTAGGAGTAAAGGGTGGGGAGAAAATTAATTTTACTTACTTTATAATTAGTTTTTATATACTATTAGTTTTTTAATTGAAAATACGTTTTAATTGTATAATTCATTTTTTACTGTTTAATTTTACCAGTGGTTTGTGGGGATTATAGGGTTAAAGTGTGGGAAGTTTATTCATTTTTATGAGTTTTAATTTGTTTTTTAATTAATAATATTTCTTTAATTGGCAATTAATTATGTTAATTATGTAAGCATATTTTTTCGCAACATTTATATTTGGGTTATGAATTGTGCGGTAGTAAATAAAAAAGTAAATTTATGTAACAATTGTGTTTGATTCTAAATAATTTCTAAATAAAAATATTTATTTGTTTCAAAATTATTTTTTATTTAATTTAATATAATATTTGTAGGTATTTGTCATATGCATTTAACATTATAATATGTTTCTTTTCTTAAATTTGTGATATTAAATATATTTGTATTTTAATTTTTAATATATTTATATATTTGTTTTATTATTGATTTTGGTTTTTAAATATTTCTGTTGTTAATATTTTGTTTGTTTTTACTTTTGAAGTGACTGGAGTGAGAATATTAATTGTTACCCCTTTGCAATCCAACATTTCCCCTACTGTTGCACTGATTGGAGTGGGAATTATAAATTTTATCCTGCCACTATCCAACCTTTTCCCTTCTGTTGCGCTCACTGCAGTGGAAATAGTAAGTTTTACCCCTCTGCTATCCAACACTTTCCCTACTGTTGCACTGACTGGAGTGGTAATAGTAATTTTTACCCTTCCGCTATCCAACACTTTCCCTACTGTTGCACTCATTGGAGTGGGAATAATAATTTTTACCCCTACGCAATCCAACACTTTCTCTACTGTTGCATTTATTGGAGAGGGAATAGTAATTTTTACCCCAACCAATCCAACACTTTCCCTACTGTTGCACTTACTGGAGTGGGAATAGTAAGTTTTACCTCTCTGCTATCCAACACTTTCCCTACTAATGCACTCATTGGAGTGGGAATAGTAATTTTTACCCCCCTGCTATCCAACACTCTCCCTACTGTTACACTCACTGGAGTGGGAATAGTAATTTTTACCTCTCCGCTATCCAACACTTTCCCTACTGTTGCACTCACTGGAGTGGGAATAGTAATTTTTACCCCTCCGCCATCCAACACTTTCCCTACTGCTGCACTGTTGGAGTGGTAAAATTAGGTTTAAAGATTTAAGATTTTTAAATAGTTTAATGTTTCAATTTATAATAGAATGGCTTTTTCTAATAGATTTTATGTTATTGGGATATGTATATATCGGTGAGGTCAGTCTTGGCGTACTCATCTTTATGCATCGGTCCCCTTCAACCTCAGTTTATGTACCTGGTTAGAACTCAATTTTGCTGCTTGACATTTAAGACATTGAGACTATAGCCTCTGGCCTTGCTTATTTTCACCTTCGTGCTGACTCCTACATTCGAAAAATAATTTTGTACATCAGCTTGTACATACCAGTCAAGGGGCTTTATGGGATTGGTAGTCCTGTTGGATTCTGTGCACATGCTCGCTGGCAGACATTAAGTCGAAAGTTCACACTAAGGGGCCGATTCCGATTCGGGCCGGAAAACGTACCGACCGACTCGCCCGGGAATAAAGTCTGACCGCCACGTACCGGCGCCGTACGACCCTGGTAGTACGATGAAATGCATGTGAAATCAGACCGACTCGGACGGAATACAAAACGACCGACCGAGCCGGACGGAAACAAGCCATCCGGCCGGGAAATCACGCGAAACGAACCGACCGACACGCACCCGGATTGAACCCGAACGAAACGTACCCGCGAACTCCGACCCACGTAGTACGATGCTGTGCGTGCAAAACACGACCGACTCGCCTGGAGCACAAGCCGTACGACCGACAGGCATACAAAACCCAGCCGAAGCAACCCAATACTACGCGACCGACTCGTACGCCGCATATGAAACCTAGCTGACACACAGCGGGAACGAGTCGGACAAGATCGCACCACACAACTGCAGCGTCCTACTCGGACACAAGAACGACTCCTACATGCACCAAAAACACCAAGGAAAAATTAGAAAAAAAGGGCCAAACAAGCAACCACAAAGCCAATAAATACAGGGAGGAAAAAAAATGGAACAAGGACACACCTCCAACTCCACCTACATAAAGGCCACAAATCCCTACCATGATCCTTTGCAAATTCCACTGACCTGCCAGCACACAACACCATCACACAGCAACCACAGACACACTCACAGCTCATACATCACACAAGCCACACACCATTACCACACCTACAAATAGCACCCTCACACACACCCAGCTAAACCTAAACTCACACCCCCCACTTGCACACACACACATCAATCACCACCACCACCCATCACCATGCCCCCAAAGAAGAACCATAAGTTCCTAGATAGTGAATTGGAAGTCCTGGTAGACGAGATCCTGAGGGTAGAGCCACAGTTGTTTGGTACATTGGTACAACAGACCCCCATGTCGCAGAAAACCAAGATGTGGTCGAGGATTGTCGACAGGGTGAACGCACAATCACCATGTTTGCGCACAAAGGAAGACATCCAGAACAGGTGGTATGATGTGCGCAGGAGGGTCCGGGACCTACTCAAAAGGACTACCTCCTCAGCCAGCACACCGGCAGTGGCCCTCCTGCAAAACCAGTATACCTCAGGCCCTGGGAGGAGAAGGTGCGGGCCATCCTACCACCAGTGAGCGTATACGGACTAACAGACATCCCAGAGCCTGGTGAGTACACAACTAATATACACAATATGGTTTGACAACACACACACATCACAGTCAAGGGGATAGGCAAACCATGCACCCTTAGCAAATACACAGCAACCAAAAGATATTCATCCCAAGATGTGAATGCTAGTCAGACAAACACAATACCTCCCATCTCATAGTGATATGTAACTGTGTCATGACATGTACAAACCTAACAACAAATACAGCAAGGCAGTGGCACAAATAGAACCAACAAACACTCCCAGATATTTAAACACCACTAGAACACCACCTCACAGGGAAGCTCACCGAAAGGAAGGAATTCTATGTATGCTGGTCAAGTCAGTGTAGCCAATAGCATGATGGGAGTGGTAGTCACAGATATTGGTCACACCCACAATTGGCCCATCAACACCACTCTGAACCATGCTCACATCACAGGGAGTGGAAAACAACTGACAAGATGGCTGACACTGGGTACTGCTGTGGGGAGCACAAGGCCCTGATGGGAACTGGGCACCAACAAACAACAGGTCCACACTGTCAGCCATCTTGCCATTGCTGTCACACTCACACACAGTGAAGTCCACTCAAAAGGAAGGAAGTATGGGCATGCTGGGAAGGGGGGTGTAGGCAATAGCATGATGGGAGTGGTAGTCACAGATATTGGTCAGCCTCACAATTGGCCCATCAACACCACCCTGAACCATGCTCACGTCACAGGGAGTGGACAAGGACTCACAAGATGGCTGACACTGGGTACTGCTGGGGGGAGCACAAGGCCCTGCTGGGAACTGTGCAACAACCAACAGCAGGACACCACTGACTGACATCCTGAAAGACAACTTGCACTCCCTGCAATGGAAGCACGTTCCATGGTGGGATATCTGGCAGGGTGGGAAGGAGGACTCACAGCACTGACCATAGTTACAAGCACCTCCACTCACACACCCCCTCAACACTAACTCCACATAACCCACCTGGGAGAATGCAATGCCTCACATCCTAACTGAAGATCCCACAAAGAACCACCACCCTGGGTTATGCTGTGTGAAGCACAGGGACACTCTTGGGACTTCTAGCCAAACAACTGCCAGGACAACACTCCCAGCCATCCTGTCAGCACAGGCACCCCACCCCACAGGGAAGCAGAGTCAAAAGGAAGGAAGGATGGGCATTCTGGGAATGGGGGTGGAGGCAATAGCATGATGGGAGTGGTAGTCACAGATCAACATCTCACACCCACATGGCCCAGCAAGTTAGCACTGAAGCATGCACACCTCACAGGGAGTCAAAAGCCACTTCAAAGATGTCTGACACGGGCCACAGCTGTGGGGAGCACAATGCCCTCCTGGGAACTGGGCACCAACAAACAACAGGACCACACTGCCAGCCATCTTGCCATTGCTGTCACACTCACACACAGTGAAGTCCACTCAAAAGGAAGGAAGTATGGGCATGCTGGAAAGGGGGGTGTAGGCAATAGCATGATGGGAGTGGTAGTCACAGATATTGGTCAGCCTCACAATTGGCCCATCAACACCACCCTGAACCATGCTCACATCACAGGGAGTGGAAAAGGACTCACAAGATGGCTGACACTGGGTACTGCTGGGGGAGCACAAGGCCCTGCTGGGAACTGTGCAACAACCAACAGCAGGACACCACTGACTGACATCCTGAAAGACAACTTGCACTCCCTGCAATGGAAGCACGTTCCATGGTGGGATATCTGGCTGGGTGGGAAGGAGGACTCGCAGCACTGACCATAGTTACAAGCACCTCCACTCACACACACCCTCAACACTAACTCCACATAACCCACCTGGGAGAATGCAATGCCTCACATCCTAACTGAAGATCCCACAAAGAACCACCACCCTGGGTCATGCTGTGTGAAGCACAGGGACACTCTTGGGACTTGTAGCCAAACAACTGCCAGGACAACACTCCCAGCCATCCTGTCAGCACAGGCACCCCACCCCACAGGGAAGCAGAGTCAAAAGGAAGGAAGGATGGGCATGCTGGGAAGGGGTGTGGAGGCAATAGCATGATGGGAGTGGTAGTCACAGATCAACATCTCACACCCACATGGCCCAGCAAGTTAGCACTGAAGCATGCACACCTCACAGGGAGTCAAAAGCCACTTCAAAGATGTCTGACATGGGCCACAGCTGTGGGGAGCACAAGGCCCTGCTGGGAACTGGGCACCAACAAACAACAGGAGTACAGGACCACACTGCCAGCCATCTTGCCATTGCTGTCACACTCACACACAGTGAAGTCCACTCAAAAGGAAGGAAGTATGGGCATGCTGGGAAGGGGGGTGTAGGCAATAGCATGATGGGAGTGGTAGTCACAGATGTTGGTCAGCCTCACAATTGGCCCATCAACACCACCCTGAACCATGCTCACATCACAGGGAGTGGAAAAGGACTCACAAGATGGCTGACACTGGGTACTGCTGGGGGAGCACAAGGCCCTGCTGGGAACTGTGCAACAACCAACAGCAGGACACCACTGACTGACATCCTGAAAGACAACTTGCACTCTCTGCAATGGAAGCACGCTTCATGGTGGGATAACTGGGCTGGGGGAGAAGGAGGCCCGGATGGCAAGCAAATACCACCAATGCTGGTCATGCACACACCTCAACATTCACATTGACATGCCACAGGTTGGCAGGACAATGTGCTACATCAATATCACTCTCTGACTGTCACAATTTAGGAGAATGCAATGTCCAGGCCCACATCCAGAGGTACAGTCACAACTGTCAGGTGTTTGAACAATTGATGCCAGTAGAAACATAACATACAATCTGTGTCTCTCCCCAAAACAGGTGATGATGGGGACACAGCAGCAGACGAGGAGGAGTCCCTGTCCCAGGCTCCAGGGAACACTGAGCTCACTGGTGTGGATCAGCCTCTGCACTCCTCGGATGGCGAAGAACCAGCTGGACCCTCCGGTGTGAATCATCATGCAGCACCAGCAGGACCAACATCTGCACCCCCTGCACCCACCCCTCTAACAACTGCCAACACACAGGCCACCTCTGCCAACATGGACAGACCAAGGAAAACAGATGACAACAGCGCAGGGACCCAGACCCAAACTGGAGCTGGTGACAACGAGCCCAGGAACAACACCCAAGTGGGCCCACGGTCACCTGTGTGTGCCACCGCAGGTCCTGCACGTGTCGCCAGGGGTGGTGGGAGGGGTGGTAGACATAGGTCGCTCTTTGCAGAGGGGTCTGGACTGCATGATGACCCACAACCGGCACGCATCGCGGATGCGTACCAGACTAGCACCGGAGAGGTCAGCCAGGTAGTGGGGATCCTCAAGGACATACAACAGCAGCAGGCTGCCCATCATGCCAGCTTGGACTCCCACATGTCCTGTGTCGAGACACACATGTCACGTGTCGAGACACACATGTCTGGCATGGAGTCCAAGTGGGACACATTGGAACAACTGACAGCGGTGCATAGGGACATACTGACATGCCTCCGCCAGATCAGCACCAACATGGCCACACCTCCCTGTGTGCCCACAACATCTGCTGCTGAAACAACTGCAAATGCCACAGGGAGGGAGGAGGACTCTGGCAGAGAGTCCCCTGCACCGCCGCAGCCTGCACCTGAGGGTCCCCCCCAAGAAGAGGGGCCGTCCGAGGAGGCCAAACTGAGAGGCCGATGGCCATCTACATCCCCCAGGAAGCCAACACCTGTTCTGGAACTTTTCCTCTGTGTGCAAACTGCACGCCCTGTCGAAGACAACCCAACTCTCCCACATGACATGGGGAGCTCTAGTTGGCCAAATTCATCAGATGACTGTGGACTTTACTCTGGACATCTCAGCTACCAAGACTTCCAAATCACATGGGAAGTTTGGATTCCAATTTCTATGTACAGCACCCACCATCCTGTGCACCATTCTCACACCTGTATGTAAATAAACTCACCAATACACCATATCTGCCTCTGTTGTGATTCCTCTGTCATGGAGATGGTGATCAGAAAAATGACACTGTGCATGCTAACTGCTACAGCAAGTCCCACACCGTCATGTCAGTCATGGCGACGTGACACATATGAGGGAGACACACCACTAGGGCCACACAACACATACACACCAGGGCCATCAGACTCATCACCTATACTGATGTTGCAACTAAATACAGTGGTATGCACAGACACGCCACCTATTCACAGTCTGTCAACTAGACTACAGGTGCAGTAAGCAAATGTCAGTCAGATGTGTGACCACAGACAACGCACATCCCAAAGTGAAGCACAGGTTTATTACACATTTGCCACATGTTGTTTCCACTACAAATGCTAGCTAATCCAACCTTGCTGTGGCCACAAAGTCAAAAAGTGCAGAAGATAGAAAGTCCAGGGGTGTGTGGCACATCACCTGTAGGGAAACGACTGCTTCCACCTTGCAAGTTGATTCATGGATTCATGGGATCCAAGTTGATCAAACAACTCCGGCAGCACCATGTGAAGGACAGACATGACACACAGTCAAAACCACTGAAGAACAGCACAGAACGGCAATACTCATGTCTAATACATGTCACGAGATAACTACACAAAACCAAGTTAGCATGTCAACACTGTTGGGCAGTACAGACCACCTGCAAGGACACATCGCTGCACGCATCCAGTCAAGTAGCACATGGCCACACTCAAACAGCAACAGAGCACCACACACACATATCATGCAAACTCAAATCATTGACATTACAACCCTCTGCAGACTCACATTCAGCTGAAGAAGTTGGTGATGAGCTGTGTGCGGACATCACCATCATCATCATCATCATCTTCACTGGCATCATGACCCAGGCCAGGATCTTCCACAGGTGGCGGACGTTGGTCATCGTCATCCAGGATGAGAGGCAACTCCTTCCGCACTGCCAGGTTGTGCAGCATGCAGCAGACGATGACAATCTTGCACACCTTTGCTGGGGCATATGGGAGGGCCCCTCCTGTCTTGTCCAGGCAGCGGAAGCGGCTCTTCAGGAGACCAAAGGTCCGCTCAATCACCCTCCACGTCCGACCATGTGCCTCATTGTAGCGCATCTGGGCTGGTGTCACAGGGTTCCTGAGCGGTGTCAGCAACCACGGCATGTTGGGGTATCCCGAGTCACCTACAGACAGACAATTGCACATTAGCCGATTTGAAAATGTGTGCGGAAAACAACATAGCAGAACACACACAATGGTACAAAGTCAGTACACACCAACAAGCCAGGCACGCTGGTTCGACATCTGTGACATCATCCTCGGGATGCGACTACTCCTCATCACGTAGGCATCGTGTGCCGAACCGGGGAAACGGGCACACACATGTGTGATGGTCATATCTGCAAGACATACAACCAGAGCATTGATCGAATGGTAATGTTTACGGTTCCGGTATGCCTGCTCATGTGCCTGTGGTGGTATCAAACCCACATGTGTCCCATCAATGGAGCCAATTACATGTGGCATCCTCCCCAGGGCATAGAAGTCACTCTTGACGTCAGTGAGTTGTTGACGTGTTGGGAAATAGATGTACTGGTTCAGGTAAATCAACATTGCCCCCAAAACATTGCATAGCACATGGCTGAACATAGTCTGTGACATCCCACTGGCAGTCGCCACAGTGTGTTGAAAGGTACCAGTGGCAAAGAAGTGTAGGGCTGCCATCACCTTCACCTTGGGGGTCAGCGCTGTAGGATACGGACGGCCAGGCTGCAAATGTGGGTCCAACCGCACTGCCAAATCCTCAATAAGCTGCCTGGTGAAGCGGTACTGTCGGATGCTGTCACGTTCCACCATCGTTGCCAGGTCTGGGAATGGTCGATGGACAGCAGGAGCCCTGCAGTGCATAGGTGAAGAAAGCAAGATTGTCAGTCACCCCAACTATGTACCGTTCACCATACTCAATTTCACATGATACATCATTAACAAACACAAGTACTTGATGTGTGTGTCGTTCTGTTTGGACATATATGGCACCTACATGGACATCATCTAACATCTCTGTTCAACAAGTGTTGACAACAGGTTCCAGGGTGTGCTATGGGAAACCATTAGGCTGTGTCACAGTACCCATTTACTGTTCTCACGTTCCACACACATACCACAGTGACATGTCTGGACAGATGCTCCACAGGCATCACAGCTCATTGAAAGGTAGATTCCCAGGGACCCTGTCTTGTCACATGGACACTGGCATGACATTGCGTATCATGTACACGTCAGAGAAACTAACATGACACCCACAGGTAGTGGCCCCTGTAGCCTCTGCAGGACAGACATGGACGTCTGTGACACACACACACACACAACATCAAAGTTCATGCCCAAACCACGTGGATGTGGAGACTGTCTCCCATTGTGCACATGGAGTCAGAGCCATGCGAAACACAACATGCACACAGACTGCGGAGGGACATCACTATTGTGGCAATGGGGCCACCCTGTGACGTACATGCCTTCCCACATGTGAGCCTGGGGGTATGTGACATGTCATACACATACACAACCTGGAAATGTGACCATGACACATGCCCATAAATGAAAAGTTGCACACCACAGTGGTCAGGTGCACAACACACAAAGGACCCTGTCCCCATGAACACGTGCACAGCCTGGGTGTGTCTGCCCCCAAATGCCACCCCAAAAACCACATGTTCACCCCCAGACACAGATAAGGTTATGCTGCCACACATGCCTTAGATACAGTGTGGACTGGGTGTGGTGTTGTAAGTGTGCCCCTGAGTCCCTGGAAAGTATATGTGGCTGGCATAGGTTCACCAGTGACCAGCATGGTGACATATGCGTGTGACCTGTCCAGGGACGGGTTGAACAGCAATGGACCGATCGGTGTGCCCGGCCGGCCCATTGCATTGTATGTGAGAGCGGGTACGTGTTGTATCCCGGGTACGCGTTGCACAGCAATGGACCGATCGGTGTGCCCGGCCGGCCCATTGCATTGTATGTGAGCGGGTACGCATTGTATCCCGGGTACGCGATGAACAGCAATGGACCGATCGGTGTGCCCGGCCGGCCCATTGCATTGTATGTGAGCGGGTACGCGTTGTATCCCGGGTACGCGTTGTACAGCAATGGACCGATCGGTGTGCCCGGCCGGCCCATTGCATTGTATGTGAGCGGGTACGCGTTGTATCCCGGGTACGCATTGTACAGCAATGGACCGATCGGTGTGCCCGGCCGGCCCATTGCATTGTATGTGAGCGGGTACGCATTGTATCCCGGGTACGCGTTGAACAGCAATGGACCGATCGGTGTGCCCGGCCGGCCCATTGCATTGTATGTGAGCGGGTACGCGTTGTATCCTGGGTACGCGTTGTACAGCAATGGACCGATCGGTGTGCCCGGCCGGCCCAATGCATTGTATGTGAGCGGGTACGCGTTGTATCCCGGGTACGCGTTGTACAGCAATGGACCGATCGGTGTGCCCGGCCGTCCCATTGCATTGTATGTGAGCGGGTACGCGTTGTATCCCGGGTACGCGTTGAACAGCAATGGACCGATCTGTGTGCCCGGCTGGACCATTACATTGTATGTGAGCGGGTACGCGTTGTATCCTGGGTACGCGTTCTACAGCAATGGACCGATCGGTGTGCCCGGCCAGCCCATTGCATTGTATGTGAGCGGGTACGCGTTGTATCCCGGGTACGCGTTGTACAGCAATGGACCGATCGGTGTGCCCGGCCGGCCCATTGCATTGTATGTGAGCGGGTACGTGTTGTATCCCGGGTAAGCGTTGTACAGCAATGGACCGATCGGTGTGCCCGGCCGGCCCATTGCATTGTATGTGAGCGGGTACGCGTTGTATCCCGGGTACGCGTTGAACAGCAATGGACCGATCGGTGTGCCCGGCCGGCCCATTGCATTGTATGTGAGCGGGTACGCATTGTATCCCGGGTACGCGTTGAACAGCAATGGACCGATCGGTGTGCCTGGCCGGCCCATTGCATTGTATGTGAGCGGGTACGTGTTGTATCCCGGGTACGCGTTGTACAGCAATGGACCGATCGGTGTGCCCGGCCGGCCCATTGCATTGTATGTGAGCGGGTACGCGTTGTATCCCGGGTACGCGTTGAACAGCAATGGACCGATCGGTGTGCCCGGCCGGCCCATTGCATTGTATGTGAGCGGGTACGCATTGTATCCCGGGTACGCGTTGTACAGCAATGGACCGATCGGTGTGCCCGGCCGGCCCATTGCATTGTATGTGAGCGGGTACGCGTTGTATCCCGGGTACGCGTTGTACAGCAATGGACCGATCGGTGTGCCTGGCCGGCCCATTGCATTGTATGTGAGCGGGTACGCGTTGTATCCCGGGTACGCGTTGTACAGCAATGGACCGATCGGTGTGCCCGGCCGGCCCATTGCATTGTATGTGAGCGGGTACGCGTTGTATCCCGGGTACGCGTTGTACAGCAATGGACCGATCGGTGTGCCCGGCCGGCCCATTGCATTGTATGTGAGCGGGTACGCGTTGTATCCCGGGTACGCGTTGTACAGCAATGGACCGATCGGTGTGCCTGGCCGGCCCATTGCATTGTGTGTGAGCAGGTACGCGTTGTATCCCGGGTACGCGTTGTACAGCAATGGACCGATCGGTGTGCCCGGCCGGCCCATTGCATTGTATGTGAGCGGGTACGCGTTGTATCCCGAAATACGCGTTGTACAGCAGTGGACCGAACGGTGCGCACACATTGGCTGGGGCCTGGCATGGTAACGGACGCGTTTTCGAAGCTCCAACGAGTCTGATGCAGTGAATTCAGTTGGCCAGCCACAACAATGTTGCAAAATCATGGGTGTCATGAAGTTGAAGATTTGAAGGATGCTGTGGGTGTGTATTAGTGCTGCTATTCCATGGATTGGTCAGATTCAGAAGATGCAAACGACTTGGACCTATCACTTTGGACACATGGGACAGTATCTGCCTCTGCAGCACACATATAATGCTGGCTGTTCCCCTGAGAGCTCACTTGCCTGCACTACATGCTCCAGGACGACATCTGCCACCAACCCTGCTGCTGTTTATGCATCCTCTGGCTCCTGCAATGGCACGTACTGTGGAGAGAGCCGCAGCCTTCAGCCTTGAGGAGAACCAGGCCCTGCTGGACAGCCTCCTTCCACAGTACAGCAAGCTGTATGGGAAACCAGGGGAGCAGGTGAGTGTCCTGTCCACTGCCTCACTAATTGTACATGTTGTCTGACTAGCAGGGCTGTCAGTGTGCACACCACTGGCTAGCATGCCCACTGAGTAGTTGTCACACCCCAAAGTGTGTAGTTACATGCACTGAACTGGTACAGTGCAGTAACAGTGCATTCCAACTAGATTTACTTCCCATGCAATGATACCATGTAGTGACTGCTGGCAAACTGTTCATAGCCATTGTTGCACTGCCTGTGTACATCATATGCCCCTGTGATTGAGACATGTATATCCAACTGTGTGATGCACGTATATGTTGCATGTGTAGTAATGGCCTTTTCACTTTGTCATCCTCACAGGTTGATGCCCACCAGAAGCAGGAAATCTGGCTGACCATCGCCCGGAAAGTAAGATCCGTGGGGGTCTACAGGCGCAGGATCCGCAACTGCCAGAAGAGGTGGCAGGACCTTCGTGGCTGGACCCGGAGGATCGCAAGGGTCCAGCTGAAGCTGTCACCTCCTCGCAGGAGGGGCGGACACCGGACCCTGACCCCCCACATGCTCCGGATCCTGGCGGTGGTCTTCCCTGACCTGGATGGGCAGCTGAAGGGCAGACAGCAGCAAGGAGGGGGTGAGTCCATGACTGCACTGTGCACTTTGTCTGACATGCTATGTGCCCTTCTCTGGCCTGGTTAAACTTCCACAGTACATCAGTCATGTGGTCCAGGACCCATGTCCCTCATTTGTGACATGCCCACTTCTCCTCTGATACGCATATGTGTGGCCCTTATAGTCAGGAAATTGTGTCATTTGGGGACTGTGTCATTGCATTTAGGTTTGCTCAAGCTGGGGGACAGCATTTGTTCCCGTGACTATGTTGTGCGATTCATGGGTGGGTCAATTGCTTACACAATGCCTAAGTTCTGACATGTAATCTGGGTGTAACTTTGATATGTGGTCCGCTTGCTGCTCTGACTCACCACATGTCCCTGGGGAATTTGGCACACACCCATGCTGCTGGTGGGAACAATGTTTGGGCCTCAGGAGTATGTGTATCCAGTGTGTCACACATGCTTAGCCACCTGCCTACTGTCCAGGACTCATCCCTCTTACAGGTGGAGCTGGACAGTCATGCCTACTCCAGGGCATGCAATGCACTCTGTACTCCCACTCCCGTGTATCATCTGGCATGTTGTGATCAGTGTAATGTACCCTCAGGTGTCTGCCTCTGTCTCATTGTGCTGTGTCTTCGTTGTCAGGACTACTGGTATGTTTATCGGTTAGGGCTCAGCATGCCATCTGAGATGTGACCATGATAGACGATACTTCTGTGACTTATAGGTGTCTGATCACTTGACTGTGTACACAGGTGTTTGCGACTGTGACTTTCAGTCAGCTGTATTGTCATTCACAGCACACTGTGAGGTGCTCATGTTCAGAGAGTTGTGTTTCATGTCCCCCATATGTCCAGTTGGTATGACGTGGACAAATAGTAGTACAGATGATGTGGTATTTGGGGGATGGACATGTGCACTTGTCAGTCACATAACTTGCATTCCCCATGCCCTCGGATTGTGACACAGTGCAGACTGTTGTTGGCTGGCTGCCATGGCCATGTGACTTGAGACAGTAATGTATGACTTTGCACGCATTCCTGTGTCATGGCATTCAACTTCCTGAGACTGATCCTGCAGGGGAGTGACATGTGCAACATGTACCCCATTGTGGCATTGACTATCCGGACATGGGTGCATCATGGTGTCTGGTGCTGGTATGCATCACATGCATTTCTATTTAGACTCTGGCCATCCCTTTATCCGGACACCTGCACTGACTCAGTGGCAAGAGATGTGATGTGTGCATGTTCACATACTTCACCGTGTTCCCTGCAATGTCCAACAACTGTGTAGGTGGTGCATGTGTCCACACTGGGGTCTTACCATCAGACAGGCACCGGACAGATGGGTGCAAGGGCAGGAGGGGTGTGAGTCCCATGGTTGACCATCAGGCTGACAATTGGCTTTCCCGAATCTGTGTGAGGACTTTAGGCAATGTTCAACTAAGGATGGCAGGGCTTGCTTTGTAATGTGCTGTACTTACTGTGGTGTGTGCGGTCAGTGCAGGTGACTGATGTTTGTCTGTTTCCCTAATTGTTTGCAGATACATCCACGGTCACAGGAGGGGACAGCTCCACGGACCAGGAGGAGCAGTGGAGCCAGACTGGGTCAGCATCAGACGAGTGGTCAGAGGGACCCAGTGGCACGGAGGGCGAGGTGAGCCACACCGAGGAGTCCTCAGCACCATCCACCTCAGCTGAGGACCACAGCAGCTCAGAGGATGACTCCCTTGTGGAGGCGGGTCTCAGCAGCCACCAAAGGCCAGCTAGTCTGTCTGGCCCCGCCACCACCACCACCACCGCCCTCCCATTGGCTCCCATTCCTGAGGTCCGTGGGGGCTCCCGTACTCGGGAGCATGTCACCTTCGTGCCAGGCACCGCAGCCCCTGCCCCTGTGTCCCCTGCTGCCCTGAGTGAGGAGTCTGTGTACCTCCTTCGGCAGCTCCATGTAGGGCAGACAGCAATGCTGAGTGTCCTCCATGCACACACCACTCTGTTGACACAGCTGGTGTCGTTCATGGAGGGCATCTCGACGGGTATGTCTGCCCTGCAGAGGAGCAATAGGTCCATGGACTCCTCCCTGATGGCAGCAGTGTCCCTCCTCCAACAGTCCCTCACCCCTCCCACCTCTGCCCCATCCACACTTCCTGCCCCCCTACCTGTCCAAAGCAAATGCACACCTGCACAGTCACCCAAACACACAGACACGAGCAGCACAGACACACCCAAGAGAAAGGCAAGACGTGCACACACGCATCCTCAGGGGACTGATACCACAGACACAGGGGACGGGGAACACACACACACACACACACACAGGCATCCACATTAACTCCGCAGTCCTCCAAATACTCTCCCTCCAAGACCCCTTTCCTTGCCTCGCCTGCTAACACACCTACACAGCAGATCTTCCTGTGTGACCTCGGCCTCATCCCCTCCAATCCTGCTGATCCAGCATACCGGGGGAAGAGGAAGTCCACCCACACAGAGGGAGTGCTCCTCGCCCCCGGACACCCTCCCCCAGGCGCAGGCAGAGTGAGCCCCCACCCGCAAGTCCCCCGGTCCCGGAAGAGCAAGACCCCGCCACCGCCCTGCAAGTCAACCACACAGTCTCTCACCTCCATCCCCCAGGCCACCACTCCACAGGTTCCACCGCCACACCCTGCCCCAGGTTCCCCCACACACCGATAAGGCATCCCCAAACTGCTTAGGCCATCCCCCCTGCCACTTGCTCTTCCACCCCCAAACCAGACGCTCTGCCTGTTTGTGCCACTGGTGTGGAGACCATGTCCCCCCTCTGTCCTGCCCAGCTCTTCTGCCCCCCTTCCACTACCTTGGAGTCATGCACTGCGGTGGAGTCCACAACCACCCCGTCTGACTTGGGCACTGCATTGGGGACCCAGTCCACTCCATCTGACCAGCCCACTGCAGTGGTTGCAGCACCAACTTCATCTGACTTGAGCCCTGCGGTGGTGCCAGCCCCCCCTGAGTCAGACACCTCCACTGTAGTTGCCGGTGACACTCCTGCACCCACCTCCCCTTCACTGCCTCCTTCTGGCATCCCCTGATCCTGTCCCTGCGGAGCCTGGCCTGCCCCTTGTATGCCCCTCCAAGGGGGATGTCCCCTGTCCATACCTGTGCAGGCAAGCAATTGTTGACAAGTTGTCACACATCACCCTGTTGGGACTGTATATTTGGACTGGCCATTGGCCTTAGTTTATTTTGGACTTTTGATTTGAGTTGCACACTTGCTGAATAAAGCCTATTTTTGTTTACTTGTGGTTAATCTTTGGAGGTACATGATGTAGATGTGTAGAATCATGCATTTGCTGTTGTAATAGTGTTCAGATCAGGTAAATGAAGTTTTGCTGTGATGGGCTCCATGTGGTCCATGGGATATGTGTCCTAATCTAGTCTGGATCTATAGCATCCTTTGCTGCAGTCTGAGGGTGTAATGTTCAGCATTTGACACAGGGATGTACGTTTAGCATTTGTAGATTACCATCTTTGTCCTACACTGATGCACATCTGGTGGGCTTACCACTGTCCAATGTTCCTAGTACCCTGACTGTGTGCCCGTCTCCAATGGACATGCAGTTTAGCACATCAAATTTGGAGGACTCATCTGTGTACACAGTGCAAGTTGCTTGACACGTGTCTTGGGTGTATGCAGATGACTGACGTGACACTCCCGTGCCCAGGCTGATATGAGCAGAGCCTTCAGTGTGTTGTAGTTGTTGACTCACTGACCGAGTGTTCTGCTGACATGTTTGAGTCATGCACAGACAAGGTTTGGCACAGCTGACCTTCCACAGGAGTGGAGTGCCCTCATGGCAGTGCGTGATTCCGTGATATAGGCTGTGCCCATGTTGTGTGTTGTGTAGGCATGTCTGTGCGTGTTCCCTTCTCCTTTTCTTACACAGGCTGTGTCCCTACGGATGTTCCTGTTTGTGATGCTTGCTGAGTTGTTCTGTGTTCATCCAGCATCTTGGACCTGGTTACTCCGGGATGTGGGTGCATGGCAAACTAATGTTCATGAGGTTGTCATCCCTAGTTGTCTTTGTTGTCAGGGCTGGGGATGTGGGCAAACGCAGATGGGACACAGTCAGGATTCCTCTTGGCACTTGTTGGTTACACGAGTAATGTGATTTTCTGTTTGTGTATGCTTTCAGTGATTGTGACACGTTGTGTGTGTGACTGCTGCCACTCCTCAGGATCAGAGCTGCAATGTTTGAAGTTGTCTATGTGTGTCCTTTGTGGGTCAGCTTGGCTTCTTCATTGGTGTGTGACTATGGCCAGGATCCCATTGTTTGGGGTGGATTTCACGTCATGCCCATGTACGGCATACTGTGCAGTGTGTCAGACATTCACAAGTATTGTTGACTGGCCATGTGTGATGGGTTTCTGCACCTCATTTCCCCCCACCACCCCCAGGGATTGTCATGGGTGCATGTGCAATGTCAGCAGTCCATGTGAGCTTCAACGCTGCACATTGGATGAGTTCAAGGTGTGTGGCGTTGAGTGTGTGCAAATGTGAGTTGTTGCACGGCTGGGGCACTACCTCCATATTTTCCTTGGCTGGCAGGCCGTGCTGAGTGCTTTGTGCTTGTATAGGTGTGATGGTAGTTTGTTGCTCAGGACACATGGCTGTGGTTCACAGTGTGGATGACATCTACCTTTGTCATCACAGTGTGATTGTCATGCAGGCTAGTGTCACCACAATGTGGGGTCCCTGGGGGAGTGCTGTGGTGGTTCTGTCTCTTGCTGTGTGTGTTGCTGTTCCTACAAGCTTGTGTGACATGTGTAATTTGGGCTCCCTCTCATCTCACAATGCCTGTTTGCCCACATAGGGGAATCCAATCCATGAGTTACTTTTGTATGTGACTGTGTTGACATCTGTGTATCAGTGAATCTGGCCTCCTCATGTGTTGTGTGTTTGCCTGGGGACACTGGCACACTACCCCCCTCACCTGTTGTGTATGATATGCAGTGTGAGTCTGCCTTTTTGTGTTTGTGCTTTTGCACCACTGCATTGGCATATCTTTAGTTTGCCATTGGCTGTATGTTGTTTGTTGGCTTTCCCCTGCTGGCCCTGGGACTGCTAGGTCATCAGTCAGCACATTGATCATGGTTAGTATGTCCCATTGCTGCCATGGTATGGTATTTGTTCACCTGACATCTACAGTCTCCACAGGATATCTACATTTGTGTGTCCATTGGTGCTGATATGTGGGTCTGCATTATGATGCTCACTTTTGTCATTGTGTTATTTGTGAATGTAGACAATGTGGGCCCCCATGGCTGATGTTTGTGTGCACATGGCCAGAACGATGTGTCATTGGCACTGCACTGCTTGCCTCACACAATCTATGTTGCTATGGGACACAAGCACTACAATGCCACTGTAGTGTTTGGTGTTGTGTGGCCAGGAATAATCCCTGCAGTTATGTTTTTGCAGCTTTTACCAGGACTACACTTCCCTTTTGGGCACTGTGGTGATGGGGCTTTGGGCCCCATTGCCACACTGTTCAAAATGTGCTTCAGCTATGGAGCACACACTTCCCTTTTGGGCACTGTGGTGGTGGAGCTTTGGGCCCCATTGCCACATTGTTCAAAATGTGCTTCAGCTATGGAGCACACACTTACCTTTTGGGCACTGTGGTGATGGGGCTTTGGGCCCCATTGCCACACTGTTCAAAATGTGCTTCAGCTATGGAGCACACACTTACCTTATGGGCACTGTGGTGATGGGGATTGGGCCCCATTGCCACACTGTTCAAAATGTGCTTCAGCTATGGGGCACACACTTACCTTATGGGCACTGTGGTGATGGGGCTTTGGGCCACATTGCCACAGTGGTCATGGTCTGCTTGCATTGTGTAGGCCACATACACAATTATGTGTGACACATGTGTTAGGGGGTCACATTGTATGTTCAATGTCATGTTCAGTGTTGTATGCATTTGACACAGACCACACACGATTGTCATGGTGTTGGGGGCTGGGATGTAATTTACAGACAGTCCTTATGTGGGAGTATGCTAGTTGTGTCATGCATTACCCGTCCTATGAGTAGGGGTGGTTGTAGTGACAGGCATCCAGCCCCCCATGAGTGGTGATGGAGTAGTGGTAGGCATTCATCCCCCTAAGGGTGGGTATGGTAGTAGTGGCAGGCATCCAGGCCCCCTGGGTAGGGGTGGTAGTAGTGGCATGCATCCAGCCCCCTGGATAGGGGTGGTGGTAGTGGCAGGCATCCAGCCCCCCCTGAGTAGGGGTGGTGGTAGTGACAGGCATCCAGGCCCCCCTGAGTAGGGGTGGTGGTAGTGACAGGCATCCAGGCCCCCCTGGGTAGGGGTGGTAGTATTGGCAGGCATCCATCCCCCTAAGGGTGGGGATGGTAGTAGTGGCAGCCATCCAGCCACCTATGGGTGGGGATGGTAGTAGTGGTAGGCATACAGCCCCCCATGAGTGGGGATGGTAGTAGTGGTAGGCTACCAGCCCCCCATGAGTGGGGATGGTAGTAGTGGTAGACATCCAGTCCCCCATGAGTGGGGATGGTAGTAGTGGCAGGCATCCATCCCCCTTAGGGTGGGTATGGTAGTACTGGCAGGCATCCATCCCCCTAAGGGTGGGTATGGTAGTAGTGGCATGCATCCAGCCCCCCTGGATAGGGGTGGTGGTAGTGGCAGGCATCCAGCCCCCCCTGAGTAGGGGTGGTGGTAGTGACAGGCATCCACGCCCTCCAGGGTAGGGGTGGTGGTAGTGGCAGGCATCCATCCCCCTAAGGGTGGGTATGGTAGTAGTGGCAGGCATCCAGGCCCCCCTGGGTAGGGGTGGTAGTAGTGGCAGGCATCCATCCCACTTAGGGTGGGTATGGTAGTAGTGGCAGGCCTCCATCCCCCTAAGGGTGGGGATGGTAGTAGTGACAGGCATCCAGCCCCCCCTGGATAGGGGTGGTGGTAGTGGCAGGCATCCAGCCCCCCCTGAGTAGGGGTGGTGGTAGTGACAGGCATCCAGGCCCCCCTGAGTAGGGGTGGTGGTAGTGACAGGCATCCAGGTACCCCTGGGTAGGGGTGGTAGTAGTGGCAGGCATCCATCCCCCTAAGGGTGGGTATGGTAGTAGTGGCAGGCATCCAGGCACCCCTGGGTAGGGGTGGTAGTAGTGGCATGCATCCAGCCCCCCCTGGATACGGGTGGTGGTAGTGGCAGGCATCCAGCCCCCCCCTGAGTAGGGGTGGTGGTAGTGACGGGCATCCAGGCCCCCCTGGGTAGGGGTGGTGGTAGTGGCAGGCATCCATCCCCCTTAGGGTGGGTATAGTAGTAGTGGCAGGCATCCATCCCCTTAAGGGTGGGTATGGTAGTAGTGGCATGCATCCAGCCCCCCCTGGATAGGGGTGGTGGTAGTGGCAGGCATCCATCCCCCTAAGGGTGGGGATGGTAGTAGTGGCAGCCATCCAGCCCCCTATGGGTGGGGATGGTAGTAGTGGTAGGCATCCAGCCCCCCATGAGTGGGGATGGTAGTAGTGGTAGGCATCCAGCCCCCCATGAGTGGGGATGGTAGTAGTGGTAGGCATCCAGCACCCCATGAGTGGGGATGGTAGTAGTGGCAGGCATCCATCCCCCTAAGGGTGGGTATGGTAGTAGTGGCAGGCATCCAGGCCCCCCTGGGTAGGGGTGGTAGTAGTGGCATGCATCCATCCCCCCCTGGATAGGGGTGGTGGTAGTGGCAGGCATCCAGGCCCCCTGGGTAGGGGTGGTGGTAGTGGCATGCATCCAGACCCCCTGGATAGGGGTGGTGGTAGTGGCAGGCATCCAGCCCCCCTGAGTAGGGGTGGTGGTAGTGACAGGCATCCAGGCCCCCTGGGTAGGGGTGGTAGTAGTGGCAGGCATCCAACCCCCTAAGGGTGGGTATGGTAGTAGTGGCAGGCATCCAGGCCCCCCTGGGTAGGGGTGGTAGTAGTGGCATGCATCCAGCCCCCCCTGGATAGGAATGGTGGTAGTGGCAGGCATCCAGCCACCCCTGAGTAGGGGTGGTGGTAGTGACAGGCATCCAGGCCCCCCTGAGTAGGGGTGGTGGTAGTGACAGGCATCCAGGCCCCCCTGGGTAGGGGTGGTAGTAGTGGCAGGCATCCATCCCCCTAAGGGTGGGTATGGTAGTAGTGGCAGGCATCCAGGCACCCCTGGGTAGGGGTGGTAGTAGTGGCATGCATCCAGCCCCCCCTGGATACGGGTGGTGGTAGTGGCAGGCATCCAGCCCCCTGAGTAGGGGTGGTGGTAGTGACGGGCATCCAGGCCCCCTGGGTAGGGGTGGTGGTAGTGGCAGGCATCCATCCCCCTTAGGGTGGGTATAGTAGTAGTGGCAGGCATCCATCCCCTTAAGGGTGGGTATGGTAGTAGTGGCATGCATCCAGCCCCCCCTGGATAGGGGTGGTGGTAGTGGCAGGCATCCATCCCCCTAAGGGTGGGGATGGTAGTAGTGGCAGCCATCCAGCCCCCTATGGGTGGGGATGGTAGTAGTGGTAGGCATCCAGCCCCCCATGAGTGGGGATGGTAGTAGTGGTAGGCATCCAGCCCCCCATGAGTGGGGATGGTAGTAGTGGTAGGCATCCAGCACCCCATAAGTGGGGATGGTAGTAGTGGCAGGCATCCATCCCCCTAAGGGAGGGTATGATAGTAGTGGCAGGCATCCAGGCCCCCCTGGGTAGGGGTGGTAGTAGTGGCATGCATCCATCCCACCCTGGATAGGGGTGGTGGTAGTGGCAGGCATCCAGGCCCCCCTGGGTAGGGGTGGTGGTAGTGGCATGCATCCAGACCCCCCTGGATAGGGGTGGTGGTAGTGGCAGGCATCCAGACCCCCCTGAGTAGGGGTGGTGGTAGTGACAGGCATCCAGGCCCCCCTGGGTAGGGGTGGTAGTAGTGGCAGGCATCCAACCCCCTAAGGGTGGGTATGGTAGTAGTGGCAGGAATCCAGGCACCCCTGGGTAGGGGTGGTAGTAGTGGCATGCATCCAGCCCCCCCTGGATACGGGTGGTGGTAGTGGCAGGCATCCAGCCCCCCCTGAGTAGGGGTGGTGGTAGTGACGGGCATCCAGGCCCCCCTGGGTAGGGGTGGTGGTAGTGGCAGGCATCCATCCCCCTTAGGGTGGGTATAGTAGTAGTGGCAGGCATCCATCCCCTTAAGGGTGGGTATGGTAGTAGTGGCATGCATCCAGCCCCCCCTGGATAGGGGTGGTGGTAGTGGCAGGCATCCATCCCCCTAAGGGTGGGGATGGTAGTAGTGGCAGCCATCCAGCCCCCTATGGGTGGGGATGGTAGTAGTGGTAGGCATCCAGCCCCCATGAGTGGGGATGGTAGTAGTGGTAGGCATCCAGCCCCCCATGAGTGGGGATGGTAGTAGTGGTAGGCATCCAGCACCCCATAAGTGGGGATGGTAGTAGTGGCAGGCATCCATCCCCCTAAGGGAGGGTATGGTAGTAGTGGCAGGCATCCAGGCCCCCCTGGGTAGGGGTGGTAGTAGTGGCATGCATCCATCCCCCCCTGGATAGGGGTGGTGGTAGTGGCAGGCATCCAGGCCCCCCTGGGTAGGGGTGGTGGTAGTGGCATGCATCCAGACCCCCCTGGATAGGGGTGGTGGTAGTGGCAGGCATCCAGCCCCCCCTGAGTAGGGGTGGTGGTAGTGACAGGCATCCAGGCCCCCCTGGGTAGGGGTGGTAGTAGTGGCAGGCTTCCAACCCCCTAAGGGTGGGTATGGTAGTAGTGGCAGGCATCCAGGCCCCCCTGGGTAGGGGTGGTAGTAGTGGCATGCATCCAGCCCCCCCTGGATAGGGGTGGTGGTAGTGGCAGGCATCCAGCCACCCCTGAGTAGGGGTGGTGGTAGTGACAGGCATCCAGGCCCCCCTGGGTAGGGGTGGTGGTAGTGGCAGGCATCCATCCCCCTTAGGGTGGGTATGGTAGTAGTGGCAGGCATCCATCCCCTTAAGGGTGGGTATGGTAGTAGTGCATGCATCCAGCCCCCCCCTGGATAGGGGTGGTGGTAGTGGCAGGCATCCATCCCCCTAAGGGTGGGGATGGTAGTAGTGGCAGCCATCCAGCCCCCTATGGGTGGGGATGGTAGTAGTGGTAGGCATCCAGCCCCCCATGAGTGGGGATGGTAGTAGTGGTAGGCATCCAGCCCCCCATGAGTGGGGATGGTAGTAGTGGTAGGCATCCAGCACCCCATGAGTGGGGATTGTAGTAGTGGCAGGCATCCATCCCCCTAAGGGTGGGTATGGTAGTAGTGGCAGGCATCCAGGCCCCCCTAGGTAGGGGTGGTAGTAGTGGCATGCATCCAGCCCCCCCTGGATAGGGGTGGTGGTAGTGGCAGGCATCCAGCACACCCTGAGTAGGGGTGGTGGTAGTGACAGGCATCCAGGCCCCCCTGGGTAGGGGTGTTGGTAGTGGCATGCACCCAGACCCCCTGGATAGGGGTGGTGGTAGTGGCAGGCATCCAGCCCCCCTGAGTAGGGGTGGTGGTAGTGACAGGCATCCAGGCCCCCTGGGTAGGGGTGGTAGTAGTGGCAGGCATCCAACCCCTAAGGGTGGGTATGGAAGTAGTGGCAGGCATCCAGGCCCCCCTGGGTAGGGGTGGTAGTAGTGGCATGCATCCAGCCCCCCTGGATAGGGGTGGTGGTAGTGGCAGGCATCCAACCCCCTGAGTAGGGGTGGTGGTAGTGACAGGCATCCAGGCCCCCTGGGTAGGGGTGGTGGTAGTGGCAGGCATCCATCCACCTTAGGGTGGGTATGGTAGTAGTGGCAGGCATCCATCCCCTAAGGGTGGGTATGGTAGTAGTGGCATGCATCCAGCCCCCCTGGATAGGGGTGGTGGTAGTGGCAGGCATCCATCCCCCTTAGGGTGGGTATGGTAGTAGTGGCAGGCATCCATCCCCCTAAGGGTGGGGATGGTAGTAGTGACAGGCATCCAGCCCCCCCTGGATAGGGGTGGCGGTAGAGGCAGGCATCCAGCCCCCCCTGAGTAGGGGTGGTAGTAGTGGCAGGCATCCAGGGCCCCCTGGGTAGGGGTGGTAGTAGTGGCAGGCATCCAGGCACCCCTGGGTAGGGGTGGTAGTAGTGGCAGGCATCCATCCCCCTATGGGTGTGTATGGCATTGGTGTTGGCCATCCCACCCCTATGGTTCTGCTGTTGCTAGTGTACGTTATTTGTGCATCCCTATGTGTGTGTGACATATTTCGTGTACGTGTGGTTTGTTTGTATTGTTGGTGTTTGACTTACCGTCTGCGCCGTACGCGTCCGTGCCGGTCCTGGTAATAGATGTAGAGTATAGGTAGGACCTGCGCAATGGGATTCATGCTTGGATCGTCTCGTTCGGGTTTCTCGTGTCTTCGAGTCGTATTCGTAGCAGGCTTGTTCGTCTCGTAGCCGTGGATCGTCTTGTGGCACGAAACGGAGCTTATGTACGGCTCGCCCGGATGCTCAAACGTGCCGGACGTAGCGACGAGTTCGGCGCGTACGGAAGACGCATCGTACTAGTCCGGCCGGAAGGTGCTGTGTATTTGGTTCCGTGCGACTCGATTCGGCGTTAACGGATCCGGCTCGGGCGGGGAACAGGAGCTGGAATGGGTAAGTACGGCTCGCTCGGAATCTGGGCTGTTATGCGCATCGTACTTGTTCGTTCGGTAGAGTGTTCGAGTCGGTCGGAAAACACGCGTTCGGCTGGTATTTTTTCCAGACGAATACTGTTAGGTGCGCTTCCGGCCGACATCGGAATCGACCCCTTGGTATAAAACTTGCCCCCGAGGTGCGGAGGCCATCAATTTGTTTCCCTGCCCCCAGATGACTGGCTCGCTATTGTGGTATTTATAACATGGCAGGAGTTAACATTATTTGCATAACAGAGTTCACAGAGACTCGAGAATGGTGAAATTGTTAATGGCTCGGCTGAGCACTCCGGGCAGAGGCTGCCTCCATTTGGACAATTCAGTGAAATAGCAGCACTGTTCTTTTAATGTATTTAACAATTTGTTGTTTTTAGGAAAGGCGATACATGATGAGACTCTGGCGGCACACTCCTAAATTCATTATATTCCCGCTATGGCGTGCCACATTTCCTATAAGTTTAATGAATTTACCCATGCAAAAGTTAATTTGGTGAAATATGTAAACTACGGATTTGGATTGTGCAATTGAAATATTACATATTAATTTACCTGTCAACACTGCTGATACTCAACTGAAGAGAGCATATGTGTACTGCATAGGGTTGAATATGTGACAGTGCAATGAAGAGTATGTTGTCTATGTCTACCATTGCCTTAAGTGGGAAGGGCTATATATACTGTGAAAATAATGGCGCCAACCAAATTGATAAAGGCTTCCAGTAAGCCGAAACGTGTCTCTCATCTCAGGGGTTGAGGGAGGACCTGAGAAAATAAAATTTGCTGTATCTTGACTACCTCAAGTCCGTGCCTTCTTCCATGGATGTCTCTGTGGGAGCTGGGTATTTTGTTCATATATATATATATATATATATATATATATATATATATATATATATATATATATATATATATTTAATCCACAAAGCAATTTGAGAAATCCCAAAATCAGCAAAGCGGCACACCAAAGGACAACACAATTACTTTATTGTGTCTACAAATGACGCGTTTCGGCGAAGCCTTTGTCAAGTTACTGACCTGCGCCCTACTCCCCATAGAAATACAGGTCGCGGTTAATAGACAGCGAAAAAATACTTTGTTATAATGCATATTAATGCAATGCGATTCGTAAATTCATGGCAAATCAAGTTAAATACATGTAAAACATATATGAATTAGAGCTCAGAATTTACAATACTGGGACATTATAAATGAAAAAGTTTTTCCTTTTGTGGTCAAAATGCATCATAATACACAATACTGTAAAACATATAGTTTCGCGGTCATATCTTATTTAAATGAATTTTAAATCCAACAATTCCTGGAGATGGCATGATAAGCAATGAAATACAAGCATACAATATAAATAGGTAATGTACCGTGTCTATTGCTAATGGTGACCTACTACATAGCACCATAAGTCATGTCTAAATAAATTTCATATGACCGCACAATGATAGATGCATGTAGACTATGTGAAAAATATCATGGGTAATGTACCTTAATGTCCTGCAATCCTGTCTATATAAGCAACCGCAATCTAATGAAATTCAGAGCAAGGGAATATCAGGCTAGCAGTGTTTAGTGACACAGTGTGATAAAGAGAAGTGAATAAAAAGTGAATAAATAATGAGTATGTACATGTGCAATAGAAATAATAGGAGACTAAAGGATCAAAACACCTCCCCTCGACAGCCGTCATGAGTGGAGTCATCTAATCAAGTGTAATATCGGAACCTCTGCCATCATGGATTACCAACCAATAAGTTAAAGATCTTCCCTGCACTGAAAACAGTGCACCGCAGCAGGCACCGGTGTCGAAAGGAGGGGATCGACTTTACGCGGCACTGTGTTGGAATTTACGTTTGTAGCCGTTCCCGCGCTCCAGAGATATCGACTGATTTTCTGTCGGGTAAGCGGGCGTTGTTGTGTATGTGAATCGGGTAACTTAGACGCTCTGTCGGAGGGCGGGGGTCGAGTTTATCTCTCTTCATCTCTGCACATAACGTACACGCTACTGATGACTGAAAGAATTGGAGCAGACACAGCACCCGGGTTGTGATTAACCGAGGGTGACGAAGGACTGATTTACGGATATTGTTATCGAGAATGAATGAATGGGAATCTACCAGGAAAGCAGAAGCACTTTCCATGTTTGATGAAGGACTAGATTCAGTAATGGTCCTGTCGACTTCAGGAGGGAGTGGCCAAGCAGTGGAACCATCGCTTAAGAAAAAATTAGCTCTATGTGAGAAACTGTCCAAAAGGGAAATAAACAAGTGGTGGGAAATTACTTCCCTCACAAATTACATAGAAGTCAACAGAGTGCCTCGTGGCTTAAGAATCACCATCATACCCACTTATGAGAATCCCAATCCGGAATTATTGAAAGAATGGTCCAGCTACATGGCAAAGACATGCAGAGGTATGTTAGAAATGCTGTTTAAATACGCTCAAATTGACCTGGATTTAACACGCAAAGAACTTAAGGGATTAAAACAAGACTTAGAAAAATCGAAAGACGACCAAGTTGTTATTGATTTCTGGAAATCATTGGAAGGAAAATTAAAATCATATGAAGACACTATCAAAATTAAAAAACAACGCAAATTTTTGAGGGACAAAAAAGATTACGCTGAAGGCAGGATACTAACTTACGCTAAACGATTTGACTGGGCGCAACGTAATTTTCATACAATCCAAAAACAAAGACATCAAGAAATCATATCAACAGATTCGAGTTCAGACCTAAGTTCCGATACAGAAGCCACAAATCTCAATACCCCTTTAGGGGTACGTCCCCTGACCTTCCTACATGAATTCCAGATACTCAAACAAAAGAAGGAACTGGAAGAGAAAAATCAAGGCAAGGGCAGGGGCAAGGGCAGAGGAAGAGGCAAAGGTCCCAAAAGAGGAAAAGGCAGAGGAACAGAACCAGACGAAGATTGAAGAATAGAAGAGGTGGTAGAACAGCTCATACCTGGGACATTCAAAGTAAACAGTATAATCAAAATAAGTCCGTTGTAAACCTGTCCTCCAGAATACTAACTAAGGAGGAGGAATCACTTCTGCAATTAGGGCTATCTTTTGCCCCACAGAAGATATTAACGTGACCACCACCCGGATTGACCTTTTTCTCTATATAAGGAAATTAAAACTTATGAAAATATACAAAATGGGATCAGAACAAAAGAAAATAAGATCTGGTTGTCAATTGGCGGAGGATGCCATGGATTTCCGAATTGAAGATGTCGATTTTATTTTGGATTTACATCAACTAGAAGAAAATATCACAGATTTATCCAATAAAAACAAAGGAAAAATGTTAATTGAACTGGGTTTTCGACCAGATGCCACATGTCATAGTGGCTTTACACCACGTTCCATATTTAATCCTAATGTTCCTCATGACAACATAGAGGCATTTAATTCCATCATGATCCAGGAAATCAATAAAATGAAGAATCAACGAGCTTCGTTTACTTATGACAATTTGACCAAATCACAGAGAATAGCCCTGAGAAATTTAACCAATGACCCCAAAATAATTGTGAAACCATCTGATAAGGGTGGGAACGTTGTGATTATGAATTTTGAACAATATAATGATGAAGCATTGCGACAGCTGCAAGATCGTAATTGTTATGAAGAAGTCAGCTGGGAAATATACAAAACATCCATTGTACTTTATCATAACTACTTAAAAGAATGGTGGGAACAAGGTCTTTTGGATAGAGATGAGTACCTCTTCTTGAAAATTGACAAACCACGTGTTCCTTGCTTTTATCTTTTACCTAAGATCCATAAGCACTCCACTAGACCACCAGGAAGACCCATAGTTTCTTCAAATGGGGGAGTCTTTGAAAATACTTCAATATTCTTGGACTTATTCTTGTCACCATATGTACTTAGACTCAGATCATATTGTCGAGATAGCAGTGATTTTTTACGCCGTATCCATGACATAAGATGGGAGGATTCCTATCATATGATAGCCTTAGATGTATGCTCACTGTCTACTTCAATTGACCAAAGACAAGGTGTAGATGCTTGCATGTATTTTCTTAAAGACAGACATATTTCTTTGTGGAACCATACTGAAATGTTAGAAAACATGATGATGCAATGTCTCACACAAAATATTTTTATCTATGACAAGACACTCTTCAGACAGAAGACGGGTACAGCCATGGGCACTTGTTTCGCCCCCAGCCTAGCTAATCTTTTCCTGGGCTGGTGGGAGGAACAGGTGGTATGGGTGGAAACCCATGAAAAATATACTGAACACATCCCAATTTGGATCAGGTACATTGATGACCTGTTCTTGATTTGGGATGGTTCCTTGGAGATGGCACAGGAATTTATCTCTGAACTGGGTAACAACCAGCTAAATCTTTCTTTCACCCACAACATAAGTACAACATACTGTGAGTTCCTAGATGTAGCCATCAGAATTGTCAACGGGCAGATGGTAACCAATTTATTTCGCAAAGAGACTGCTGGGAACACGCTCCTTCATGCCACTACTAACCATCCTACACCCCTACTTAATAGCATCCCCTATGGGGAGTTATTAAGAGCATGCAGAATCTGCAGTACTGAAGATGGGTTCAGGCAGGAGCAAAAGATCATGGAAGGACGATTTAAGCAACGAGGTTATAATAATAATATCATATCCACAGCAGCACGGAAAGTCCAGGAAATTACACACAACGATGCCTTATTTATCTCCAAAGAAAGTAAAACCAATGAGATTAACATCCCCAGAATGATCACTACCTATAATATGAGATCAGGCCTCTTACAACGTATGTTGAAACGACATTGGGGCCTACTGGAAACAGATCCCATTATAGGGAAAAGCATAGGGAAAGCTCCAATCATAACCTATCGCAAATCTAAATCATTAAGGGACCATCTTGTACACAGTTACCAACCGGTACCTACCAGCAGTACATGGTTGGGAACTACGAAAGGTTTCCACAAGTGCAATTCCTGCAAGGCATGCAAACACAGTCGTAGTAGGGATAATTACAATATTTACCCAGGTAAAACTAGGGAGATCACTAAATTCATGACCTGCACAAGTGACTATGCAGTCTACATCCTGGAATGCCCGTGCGGTCTGAGATATACAGGCAGCACAAAACTGCAGCTCAAAACCAGGGTCCTACAGCACATGAGAGCCATAACACACGCAGATTTTAATTATCCAGTGGCCAGACATTTTCAGATGAAACACCAGAGCAATCCCAATCTATTAATATTCTATGGGATTGATAGGATTGTACCTCATCCTCGTGGCGGAGATAGAGAAAAACTGTTACGAATTACAGAATCTAGGCTCATTATTGAGCTTAATACAAAATTTCCCAATGGGCTCAATAGTGGAGAGGAATTAGCTACACACATTGGATACAAATGAAACACTATAGGAAAGTATTCTTCTGTTGGTTCTTCCCTAGAATGAGTTGATCAGCCTAGCTGTTTTAATCACTTACACTTTTTAGTCAATGAATTAGGAAGACTTGGAACATACAGTGGAGAGTCTCTCCTTGGCACTGTTTTCAGTGCAGGGAAGATCTTTAACTTATTGGTTGGGAATCCATGATGGCAGAGGTTCCGATATTACACTTGATTAGATGACTCCACTCATGACGGCTGTCGAGGGGAGGTGTTTTGAACCTATAGTCTCCTATTATTTCTATTGCACATGTACATACTCATTATTTATTCACTTTTTATTCACTTCTCTTTATCACACTGTGTCACTAAACACTGCTAGCCTGATATTCCCTTGCTCTGAATTTCATTAGATTGCGGTTGCTTATATAGACAGGATTGCAGGACATTAAGGTACATTACCCATGATATTTTTCGCATAGTCTACATGCATCTATCATTGTGCGGTCATATGAAATTTATTTAGACATGACTTATGGTGCTATGTAGTAGGTCACCATTAGCAATAGACACGGTACATTACCTATTTATATTGTATGCTTGTATTTCATTGCTTATCATGCCATCTCCAGGAATTGTTGGATTTAAAATTCATTTAAATAAGATATGACCGTGAAACTTAGGGGCCGATTCCGATCTCGCCGGTAGTGCTCCGAATCGGATTCGGATTTACCGGATCCGATTCGGAGCCCTGTTTCCCGACCGAATCGTACGCGGGTCCGGCCGAGCGAGTACGATGCAGGCACCCGCGAAATCTCCGACCGACTCGAACGCGGCTTCAACACGCTCCGACCGACTCGCATGGACACGACTCGCACCGCGCTATGGAGACGTATCCCGGCCGGGTGAGTACGATGCGCGCCGTGAGCAGTCCGACCGACTTGCGCCGTCCGGCTCGAAAAAGCTGTTGGATCCGGACTTTGGGCGTCCGCGTCGGACCCCCCTGTACGCGTAGGCACGCGAGTCGCGCACAGGCGGGACCCACGGGTCCCCCCTACCTGTGCATGTACGCCGCGATGCGCATCGACGCGTACCTGCTGTAGGGGCGCCCTTGTCCGCCTCGCACCCATTGAGTCAATGGGAGCCCGCGTACGCGTTGTACGACAGGCTCCCATTGACTTCAATGGGAGTCCGACCGACTCGAGTCCGATGGCATGCGTGCGCATCGTACTCGTTCGGTCGGACTGCCAGAGTCCGATTCGGTCGGAAATCTCTCCGGGTCCGGCTCGGTCGGAGAGATTTCCGGCCCCGAATCGGAATCGGCCCCTATATGTTTTACAGTATTGCGTATTATGATGCATTTTGACCACAAAAGGAAAAACTTTTTCATTTATAATGTCCCAGTATTGTAAATTCTGAGCTCTAATTCATATATGTTTTACATGTATTTAACTTGATTTGCCATGAATTTACGAATCGCATTGCATTAATATGCATTATAACAAAGTATTTTTTCGCTGTCTATTAACCGCGACCTGTATTTCTATGGGGAGTAGGGCGCAGGTCAGTAACTTGACAAAGGCTTCACCGAAACGCGTCGTTTGTAGACACAATAAAGTAATTGTGTTGTCCTTTGGTGTGCCGCTTTGCTGATTTTGGGATTTCTCAAATTGCTTTGTGGATTAAACAATAGCGGCTGCCGCTGCCGCAGCAGGCACCGGTGTCGAAAGGAGGGGATCGACTTTACGCGGCACTGT
This sequence comes from Calotriton arnoldi, assembly GCA_963921515.1. NCBI lineage: Eukaryota > Metazoa > Chordata > Amphibia > Caudata > Salamandridae > Calotriton > Calotriton arnoldi. The sequence continues at coordinate 577,557 of CAWUFW010004172.1, forward strand.
GTTGGAATATATATATATATATATATTTATATATATATATATGAAAAGGGATTTGCTGTGTTTATTCTTCAGTCCATACCATCAAACAGTCCCAGAAGATCACAGACAAGGCAGCACTTTTCCTCAGCAAAGAGTTTCAGGCAAGTTTAAGTCGCTTTGGCATTTATCATTTTTATTTTTTCAGGTATTTTGTCTTCATTCGGTTTCAAAAGTGCAAAGTGCAAGATATCAGGTGCATCAGGAAACAAACAGAATGACCTACGCGTTTCGGCCAAAGGCCTTCGTCTGGGTTATGTGATCAAAGGTGCAAGGTGTTTAAAAAGAGGTTGGTTGACCCGCCCTCCCTTAAAAAAAAAAACGTCCCAACTTACTTTCAGTTTTTAAAGGGAACCGTAATTTAAGGCATATGACAGCTAGCATATAGTTAACAAAAATATTAATATAAATATATTTTGCTGAGCTCAACAGTTCATGAGATAATATATGGTCAATGCTCTAATATCATGTAGTTAGCGGATGTAGTCAAATGCTGGTGAAGTACCCGCACAATGATGTGATTCACCAAACAAAGTTGTCTGATCACTGGCTTTACGATAAAATATCAAAAGAAGTTAAAATCAAACAAACAGTGCTATAATGAGTAATCACATTATTACATCCCACCAGCTAATTCATATCCCAACATGCGTCATTATTGAGATACCACAACTCCAGACAGTGTTTAAGTTATAAAAAATATATATAAATATATATGAAAAAATATATAATATAATATAATAGTTATCTGCTCATAATCATGGTGAAGTACCTGATTTGATACGAATATTTTCCATATTACATAACTTGCCAAGTTGAGGTTCTAATTAGAATTTCATTTTGAGCTCATAGTTCAAATCAAATATTTTCATTAAATGCAATCACTGATTTTAAACGATATAACAAGTACAGAGATGATCAAAGAAATATATGTGATGAATAGGACTTGTTCTTAAGAGTCACTATTAATTCTAAAAGACAAGAGGTCAAGATATTGGAGATTAATTGTTCTTTTGATTCTGCTGATCCCAATTGTAATTATAGAAAGTTATGCAGTCCAGCATCTGCATTGAGTCCCCACGGCATTTCCGTCCCCTTTAGAATGATCCATTTGGATTCTGCTTGTCTCAACAGGCGATTCCGATCACCTCCTCTAATGTTAAGGGGAATATGTTCTATTCCATAAAATCTCAAATTGTCAAAGACACCTTCATGCGTATTCCAGATGTGTTTAGCGATGGCATATGCAAAGTCCTTATTTTTGACTGCCCTCAAGTGTTGAAGAATGCGAAGCTTCAATTTATTTGCTGTACTTCCTATATATTCTTTTCCACATTCACATTTTAGGGCATAAACAACATGGGTGGTTTCGCATGTTATTCTCTCTTTGATATTTTTCTGTTCACCCAGCTGAATATCAATCTTTTGTTGATTTAAGCCATATTTACAGGCCTTGCATATATATATATATATATTTGGATATATCTGTATATTTTTATATAATTTAAATATTATAAAATACATTAAAAGTAATAGTTTATTGATTGTTATAAAGTAAATATGTATATATATATATATTGATTAATATGTATGTGTTAAAAAAATTAATTAAGTTTATTTGCTATATTTGTTAAAAATGTATATTAAATCCACTTTAATTTATTAATTTTAGTAGTTATTATATTTAATATTTATTATTTTATTTTATATATATAAAAGTCAATATATTGTACAACTATAATTTTAACATCGATATTTTTTTTCAATGTTTTTGTACTTATCTGTTTAAGTATAGTGATCGATATTTTTGCATTCTATATTTTTTCATCGATATTTTTTACTTCTATATTTTTTGCATCGATAATTTGTCAGTGAACCCTTGGTTTGAACTTACTACTAGTGAAAGAAATTTTAACTTACATACAGCAATAGATAATACAAACCATAGTATTATTATGATTTGCTTTACAAGACGTTTTGGATTTGTTAAATATTGTGCATTTGGAAACTTTTAGGGATTGTTTGCTATCTTTGTTTGACCTTGCTGCTAGTAGATGCAAATGTAGTAAAGCGGAAAATGGTGCACATGAAGCTTAGAATTACAAATCTACTGTTTTTTAAGGAACATTTATGTATCGTTGTCATTATAAGTAATCTAACGATATGGGGTGGTATCAAACATATCAATAAGATGCTTACTTTGCACTTTTTTCAGCCATAGATGTCTTGATAGCTGCTTGCATTTTACACTTTCAAAAAAAAATCTAAAATTTTTCAACAGAAATCTTTGAATCTTTTTTACTCAATTGTATCAATTGATGGTTTGTTTATTTTTGTATTGCACTTGTTCTTATTGTAAATTATAACTGTTGTTTTTTACATAGTTAATTCTAGGTAAGTATTACGTTTTATATTTTTTCCCTACCTATTACCACCTAATTAAAGTGGTAATAGGTAGGAAATAATTATTTATAGTTTCTAAATATTTTAAAAACATTCCATGGAGTATCGTGGTACTGCCTTGGAAGTACCGGTACACCAAAAGCCAATACAAAATAAAATATGTTTTAACATTATAATAACACTGTAATACAGTATATTTCAAAAATACAGTGAATTTACAATGTTATCATATTGAATTATTTTTAAAATAAATACACAGTACCACAGTAAATCGTAAAAATTAGCACATTGCTTAAGAAAATTATCATAAATAAAAGAAACATTTGGTATAAAAATAGCTACTTGCTAGGTAGTATCCCAGTAATATGGAAATTATTTAAAAATATGTACAAAAAAATATAAAAAAAGTTCCCGACCCATTATCACTTAATAAATGTTAGGCAGTGATCACCCCAAAACTTTCCAGGAATGAGCTGATATATGTATATACCAGCTCATTCCTGGAACATTTTGGGGTGATCACACACGAGTACATTTGTAACAAGACAAAACATGTAAAGGATGGGATAATGAGGTCAGGTTTATTGTGACCTTTTCAACACACATGTCCTTAATCAGTAGAGCATTGAGAAAAAACTTTAGCATATTATTCATATTACTGGCTAACAATGTAATAGGGCAGATGATAAGCCCCTTCCCTCAAATTATATTTAGGAGGTCAAGATCTTTGAAAAACCACTTAGTAAGGATTCATTATGTAGCAAAAGAAAAAGAGGAACGACAAGAGCCTGTAACAGGATTTTATCCTTGCATGAGCTCTAAGGCATGCAAAATCAGTAAGAAAATAACCAAATACAAGATCCCAGATGGTGGTAAACCCTGAAAAAAAAGGAAAGTAATAAATTGCAATTCAGATTATGTAGTTTGCTGTCAGGAGTTCCCATGTGGGAAAAACTATGTGGACAGCATAGTCCACCCTGCCAAACAGAGCACTGAAGCATATACGAGCAATTGTAAGAAATGACTCAACCTATCCGGTGGACTAACATTTTCAGATTGCACATGCTGGTGATCTTAATTGATTATGTTTCTTTTATTTGGGTAGAGTTCCACCAAGCCTTGGGGGGGGGTTTGAGGTATGAAGTTGAGAAGGTTAGAATCACGTTATATTATAGAATTGGAAACCAAGATCCCCCAAGGGATAAACGAAGGTGTAGAGTTAGCCAGACAACTAGCCTGAAGTCTGAGCACACAATAGAGAGTAAGGCACAATATATATTTTTATAGTACACATTAATTGAACAGCTCTGATATTATAATGAAATATGCCCCTTAGGGTGTGATTGATTATTCTTATACAATAATTTAGACAAATAGTAGTAGTGTTTGATTGAATAGTAGTAGAACTAATTATGTTGGACATGTCCAAACTATATAAAATTCTGATTGGAAATTGACATGAATGGATTGTTTTTCTCAGCTTTTAAAATTTTACAATCCTGCCCTTGATACACATGTAGTTTAAAATGTAACAATTTAACTGACATTTTCACCTATCTATAATGTCACTTAAGCTTTATTTGTTCAGTAAATTTCTAGGTTTTTAAAAAATTTAAATGCTATATTTTACTACCATAGCTAAGTATCGCAAACCCACGCCATACCAAATTTGGTGTAATTCCGTTAAGTTTTGGCTGTTGGGTTGTTTAAAATTCCTATGAGAACTCAGATGGGGAAAACACATTTGGGATACCCCCTTTTTCTTGTTCCCTTGCTTAACTGATCACTTCGAAACATTCCAGGACAGAGCTGAGATGCTAGGTCTTTTTCGTAAAGTTTCGATGAAAATTCATCAAACAGTGGCAAAGTTATTAACAAATCAAAGAACTAATTGCCTATGGAAATGGGGTCCTAACTATAACTACCCATAAATACAGAATGCTGGTACTCTAGATGTTAATTAGAACACTGTGGGAAGCTGCTGCACAATATTGGGTAGGCAACTAGCAGATAACTGCAGGTGTTAAAAGTATATGTTTTAGTCTGCAAGTCAGAGTGTTTTCCTCACACGAATAAGAAACATATTTGAGAACTCATAGAAAATGTGTCCTTATTTTAGTATTGTAGTGCACTAACCATAATTTCAGTGACAAAAAGAGCCCCCTCATTTTCTTCATTTCCACAGGAAAGGCTTGAAGCCATAAAGATGGCTTCAGGTGTGCCACACTTTTGTCATAAACACAGAAAGTTAGTGCTCTAGTTGTTCATTAGGATACTGTGATCAAGCTGTAGTAGAACACTCAGTAATCAACTGACAGGCTGATGCTACTGTTGGAAGTACATGTTTTACTCAGACTATCAGCCTTCATTCTCAAACGGCTGAGGAAGATAGTGTGAACTTATAGAAAATGTTCTCTCATTTTAGCTTCTGGAGCATGTTCCATAACCTCTATGAGAAAATCACGAGAGAAAAGTGTATTCTCTCAAACATGGTTCATCAGCTCCTAGTAGAGGGGGGACATCATTTCTCACATGGTAAAATCACCTGAGAACTCACCAGAGTCACTACAATAGATATAACACCACCACCAAATGATGTATATTGTGTCTAATATCGGTTAATACTCTATATATGTGCTCCTTTTTTGACTTTCAAAATCTGGCATTCACTACAATGCATTTCATTGAGGACCATATCCCAAGTCCTATAATGGAAGACGCAAGATGTTGTCCATGTTGTGGCAACCAATTAATTGAGGGTCCTTTGGTGACCCCCCTCCCACCACTCAGGGTGTGCCTGCCCTGCCCCATTATATGTCTTTTCATTCATTTTCAGAATGCAGGGAAGAGACCATGTCCCTAAGTCCTGTATTGGCTGCCAAAAAATGTTGTTCATGTTGTGGTCAGCCAATCAGCATTGGCGAGACCACATAAAGTGGCCAATCAGAGCATATATGGACACCAGCAGTACAGATATATCTTTTTTTACCCCCTTCATGACCACCCGCACACCTCTTTAAACACACATTTCTTGAAAACCGCTAAATGGATTCATATCAAATTACAAACAGCATGCTTCCTAAGTAAAGTTTTACATTTTGCCAAAATTGGTGTAATTCTATTCAGCTATTTATTCTGTATCTGCTACAGAAGGGTCAATGGGAATTAACATGGGAAATCAATGTTTGGGAACCCCCTTTTTCTTGCCCTCCTTTTGACAGATCACCCCGAATTTCAAGGATGGGTGAACTTTATTATTGCAAATTTTTGTGCATATTCGTCAAATGGCGCCAAAGTTATTAGCAAAACAAAAAACACTCTTGCTGTGAATCTCTGTCCTAACTATAGCTACACTGAGTAATATGTGTACATTTCCTCTAATTTTGCTTGCCTGGTTGTAGTAGTCTGTGCAGCACATGGTTACAATATTTTATTAAGACAATCAAATTTTGCCAGGCTCCCACTAGCACCCATAGAGGTCCCAGGAGCCTTGAAGGGACACCACATATTATTTCCCAGTTTTTAGATTTTTTAAAAACATTTTCTGCCATGTAGGTTGGGCCTGCTGGGCCGTAGTTATTATAGGTCTCATGGGCCCTGTATGTAGACAATGTATTTATTATCTCTTTCTCTTTAACATAGGCCTCTGTGTATGGTGCTGTAGTGATGTGACTCATTGTATTAACTGTCAGTATCAAGGCGTGTTTTGAAAAAACTATTTTTAAAGATTTCTTTAGCTTGTCATTGATTTTTATCCAACAACTACATAGTTTAACAAGGAGTTAATATATGTTATGTTATGATGGCTGGTGTTGTTTTCATTACAATCACCAAGTCTGAATGCCATCCTTCTTATTTTCTATTGCCTGCAGGTGGACAATAGTGAAACAGAGACAAATCTGTGAATTAATTGACACCAGAGTTCAAAGACTCCTCTGCTAAGTGCTACTGCTAACCAATAAGAACTGAAGAAGATGACACCCAAGAAACAGGTTCTTGCCAAGAAAGCAGCAAGTGAGGAGAAGAAGTATGCTTCCATAGATGGAAAGAGCACTGGCATTAAACCACCTTCGATTTTCTGTCAAGGTGCACAAAATGATGAATCTGCCACTCCCTGTTCTAGGCAAGAAACTACTGTGATCACTCCTAGAATAATAATAGTACCATCACCAAAACTGAAGCAAATGTTTCCCATTGCTGCAATGACTGTAGTCTTGGCAGGTGGTTTAAAATGAAATTGTCCCTGTTCGATATAAAGAAGAGTTTCTTACACTTGATCATCCTGAGGTAGGAATGGAGCAGGAATGTGTGCTTACTGCACAGCAGAATGGTGTGCCTGCTCTCACATCAGGTATATCTTCTTTAGGCCTAGGCAAAATTTGCCTAATTTCCTTTGTGGAAATTATGCAAAATGCACAAACAATTATGCACAATTACAAGGTATTATGAGGAATGCCGGTCCAGCATTTTGTGCTGTGTTTTTACACACTCCCAGTTTGGACACAAGGTTGTATTTTGCACTACAAATAGCACAATTCAAGCATGATGCAAACGGCTGCTCATGTTTGATTTGTTCAAGTTCTTCCTGATTTTTACCCAAATAAATTCTCAATTATGTGATGCAGTGTAATGGCTTCATCTTGGGCGTTTCACGTAATATTCACAATGGAAAATTCTGGAAATTCTGTGATATTATTCCTTAAGGAATGCAAAACTATAACCTTCCCCAAATCACCCCACCCACACTTTTCATAGCAGACCCACACATTTCCATCATAAAAAGCTACTCTCAAAAGACCATTTTTCAATTCATTTTTAATATCTTCCTGTTCCAGACTTAAGGGAAGATTTATCAAAATGCCACAAAACACAGCACAGCAAGACGCCTGGCTGTGCTGCGTTGCATGACATGGAGAGGGAAGGAATGCTCCATTTTAACATTATATGGTGCATTCCTGTCTTCACCTTGTGCTAGCGTACTATATGCTACCTAGTGCCAATTCAGGCACCCTTGCACCATGGTGAAAGGGTATCTGCATTGCAAGCAGGATTGGTTTTGTGCAGGAAGGTTTGCCTTCCTGCACAAAAACAATCCTTTGAATCTTTTTCCTTTTTCTATGTGTGCTGTAGAATGCAGAACATAAAGAAAGAGGAAACAAATGGAGAAATAAAGATATTTCTCCTCCTTACGCCTCCCCTGGAAAGGAGTTGGATTTTGACGCATTCCTAGGTCTCTCATTCATAGTAAATCTGGTAATGCACCAATATTTGTGGGTGGATGCATGGGAAAACCCACACTCCACCCAAGGAACTCCTCCCTGGTGTAATGTAACGCAAGGCAGAGACTTGTGCCTCCTTGCGTTACTTCAGATTTACCAAGCCACGTAGGGCATGCAAGGTGACCTTGCGTGGCTTGATAAATCTCATTCTAGGTTTTGTGTTGCCCTGTGTTCCCTTGTGTGGCACAAGGGTGATGCAAAACCATTGACAAATATCGCCTTTGTAGTTTGTAGGCCCTCTGTCTCCTTAATCAGGAGGACCTCAGTGAGTTTGGGGCAGGAGAGATTGTAACAGTATGCTGCCTGAGCTGGCCGTGGTGGTCTTGAGTTGGTGTGGATGCTCTAGGAGTTACTACCAATGATGCCCCCTCTTCTTCGTCAAAGTTCCCATCGGCAGAAAACTGTCAAAGTTGTTTCTATCTTTTTGTGGTGCACCTGAGTGTCTATCTCTATTGCACCTTAGACTATGGGTCTTCCAGAGTATCCTGAAATCCAGCGTGAGCAGCAGATTAGTCTAAGGAGAGGGAAAAAACATGAATTGTAGTACCCACTGCTATCTGTTTGTATGGTGAGACAGACAACACTGCTGTTTCTCTACATGGGGCAACTGGAATTATGTGATTCTGTCTCTCTTGTACAGTTTGCAGTACTTGCCATTAATGTATTCACCATCACCCTCATAATTAGTTTTTTTTCTCTAAGATGAAAAAAGTGTGAAATAAGAACACGAATTCAAGAGGTGAGACTATCGCCAGACTCTATTAACTTGTGTTTAACAAAATGACCAAACTGCAGTTATACTGCCTCAGAGAAAAAATCTGTGATAATTTCTATCCACATGATCATAATTCTAAGGTTTCCACTGACCCTTCTCACTACTTTTCACTTGAGAAATTCCTGTTAGAACTGTGCATAGATCTTTTAAATGCTTCCTTTTGTCACTGTTCTTTATATTTTACATAGCCTTTAATTCAGCATCCAAAAAATCTATCTGTGGTAATTACTTTTACTGTCATCTTAATGGTAATAGATGTATTGTGTTGTGTGATGACCTTCATTACTTGGGCGTTCTGACTGTGCCAGTGCAGCTATGCAATTGATACTATATCAAACTAACCTTAAAATCCAATATCACTTTATGTACAGAGACAAGAAATATTGAAATTTTCATTGAATGAAAACTGATGCTTTAAAAATAGACTCGCTTAAATGTCAAGCAATTTCACAAACATCCTGAATTGTCTTGCATGAGGCACTGAACTAATAAACAGAGTTACACTAATAGGCTGCCTAAAAGACTTTTCTCTCTACACATTTTGGCCCTCTTTTCTTTTTCCAAAACTGCCATGATTTAGTGAGGCACGGAGCTCCACATTTAAATAAAAACCAATAGTACTTCATTAATCAGCTTTAATAAGAAACTGAATAGCTCTCATGTTTAACACTATCACAACAGCTGGGAGGAATATGTGAACAAAATGTGAAATTCCTAAAAGTGAAAAGTATTTAAATGTGGGGACATTTTAACTTTCAAGTGTCTCAGTGAGACAATTTGCAAAGAAACTGCTGTGAATGTAGGTACCGCATACTGTATTGCTTGGATTTCTGTCGTGTTTTGTACTGTGATCCATTTACAGTACAGATTTTCCCATGTAATATTCCATTTAGGTATATAATGTTGTTTTCTTTAACTAGTGTTTGTCAATCAAATGCCTCTTTAATGTATTGTTGCTTTTTCAGGTGCACGCAGCTGGGAGCATCCTACGAATGCTTTGGAGCACATGTTGCATGGAAATTCAGCTGGTGAGGCTGGAATATTCGAAGGTGGTGTGGTTTTGTTCCTTCCAATGTAGGGTAGGTGTTTTAATTCCCCATCAGCCCGTAAAGGCTAGGTATGAAAGTTGACCAAGTTGTCAGATAGATTCAGTTAGAATCTATCAATCAGTCTGGATTTGTAGAGCGCAGCTAATCACCCATGTGGGCATCCAGGAGCTAGGTTCTTGCTGGGCTCAGTCGAAAAGCCAGGTCTTAAGTCCCTTTATGAATTCCGGGAAAGAAGATGCTGTTTGGAGTTGGAGGGGAAGGTCATTCCTGGACTTGGCAGCGAGGTAGAGAAGGAGTGTCCTCCACTGTAGCTTCGACGGATGCAGGGAGTGTGCGCAAGGGAGGCAAAGCGTAGGTATCTGGAGGGTTAATGGAAGTTCAGGCGGTGGTTGATATATGCTGGTCCTTCGTCATGGAGGGCCTTGTAGGCATATGTCAGCCTCTTGAATTGGCATCTTTTGTGGATGGGGAGCCAGGGGAGGTTCTTGAGGTGAGTGGTGATGTGTGTCCATTTGGGGAGGTAGAGGATGAGTCTGGCAGCTGAGTTCCTTATAGTCTGGAGTCTCTTCAGGAGTTGGGTGGTAATTTCTGCATAGACTGCGTTGCTGTAGTCCCGCAGGCTGGTGACTAGGGCTTGAGTGGTGGTTTTCCTGGTGTTGAAGGAGAGCCATCTGAAGATCTTTTGAAGCATGCAGAGAGTGTGTAAGCAGGCAGAGGATACTTCATGTTTGGCTTTTCATGGTGAGTTTGTTGTCCAGGATGATGCCGTGGTTGCTGGTGTGGTCTGTCGGTTTGGGTCCGACTTTGGAGGCCACCAGGTGTCGTACCATGGGGAGGTGTTGTTTCCAAAAATCAGTGCTTCTGTCTTGTCCATGTTGAGTTTCAGGCAGTTGGTCTTCCTCCAGTCAGTGACACTCTGACGATGTTGGCAAGGGGCATCATGGGTAAGTGTTAAACAGTGTTGGGCTGAGGGATGAACCTTGAGGGATGTTGCAGATGATGCTCTTGGGGTCAGAGGTAGGTGGAAGTCGGATATTCTGGGTTTGTTCAAGTGAGGAAGGATGCTATCCAGTTGAGGGCGTCTTCCTGGATCCCGATATGGTGGAGTCTCTTGATAAGAGTATGGTGGGGTACAGTATAGAACGCTGCTGAGCGGTTGAAAATAATCAGTGCTGCTGTTTCTCCTCGTTGAGGAGGGTTCTAATGTCATCAGTAGCAGAGATAAGGCCGGTCTCGGTGCTGTGGTTTGCTCAGAAGCCTGATTGGGAGGTGTCCAGATGGTTGTTTGTCTCCAGGTGGTCAGTGAGTTGGCAGTTGAAGGCCTTCTCGAGGACTTTGACAGAGAAGGGGAGAAGAGAGATGGGACGGTAGTTCTTGAGTTTGCTGGGGTCAGCGGAGGGTTTCTTGAGGAGGGGTCCGACCTCTGCATGCTATGATCTGTCAAGGAAGGCGGCTGTGGTGATGGACGCAATGATAATGGAGGTGAGTTTGCAGCTGATTTCCTTACTCCCGATGTTGAAAAAGTGGTTGGGCAGGGGTCCGTAGGTGCTCCAGAGTGGATGGATTTCATGATGACTGTTGTGCTTTGCATGGTGAGTTGTTCCCATATGGCAAGTGGTGGTTGCGGGTGGCACCTGTTTGAGTGAGGAGATTGTGGAGGTTAGTGGTTTGGGGTTTGAAGTTACTGTAGATGATGGATATTTTGTTGTGGTAGTAGTCCGCCAGTGTATCGCTGAGTTCCTGGGAAGGAGAGATAGTGTTCTCGTGGCTGCCGGGCAGGCAAACTCTCTGACGATGTTGAAGGGTTCAATGCTGTGGTTGGAGCTGGCTTTGATGAGGTCTGCCAGGGTGGCTCTTGAAGGTGGCTCACTCTGTGGTTTACTTGCTGGTGGGACATCTTCTTTCTAGCCATTTTCAGTTGTGTTTCATTGTCCTGAGTTCTGGTGTATACCAACTGGCTTACTTGGTGGATCTGCTGGTCTTGGCAGGCTTGGTAGGGGTGACTCTGTCGTCACAGTTGGTCATCCAGGTGGAAAAATTCCGGACGGCCTGTTCTAGTTTAAATGTTGAGTCGAGAAGGGTGGTGCTGTGGGTGTCCATTCATTGGGTATCTTTAACATTGTTCCAGCTGAGGTGGGAGGAGCTGGAAGGCTTGTGGTGGTGCAGGGGGATCCTGCGAGGGTGAAGTGAACTATTGCATGGTCAGTTCAGGTGTGTTCAGTGACATGAATGTACTTGACTCTGTCGCTAGCTGTAAACATCAGGTCTGGTGTGTGTCCTGGGCTCTGTATAGGGCTGGTGACCAGCTGGGAGAGGCCGATGTTGCTCACGCTTTCCAGGACGATGATGGTGTTTGGATCTTTGTTGTCATCAAGTTGGAATTTGAGGTCACAGAGGACGATGTAGTGCTTGGAGTCAATGGCGAGAGGGGCAATGAAATTGGGGATGGTGTTGTAGAAGCCGGGTGCCTCTGATGGTGGTTCTGTTGTCTGTTTGGAGCTGCAAGTTTAGGTGTTCCATGATCGTTGTGGTGTCGTTTTCGGTGGTGGTTCAGCAGATGGTTTCTTTGTGGATGATGGCAATTCCTCCTCCATGTTTGTTGGTGCGGTCACGGTGTATCATATTGTAGCCGTTGGAGGTCGCGGTGGTCATGTCATGGTGGATGAAGGGTTGAGCAAGGTCTCTGTGATGAAGATAATGTCGAGTGAGGGTGGTGTTGGTGTCCCAGATTTCGGTGGCGTGTTTGCAGAGTGATCGGGTTTTGAGCAGGAGGCAGTGGAGTAGGTTTGGGGAAGTCATCTTCAGTGAAGTGGGTGTGGTGATGGTTTCCAAGATGGTTTGAGGTCCTGAGTTGCAGGTGAAGAGGCAGAGGTGGCAGGTAAAAGGTCCTACTGTTGTTTGAGACAAGGAATCAGGCATTGTTGTTGCTGAAGCATCTGTAAGACCACACTGAAGATGATAGTGTTTAAAGCCTTATAATTTGTACACATCAACTCATGGATTACTGGGTGGCATGTGCTGGTATGAGGCTTTTTTGTGGTCAGCAATGACAATTGGTGGGATGGTTTTGATGGGCTTCTCTGTCACGAGGATAGTGCACTTAGAGCATCTGGGGTGCCACCTAGTCATAGGTAAATAAATGGAGGTGGTTCTTTAGTCCCTTCCGAAGCTTTAGGAAGTCCACCTAAAGCCATAGACATGTGTGTATGTGTGAAAGGTATTCTAGAGAGAAGAGTATTGTATATGAAGAGCTGGAGCTGTATTTGGGTGGGTGATGCCTCAGTATCACTGAAAGTCCATAACATATATTATTCAGTGTTAGACTGACAATGTGTTGGACAACACAGCACAGCACCCTTTGGAGTTTTGAGAGCTGTCATTTTTAGGAGACCAGCCTAGGAGGGGGCACTATCTTACGAATTCATTGTAATTGTAGCAAATAAACCTAATACCTCAATAAGTCATCATGTTATTACCACAATCCCATTTTAAGTTCATACTATTATTATTGTAGTCATACAGTTCTTGAAAGAGAGTATTCGGGTTTTTAAAACTCTACAGCTACATCCCAATGTGTAATGAATTGATTTAATTGTACGTGAGCATGTTGCATAAGATTTGGTTTGTTTTTCGGTTAATGATTCCACAGTTTTTTCACAAACCTTACAGGGGCTTGTCATGCCAGCTTTTTAATGAGAGTGAAACAGGGCTGCCAAGATTCCCCCTCCTCGAGGGAACCTGTATGCTAGAAAGTTTCAGCCTCCCAGTTAGAAGTTGTCAAGAATTTAAATTGAATTTTCGTCCCAGAGATCATGTTAAATTGATTATAATATCATTTTGTGCTCGGAATCCACTTACTGCACCCATATGGCAATGCTGATAGCATGCTAGTTCGTGATTATATGTATTGCTACCATTCTTTGAGATAAGGCATCCGGAGGACTGAGCTGCAAGCAGTGGTTGTGGGTTGTAAATGTCTTTGACACACTGATTTTCAGTTCGTATTTAAATCTGACAGCCTACACGAATGCAATCTTTGTCATATTGGCAGGTATAGGCATGTTTTATATTTCTTCCATATACAAGAACATGTTTTTCTAAAGCTTATTTTCTATAAGGATTTCCATGCGAAAAGTGCTTCTTTTTTATCATATATTTATAATGCATTTGCACGTCCTGGAAAACTGAATTGCTCTGCAACCCTATAACATTAAAATAATGTTGATGATTAAAGGCAGATACAAAATAATTAAGCTGGCCTTGTCATTTGGGGCAACATGCAGTTCTGTAACATCACTGACATGAAACATACATCATATAGCAAAGAAAGGCACAATAATTTAGGAAGAAGTGTCTGAGAATAGAAAGACTCTCAGCTGAAAAGAAAAGTTGTTAAGAGGACAAAAAGACAAAGGACAACAAAGAATGAATACCCATAACAACACAGAACCATCCTTTGTAATTTGCTACAAAGTCGACGTTTTCTCAAATCACATTTACAAATACCGAAAGTCCACAAACACGCCCAACCATAAGGAAGAAAAAAAGCTATTGACCGACACTTCGATTTGTCTTAAATATAATAATATGTAGGGCCTTTTTCTCTGAATCCCGATTAATTGTAACTTTTTTTAAACATATGATGAGTAATTTAACTGAATTCGGTAGGAGGGAAGGCTGGGGCAGACTTGGTAGTTTTGAACATGTGTTTTGGGTTAGCAGTGAGCCTTAACTCCCTGATCCATTTTGCTCCAACATTTCTATGTCTTGCTTTGAATGAGGTAATGCCCTTCACACTTATACAGTGAAATCCCGGATACCGCAGAACTCGCTGAGGATTTCTCCAAGAAATATTTCATTTAGATATATAATGCTTTTTTTCGTTAACTGGTGTTTCTCAATCGGCTTCCGAATATGTCAAAAGATCCAAGACAGATAGCTAGCGAGGCACCACAACCCTACAAGCGAAAGTTATGGGATCAAAATATTAATGAACATAACATTATGGGCCATATTCTCAAGGAAGTGGCGGAGAGAGGCGTTAGCCTTTTTGGCTTAACCTTTTTGGCTTAACGCCTCTCTCTGCCACTTTGAAAACGCTAGGCTGCACCCTATTCTCAAGGACATGGTGCAGCCTCACGTTTCCCCCTGCGATGGCGCTAAGTTTTACAACTTAGCACCAACGCAGGCACCCTTGCACCAGAGTGCAAGGGTGTCTGCAAGCAGGGAGGTTTGTTTATGTACAGGAAGGTGTTCCTTCCTGCACATAAACAAACCTTAAATGCCAGTTTGTAACTTACATGTGTGCTGCTTCATGCAGCACACATATGAGTTACAAAACGGCATTTTAAAAAAGGTTTGTTTATGTACAGGAAGGGACACCTTCCTGTACATGAACAAACCATGGCATTTTGCTTTTCCATGTGTGCTGCACAAGGCAGCACACATGGAAAAGCAGAAACGAGGAGAAATAAAGCATTTCCCCTCGTTTCGCCACCTTAAGACCAGATTTTTCCTGGTCTTAAGTTTGGCGCTACCTCCTATTTACGCTGCCCTTGTGAATAGGAGGTAGCGTCAAACTCAATGGGTGTTGCGGTGGAACGCCCACCGCAACACCCACTGCACGCCCCTTCACGCTAAAAACAGCGTGTAGGGGGCCCTATTCACAAGGCAGCGTTAAGCAGCGTTAAGCCACTTAATGTGGCTGAACGCTGCCTTGTGAATAGGGCGAAGCCCCTATCGCCACAACAACGTCACTGAAAGTGACGTTGTGGTGGAGATGGGGGCTTGAGAATATGCCCCTATGTGTGATACCCAATGCCCACTTATCAGGGCTTTGGTGTTGTGTTTCATGACACTGGGCAGGTACAAGTGTAGGCCTTCAGACAGTAAAGAGGCACAAAGATAGTTGAAGAAGACATTTGGGATGGTCTGAACTGATGTTTCTCTATGGGTAGCAGACACCAATCATATCACGTTCAGCTTTCACACAACAAGATGTCCGCAATTTTCTAAGGGTAAACCAACGGTGATCATTATAATTTTTTGAATAGCACTGGAAGGCTCCAGTACCTAATTTATATAGCAGGAATGAGGAATCACCCCTGAGTGGGTTGCATGTTAACATTGTTTGTAACAAATTTCTTTTATATACGTGTATATAGCCTATATTTTTGTCAAAACAAGTCTACATACAATTTATTTTAGTGTTTATTTTAAATAATACTTCAGATAAAAAATAATTGTATTTATAAATACATTAATTATATAGTTCACAATAAAAATATTGTTTCCTTTTTTTAGTAATTAAAAATGTAGCCTCTATAACTGTGCTTTATTCTAATTATCATTAATGATTGGATTTTTATTTTCAGGTTGTAAAATGAACATAAAAAAAAGAAGCCAAATTGGCCTATATTTACATGTACCTCTGCTATGGGAGCAGCATACTTTGCAGCACAATCTACATATTTTAGACCCAAAAATTGTTAAGTGCAATATACACTCAATCAATCAATCAGGGTCTCAAGGCGTTGTGTGGGGGGGGGGGTAAGCAGCTCTGGTCAGTCAAAGAGCCAGGTCTTGAGGGTGTTCCTGAAGATGTGCAGAGAGGGGGGCGCATCTGATGTTGGTCGGGAGCTCGCTCCAGGTCTTGGCCGCGATGTAGGAGAAGGCTCTTCCACCCGTTCTGGCTCTGCGGATGCACGGGGTTTCAGCGAGGTCGGCGGATCGGAGGTTTCTCTTGGGTACGTGGAAGGAGATTCTCTCATTGAGGTATTGGGGCCCGATGTTGTGGAGGCATTTGTAGGCTTGAGGGAGTGTCTTGAAGGTTACTCTCTTCTCGACGGGGAGCCAGTGGAGGTCTTGCAGGTGTTGAGTGATGTGTTCTTGTCGAGGGATGCCGAGGACGAGTCTGGCTGCGGTGTTCTGTATGGTTTGGAGTTTGCAGAGCAGAGACTTGTTGATTCCGGTGTAGAGGGCGTTCCCGTAGTCCAGTCGGCTGGCTATGATTGCGTGGGTGACGGTCTTTCTTGACTCGGGGGGATCCATATGAAGGTCTTGCGAAGGATGCGAAGGGTGTTGAAGCAGGTGGAGGCGACGGGGTTGACCTGTCAGGTAATGGAGAGGGAGGAGTCGAGTACGATGCCAAGGTTCCGGGCGTGGTCCATGGGGTGAGCGGGCTGCCAAGGGCGGTTGGCCACAAGGTATTGTCCCATGCGGTGGGGGAGGGTCCGAGGGCAAGGACTCTCCCCCCTACACTGAAGTTGGTGGCTAATGCATGTGGAACATGGGTAAAGTGGTAGAAGGGAAGGACTGTTGCATGGTCAAGTAAGGTAAAGAAAGATATTGAGCACAGAAAAATATAGAGACGGAGTAGTAACATACACTTACGTTTAAAATAAAAAGAATGAGATGGCAAAATTAAAGCAACTGTTTTAATAACACAATTCTTGGACAGCTTTAATATAGGTTATCTTTGGATATTTTGTTTTTTAGACATTTTTATTTAGATATCACAGGTTAACTCTCTCTCCTATAGCATTTTTTTTTTCAACTACTAAAGAATCTAATTAAGAAAATAATGGGTATATGCACAAGAATTGCCGCGTTAGTTAGCAGCATTTTTTACCACCTTGTACCGCTGAAAACTAACGCCATGGTACCATCGTATTTACAATACATCGCTACATGTCAATAGTTTCTCATCACGGCGGGAATTGTTGACGTTAAGACCTGCGTCACGGCGAGAAATAGCTTCCCACTAACGTGAAAAAAGTGACGGCCGGGCAGTCAGCAGTCAGAAAATACATGCTAATCAGCGTGACGCCACTTTTTTCACGTTTCACAGGGAAAATAAACCACAAAAAGACCGCAAAGTTCCAAAAACACAAAAATCAAAAAAAAAATAACCCAGAAGAAACATGGAGGAAGCTGGACCCAGTAATGCAGGAGAGAACAACCCCCTAACACCTCAAACAGCCAGGAGGACCAGCCAGAGACCCAGGGGAAGAGGAAGAGGAAAACCAGGTTCAGCCAGCAGGAAAATGAGATCCTGATTGCGGAGGTGACAGACAAACAACACCAGCTTTTTGTCTGCTCCACTGTGTCATTAGGGACCAAAAATGCAATATGCAGTTCATCGTAGCTAAGGTGAATGCTGTAGCAGAGGTCAAGAGGACAGTGACCAACTGCAAAAATCTGGCATGATGCTAAATGCAAGAACAAGCAGAAACTGTCCAACAATCGCCAGGCAGCACTGCAGGCCGGAGGTGGGAGTCCAGCGCCAGAGGAGGAGCTGGATGCCTTGGAGGAACAGGTGTCCGTGGTCATCTGCGAGGAGTCAGTGGTTGGAGTCCAGGGACAGGATAGTGCTGAACATGACCAGCTATTTCAGCAACAGGGTAAGTAACAACCAGTGACTGGGGGGGTGGGCACCAATGTCACTCATGTCCAACTAAATATCCCTCAGTGCACAACAACACTGTCTGCAGATCTCTTTTCAGACACAATGGTCCCTGGGGGTATAGACACATGTCACTTTAGTTATTGAATACATACAAAGACACATAATGGTGGTGTCACTGATGTGGAATTCTGCACATAAAAATAATCCAATTTAGAGCAAAAATAATATACTTTAGTCTACAAAATAAGGGCAACATGAACAAGCAAAGGAGTATATTGACTGGAGAGGTGGCAGAGTGTCGAATTGGTCTCCTAGGCTCAACACCACGCTCAGTCAAATTGGCAACACAGGGCTGCATCTCATTGATAACAATATGATGCAGCCCCGTGAACCACCATGCTCTGGGGCTAAAGTTAGCAGGCAACCGCCGATGCCTGGTCCCATGCACCATTGTGCAGGGGTACCTGTGTTGTATGGAAGAATGTGTATGTGCAGTAAGGTCCCCCTTCATGCACATGTACAATCTTCAACTCAACTCATCTACATCTACATCTCACCATTGTAAATGCACATAAGTGGCAGTGAAACAGAAGCAGTACCATCCCTGCATATCAACATGCATCAATGAGAATGTCATTTGTCGATGTGATTTTGTAACATTAAAATGGATCTACACTGTTTGGATCGTGGCAAATCAAGCATATCTACCTGTCATATCATGGGGCACATCACATTAACCCTGATCTCAACTGCATGATTGCCCTACTCATGCCACAATAGCAATCATGTGGCATTGCCAACAGCAAGGTGCGGTACCATGCAATCAACACCTCTAAAAGTAGATAATCTGAAAAAGTTTGAAGTGGAATGAGTAGGGGTGACTCAACCACAATGCAGTGTACAGACACATAAATTAGAGCTAATCTGCATGTAGAACCTGCACCACTGTCACTACTGAATAGAGGACTCAACGGGTGCAGCATGAGTGTATAAATTGGCCGCTCACATGTGTCATACTTGAAAACTGTAAAAAATAATTTACAACTCTAATGTCACATCATTAATGTTGTACAATGATTCACTATCCTGCATGTAATAGTTGTTTCTTTTAAAAAAATGGATTTGGACATTGTCATGCAGTCTGCTTGTAAACTGCTTAAATGCATGACCATACTTGAGACAAAAATACAACAGCATCTCCCCTTTACATTGCAGAGGGAGAAACATCACCTCCTGTACAGCAGCTTGTCCCACTCTTCAATGATGAAGGTGAAGACATCTCAACCATCGACCAGGATACCCTCCAAGAGCTGCTCAACTCCATTGGCAGCCCATCTCCGGAAGCAGGGACATCCAGCAGCGTCGTGGAAGTTTCACCCCCTTCACAAAACACCCAGCAGCAAGCACCTATCACCACAGCAGTCTCCCAGTACCTTGAGGACCCACTTATAACATTTCAACGCTGTGTGGTAGAGGTCCAGCAGGAGATGGCTGGTCAGGTGCGGGTGGGGTTTGACACCCTGGCGGCCAAAATAGATGGGGTCTGTGGGTGTCTCAGTCCCATTGGGGATCACCTAGAGTCCATCACAGGCACCCACAGTTTGCTCCATGCTCTCCAGCATTCCATGGCTGACATTGCTGGAGTACTGACACAGAGACAAAAACAACTGTCCAGTCAAAGTGTCTCCAGCGATGTCACCAAGGAGTTGCATCAAATGAGAATGATCATGGAGAACATGGAGTGGATGCAGGCTTCACACTTGGAAGCCATGGCTGCATACCACTAACCCTGGGCAAAGCACTACGCTACGCTCGCGTAGTTTGCGCTACTTCGCACTACGCGAATTGCACGTAGCACAGTGCAAACACGCGTAGCGTAGCGTAGTGCAGCGGTCATTTTTTGCTTGCTCGCGGTCCTCAACGTCAAGTTGGCGACCGCGAGCAAGCAAATGACTATCCCGGCGAGACTTTTCCTCGTTCGCGATCAGCAACATCAAGTTGCCGATCGCGAGCGTGGAAAATAAACCTCCCGGGGAGATTCTCAACGCGGGGAGGTCAGGTTTCTCATTGCGAGTGAGTCGCGTATGCTCGCGACCGCTCGCGATGAGAAACTACCAGTCCGTGTTGAGAAGCTGCCGCTCGAGTAAAAATCTACTCGGCGGCAGTAAAGACAGCTCGCACTGTGCAAGATGCCGTTTTCAATGATTGCACAGTGCGGACAAGCATCCGGCACTGTGCAATCATCACGAACAGTGCACTACGTAGTTTGCGTAGTGCTACGCGTAGCTCGCGTAGTGCGAAGTGCACTTCGCGTAGCTTCACGTAGCGCTACTTCGCGGACTACGCCCAGGGTTACATACCACAGAAATGTTGCTGGAGTCTTGCAAGCCCTGCAGCTTATCATCACTGCAGTGCTGCCTCAACATTTGGCACAGATGAATGCTGCTGCACCTTCAACACCCACAGCTCATCCCCCTGATGTGTTACAGCCTCACAGTGCTCCAGCCAATCCTCCATCACGCACACGGGAGGCACATGGCACAACTGAGGGGGAAGATGTGGATGAATCAACAATCTTGTGAAAAAGTCAGCGGTAGCATTCATCTCTGTCAAATGGACTGTTTCTGCTTGGAACTGTGCCTACCATCATGCATCGGAACATCAGCTTCCACTGTCCCATGAATGACTCTGCTATACTCACCTTGGGCTTTAATATGGACTGCCAATTTTTGCATTGTTCCCAATGACACTGCAATCAGCCTGCTGACTGAACTCTGCCTCTTCCTCAACATGCCTCTGGACATGTCCTCCCCCGAAGGACTCTGTATGACCCCCCACTGGGCATTCACACAATGGGGTGTTGTTGCACAAAGAACTGGGCCAGTGTGCTACCTCAGTTACAGCACATGTAAATAAAAATAATTGAGTCATTAAGATGTGTGTTGCCTGTGACCATTTATGTTTAAATGTGCCAAAAATGCATGTTCAGGTTAGCCATTACTACTAATCAAGGAACATTTGGGAAAGGAAGTATGATTACTCTGGGTCCATGCTAGGCATTGTGAGGCCCTAACACGTGTGACTCAACCAATGCTCAGATCTGTAATATAACACTGTCTTAGCAACATAAAAATACTCTATGCCCATGATGTTGATCGTGACTTGGAACAATACTCACGTCAGTGTACAGCCACATGAAGTGTCTCAAAAAAATATGTTAAAAATATATACTTAGAAGAACTACCCATAGTCAATGTGGAGGACAATGTTTGAATAGATGTGTGTCATGGCATGACACATTTAATGACAGTTCCATCGACATGCCGCATATTTGAAATAATTCTATCTAGCAGAAAGAAGAGGAATGGTGTAGGAAAGCATAGGTCAAAAATTGTTACTGGTTCAAATCCGTGTGCAGGTTTGCTGTAACGCACATCACAACATCTCTTGCCCAACACTTGCCAATTTGTTCACAGTGTTGCCCACAAAGCTAGACTTTGTGTGGAAGAGGTGGGTGCTGCACGTGGAGCAGCTCTTGATGGTCCTGGTACAGATGACCTTTTCTTTTGTGTGCCACTTTGCCACACGCCTGATGTGAAGGTAACGTTCCTTCCGCTGGAGGAACAGATGCTTCTCCTCCGGTGACATGTTGTCTGAAAAAAAAATATGTCATGTTTCCTGACTCCAAGAACAAAATGACATTAGGCAGAATTGCCACACCAAAAACTAATGAGCCATATTCTATGAACATCATCAGTAACAAAATGGCAACAACACACATAACCTGGAAAATCATAAACACATCATAGCCGGAATCAGAATAAGATGTTCATGACAACAGGGTAATTCCTGTGCTTGGACAAAGCAGGCACAGAGTGCAGTGACAACAGCTGTAGAATTTCTGTTTGCAATTTGGCTGTGCAAATGAACAACGATCTAGTCCAACAGGGGGAGTACAGTAAGTATGAAGTATAACAGGCCCATAGCAGACCCTGTCATTCCAACTGCACAGTCTGCAATGATGTCAGATCACTAATCACAACAGTGTTAGTAATGTAGTAAATTTGAGGAAATGGAAATTCATCGTATTAGGGAGCCCTTGGAGGAGTCACCACAGCTACACAACCAGATTAGATCATGTGCATATTCACTTGCCAATCTGTGGAACAATACATATAATTTGAAATGCATGCAAGGAAAGAGGGCATATGTTGCATGAAGCATTGTGTACCAGTATTAACCAGCTCTGCACATTTCTGTGCAATGACCCAATGAGACAGCAAATCTGAAGCATATCAACCACACATTTGGCTGCACTGCTTTTCAAACAGTGGCAGTGTGAACATATTTATGCTTGTGCTATGGAATGCACCCTCGCCCAACAGTGCTATTTTGTCTGATTTCAGCATGTTAGTCAATGTTATTCAAGGATCACCACCATGCACTTGATCCATCAGTGAACTATTGTGTGTTTCAAGTGTGACACACTCTGATGACCAACTTGTAACATGTGAATTGGGGAAATGTTGAGCATGTCACCTTAAAGAGCATATTATAAACATATTTTACAGTCTAAAAGTCAGACACTCCACAATAGTGACGGTGCCCCTGTGGGAATGGTTCTGTATGATGATGAATGGGCTTAGCAGTGTAACAATGTCAAACCCTCAACACCTAAATGCAGTGTGAAAGGATGTCTGATGCATGAGTCGACATTGTCCTACATTGATTTTCTCATCCCTGCTTCGGCACTGAGTCTGAGATAGTCTGTCCAAGACAATGTTGTGACACCAAACTTTTCTTTGGCTACAGAGGCCTGCTTACTTGCATCAGCATGGAAATGATTCACA
This sequence comes from Calotriton arnoldi, assembly GCA_963921515.1. Classification (NCBI taxonomy): domain Eukaryota; kingdom Metazoa; phylum Chordata; class Amphibia; order Caudata; family Salamandridae; genus Calotriton; species Calotriton arnoldi. The sequence goes on from CAWUFW010004172.1 coordinate 600,356, forward strand.
GAATTCCTCATCAAATATACTGGTATTTTATGGGACAGATTTATGTACCAACAATCTGTGTTACCTTGGAAGAGTTTTCCTGACAAACTTGTTGATGTTTCATCATGTCAGTCAGCCCTCTGTGACACATAATCACGTTGTCATTGTGGTTATGAGACCTGCTCTTTGAACAACTAAGTATCAATGTCAACTGGAACTGCTATTAGATATGCCAATTACCAACATGCACATCAGTGCTGGGTGTCAACGTGTTCCAGGTCTGTTCATACACATCAACATCATTACTCAAATTTATCTTCTTAAGTGTGTACACTCTGGGATGTACCTACAATGGCTGGAGTGATGTACAAAGTTTGTATTGATGGGCTCATAATTCAGTAGCTCACTATGTGCTATATTCACAAGAAAAATAATTTCATGCAAAGGGAACATATTTAACTTGATGTAGCAGTGGACATGCAACATGTCCAGAAGCTGACCTGTACACATCACACCATGTCAAGGAGCCATGATCATTGTGAGTTTTGGATCAGATCATGCACAATACATCACATATGTGTCTGTCCATTGTACCTAAATGACATATCAAATTGAATGTGTTGTGAGTACACACAGACACGGCTTACATCAAATCACTGTTTTGTGGTGACAAAGTTGATGCCATGGGGGCAAACATCATATGGTGATGGTAGTACATTCTAGTTAATTTACAATAAGTTTGTATGTGTGTTTTTGTCACTTGTTCATGTCAGAATGCCACATCACTTTGCAAATGATAATCAACAACAGATGTGACATGTTCAGTGGAACAAACTTATCATATACAACAGTCTACAATTGAAATTGCCTGCAGCATATCTGGAACCCTTGCACAATCATGTCAGGGCACATAGATGTTTGTGATGCTGTGTGATCGGCTCTATGACATGGCTATGACATCATCAACATCATGGACTCTGTGCTTGTACATAGATAGGGTGTTGTGAATCATAAGAGGTGTGGCAACATCAAGTCAGGAAGGGCAATGCTGTCCTCCAGCATCACATGATGCTGATGTGCACAACTCTTGACTTGATGCAGCATCATCACACCAGAGGTGAGGTTCATGTAATGCACATCCAGACTGTGTACAACGACATACAAGGCCGGTGGCATTGCTTGAACATGTCAACACATACAATCCAAAGGTAGGGGCGACACACTCACCTGTGGCATGTGGGTCCATGAATGCATCCACATCTCCTTGTGTGGTCAAGGGTCTTCCAGCTGCGGAAAAAGTATGGAAAGTACAATTAATGTCATTGACATCACATTTTGCAAGACTCACGTACAACATTGATGGCTTCATGATACAATTTCATTCACTGTAATAGTCAGGTGTGGTGCCACGTTAAATACATGTTGCAATCTGCTGAGCCTGTCTTACCCACAACATTTGTCAATTTCACCCTGGTGGCCTAATGGGCATCCTTGCCACGGTCTGAGTGGCGTAACATACTACGACCTGTCCCACAGCTTCATGATTGATGAATTTGCTCTCATACCTCAATAGACGTGACGTTTGTAGGTCAAATCTGTTTTTCCACTACACACAGGTGTATCATGACCTTTGACATGTTGGTGACCCACATTGTGTATCTCACTGAGATTGTCAGCCAGTTGATCATGTGAAGTGTATCAATCTCAAAGCATGTAGGGGTGGCACAGTATATCATGACAGGCACGCATTTGTGCTATATGGCAATTTACATGAAGGGTGCATATATGTTGTGCTTAATCTAATTAGTGTCTTATGCATTTATCCTCTGATGTAATACAATGTTGGTCATGTATTTACCACATTGCCTGCCGACGATGAGTCCAAGGTGATCCATTAGGTCCCCCTCACGGCCCACACAGTCCTGCCACCGGTGCTTCCACTGCTGGACAGTCCTGTCCACGCCAAACATGTTGAGCATCTTCTCCCAGATGTGCTCCCATCTCACTTTCCGGACTTTCAAATTGTATCCCTGGAGGATACGTCCCCAGCCTCCTCCATCTTGGGCAGGTAAAATTTTACAAGCCAGAGGAAGGCCCACAAGGCCCCCTCCGTCATCTTGCCCTCCCTACCCTGACCTAACATCCCAAATACAATGTTGACCCCAGCAAACAAAAATAAATGCCACAAATAACCCCTAATAACTATAGAAATTTACAAAGATACCCCTGAGACGTACACCCGACAAAACAATCAGACAGTCGCAAAAAACACGTATGGACAGAGACACTGGACTCAACAAGGACAGTATGGACAGTACACTACACACAGAGCTCTCTTCAAAACACCAAGACCAGCAGACACCTTCCAAAACCTCCACAACTCACAAAAGACACTAACATTGTGGCTGAAAGAGAAAGTGAAAGTGTACTGTACTCCTCCATGGAACAGGATGCAGACTGACATATTTCCTGCCAGTTTGCTGCCCGTTTTCATAGTTTGCGACGAAATAAAACACACCTAGGGGTGAGCGGGAAGATTTAATGTGAATATATGTATTTTGCGAGTATTTTCCGTGCCGGATATGAAAAATATTATCGCAAACATGGATTTGCGTTGCTTTTTTTAACGCTTATTGATACTTGATCAGTGTATGTACCATTTCATAAGATTTGTCTGGACTAACAACACAATATGTATTTGTGATGTGATCTGTGTGTTGTACTTTTGTGTAGTGTATCTGAACTGTACGGGTATGAGTGGTCCTGAGCTATTAGGAGGCACTATTTACTCACATTGATATCTGTTCATGACTGGTCATGTGTGTACATAGACACGTGCCACAGTGTCACACATTAGGGTTGACATTGGTGGTATGTGTCACTACATGTGAGCCTCTTACATCACACATTGCTGTGATGTCTGTGCCAGTTAGATGGTCTTGCTACAGAAATGTACTTGACCAACAGGCAGTCGCTACTTGTCTACGATATTTGCAAAGCAGCATTCAATGCACAGCTATGGCTGCACATTCACATTTGAGTATATGAATAGCTGGAGACACAGAGGGGACATTGATCACAGTCTGTGCTAGGCACTCATGGCTTCATTTTCACAAGATATGTCTATGCGTTTCATGCTGTGCTATGCATGACATGGTCTATGATCGGTGTGCAATGACAATCTCCATTGTCAACATTATCAAAAATGCTAACCAAGGCGTTACATGGTGTGAGTATGTTCTTGTGCAAGCAATATCACAAGATAAATCCAGCATGTCAGCAATGAGCTAATATTAGCTGGTATGGTAAATTATGATATGACTGGACAGATACCATTGTAAGTAAATTTTGGTATTGTGTCTACACATATTATTAGTACCCTATGGGCTACAAGATCTTACAGGGACAGCTCTGATAATGCATAGTTAAATGTGTGTGACAGATAGCTTAATGGAGCAGAAACCTCAAAATTATGTATAGCTCTACATGACCCACTCAGCCATGTACAAGCAAGTTGAAGACCCTGATTCACATGTGAACATGTCATTGATACTTTGGAATGGCAAAGCTGCACTTTGCATGTCACAGTCCTTGCAACAGCAAACATAACGATGCCTGTAAGCACAATCAGTTCACAATGACCTGAAGATCATGCTGTGCCTTTGTATGAGACCCTGGTGTCTAGACACAGATACTGCTGAGTTACAGCAGACTGACAGGGATGACAATGTCTGAATTGTACGTGATATGGTGGGCCCATTTTCTTGCCATTCCTGCATGAGCAATGAACATTACCTGATGTCAAGGCTTGTCATGTTATTGCTTTAACATCACTGACATGAGAAGTATGCATGGTGCAACTTGTTGTGTTGATCATTGAAGGAGCTACTGGTAATGTACAAATGTTAGTGTGCATTGCAGGACACACACCATGAGGACAGTGGTGCAACAGGGTAGACATCCTATCTCTTTGAATGTCCTGTCAACATCATTAAGCAAGAGTAGGTTGCGCTGTCCATCACTGTCGATGATGAGGCCCATCTACTCTACAAGACTTGTGATGCAGGGGACATGTGATTAGACAATCGAGAGTGTCCATTTGCGTCCCCTGTATCAGTAATTTAAAATGCATAGTTTGCGTACCATGCTGTACCCTGGATTGTATTATCTGTACTCACCAAGGATTATGCTGGCTGAGTCAGTGAGTCAGAGAGAGTGTTGTGCATTGACGCCTGCTGTAGTATTGAATTGTTGGAAATGGTTGGGGGTAAAGCAGAGGCGGACCAGGGGTTGTATCTGCACATTATCCGGGAAAAGACTGCTTGTACCTAACATTTGTCCATGGACGATATGGGACATGTGATCTGCTTGCCACTGTTGCCATTTAGGAGGTAAACATGTGGTACAGCCTATCATCAGCACATGATAGGGAGCACCTAGTTGTATGTTGGATTTCCAAGGATAATATTGGGACAGATTTGTATGTCAGGCATACTCCTGACTATGGTGGAGTGTCTTCGTGTCCACACTATACTGTTACATGAATCATACATGATAGCTGCCAGCTTGGACAACACCATTTCATGATGGGAATTTGCACATTGCTTGAGAGATGCAACATTGTATGACATTAATATTTCTTCTTAGAAGCATGCTTGTCATTGTGTTGAACTGTGCCTGCAGATGTGTTGCTATTTAGATTGTTGTAGTTGTACTGAAGTGCAAACGTACACACATCACACAATTGACATGTGTGAACGTGCAGTCATAACTCATAATCCAGATCTAGGTGGTGCACCTTCTGGGGGCTATGATGAAACATTTCATGACCGTATTACCCCAAACAATGTCCATTCCTGTTGTCATATGTTGCATGTTGTTGGGATGTTATTGCTGATCTGATTGTATTCCCCGTAGCACTTCACTAATGTGTATGTATGTTCTCTGTCTTGGGTGTGTGAACACACAGCTAGAGTTCTTGGAAGGGGATGTAGCCCATTCTACTCCGTCATTGCAATGAGGCAAACTTGTTGTGGTGCATGTGACATAGACAATTCATTGACATGGCCTTGGCAGGTACATGGTCCTACATACACGTTGTTGTGTGCTGCTGTCTAGCAATTTGTCCCATGTCTGGCATATATGTCATTGTTTGTGCTTATGTGACTATAGCATTGACAGATCATTGTTGTGTTGTAGAATGATACATGCACAATGAATGATGCATGTCATGTCACTATTGATCATTACAATGGCACATGTGTCAGCTTTTGAGTTATTCTTGATTTCATTTGTTGTTTCACTGTGTGTGCTTGGTGTTTGAGGCAGTCACAGAACTGTATTGACACAACAGTTATTGCATCTGTACTATCATCTGTATATTCATCCTCCACACCCAGAAGTGTAGGCAGTACAGATCTGCAATGTATATTTGATACTGTTGTCACTCACCTTTATTCCTGTGCCATTGGATTCACAGATATGTTTGATTGTACATAATATGATGGTTTCTAGCTATGTGGGTACAGCTACAATGACATATCAGACATACAGTGTTTGTTGTACTACACTCTTGTATATCATCAGACATGTATGTGCTCCCAGGATGACACAACATACACATATTGATTGCCACTGAGGGACCATACACAATAATTTGCTTAAATGCCCAATACGTTGTTACAACCCCAATCTTCGTTTGATTGATGTTCTGTCCACTGCTATATGTGATAGATGTGTGGCACATTTTTTTGTTTACCTTTCACTTAACAGATATATGAACTTCTGAAGGAATAACCCATGCATACAAGACTTTTGTGTGGTTGTATTGTAGTTTGGTATTTGACATTTGAAGAGTTTTTATTGGAAAAAGTCATGTGATGGCATATTTCTTTATTGTGATTATGTAAAACAAATTCTGATGATTTGATCCCTTCTTGCTGTTCCAGCAGCAGACGCTGTGGTGTGTCTAGCATCTGCCTCTTCGTCCTGGCCATCCGCTGGATTGTCCTGCTCCTCCTGGTCTTCATCCAATGGCATGTTTGTGCGTACACAAATATTGTGCAGAATGCAACATGCCATTATGATCTTGCAAACAAGTTCAGGACTGTACATGAGTCTGCCCCCCTGTATATCTAGGCACCGGAACCTGGATTTGAGGACTCCAAATGTCCGTTTAACAATGGCCCTTGTGCGTCCCAATGCAACGTAGTCTCTCTGGGCCTGTATGTGGGTCACTTTGATGGGCGTCACCAGCCATGGCGAGAGTGCATATCCTTGATCACCTGAAACAGATTAAAGAGATATGTATCCATTAGTATTTGTGCCTGCTGTGTTTGCATAGTGCATTTTTAGGTGTTAGTGCATTGTGCACATTTGTACTTTCTAGTTTGTCATGTTGAGTTTCTGACAATTTACCAGCATCACTGAAATTAACTTGCCTATACTTGACAGCCTACACATCACCATGTTGTCATTGTCCGGGTCCTGTGTATTACCTCCATGTTGTGACTGTCAGGATGTATGGGTCGCTAAAAAAGTAAATGATAGTTTCTTCACAGGCCCGTTGCACAAACAGAACATCTCCTGTGCACATAATGTAGAGGGTGCACCATTGGCACATGTGCCTGATTAAGTATCCACCTTGACTTTTTGATGATTACCATGTTGGAACATCATCTAGGTACCTCATTGGGAGGGATTGTGCTGAGGGTGCAGAGAGTGAAAATCCTTGTCTGCTAAACGTTGAACTCATTGTGGGCTCTTTACATCCACCTTTCCCCCAAGGTGGGTCAGTGTCTAAGTGACAGTGGCACTGCTACCTGGTGCACTTGACTTACTGGGACATGTGAAGACAACATATATATGCATTGGTGTCCTTGTGCATGAGTTGACTTAGACTCTGCATGTATGCATGTTGTGGTAATACACATCAATTTTGCCATGTGTGTGTCTGTTCCCAATCGACACACATTATGATTTCTGATTTTCTGCATCAGATCGCTACACCTCACCAGGGGAGACATATGGATGCACGACGTGGTGAGAATGTGATTTGGATTAATTGACATTGCCTTGGCAGGTACACAGTCCTACATACACGTTGTTGTGTGCTGCTGTCTAGCAATTTGTCCCATGTCTGGCATTTATGTCATTGTTTGTGCTTATGTGACTATAGCATTGACAGATCATTGCTGTGTTGTAGAATGATACATGCACTGTGAATGATGCATGTCATGTCACTATTGATCATTACAATGGCACATGTCAGCTTTTGAGTTATTCTTGATTTCATTTTTTGTTTCGCTGTGTGTGCTTGGTGTTTGAGGCATTCACAGAACTGTATTGACACACCAATTATTGTATCTGTACTATCATCTGTATCTTCATCCTCCACACCCAGAAGTGGATGCAGTACAGATCTGCACTGTATATTTGATACTGTTTGTATGCTCTTCCTATGCATACTCCATTCTGCGACAACACAGACTGATGTTTAAACAACTTTGGTGATTATTTGTGTACAGGTGGTGCTCCCTTCATGCAGAACTACTTGCAGACCCATGATGCAGGTACACCCGCAGCATGGTGCATGGCTGACGGTGTTTTTGCATGTGAGCTAATTGTGCACTATCACAAGTGAGAGCAGGGTGATCTGTCATCTTGTTGTACATATTTTACATGTGTTGATTTCATGATGTATGCAGCACAGCAGAAGCATATGTTCTGTGTCATGTACTGCATTGATAATCTACATTTCTGTCTGAGGAGTTCTGCAAAATCTATATTCCAAGGGTGCATAGTGATTGTATGAGATTTTCTTGGCTACTCCCTTGTTGGGATGTCTTACATATGTCTTGATTATTTTGCATTGTGTGCTTGTGTATATTGTTTTGACCTGTTCCAAGGTATCTCGTATTACATTGGCTACATTTGAATTCTCACATATTTGAGCTACATGCTTGTGTACTTGAGGTGTGTGTTGTGTTCAGTTTGTAGTTACCAACAAGCAGTCCATACCCATATGCACCATTCTCAAAGCGCTGGTTGATGATTGATTGGTGAAAGATGTAGGAGTCATGCACACTCCCAGGGAACTTAGCAACAACATTGATAAATAGAACCAGGTGGTCCACAATTGCCTGAACGTTCATTGAGCGTGTGTGCTTCCTGTTCCTGTATATATGTGCAGTGTCCGCAGAAGGCACAAGTAGAACATGGGTGCAGTCAATTGCCCCCAACACATGCGGAAACCCAGCAATGTCATAGAAGCCTTGCTTGTTGTCAAGTTGTTCCTGTGCAGTGTTGGGGAAGTGTAGGCTCTGTGGCGTCAGGCTTATAATGGCATCCAAGACATTTGGGAGGAACCTGGAGAAGGCTGACTGTGAGACTCCACCAACTCTGGCAGTGGTTGGTTGGAAGTTACCAGATACCAACATGTGCAGCACTGCAAGTAGTTTTGTCTGCAGAGGGATGTTTGTGCTATCTATGTGAGTATGCGTTAGATAGAGGTCCTTTTCAGCCTGTAGTGGGCTATCACATCCACTGGCCGGAGGTCTATCAGGGTGATGCGTTGGTGGTAGACCCTCTGTCTTCTTTGGCGCTGCCTCTGTGGTGGTACTGGTGGCGGTGGTGGTGGTGGTGGTTGTGGTCTTCTTGGAGCTCCAAGCTACAAGAGTAGTACCTCCATGGCATCATTAGGTAAGCAAATGAGGGTCTGGGTTAGTCTCCCTTATGTACAGGTGTGTTTGCACCATTTTTTATACTAGCTTGCTTCTGGTCTTAAAATCCAGCTGCTAACTGGCCTTACCGGCAGTTTTTTTTAAGTATCCCCCGACCAATAAATCATTGTAAATATCACAAAGTAGGATTAGTGGCAATTTTTACACGGGGATGCCCACCTTGCATCTCATTTTCGTTAAGTCCTGCTAACAGAAGTGGCGATCCTAAAAATACACGCTTACGCAGGAAAACTGCTGCTAACTGTGGTTAGCGGCAACTTGTAAATACGGCGATAAAGAAAAGCTGCCGTAGCGTCAACAAAATTGATGCATGGGCAAATATAACTCCTTGTACATATGCCCCTAAGACTAAAATAAACTAAACAAACCACTTAAACTACCTAGGCAATATGGTAGAAACTAGAACACATTCCCCTTAAATCATAACTTAACTCCAGATATCAAAGAAATTGTGTAGGATCTCAAAATGTAATCCTTTTTAACATATTTGTTTTCACTTTCCGGAAAGAACACATTTACGTGGATAAAATTTCCTTTATTATACAGCCCTTTGCAATGCTATCGGCTAATCTTTTTCTCCTTTGCAGAGCAATCATCTCACCTAATGCCTCATTCATACCTTGGTTACAGCGCATTCCATTTGTTACAATGCATGAATACTCTCAATATATTTTACATTCATCATATGCATTTTGTTAGACCTGTCAGCCCTAGGGTGGTCTTACCCCGTTTTTTTTTCTCTTTGCGCCTCATTTTTGCCACTACCTTTTTGTTGGACCTAGGTCTCTGGGCGCCTTACCACTGCCAAACAGTGCTGAGGTGCAGGTGCTCTCTCCTAATAAGATGGCTGCCACAGGCCCCTGCTACTGCGGAGTGGCCAATGCGCACGCACATACTAGTAGTCAGGATCAGGCTGGGACATAATGATACAGTATCCATTCCGTCCCGCCTCTGGGCCTCATAGCCAGACATGAGGGAAGCTTCTAGAACCTTCCAGCTCGGGAGGAGTTATGTTTTGCCACCTTCAGGAGGGTCACCTGACCTAGGGGTATAAGAAGTTTGGAGGGAAACCTAGTTAGTCAGTTGGGGCACCACTGGACCTGGGGGAACCTCTGTCGGAGTAAAGGCTGTGGGGCCTAGGGGGGAGACCTACACTACTGGCACTGACTGGGCCTAGGCACTGCTGTACCAAGATAGATGAGGACCACCTTCCACCTGCTGACCTTGCCCAACGTGAGGGGACCCAGGGAACCACCTCCAGTGTGCCTGCAGGGAACCATCCTGCCTTTATGCCCACCAACTCAACCCCCTTCCCCCAAGTTACTGCAACCAAGCAACTACAAGCACTGATCCAGCAACCAAGAAACTGCAACCAAGCAAACCCACATCTAAACACTACTGCTGGGGATCACCAGGTAAAGCGCCGTGCCTCTAAGCGCTGGACCCTCACCCTGTGTGTCCTGCTGCAAGCGCTGTCCTCCTCTAGCGCTGTGCTGTCCAGAAGCACTGGACCTTCACCCCTTCCAAGCGCTAAGTGCCAACTCTCTGCCCTGCTGTGAGCGCTGTGTGTCCGCTGAGCGCTGCGTGTGGAGAAGCGCTGTGATTAAGAGAAGCGCTGCTGCCCAAGATCAAGGCCAAGCGGCCTCCAGCGCCGTGAGGGAAGGAGCGCTCTGCATTTCCGCGAGCCCCCGCTGCAGAGCCCACCTGCGCTGTGAGGCGGGAGGAATGCCGGCGACTGCCCAGGTCATCGCCGCTGCCCAGGCGCCGTTCCGAGGAAGTGCCGCCGTAGCCAGGATCATCGCCGCCACCCGAGGCGCTGAGGTAGAAGCGAAGGCCGCGCTGGGCCTGAGAGAAGGGCGGGAGGCGTTGCCCAGCAACGCAGAGCAACGGCCGCGTCAGAGGCCGTGCCCCCAAAGAAGCCGCGACACTGATTGGCTCCCAGGTCCGGAGGCCGACGGAGGCCCGGAGCCCAGGGAATAACATCGCCGGAGGGGCTCCACTGCCAGCGGGAGCCCCCGAATCACCCTTCAAGGCCGCGAGAAGCGCTGAGGGCCTCAGAGAGCGGGCCGCCTTTCCCGGTCTGAGCCCCACGTGCAGACAGAAGCGGGCTGACCGGGGAGGAGGAGCCCGGCCCCATTCAGGCCCGACAGCAACACCGGGACAGTAAGGTGAGCCCGGGAGGCCCTGGGGGGGGAATCCCTACTATCGCGAAGGCCTCAGATCAGGGGCGCTTCCCCCGCCTATCGTCCCGAGTGGACCGAGAGGGGCAGTGGCCCTCATTCAACTGTGCTGACTGCCTCCCCTGCGCAGAGTCGGGGCCCGCATCAGAATCCGGTTCTGGCCTGCTCACCCTTTCCTTATGACCGGCCCTGTACACGAGTTAGGTCCTTACCACATGGGCCTCACGAACAGGGCCTGCGTTGAGATTCCTGCAATTCTACCCATGCGTGGAACTAGCTGCTTGGAGTATAAATGTTTCCAATGTTAATCACATGCCTACATTAAGGTCTTTAATGAATTGAATGTACCTAGCTGAATTGAGCCTGTGTTCACCTGCCAAGAGTTAAAGTGTTCCTATGTTGTAGGCCTACCTGCTTTGCGACACCCACTGTACTGAATGTGGTTGCGCCTAGGTTGATACAGGTTCTTCCTCATCTACAGTGTTATGTGCATCTAAATTCTTGCTAATTGAATATCGCTAAGTGCATTGAAGTCTATGTTTTGACCTGCAACCTATGACCTACAGTGTTACCTACTTGTCAATGAGGTTAATGCTACTGCCTTTTAATGGCGTAACGTTTTACTGTTATAATGTGCTTGAATGAATTTACGCACTGGTTTTGAGAAGCTAAATGAACTGCAATGTTGCCTAAGATTATCTGCCTCATCTATTGCTGATCTAAAATTAGATAAAGGATCTTGTTTTTATACAAAAGCCTGGTGTGGTGTCTCCCTTATTGTGTGCGCATTACTGAGTCAGTGTGAGTGTGTGCTGCACAAGTGCTTAACACATTGCCTTCGGGTGCCTTCCTGCCTCGCGCCAAGCTACTGTGTCGGAATCGGTGACCCCGGTTCTAACATTGGTGTTCAGCGGTGGGTTAAGGACTTGTGCTTGTGCAGCACCCTACAGGGATTCAGTGTGCGCCGCAATTGGACACCTATTTATATTCAAGCCTAACAATTCGCCCTTCACTACCTGACTGTACATGCTCCTGTGTTAACCTGTTGCCTACGTCCTAGGAGTCTTTCCCTTAAGTGTCTGGGGCCCCACCTGTCAGGATGGAGTTCGAGCTGGCCAACCTTGAAATGTATACGGTGGCGCAGCTGAGGGAGTTCTGTCGGGGGATGGGGGTGCCCGTCAAGCGAGGTGCCAAGAGAGAGGAGCTTCTGAAAGTCTTGAGGGCATGGGTATTGGCCCATCCGGAAGGGAGAGTGGTCGAGGAACAGGGGGAGCTGGAGGCTCCAGGAGAGCTAGACCTACTGCACATAGACATCAGTGAGAATGTGTTGCCAGGGAGACGTTCCAGGGCAGGCAGTAGTGTGTCAGCGAGCAGTGTGTCTGTGGAGGAGTACGAGGACAGGAGGGAGGAGAGGCAATTGAAGCTAGAGCTTGCTAGGATGGACAAGGAGCGAGAACAGGCAAGGCTAGCCATGGAAGAGAAGAAGCTTCTGCATGAGCTTAGCCTGAAAGAATTAGAGCTCCGAGCCTTGCAGATGGAGACGCAGGGCAACTTGAATGGTGGCAGCGTACCCGCTGAGGCTCCACGAGAGCCTAAGTTTTACCTACCTAAGGAGGTGATGGCCAGTTTCAGTGTAGGGGATGACATTGATAAGTGGTTGGCGGCGTATGAGGTGTCTTTGGTAGCCCATGGGGTGCCTGAGAAGTACTGGGGGGGAGGCCTGTATAGGTACATACCTCCGTTGGCAAGGGACACACTCTTGACCTTAGACAAAGGTGATCAGACAAATTACCCTGTCATGAAAGAGGCACTGCTTAAAAAGTTTGGCCTCACCCCAGAAAAGTATCGCCAGAAGTTCCGCAACAGCCACAAGCTTCCCACACAGAACTGGGTGGATTTTTTTGATTATGCCCGTAAGGCATTGGAGGGTTGGGTGCGTGGCAGCGAAGTGAGTGATTATGAAGGGCTGTACAATCTATTTTTAAGAGAGCACCTTCTTGATAAGAGTTTTCCAGAGCTGCGCCAACACCTGGTGGACCGCAAGCTGACCGATCCTCGGGAACTTGCGGAGGAGGCGGATACCTGGGTTAGCACTCGGGTGTCACACAAGGGATCCGGGGGAGACCCCCCGAAGGGTGGACAGAGTTTTCCCCAGAAGAGAGAGGGGGAGATAAAAATAAGGAGTTCTTTAAAGGCCCCCAAAATAGACCGCATGGGAGAGGGGGAGGTTCCCCACCCCAATCTGGATTCCAGAAACCCACTTACCCTGACAAGAGTCAGCAGCCCAGAACTGTCCGGTGCTACGAGTGCGGGGAGGTTGGACACTACAAGGGGGATCCCCAGTGTCGCAAGAGGACCCCAGCCCCCACAGGAGGTAAGAGCCCCGGGGTGGCCAGTGTAGTGCTTGGGGAGGAGTTGTCCCTAGGTAGGGGAGGTGAGTGGACAGGCTTGACCTTAGTTTCCCTTTGGGGATAGAGAGATGATCCCACGGGTTCAGGTGCCCTCGAACACTGCCAAGTACCGGCAGAGGGTCCTGGTGAACGGGGAGGAGGTGGAGGCTCTGAGGGACACGGGTGCCGGCATGACGATGGTAAGACGTCAGCTGGTGTCCCCAGAGCAGGTGATTCCTGAAGTATTCCACCCGGTTGTCATGGCTGATAATAGCCTGGGTCATTACCCCGTGGCCCAAGTTCCCTTTGAGTGGGGAGGAGTCTCAGGCCTGTTGAGAGTTGCGGTGAGCCCTGCCATGCCAGTTGACTGTCTGCTCGGGAATGATTTAGAACATACTGCCTGGAAGGAGGTGGAGTTCAACGCCCACGCTGAGATGCTGGGATTACCAGGGTGGACTTGCGTGGTCACGCGGTCCATGGCTGCCCGGCAAGGAACTCAACCCGGGTTGGAGCCTGAAACAATTGCCCAGCCCACTGCTGGACAAGAAGACCTCCTTGAGGATGCACCCTGCAAGATGGATGGGGAGCCCGCGGAGGTGACCCCGGAGTTCGCTGAGGTGGATGTCGTCCCCGTGGGGGATTTGCCGACCCCTGCAGAGTGGCAGGTGGAAGGAGGGCCTACCCGGGAGGAATTCTGTCGGGCGCAGAGAGAGTGCCCAACGCTTGAAGGCATGCGGCAGCAGGCCGAAGCCCAAGCAACTGGTAAAGAGATCGGTAATTACCATGTCTACTGGGAGGATGGTTTCCTCTACAGCGAGCCTAAGGCTCCGGTGCATGGGTCATCAAGGGCCTTAGTGGTCCCCCAATGCTACCGAGCCTTCCTACTGGAATTGGCACATGAGATACCACTGGCAGGACACCTGGGCCAGGATAAGACATTTGCTCGATTGGTCCCACATTTTTATTGGCCCAGGATGAGAGTTAACTCTGATACCTTTTGTAAGACCTGTGTGACTTGTCAGGCGAGTGGCAAGACTGGGACTAAGTTGAAGGTCCCCTTGGAACTGCTCCCGGTTGTCGGTACCCCTTTTGAGCGGGAAGGAATTGACATTGTCGGGCCAATGGACCCGCCGACTTCTTCGGGACATAGGTTCATCTTGGTGTTGGTGGACCACGCCACCCGGTACCCGGAGGCCATTCCTCTGAGGACCATCACTGCACCTGTGGTGGCGCGGGCCTTGATGGGGATTTTTACCCGTGTGGGATTCCCCAAGGTCATGGTGTCAGATAGGGTCATGAATTTCATGTCGGCCTACATGCAGGCCATGTGGAAGGAGTGCGGAGTGACCTACAGGTTCTCCACTCCTTACCACCCCCAGACTAACGGGCTCGTGGAGCGCTTCAATAAGACCCTGAAGGGGATGATCCGGAGCCTACCCAAGGACTTGAGAAGGAAGTGGGACGTCCTCTTACCCTGTCTGCTCTTCTCCTACCGAGAGGTGCCGCAGAAGGGGGTCGGTTTCAGCCCCTTTGAGCTGCTCTATGGACACCCCGTTAGAGGGCCCCTCAGTCTCGTGAAGGAGGGGTGGGAGAAGTCTTCTAAGAAGCTCCCCTGTGATGTGGTCAGCTACATGCTGACATTCCGCAGCCAGATAGCCAAGCTGTGGAAGGAAGCCTCAGACAATCTGGAGGCTAGTCAAGCCGTCATGAAGGAGTGGTATGACCGGAATGCTCGGACGGTGGAGTTGGACGCTGGACAGAAGGTGTGGGTCATGGAGCCCGGAGAGCTTAGCGCCCTCCAGGACTGGTGGACTGGACCGTATGAAATTTTGGAGAGAAGAGGCCAGACCACCTATGTAGTAGACCTCAAGACCCCCCGACAACCCCACAGGGTGTTCCACATCAACCGCCTTAAGCCACACCAGGAGCGGTCAGAACTTACTCTCCTGATGGTGACGGATGGGAGTGAAGAGGAGGAGAGCGAGCCTCTTCCGGACCTTCTGGCGGCCAAAGAGAACGATGGATCGGTGGAGGGAGTGGTTCTCTCCCCATCCTTGACCCTTGAGCAACAGGGGGACTGCCGCCAGGTATTGGAGCGGTACTCCTCGTTGTTTTCCCTCACTCCTGGGATTACGCACCTGTGTACCCATGATGTGGACACAGGGGACAGCCCGCCTGTGAAAACCAAGTCTTACCGGCTGTCCGACAAAGTCAGAACCAGCATCCAGAGTGAGGTGGCCAAGATGTTGGAGCTGGGGGTGATTGAGCCTTCCAGCAGCCCTTGGGCTAGTCCGGTGGTGTTGGTGCCGAAAGCGGCCCCACCGGGCACCACACCAGAACTCTCGGTTCTGTGTGGATTACCGTGGTCTGAACTCCGTGACCAAGACCGATGCTCACCCGATCCCTCGGGCGGATGAGCTCATTGACCGACTGGGAGCAGCTCGGTATCTGAGTACCATCGACCTGACGTCAGGATATTGGCAGATTGCCATGGCGGACGGAGCGAAGGAGAAGACTGCGTTCTCCACCCCCGAGGGCCACTTTCAATTTCGGGTGATGCCCTTCGGGCTGAAAAATGCTCCGGCCACTTTCCAGCGGTTGGTTAACCAGGTACTGTCTGGCCTAGAGGCCTTCTCTGCTGCCTACCTGGATGACATAGCTGTCTTCAGCAGCAGCTGGGAGGTCCATCTCCAGGAGGTGCTACAGGCTCTACAGCGGGCTGGCCTAACCATTAAGGCCAGCAAGTGCCAGATTGGACAGGGATCTGTCGTCTACCTGGGACACCTGGTGGACGGGGCTAAGGTGCAACCCCTCCAGGCCAAAATAGAGACCATCTTGGCCTGGGAGCCCCCCAAAACCCAAACGGAGGTCCGGGCCTTCCTTGGCCTCACGGGTTACTACCGCCGGTTTGTCAAGGGCTATGGGACCATCGTAGCCCCGCTGACTGAATTGAAATCCAAGAAGCAGCCATGCAAAGTCATCTGGACGGCTGCCTGTCAAGAAGCGTTTGCCACTCTGAAGCACGCAATGTGCACCGCTCCTGTGCTTAGGACTCCAGACTTTGGAAGAGAATTCATTGTGCAGACAGACGCCTCTGAGCATGGCATTGGAGCTGTGCTCTCCCAACTTAATGAGGACGGCCAAGACCAGCCAGTGGGCTTTATTTCTTGAAGGTTACTCCCCCGGGAACAGCGGTGGAGTACGATAGAGCGAGAAGCCTTCGCTGTGGTTTGGGCTTTGAAGAAGTTGAGGCCATACCTCTTTGGCTCTCACTTCCTAATTCAAACCGACCACCGACCCCTTCGCTGGCTCATGCAGATGAGAGGCGAAAACCCCAAATTGTTGAGGTGGTCATTTTCCCTCCAGGGGATGGACTTTCGGGTGGAACATCGACCCGGAGTAGACCACGCCAACGCTGACGGTCTCTCCCGGTTTTTCCGCCTTAGCGATGAGAACTCCCTAGAGGTTGGGAAGCTCTCCCCACTTTCGGCTGGGGGGGACGCATGTTAGACCTGTCAGCCCTAGGGTGGTCTTACCCCATTTTTTTCTCTTTGCGCCTCATTTTTGCCACTACCTTTTTGTTGGACCTAGGTCTCTGGGCGCCTTACCACTGCCAAACATTGCTGAGGTGCAGGTGCTCTCTCCTAATAAGATGGTTGCCACAGGCCCCTGCTACTGCGGAGTGGCCAATGCGCACGCACATACTAGTAGTCAGGATCAGGCTGGGACATAATGATACAGTATCCATGCCGTCCCCGCCTCTGGGCCTCATAGCCAGACATGAGGGAAGCTTCTAGAACCTTCCAGCTCGGGGAGGAGTTATGTTTTGCCGCCTTCAGGAGGGTCACCTGACCTAGGGGTATAAGAGGTTTGGAGGGAAACCTAGTTAGTCAGTTGGGGCACCACTGGACCTGGGGGAACCTCTGTCGGAGTAAAGGCTGTGGGGCCTAGGGGGAGACCTACACTACTGGCACTGACTGGGCCTAGGCACTGCTGTACCAAGATAGATGAGGACCACCTTCCACCTGCTGACCTTGCCCAACGTGAGGGGACCCAGGGAACCACCTCCAGTGTGCCTGCAGGGAACCATCCTGCCTTTATGCCCACCAACTCAACCCCCTTCCCCCAAGTTACTGCAACCAAGCAACTACAAGCACTGATCCAGCAACCAAGAAACTGCAACCAAGCAAACCCACGTCTAAACGCGACTGCTGGGGATCACCAGGTAAAGCGCCGTGCCTCTAAGCGCTGAACCCTCACCCTGTGTGTCCTGCTGCAAGCGCTGTCCTCCTCTAGCGCTGTGCTGTCCAGAAGCACTGGACCTTCACCCCCTTCCAAGCACTAAGTGCCAACTCTCTGCCCTGCTGTGAGCGCTGTGTGTCCGCTGAGCGCTGCGTGTGGAGAAGCGCTGTGATTAAGAGAAGCGCTGCTGCCCAAGATCAAGGCCGCGGCCTCCCACGCCGCGAGGGAAGGAGCGCTCCATTTCCCCGACCCCCACTGCGGCCCACCTGCTCTGGGGCGGGAGGAATCCCGGCGACTGCCCAAGGTCATCGCCGCTGCCCAGGCGCCGTTCCGAGGAAGTGCCGCCGTAGCCGGATCATCGCCGCCGCCCCGGGCAAGCTGAGGGCGAGAAGTGAAGGCTGCGCTGGGCCTGAGAGAAGGGCGGGAGGCGTTGCCCAGCAACGAGAGCAACGGCCGCATCAGAGGCCGCGCCCCCGAAAAGCCGCACACTGAATGGCTCCCGAATCCGGAGCCCGACGGAGGCCCGGAGCCCAGGGAAGAACATCGCCGGAGGGGCTCCACTGCCAGCGGGAGCCCCCGAATCACCCTTCAAGGCCACGAGAAGCGCTGATGGCCTCAGAGAGCGGGCCGCCTCCCCCGGTCTGAGCCCCACGTGCAGACAGAAGCGGGCTGACCGGGGAGGAGGCGCCCGGCCCCATTCAGGCCGACAGCAACACCGGGACAGTAAGGTGAGCCCGGGAGACCCTGGGGGGGAATCCCTACTATCGCGAAGGCCTCAGACCAGGGGCGCTTCCCCCGCCTATCGTCCCGAGTGGACCGAGAGGGGCAGTGGCCCTCATTCAACTGTGCTGACTGCCTCCCCTGCGCAGAGTCGGGGCCCGCATCAGAATCCGGGTCTGGCCTGCTCACCCCTTCCTTATGACCGGCCCTGTACACGAGTTAGGTCCTTACCACATGGGCCTCACGAACAGGGCCTGCGTTGAGATTCCTGTAATTCTACCCATGCGTGGAACTAGCTGCTTGGAGTATAAATGTTTCCAATGTTAATCACATGCCTACATTAAGGTCTTTAATGAATTGAATGTACCTACCTGAATTGAGCCTGTGTTCACCTGCCAAGAGTTAAAGTGTTCCTATGTTGTAGGCCTACCTGCTTTGCGACACCCACTGTACTGAATGTGGTTGCGCCTAGGTTGATACAGGTTCTTCCTCATCTACAGTGTTATGTGCATCTAAATTCTTGCTAATTGAATATCGCTAAGTGCATTGAAGTCTATGTTTTGATCTGCAACCTATGACCTACAGTGTTACCTACTTGTCAATGAGGTTAATGCTACTGCCTTTTAATGGCGTAACGTTTTACTGTTATAATGTGCTTGAATGAATTTACGCACTGGTTTTGAGAAGCTAAATGAACTGCAATGTTGCCTAAGATTATCTGCCTCATCTATTGCTGATCTAAAATTAGATAAAGGATCTTGTTTTTATACAAAAGCCTGGTGTGGTGTCTCCCTTATTGTGTGCGCATTACTGAGTCAGTGTGAGTGTGTGCTGCACAAGTGCTTAACACATTGCCTTCGGGTGCCTTCCTGCCTCGCGCCAAGCTACCGTGTCGGAATCGGTGACCCCGGTTCTAACACATTTGTTTAGGAAAAATTAGTTTATTAGGCCATGTTTCTTTATCTTGAAAATACGCAGAAGCAGTCCAGGCGGGAGGTCTTACCTCATGGTCACATGACAGAATAAAGATTCAAATTACAGAGCATATGACAGCAGTAAGAATGACACCCAACTGTTAGTTGGAAAAAAAAATCGCATATCGATCCAAGTGGATTGGAACTGAATTGACCTTGTAGCTTGAAATCAGAAAGCAATATTTTAGAACAGTCAAAAGTAAATCAATAATGGGCGTGTCATTACATTTCACATTCCTACGTGATGCTTGCATGTATCGACAGATAACACAAGTACGTGGCAGTGCAGGAGCCATTATCGCAATACCTTTTTTTTTCTTAATGTAAAGGCAGCATCTTTCCCTCTATACACTCACCTGTAAACGTTAGAAAAGTTAGCCTCCACGGTGATCTTGACAGAATGCATAAAACAACAGCAATTCATGGCCCAAGCAGTCTCTTTAATCAACCAAGTCAAAAAGTGATAGAGGCATATGCCCTCAGTCCAGAAACTATGTTTGGCCCCATTAGGGAGCACATTGGGGTACGGGCTGGAATCTGGATTTCACAAATTGCAGTAATAGCACACCCACATAGTTTAGCCTAGAATCCCCATTCCCTATTACAAGCTGAAAGATTCATACTGATGTTGGTCATACTACATAAATTAAGTTCAACTAAACCTACTGTATTCACAAAGTTAGGTTATACACATTGCACATGTAGTATGCCTAATAAGGTGTGTATGTACACAAAGGTAAGCTAGTCACAAAGAGTGCATGTGAGTAGGTGTACAAATCACCCACACTGCGTGCAGCTAAACAAATTAGCGGTAGGGTAGGTGAAGAATCAATTTCTGACTGTAGCATTAATATAGGTTCAAAAGGCAAAAATGCATCCGGAACCATGTCTATCCTGTATACATTGTTTTAGTATTATGACAGGCAATATGTAGATTAAAAAAAGTTGAAGGATTAAGAAGAAGACATATGCCATATGTGATACGATGGCACAAAAACCTTGTATGTACTATGAGATAATGATTAGATAATTGGGGTAAGCATATGATGTTTCTATGATAATCCATCTGGTTTAGTCAGAGTTGAAGAAAAGATCAATCAATGGGATATCCTGTGTCTCACATTATTTACCAATGTCCTTTGCAATTTGAATGCTCATAGTCACTGAATTATACCCTACCCAGGGACTTGAGCCTCTCGGACAACTTGCTTTTAGGAGTAGCATCCATGATTAAAGTTTATCAGGGCTCCATCTGTAATATTAACAAATTTGTGTGTAGCTCAGAGAAACATACCATACCTTCTTTTTATTTTAACCAGTAATTTATTGAGTTTTACTGAAGATAATTCAGTACAAGAAAATGTTACAGTAGCATAATACTTCAATCTGTCAATATAAGAAAATCATAATTAAATGCCTAAACCCAAAGATCCACTCAACTTCCATTCCTCCCTCCCATGCCTAAGGCAATAGACTTACAGACTAATTGTACTCGATCAGGCCTGACCCTTCAGAACAAACAACACAGGTGGCTCTCCTTAGAATTGGTTTCTCAAGCTGCATAAATATAACACCTATATTTCATGGTAGAATATCATGAAATGACACCTGGTACCCAGAGTGCCAAAGCCGAAATGAGGTGTCCCACCAAAATATATTCCAGCACAGGCTTCCAGATTGTGTCAAATTTCAAATATTCTTGTCTAACTTTAAATTATAAAAATAGTGTGCACTTCCTCATGGAGAAAATGTAGAGTCAAAGGTTCCAGGAAAAGGAATATGCTCCAATAGGAGCACGGGCCCACACACACCCAAATGGGTGTCATGCTTCATCAGTGGGCTAGCTACTCATCAGGTCGGCGCTGCAATGCCCAACGCGTACCCACAAGGGGGCTCTTTGCCGGAGATCTTTTGATTAGCCATCTGGTGAAGTGAGGGTGTGTGGGCTAGACAAGTGTAGTGTAGATTGGTGAAAAGAAGTGAATTGAAATAGGTAAAGTAGTACTGAGGGTCAATCACTTTAATGAGTGAGTTCACTAACCTAGTTAAAAGCATCTATGCTAAAATGGGATAAAATAGTCCTAGCTAGCCTGGTGAACAAATTAGTCTAGGGTCGACATGTTTTTCACCTAATTATGTCAACAAGATCAAGTGGCGATTCATTAGGACCTAAAGAACAAACCTAAACTACACAATAACTGGTTTCAGTGAAGTTAATAACTCTGCTCAAAGTAACCACTCACACAACCAAAAACGTTGGTAACATTTTTTATTTCCCTTATGCAAGTAAAATCATCATAATTAGGGTATTAAATCAATTTGATGCTGCCCCAGATTTTCAAAGTGATGTAAACGTGGGGAAGTGTCAAATCCATAGGTGTAACGAGAAGAAATGTGTTCATTTCTCCCCGTTTTTTCCTCTTTCTATGTGTTTTGCAGAGCACACATAGAAAGAGGAAAATGCCTCTTAGGATTGTTTTTGTGCAGGAAGGTGCTCCTTTCTGCTAAAAAACAATCCTGCCTGCAATAGATGCACCAATGCACCATGGTGCAAGGGTGCCGACGTTGGTGCTATGCTGACAAAAAACAGCACCAGTGCAGACAGAAAGGACAGGAATGCACTGTCTTGCAGAAATACGGTGCCTTCTTGCCAGTTGACTTTGGTGTAGGGCAGAGCAGCAAGGTGCCTTGCTGTACTACCCTATGCCCAATTGCCATAGATGAGGCCTACAGTATTCAGAATAGGAATTAGGGAACAATAATGTGTCAATATTTCAATATTCAAAATTCATCTCTTTCTGTCACTACTAGTACTAGCCCTATTACTGCTTTACAACAAACTGATTTAAGATAAAGACTTTGAAATTTGATCTCTGCTTAATGTAGTCTGTTAGAAATGGGGGTCTCTAGTTGGCAATGGTTTGCACCTTTTTCCAAGTAGGGACCCTTGCTTCTAGTCAGGGTAAGGAAGTTACGCCCTTAGACAACCCCTGCTCACCCCCTTGGTAGCTTGGCACGAGCAGGCAGGCTTATTTCAGAGGCAGTGTGTAAAGCATTTGTGCACACATACAGTAATACATTGAAAACAGTGCAAATGGACAACGCACCAGTTTAGAAAAATAGGAAATCTTTATCTAAACAAAACAAGACTAAAATGACAAAAATCCACCATACATATATCCAGATATCACCAAAAATAGGTCATTCACAAAAATGAAGCTGGTAGCAACAAATAGCTTCACCTGGGGTTATTACGACGTAGTGACAGATAAAAATGCCAAGTACAGCGACGGCCTCGAGTTGCGTGGCGTCGGGCCTGGAGTCACACAGACCTCAAAGAACAGTACCTTGGAAAACAAAGATGGTGCAAGGAGTCGGGCAGGTGATGCTTCGTTGGTGCTGGGTGGCGTTGGTTTCTTGCGACCACAGGGAAGGTGAGGCATCGGTTCCTTACTGCGATGCAGAGGAGGTGAGGCGTTGGTTCCTTACTGTTGCCAGGGAGGTGACGTCGCAGGTCACAGTGCCATTGAGGAGTCGGTTCCTTACGACGATGCAGGATTGATAGATTCGGGAGGCCACCCACGTCAGGTATAGGCTCCCCGATGATGAAGCTCTGGCGCCAGTGACGTCAGGGCTGTGGTGCGAGTGGTTGCGGTGCATCATGAGCATCACGAGCGGTGCCCTCAGCTCTGGTGCTTGCAGCGGCCTTGGTGATGGCATCAGAGTTGGTACCGTGCAACATCGTCAGGCGGGGCTGCAGTGCAAATTGGAGTGGTGTGTTGTACACTTCACGAGCGGTGCCCACAGCTTCATTGGAAGTTGCGGCATCGCTTGCCGGCATCGCTGTTGCTATTTCCCTCTGTGGCAGGTGAAGCAGCAGTTTCAGTTGCAGGTGGACAGGGGAAACGAAGTCTTTTGTGTCCCTGAGACTGCAGAGCAGGAGGCAAGCTCTACACCAATCCCTTGGAGATCTTCTTCAAGCAGGATACACAGCACAGTCCAGTCTTTATCCTCTGCTTGGCAGAAACAGCCACTGTAGGTCAACCTCACACAGCACAGGGGCAGTATTTCCCTTTCAGCTATCCCAGTTTTTCTCCTTGGCAGAGGTTCCTCTTGACTCCAGAAGTAATCTAAAGTTCAGAGGTCTGGGCCCCAATATTTATACCACATTTACCTTTGTTCTCTTGTGGCACAGAGCCTCTTAGCTCAATCCAAACCTGTTCTGTCCTCTCTGGTCCAGCTTCCTGGCAGGAGGTGGAGACAGCCTTGTGTAAGGCAGACAGGGCCTATTCAGGTGCAAGGAAATCTCCTGCCACTACTCTAAATGCAGCCCAGGTCTATTCAGCCCAGTCCTCTGGGAAAGGCAGGACACACCTCAACCCCACAGTGGCTGTCTACAGTGAATGCACATCCCCAGCCCCTGTCACTCCAAAGCCATACAGTCAATCCACAGCCCTGCAGAGGCACACGGGATGGTTAAGCAAAAAAATGCTGACTTTCTAAAAGTTAACACTTTTGATAATGGGGCGTACATCTCGCCCCACCCAATCGCACAGATGAATTGCGCCATCTTGGCGATAATGATCCTCCACAGTAATCCAAGAAATCCTTGTGTTTCAACCTATTTGCTCATAACAATTTATCAACTTTTCATCAACTGTTTATCAGAATCCACACGTGGAGTGTAAATGCCATTTCCCAGTTTTCTAATGTTCCAGCCGTGTCCATCCGGACCTCTTGAAAGAACACGAGTAGTGCAAAATTCATAAAAGGCAGCGTTTATTCAATAAAATACCCAATGCATTTCGGGTAAAAATGCCCTTCTTCAGGGGTCACTGTAAATAATCAGAGAACACATAATCACCATTTGTTCTTTGTCTTTCAACATCACTGGTTTCTACATTATACATAAAATTACTATAATACATTGTAATCCAAACACTTTTCCTACCCTGAGCTCCTTTTCTAAAAGTGGCATTTCCAAACACATAATTTAACAAACATCTTTACTAAAAGATGTGTGATTAAATTCTGAGTTCAGAGAGCCTAAACTCCAATTATCCATCTTGTCGCAATGGGAAGTTATACTTGTAAAATGTTACAAAAAATCTCCCATTTTATTCTATTGGACAGATAGCCTTTCAATAGTGAAAAACTAAATACACTGTATTTCACTATCAGGACATGTCACACACACCAGTACATGTCCCACCTTTCACATACACTGCACCCTGCCCCCAGCGGTACCTTGGGCCTACCTGGGGGTGTTAAATGTAAGAAAAGGGAAGGGTAGGGCCTGAAAAGTGGGTGCCCTTGCCAGGTTGAGATGGCAGTTTAAAACTGTGCGCAGACACTGCAGTGGCAAGTCTGGGAGCCCTTTGAAAGGCTGCTTGTGTGGGTGGCACAATCAGTGCTGCAGGCCCACTAGCAGCATTTGATTTACAGGCCCTGGGCGCACACAGTGCACTGTACTAGGGACTTACCAGTAAATTAAATAAGCCGGTCATGGAAACTCCAATCCATAAACACTATTTACATAAGGAGCACTTGCCCGTTGGCACTGATCAGCAGTGAAAAAGGGCCCAAACCATCTAGACCAGCAAAAACGAAAACCAGCACACAGTAAAAATGCAGGAGGCAGAGGCAAAAATATGGGGGAAACCACACCAAGGATGCCAGGTCTAACATAGTCTCACAAGGAACTTCCCTCCAAACCAAGTAGATAGGCATCTTTCGCAAAGAAAGGGACTGTAACACCAGCTGATATTGTACATCCCCAGTGCCATCGTATTGCCATGCTAAAGCATCATTGAAATATGCATGATAACACAAGTATCAACTCCATTTTACAGGGCATATAGTAGAAGATGCATGACTTTTAGACCGCAGGTCCTACCATGTTTAAAAAAATGCTGAGTGACCAAACATAAATAATGTAGGGAAAAGCTTTGGCCAGATGATTTAGCTTATCAAGGCCTTGCATTTCACAGTACTTAGTCACATATTTACTAGCGCAGCTAACAGATAAATACTAATTTCCGAGGATGAGCTATTCATCAGGTGTGGTTCATGCACTTGTGAGTTTTTCTACTTGAAAAAGAGGCTGAACATGCTGATTCAACATTTGACACTAAATTCAGCATATTTTTACAGAGGGGTTTGATAATTATTACAAAACTTGGAATTTGGATCTCTGTGCAAACTTGTTTTTGCACAAGGATCGAAATGTAACCCCAGCTTATAAAAAGGGCCTAATTGACACATCAAAAAGTGCTTCCTCGGAAAGCCTAATGTTAGATTTGTCATCCTTGGCGTAGTTTCCCCTGATTTTTTGCCTCTACATCCTGTATTTTTGACTGTGTGCTGGATTGCGTGTTTGCCGGCTTAGATGCTTCTGGCACTTTACCACTGCTGATCAGTGTTAAAGTGCAAGTGCTCCCTATGTAAATTGTGATTATGATTGATTATCCATGATTGGCATATTTGATTTACTGGTAGGTCCCTAGTAAATTGCACTGAGTGTGCAACAGCCTGTAAATGAAATGCTACTAGTGGGCTTGCAGCACTGATTGAGCCACTCACGTGAGTAGCCCTGTAAATTTGTCTCAGACCTGCCACTGCAACATCTGCGCACACATTTTTCAACTGCCATGCTCACTTGGCAAGTGCACCCACTTGCAAGGCCCCAATCTTTCCTTTTCTTACATGTAAGTCACCCCGCCAGCAGTGTCTGTTAAAGGTAGGACATGTACTGGTGTGTTTTACATGTCCTGGTAGTGAAATACTGTGTATATCGTTTTTAACTATTGAAAGGCTCTCTGTCCCACAGATTAGCCCAGGAGCTGCCTTGTAACATCTTACAAGTATAGCTTTCCATTGGGACAAGACAGGGAAATGGACTTTAGGATCTCTGAACTCAGAATTTAATAACACACCTTTTAGTAAAAGTGGTTTAGAAAGTGGGCATATTCTTGTTTAACCATCCTGTGTGCCTCTGCCTGTTTGTGTATTCGCCATCTGGTTTTGGAGTGAAGAGAGCTGGTGGATGTGCATTCCCTTGAGACGGTCACAAGGGGGGTTGAGGTGTGTTCTGCCTTGCCTGGGTGACTCATAGCCAGGCTGAATAGACCTTGTCTGCATTTAGAGTGGTGGGGGATTTCACTAGCAGCTGAATAGGCTGTGTCTCCTTTGTACAATGCTGTCTCCACATTCTATGGTCAAGCTGGAACAGCAAGGTAAAAAACTGGTTGGGACTGAGCTCAAAGACCCTGGTTACAAAGAAAGCAAAGAGAAAATGGGGTTTAAGTAATCAACCTAAAACCCTAGAACTTTAGATCACTTCTGGAAATAAGAGGACCCTGCCAAGAAGAAAAGCTGAAGAGCTGTGTGAGGAGTGCTGCCTTTTCTGTGTGAAGTATGGGTTGGCCTGCAGCTGCTACTTGTATCTGTGGGCAGCGGAAAAGGACTGACTCTTTTTGCCCCGCTGTGGTATCCTCCCTGCGAAGAGCTCAAAGGACTTGTGTGTGCTGGCCTTCTGTTGTGGAAGACTCAGGGACAACAAAGTCTTGTTCACCTTGATGATTTACCAGGTCTGCTTTTACCCCTCTCACCAAAGCACCCAAGGCACTGAGGAAGTGTGTGGTGTGTTGGAAGTGGGGTGGCTGCACCAGTGAATGTCATGCTGGAAGTTGAAAAAAAAAGAAGGATTTAGGCCCAGATCTCTGTACTGGGGTGAATGTATGACATTGTTCTGCATTCTGTCCATCAATTGTTCTTTTTGCATTTGTCACCTTGAGTGGGATGGGTATGCCCAGACATGGGTCCTATGCTCTCCATGCCACTGGAGTCAAGCTATCTTGGCTGATGAGGGGTGAAACCCCGAAACCGGTCCTAGGATGCTTGTTTCCAGTCCAGGGAGGACCTGGCCTGGCAGTTCGGGCTGGACTGTTCCCTTTGGGCGCAGGGTCAAGACTGATTTACATATGGCTTGGTTCAAACTAGAATGGCATGGGAGCAGAAAAATGATGGATTTAGGCCTAGATCTCTGTACTTGGGTGAATGTATGTGACATTGTTCTACATTCTGTCCATCAATTGTTCTTTTTGCAATGGAAGTTGATCCATGGGACTAGTGTGTGCCCTGTTGAAACGCCTTGCTGGTATGAGCTATGACCAATCAAAAAGAAATTGCAACTGGATTCCCCTGTGTTGCCAGGTAACCACCGCAAGCATGGTCTGTGCTTGGGCGGAGCGGAAAAGCAAACATTGAAGGGCATCCCCGGGTTCCCAAAGCAGTCCGCTGTGCAAGTCTGAAAAGGGAGCCCAGTGCCCGGAAGAACCTGCGGGTGTCCAGGCGTTGCCGAAGCAGCCGCCGTGCAGGCTGAGGAGGGAGCCTAGCCCCACCCTGCCTGCCCCATAGCTGAGGAAGGTAGCCGCATACCCGACCTGAGCACTGTCTGAAGACCCCGGCATCAAGGTCTAGCGGGGGTGCGGCTGTTGCCATACATCTGAGCGGAGCAGGAGGCCAGAGATGTGCCTCTGCTCCTACACAGCATTCATCTTGCCTGAGACCAGAGCGGAATGCCGGAGACACACCTGTGCTCCCACACCGCACTTGTTCTTCCCTAAAAGCGGAGCGAGAGACCGGGGACCTACCTCTGCTCCAGTAGCCCAATCCAGGGCCCGGCACAAGTGATGAGAGGAGCTCGTATAAAGCAGATCAGAGAAGCTGCCACTGGAATTGTGGGGCCGCCGTGACACGGCCCAGGGACCACATATCAATGAATGGAGTGAGTAGTCCTGTGCTCTCTACCTGATGAATGGGTCCCCTATCTGCCACTGACATTCCCTTTTGAAACTGATCTATTGATAACATGTATGATGGCTTTTTGTCATTGTTGGTCTTGTTGTAATCTAGATAAAAGATTACTTATTTTTCTAAACTGGTGTGGTGTCGCTTCTGTGGTATTTTCACTGTGTTACTGTGCATTGGGTGCAACGACTTTACGCATTGCCTTTGGGATAAGTCTGTCTGCTCATGCCAAGCTACACGGGGTGAGAAGGGGTTATCTAGAGTGTGTAACTCCCTTATCCTAACTAGAAGTAAGGGTCCCTACTTGGGCATTCCTTTGCCAACTAGAGACCGCTATTTTTAACATTGCTGGTCAGCAGTGGGATTTGGACTTGTATTTGCACTTAACCCACAGTAATTGGTGTGCATCACTAGTCTAGTGCAGACCATTATGCAGCCACATACTGTTGCTCAATTTTTGTGATATCCCCTGCAGTTCAGTCGTCTCTCACCTGGATGAACCAGCAGTTATTGTGGCAGAAAGTGCATTTAACACCTAATTATAAGAACATATTTCTACTGAGCTTGGTGAAGCTCTGACCATCAATCTAAACATGTGTTTTATGTTTTACAGGGATCTCAAACTATAATAACTTAATAACCCTCCAATTATTGTGGTACACAATCTCCATGAAAATAAAATACTAGACATTTCTTTGTGTATCTTGTGTACCTTTGTCTGCAGACCCAGAGACTGATTTTGAATAGTTTTTAATTAAAAGATTAGAAGACAAGTGAGTTGTGCAATAAATTATTTTTTCACCTAATAAAAAAACGATTTGGAAAAAGTGCTACGAATCATCTGTAGACCGGATATTGCACTGAAAGTGTTCTTAGTGTGTCTTTAGAGAACTACTAATCAAGTTTCCCCAAGTTAGATGATTATTTTGCCTTTATAGAAACAGTTGCTATCAGCTCATCACAAAAAGTAATTTAAGTGCTTCCAGAAACCTGATATAAATATGTATTTTCAAGTTTTGAAAAGGAAAAGAATTTGTCAGGTAGGTTGTCTACCAATAAACGTTTGATGCAGACCTTAGGAGCATTTACAATCAACAAAAAAATGTCAATATCCATGGTATTCACTTCTTGAACTTAATTGATAAGAAAGGGTTGGTTTTAAATATGTAAATATTTGATCCTGTTTTATTAATATTATCATCATTAAAGGAAAATTTTAGCGCAGCTGAGACAGGCTGCAGTGTTCCAACTGACACACATGTCATAGACGCATGCTTTTATGCTCCCTGAACCCAGGCTCATCGTCAGGAGTACGAAAATAGGATCACATGAGTGTACAGGCTCAGACGATAGTGACCATAAGTGCAGTGTGTCCCACTCCTCATTTTAACTGCCAGTTGCTGCACTATTGGTGATGAGGGAGAAGCCCAGTTGCCCCCAACCCCATGGGGATGCATTTTCTATGCCTATGTGTAGGAAGCTGGCTCTTTATATGGTTTACCAAAATGAGGTACACAGAGCAAAGAGTCCAGGTATTCCCTTACTAGTGGACAGGGGCTTTTCCTAGCAATCCCAAGGTGCTCTTCTAGGGAGTAGTGTGGTTGAGCAGACTTAGGCTTATCAGAGAGGAGAGTTAAAGTACACACACAGTCAATAAATGATTCACACGACTCAATAAGGAGATCCACACCAATTTATAAAAATGACACGTATATTTGTATATATATTTAGGCACCAGAATCAATATGATCAGGTAAGTACATTTTGCAAGAGAAATACTTTTATTTTCAAAAGTTGACACAGTGCATTTTTTAGAAGCTGCAAGGTTATCGGATGGTAAGCAAATAAACTGTGGCTTACAGGTATAGTACAGCGACTTATGAGACCAATCTCCTGAACTAAAGGTGAGTATGGGGCAAGGTCTAAGGCAGCTCCAGCAGGTCAACTCCAGCGGCACTAGGGCGCCCGGGTGTGGTGGTGAAATACAGCTTCAGGCCCAATATTAGTCAATGGGGATCAGTCTTTGTGAAATGAGGCTGGAGGTTTGGACTGGGAGGCCAGTCGGACTGAACCAACAAGGGGACTCAGACTCACAATGCTCCAGGATGTGGGGACACCTCTAGTCCTCTTCTCCATGGGCCAGGGGCAAAGGGTGCAGAGGTGTCCTTATGCATTGGGTTTTCGTCACCCAGAGTAGTCGGGTTTTGAGGAGCCTGCAAACAGAGCCTGCAGGTGGCATCAAGAAGTCCACAGCAGGGAAACCCAAGATGAGCTTTGAGTCTGGAGGGTCTGGGGACCACGTTGGCACAGTTGGCCCACTTCAGCTCGGGCTGGATGGCTCGGTGCAGTGGTTCTTTCCGGCATTGGGTTTTTGTGCTCTTAGAACCTCACAGTTCCTTCTTGGTGCCTGCATGGTTTAGGGGAACAGCTCCATTGTTCCACTGGAGCTCCTGGTTCTTGGATGAAGTGCTGACAGTTCTCCCAGGCTTTGGAGACACAGCAGCTGCAGGATAAGCAATCTTTTAGAGCAATTGTCGAAATCAGCAGGCAGGCAAGCAGAGTTGGCATCAAGTCAGTTGCCTATATTACTATTTCCTGTGGAAAGTCAGCATGACTCTGTCCCAGAGTTCCTAAGTTTGTCATCACAAATATGGTAGACTCTGAAATTTCGCCTTCACTTCAGGTGAACCACTTTGGGGGAGAACTAACCTGAAGGTGAACACGCCTTTCTTACTAATAATTCTCCCACCTTTTCAGGTGCCAATGGGCCCTGGACATGGGGGTCAGCATCCTCTCCTGTGATGAGAAGCCAGATTTGCATACCAAAGGCGGTGGGCTCTTTGACTCTCCCTACCTTGGAACACTTATTCTTGGATCATCCTGTGGGAGGGGGTTAGACACCCTGTGCCGTACAGGCTTTGTTTCTGACATCCTGAGAGCAAAGGCCCTCACCCCTGGGAGTCAGAAACTTGTCTGGGATGGCAGGCTGGCTAGGACCAGTCAGTCAGCACACCAGTAGTTGGTAGGTTTTCAGGGGACACCTCTAGGGTGCCCCCTGGGTGCATGTATTAATAAATCCATCACTCAAATCAATGTGGTCTTATTAATCTGAGGAGTTTGATACCAAATGCCTTTAGTTTCAGGGAAGCCATCGTGTAGCTGGTGAACTTGTTTTTGACCAGTGCTCAGCACATGTATTTAAAAATATATTCCCTGATCTCTTGTACTGGCATTCATTGAACTGACCAGCACAGGGACATATCTGATCATGCAGATATGTCCATACATGTAGTATAATGCACCCTGCCTTAGGGCTATAAAGCCTGCTGTAGGGGTGACTTACCTATACTGTATGCAGTGTCTGCTGGAATGGCACACAGGCTGTGTGCCATGTTGTCTTTTCACTTTTTAGAGCACCTTGTCATGCAGCCTGCCATGGCAGTCTGTATGAGTTTAGTGTTGGGTCTCTTAAAGTGGTACAAGATATATTGCAGCTCATAGGGACCCTCTTTAGTACCTATGCCCTAGGTACCAGAGGTACCACTTACTAGGGACTTACAGAGGTGCTAAAGGCCTGGTCACTTGGGGATCAAGTGACCAGTTGTCTTGTGTTGGGGAAGGAACAGTTGCACTAGGGACCTGGTTAGCACAAACTCAGTGCACTTCAGTCAAAGTGGCATCAAATACCAGGAAAAACGTCTGGGACTACTGCAACAAAAACCCAGTTTCCTACAAAATGTATTTCTGCTGCAGAGCAGTGAACACCACTTTGGCATGCTGCATGAGAGATTTAGACATGAGATGCTGGTCTGCTCCGGAGCATCCTTTTCCACAGGGCAAGCATCACTTGGTGGCCATAAAATGATATTGTAGGAGGATGAGATGAGCAGGTTCAACTAACTCTGACCACTCAAGGGTGAGAGCGTGCACTGCTACCTTTCAAATACCTGCACAAGTGCTGCAGCATGAAATAGAGAAGGGGCCACTTAAAAGAAGAGAAGAACTCCGAAGCATGAGGATAATCACCCACAGCAGCAAAGGAGAGACAAACGTACAGTAAGGAGGCTGACAGAAAGTGCATAGGCAATGCAAAGACCTCCAAAGCCACAATTTATGGGCACAAAGCTACTTTATGCATGTTCCCCCACAAATGAAAACAATGGTACCAGCAGCTAACAATGACAATGATGCCCATGTTGAACTCACTGAATGCTCTGCTATCCTAAACCCAGTAAGGAAAATGGCCCTGATTTCACCACAGAATTCCACCATAATAGCTACAGCAGAAATATTGCTCACCTTGTACAGAAGAACAAATGTGGCATCAGAAAATCATTGACAAGGATACTCAAATTTTGAAATTAGAAGCGCCATGAACAGCAAGGACCAATGCAATAGGGAGGTCTCTCAGATGCTGCCTCAGCTCCATCAGCCCAGCAACAAGCCCTACCACTGACTAAAGTAGGAGCATGACCAGTTTTCAACCCAGTGCATCAGGTATGTGGTGCCTCCATCCCATTACCTTCATTCAAAGAACTGAGCACCCCAGCACCACAGTGCCAATAAGACAAGTGTTGGTTACTTGGCAGAATAATTTTCAAGTTGAACCACTCCTCTCAAATCCTGATACAGAAAATGAACACGAAGAAATTACAACCACACTGAATGAACACTTTAAACCCCCAGAGAACTCCATACTTTGACAAAGTAATGTAAACATGAAAGAAAGAGAGAATTCCATAGGTGAGACATTATGGGACTAAAAGTACTAGCCTGCAGGTGCATGGACGATGACCCTACGAAGAAAGTCCAGGTGTAGATCATTCAGGGCTGCAGGTTGGTAGTCTTACAGCACCTCATTCTGAGAAAACCTGCTACCCCCTTATAAAATCCTCCCCCTAGAGAGATCCATTGAACCGTCTAACTTCAGGGCAGAAGAGGGAATGTCACAATTAAAAACAAGCCAGAGAAACACCAACAAATAAAAATAGAAACCAGTTACACAGACAGAAGAAGAGCTTGGCCCTCAGAAATAAAAATACCCTTAGAGATTAGAAGAATGACTTGAAATACACCTTTGAGGGAGTGTCCCTCACAAAGTATGGCCTGCTCAAACTGTAGTCTACTAAACCCCTTTGCCAGTGTCTGCCAAAGTGGTAAATGTGAAATTTCCACATGGCCTCAACTAACCCTTGGCAAAACTTATGAATGTTCACAGAAAGAAGTGATGATGAGCAATCCGGTCAAAGTAGGAGAATTCTGACAATCACCAAGGAAAATGAGAACAAAGGAAAATGTCTTCTTTCTCTCATTCACACAGCGTGGCAAAAACCAAAAGAAAAAACAACCAACATGCCAAGTAGACACACAAGGACTAACCGTCACACCATTTATTAACACTGGAACATCTGTGAATGTAATAAGCAAGGAAAATATGACCAGCTGCAGCCATGCCCAAAACTACCACCAACGTTAGGACAATGTTTTGCTTAAGGAGAATGAGAACCCATACCGATAGTGGGAAAGTTTCACACAGCTGATCTCTGTGAGATAATGCCCCTTTTTGCGTGGTCATCCCATTTTTTGCTGACCTTTTGCTAGTTTTCAGACTCTAGAAGCTGAAGCACTGCTGTCTAGTGTCCAGTGTATGTTCCTCTAACCTTACAATGTGTAGAAATTGGCTAATCCCTGTTTGGCATAATTATTTTTTCCATAAGGCCATAGTATATAGTACAGATAAACACACATGGCATGAAAAGTTAAATGTCACCTGTGGACTGCAGCACTTATTGTGCAATCGACTAGTGTTGCAAAGGAAAAAATGGCGTCAGGTCTACCGTCGTAGACTGACTGGTGCAGTGTAAAATCTGCAGTGTGACTTGGTAAAATAACCATTTTTGACAGTTAAATCCTCCCTTTTTAATATAATCAGTCACCCCTATATAGGTGCTTGGTATTTACAAGGGAGGCATGGAGAAAATATATCTTACTATGTTACTACAGTGACAAATACCTAAAAGCTATTTCCTCTGTTGCAGGCCTATCTGTCTTATGTATATAACCAGAGGACATCTTAAAATATTAATACTGTATCTAGGGAAATGAGTCAAGTAGAAAAATAATATATCGTTATTAAAAATGCAAATAAATGGTGAAGGTAGATTTTTTATAAACATTTAAGGAGAAGGAATTTTTAGAAAGTTTTCTTTTCCCTACCTGAAAGTTTGGGATGCTAATTTGCATTAATTCTCCAGCTTCTTCCTGCCTATTCTCAGCCTACGACCTGAATGGGCAGATGAGACTCTGCTGAGTTCAAAAGAATAGGCAGGGTGGAGTCTGGGAATTCTGTTGAAATCACAGTGTCAAATCATGCATAAGAAAGCTGTCTGAACCTCATATAAATGTGTTGTGCTCTTCTAAAGGAGTACACAGGATGCCAGTCCAATTCTTATGTATTCCCTGTGTGGTTGTTGAAGTGCCCTGTTTGTGTCCTATCAGCCTTCTGTCTCTAGGTTTTTGTGATTGCAGTGCTTGCATCAAACTAATGTGGGAAGACACTAAGGTTATCATAGAACACTCCATGCTCATACCCCCAGCCTCAGGTCCCAAGTTTAGTGTGGCTGAAGAACTTCACTGTCTTGGATTTGCCCTAGCACATTGCATTTTGTGCCTGTTTGAAGTAATGCAAACAGGCACTACTGAAAAGGTATGTAGGTCAGGGCCTGGGAGCAATTACTTCATTGTTCAGAGATGGACTAGATGGGTTTTAGGGCATCTGGCATCCACCATTCACAGGTTACAAGCACGCTGAAACAAGCAAGCACCACATATTTATACACTGCTTTGAGACTCAGGCACTGGGATGACAATGCATAAAAAAGTTAATTCCTCAAATCTGAAAAGATATGTGTTTTCTGGATTTGGAGTTAAGGTAGAATCTCAGAAAGTAACAGACTTTAGAGACAATACACTACCCTGCTCAGCAGCTGATGTTCTAGGGATGGCTACATATTGTAGGAGGTTCATACCAAACTTGGCAACACTATCACAACCCATACAATCACCAACTTTGGAACCACACCATGGCAGTGCAGACCCTTAAAGCAGAAGGCTTTCCAAGCCACAAAGGACTGCATCCTTCATGTGAAGCCCATTAGCTTTTGTGACTTTGCAAGAGGTTCTGAACTTATCAGTGACACCAGCCAGTAGGACAGTGCAGTGGAAAGTCGATTAGTGTGGCATGGGTTTGGGGCTCTCAGTTGTCCTAGCGCGGGGACACTCCGTTGGGA
This sequence comes from Calotriton arnoldi, assembly GCA_963921515.1. NCBI lineage: Eukaryota > Metazoa > Chordata > Amphibia > Caudata > Salamandridae > Calotriton > Calotriton arnoldi. The sequence goes on from CAWUFW010004172.1 coordinate 635,682, forward strand.
GTAACCATTGCGCTTTACAAACTTCTTAATAATAATAATAATAATAATTTGCCACCTGAACACTCCCTTTACTGACCAGCACTTTTCGCATACTGAGTACTTATTTCCATTTAAAATTCTGGGGACTCCACTTCAGGACAGCCAGTCCATAAGTCTCTCTTGCACCTATTTGCAGGCATGCCTTGAATAGTAAAATGCACTCTCCAGCAGCAGAAATATCAATTCTCAAAGTGCACTGAACCAGGGGCAACAATCTGGTGGACTCGTGTCACCCTTGCCAAGGTGCACCTAACAATATGAGTATAAGAGCAAGTGCTGATGTATATGCGCACTACATCGCACAAACTACATGCTTGGGGGCGATGTTGTAAGAAGACATTGCAAGAAACTCCAAACAAGTTGAATACCTCAGAAGTGAAAGAAGCTACAGAATCAAATCAATGGAAAATGTTACTTTCAGGGAATCAAGACAAAGAGGAAATCAGCCAATTGCACCTTAGGCTGCTATGAAAGTACAATGTCAATTCAGTAGAGCTGAAAGAAGCACTCTTTTACACCAAATAATACATTTGCACATAAGGGTCACCAAGGCGCAGTAAACTGACATCTGGACTTTGAGGTGAAAGTGTGGTTCCTGGGGATAGATTTCCTGGTAGACCAGGTGGTAGGCAACTGTACCTGGTGCCCAGCAGCATGGGCACTCACACATGTCACCCATATCATGATGGAAGAAGGGTGAGCAGAGCCTGGGAACGATGGATTTTGGCTTACTCCCTGATGGACAACACCTGCTTGTAGTGACAAATGCTTGCATGACAGAGATTTTTCTATCAACAGCTTTTGAATATGAAAGAGTACAGCTGGACTATCAAAAAGCATTAAGACTGACAACGGAGCACCATTGCATGGAGTCAAGTTCAAACACCATCTTCAATCTTTAGGAATTCTCCTCTGAAAGTAATCCCAAATAACCCAAAGCTAAAGGGGAAGTAGAGCGAATGACAAGACTTTGAATGAGTTCACTCAGGTATGTGCTCAACAGTAAGGATATGTTGAGATAGCTGTGAGCCAGCTTTTATGATTGTATTGCAGCATCCCATTTTGTACAATGCGTCACACCCTGGCGATGATGCTGTTTGGGCGACCCTTCCAAGACACCAGATAGGTGGCTCCATCATTGACAAAAATTACTCTAGATCATGAACTCAGCCAGCAAATAAAATGAAATAACAAGGAAGAAGCCAGCCTTTTTCAAAGAACAAAATATGACCAAGAGACCTGGAATTAATGAAGAATCTTATGTCTGGAGAAAATTCAAGATGGTTTTTGAATGCGTACAATGGATGGTGACTGATAAGAGCAGCACAATGATTATAGTTGAAAAAAGAGAGGAAGTCATAATGCATATTGTGCTCTAAGGTACGGATATGCCTTTTATTCCTCCGGGCATTTCCCCCATGGGCTGGGCCCATAGAGGCTGATTTTGAAAGCCCAGTGCTGCTCTTGGTGCCTCTGTCACTTTGGACAGCTCCCCGAGGCTAATTGCAGTAGGCACAAGGAGGCTTCAAGGGAGAGAGAAAGAGAGGGAGGGATGGGTAAGGTAGAGAGAAAACAATTATAAAGGGAGGAAAAAAGTGAGTAGAGAGTGAGAATGTATGGATGGAAAGATGGAGATTGTGCAAGGAGATGAAGGGAGCGCGGGTGGCTTGATCATTTTTGCAAAGGCTGCTTCTGGTTCCCTAGTCCGGTCTGTTCTACCTGAGGTGGAGACAGCCTGATGATATGGCTGTTCCCACACTATTAACTTATCTGAGCAAGAAGATATTATCTGGGATGGCTGTATTGATCTACACCAACCAACATGATCACCACATTTACACGACAGAAGCCCTGCTTGTCTATCAGCAGCTAAACCGCAATTGTCTCAGCCATACACATCCCCAGGATTGAGTTCCAGCAGATAGCACCTCAGGTCGAACCCACAGCCATTAGCAAAACTGATTAACTTTCCCTGGTAGTGTGGATGGTGGACTGAAGGGAAGGGACAGAGAAAGAAACCCTGTTTTGAATTAGGTTACATATTCCATAGTAGGTTGTGGAGGAATGTAGAGTGCCAGCCATCAAACGCATCTTGGAGACTTGCATTCACACACCCATGCACCTTGACGCTAGGCGCTGTGCCAGAAGTTAATAAAGAGGGTTAACTACGATGACGGTGACCACAAGTACAGTGGGGCAGATTTACAAGAAAGTGACGCCTCTGTACAGATGCGCCACTTTCCCTGCGCCACCCTTAGAAACACTTGCGCTACAATAGATGCGCCATATTTACAATACGGCGCACTATGGCGCAAGGATTGACAGATGCGTCAGAAATTCTGACGCATCTGTTGGCGGAAAATTCACGCATTGCTGGAGTCATGTCGCAAGCACGACGCAACTCCAGCAATGCGTGTTGAGGCCTATTCCCACTACACTGCGTCACTACTTACGCCTGCTTCAAGCAGGCGTAAGGTTTTGACTCAGTGGCGTCCTAAAAGTGGCGCAGTGAAATCTTGTAGATTTCACTGAGTCACTTTTACGAGGCCTTCCTGCGTGGGAACGCCCACCCTGCATACATTATACCTGACGCAGGTATAATGTGACGCAGGGCTTTACAACGTGACGCATCTCCCTAGATGCATCACGTTGTAAATAGGCTACATTGTTTGCGCCGCTGTTGCGTCAAAAAAGTGACGCAACTGCAGCGCAAAAGTCACGCAAGGGGCTTGTAAATCTGCCCCAGTGTGTCCAGCTCTTCATTCCGCCGGGCGCCGCTCTAACACTATGTTACTCAATGATTACAAACAATGTTGTGTAGGACGAGCATTAACCAACTCAGGGGCATATCTACAAGGGCTGGCGATAATTTTAACGCCCTATTAGCAAGGACACGCTAACGCGTGAATCCATGCTTCTTCGCCCTTTCTCCCATCGCCCAGCTTTGCATCTCTAATGAGATGCAAAGTGGGCGTTCCTCCCCAGAATAACGGGAGAAATGTCGCTAAGCGACATTTCTCCTATTATCAAGCCTCACGCTATGAAGCATAGCGACAAGCAAAGTAGCGATAACCTCTGTTATCGCTACTTTCCTTACGCCTGCTTCAAGACTGACTTAGCCATGATATCCTATGTAAGGTGGATATCATGGCTAAGTATGTCTTGCCCTATCAGCAAGCTATCGCCAAACCTTGTGCGATTATCGCTGTATTTCCAGCGATAATCGCACAATTGGCAGCTTGCGCTCTGAATTTTATTGCTTTGGAGATAAGCGTTGCTGATAGCACGCTATCTCCGCGATAAAATTCAGAGTTGGCCGGCGATAATTATCCTCGCGCTAAGAGCGCTGAGCGATAATTATCGCATGGCCTTATAGATATGCCCCCCAGTTTGTACTAGCTCAATAAATACTGACTGAGTGATTCTTATTTCGAGTTACTTTGCCACGCTGAAAACAAAATACGTACGATTTTTTTCAGAAAACCTTCGAAGCATGCTGCTAAAAGAACAGCTAAACTCAGTTGAAAGTAGCTTGTTAGTTGCATCTGAAAGGAATTCAAAGGAGAAACGTGCTTTCAATCAAACCATTTCGTGCTGAGCAGTTACCTGTACGTACATTGCCCTGCAGCGTGATTTCTCATTCTGGGTGATGGCACGCTACAATGCTTCCGCGCTGATGGGCACACAGCTGCCAGTAGAAGCCCATGTTTCCACAGAGCACTCAGCTCTGTGGTGATGGACTGGTGACTCAAAGAATCACAAGATGTGCATTAATTCGTTAAAAAAAATATATATGACAGCATAACAGTAAAGATGCAGTCTTCATTAATTTCATCAAGCGTATTTTAGAAGCAGTTTAATTTATAATATTTTTTGCCACCTTTGATATCTATAACTTGAAACACAACATACTATTCTAGAAGTATGGACATTAGGTAATGCTCTTAAAGGGCATGTTGGGCGCACAACGTAAGGTCCCGTGTCAAGTGGATTTTTTCAACACATGCTACTTCATTGCCATAATAGGCTTTCTGAGTAGAGGAGAATATTGCGAACTGTAAACTAGACACTCTGTAATTCTCAAAATAATACTTATGTAAGTGTGGAGAAATTATTCAATTGCTTAATCAGTGGTATATTGATATCTAAATGAATGATGCATGGCATGGGGGCAGTCTGTGTAGCGCTACAACGTGCGGTAATATTTGCACTTCCCACCACGATGTACTGCTTTTGCACTGGTCTGCTGAGACAAATATTGTTCGTGCACTGTTCCTTTAGTGAAAACTTGAATAATTTGAAACATATTTGTTGAATTTGATAGGCTGCTCTGTGCCAAGAATATTGTTTATCTGTGCCTTACGATTTCAGAAATTGCATTGTGTTGATAGAGCGCCATGTTCTTGTAAAATTTGTAGGGGTGCATCATTAAAACGAAAAATGCACATCACCAGGGCAAAGTATATCCATATGTAATGTGGCCCACCATTTCTTTACATAGTTATGACTCGAAATGTAACTACCCTAGCCTGTACCAACTAATCCACACAGCAGCATGAACGCTTGGCCATTCTGACGTCATTGCCGTTTGTCTATATAGTTAATAGTTGTCCTATTGGTTATTGTTGTGCATTGTTGACATTTTCTGAGTGTTAAGAGATACAGAAATTGAAAAAAATCTGTTATAATCTTCTCTGCCTACTCTTCATAAATATAGCTAGCAAATAGAAATACGCAGGGATGGTTTGTTAATGCCAATCCATTAAAAAAAACATTGAAAATATATTTTCCAAACAATTTAGAAATTGTTATGTACAATTTCCATTAAACTCCATTTCATAGAACACAGGGCTTGAAAGCTGGTTATTAATTGCTCTGACGTCAAGGGGGCAAAACACCAACATGAAAGCCAGTTCTCTTTCTGGTGTCAGTCCGCCAGTTAGGGACATTTGGTACTGGGGAGTGGGAGGGTCAGGTAAGAGCTATTGCAGGAAGTTGTTGGGGAAGATTACAGGATGCCACCTACTAGTCTTTGTGTATAGGACAAACGTGAGGTGTCAGTATATATCAAGAGTGAACGGGGAGGGTGGGAGGATCCCAGGTATGTGTTTTATATGCTTGACAGAGGGAATGCGAGCAATGTCAATGGCAGTGGCAGTGGGAGATATTTCAGTGGGAGTGAATCTAATGCTAAGAGTGATGGGCTTAGGCAGCAGGATACAAGGCTATGCATGGTTCTCCCAGCATTCCTTTGCAAATGCGCCACATATATATATATATATATATATATTACCTACTGGCGGTCGCCAGTAGGTAGTTATAGTTAGGACCTTGTTTCTATTCAAAAAGCATTTATTCTTTTGCCAATATCTTTAGTGCCGTTTGACGAATCTTCGCGAAATTTTCCAAACTAATGGTTCACTCAGGTCAGCCCCTGTCTTGAAAGTTTCATGGTGATTCGTTGAGTGGGGGCCGAGAAAAAAGGGGGGTCCCAAAACGCGTTTTCTCCATGTTAATTTCCATAGGAATTTTGGAACAGGCTACTGCCCGAACTGCTGAACGAAATTACACCAAATTTGGCACAACGGTAGCTCTTGGTTCAGGAAGCACCCTTTTTTTTAAATGGTGTAAATCCGTTCAGTAGTTACTGAGAAATTTAAAAATAAAAAATATCGATATCTGAGCACCGAGGAGGATTCGCGAGCACAAGCTTCATTCTGTAAAACCGAGTCACAAGAAAACAGTAAAAAAAGATTAAAACAACAAGAAAAGGGGGCAGGGTAGAAACACCCTGACCCCCTAGGCCTGCTCAGGGGGTCCCACAAGGACCCTCAGGGCCAAGAAAAGCATTAAAAAAAAAAAATCGGCTGAATTCGCGCTGGGTGCACGAATCCGTCTGAGGAAATTTAAAAAAATGAAGTGCGGGCTTCTTTTTTTATAAGCCCCCGGGTGGGCCAGGTCTCGGGGGCAATGTCCAATAAATTAGCGGGGGCCCGCGGGGGCACCCGCACCCCTGGGGACTGCCACCTCCCCAGGGCTTTATCCATAATGTGTGGGGGCATGCAGCCCTCAGGCAGCCCCGGGGACCGCCACCTCCCCGGGGCATTATCCATAATGTGCGGAGGGTACGCAGCCCCCCCACAGCCCAGGGGATGCCACCTCCCTGGGGCTTTATTCAAATAAGGGCGGGGGCCTCACAGGCCCTCCCAATCCCCAGGGACCACCACCTTCCCAGGGCTTAATTAAAATAGGGTGGGGGGGACTCGTGGCCCCCCCTAGCCCCAGGGACCGTCACCTCCCCGGGGCTTTATTAAAATAGGGTGGGGGGGCCTCGCAGCCCCCCCAAGCCCTGGGAACCACCACCTCCCCGGGGCTTTGACAAATAATTAGTATGGGGGCATGCAGCCCCCGCGCAGCCCCGGGGACCGCCACCTCCCCGGGGCTTTATTCAAATAAGGGCGTGGGGGCCTTGCATGACCCCCAAGCCCCGGGGACCACCCCTTCCCCGGGGCTTTATTAAAATAGGGTGGGGGGCCTTGTGGGCCCCCCCAAGCCCCGGGGACCGCCACCTCCCCGGGGCTTTATCCATAATGTGCAGGGGCCTGCAGCCCCCCCGCAGCCCAGGGGACCCCACCTCCCCGGGGCTTTATTCGAATAAGGGCCCCGGGGACCACCACCTCCATGGGGCTTTATTAAAATAGGGTGGAGGGGACTCACAGGCCCCCCCAAGCCCCATGGACCACCACCTCCCCGGGGCTTTATTCAAATAAGGACGGGGGGCCTCGCAGGCCCCTCAAGCCCCGGGGACCACCACCTCCCTGGGGCTATATTAAAATAGGGTGGGGGGGCCTCGTGGGCCTCCCCCAATCGCCAGGGACCACCACCTCCCAGGGGCTTTGACAAATAACTAGTGGGGGGGGCTCGAGCCCTCCCACACTGCCCCAGGGACCACCACCTCCCCGGGGCATTGAATATGTAAATACAGGGGTCTGTTGCAGACCCCCGGCCCCGGGTACGACCACCTCCCCGGGGCTATTTTCACGAAGGGACGGGGCCATGCAGCCCCCCTCCTGGAGCCCTCTATGGCCCTGGGGACCACCACCACCCAGGGCCGGCTCCTGCAATGTCCCGGGGTACCCACCCCCGGGACATTGCCGTTTGCTATGGGAGGGCGGGAGCACGGCTCCCACCCTGCCATAGCAAACACTGCTTTGCTTCTTGGAAGCGAGAGCAGGAAACCTGCTCTCGCTTCCAAGAAGCAAAGCAGAATTGCTTTTGGGCAAGGGGAGCTGCATGTTAACAGCTCCCCTTGCCCAAAAGAAATGCCGGCTCCCCAGGAGGCGGGAAGCCATCTGGGACCGCGGGGGCATTGGGGCTCCCCCCGCGGTCCCCATCAAAGAGGCCATGTCCCGGGGGATGGGGTCCCTGGGGCCAGAAGTGGCCCGGGAGTAGGGGCCACTCGGCCCCCCTCCCCTTTAATTTAATTAATATTTTTTTTTTTAAATGAAAGGCCGGCCCCGGGAGATGGGGTCCCCGGGTCCATAATTCGCCTCAGGAGGGGGGCCACGCGGCACCCCTCCAAAATAAAAACAACGTAAAGGCTGGCCAGGCCCCGGGGATGGGGTCCCCTGGGCCAGAAGTGGCCCAAGGAAGGGGGTCAGGCAACCCCGCTCCCGAATATTTAATTATATATATATAAAAAAAAGAAAAGCCAGCATCTCGCTGGAGGTCACACCCCCTCCCTGTACCACTCTGCAAACGCGCCTCCTGGCGCGTTCTAAGATGGGGGATTAAGTCCCCTTGAATACTGGCGGTCCCTGGGGGCCAACTAGCCCACCAGGTACCTCCAGTAAGCCCTAACCAGCTGGATTGCTGAGTAGTCCGAGGCCACGCCCCCTTTTTACACCACTCTGCAAACACGCCTCCTGGCTCACTCCTGCTCGGGGGATGAAATCCACTTTAGTCCTGAGGTCCTCAGGACACAAGAGGACCTCATTGCCCCACCAGCAGAGCGCCAGGAGGTGCATATGCAGAGTGGTGTTAAAAGGGGGCGAGGCCTAGGACCACTCTCAGCAATCCAGCTATGTGAGGCTTACTGGAGGTACCTGGTGGGCTAGTTGGCCCATAGGGACCCTCAGGTTTCAAGGGGACTTAATCCCCTAACCCAGAACCTGCCAGGAGGCGCGTTTGCAGAGTAGTGGAGAAAGGGGGCGTGGCCCGTGTCCACCTTTCAGCAATCCCACTATCTGGTGCATACTGGAGGTATCAGGTAGGCTAGTTGGCCCCTAAGGCCCCCCTCAGTGAAGGGGACTTTAATCCTCATCCAAGAGAGCGCCAGGAAGTGCGTTTGCAGAGTGGTGGGGAAAGGGGCCCTGGCCTGCTATGAGAATTTAGCAATCCTGCTGTGTGGGACTTACTGGAGGTAATAGGAGGGGTACCTTGGGGCTAACTACCCCTCCTGTTACCTCCAGTAAGTCCCACACAGTGGGATTGCTGAGAGGTCTTCGGAGGCCACGCTCACCTTTCTCCACCACTCTGCAAATGCGCCTCCTGGCACAGTACTGGTTGGGGGATGAAGTCCACTTTACTCCTGAGGGACTTTGGCAGCCAAGTAGCCCTCCTGGTACCTCCTGTAAGTCCTACGCAGTGGAATTCCTGAGCGCTGGTTGGAGGCCCAGCCCCCTTTTCTTCACCGCTCAGCAAACATGACTACCAGTTAAAGAAGCATTGGTAATGTAATAGGTCTTGCATTTGCAAGAGTTAGAGCTATTGGCATTGTAAATCTAAATGTTTTTTACTAATGTTTTTTTGAGTGGATTGGATGCACTGTGTGTGTAGTGGAATTATGTGGTATGTTGTGCAGTGAAATTATGTGGATAGAAAGTATGTGGTATTTAGTGTATAGGAATTATGTAGAGTGGGATTATGTGTTATGGAGAGTAATTATGTGGTATGGTAGTCTGTGTTGTGGAGGGGTAACCTCAGGTTTAGTCTTCCTTATTTCCATAAAAGCTAAATTATGAGCTAAATGAGACAAAAAAAGAAGGAATCACTGAGGAGCACTTCTGGACCTAGTCAGAGGTATGAGCAGGGCCACTGGAATTATGCGACTGTTCGGCTGCACCGACTTTTGCACAATTATACATTTTCCACATTAGCCACATAATCCATCATCTGCTGCCTAATCTGCAGATTTGAACAAAAAAAGCCTTGTTTCTATCTCAAATGGCTCAAACGTTACCAAAAATGCAGCGACAAGTGTTACAGCGTGGTGGAAGGCCCTTTGCAAACCTAGAATGGTCACCTGTCATTTATTGCTAAATGTGGGTGTTAAATTGGTACTAATGGTGTGCAAGCCACTCTTGCTTCTTTCTGCGCCTCTCTTGCCACTTTCTGCATTTCTGTTGCTTCATTCTGCAACTTTCTTTTTTTCTGCACTTATTTTGCCTCTTTCTGCTCATCTCTTCCACTTTCTGTACCTCTCTTGCCTCATCCTGCACCTCTGTTGCCTCTTTCTGCACCTCACCTGCTTCTTTCTGCACCCCACTTGCCTCTTTCTACACCCTTCTTCCCTCTTTGTGCACTTCTCTTGCCTCTTTCTGAACCTCTCTTGCCTCTTTCTGCACCCCTCTAGCCTCTTTCCGCATCTCTTTTGCTTGTTTCTGCTCTTCTTTTGCCTCTTTTTGTATCCCTCTTGCCTCCTCTGCACCTCTGTTGTTTTTTCCTGCACTGCTCTTGCTTCTTTCTGCACCTCTCTTGCAAATTTCTGCACCTCTCTTGCAAATTTCTGCACCCCTTTTGCCTCTTTGGCACCCCTCTTCTCTCTTTCTACACCCCTGTTCCCTCTTTCTGCACCTCTTCTGCCTGTTTCTGCACCTCTGCCACCTCTTTCTGAACTTCTCTTGTGTCTTTCTGCACCTCTGTTGCTTCTTTCGGCACTTCTCTTGCCTCTTTATGCAACCCTCTTCCCTCTTGCTGCACCTCTGTTGCTTCTTTCTGTACTTCTCTTGCCTCTTTCTGCACCTCTCTTGCCTCTTTCTGCACACACAGGGCTACTTTTAAACTGACCTCAGGCTCAGCAGTGCACACATGCAAGTGCAGAAAAGGACTGCTGGCCTCCAAACTGCCATGCCCTATTATATGCTAGGGACTTAGAGGTTGTTTTAATCCCCCTGCCCTATTATGTTCTAGGGCCTTACAGGGGAGGTCATGCCAATCACAGGGGTACCCCAACCCATAATGCACCCTAGTGTATGTAGGTGTTTTCACTGTATTCTAAGTGTCTTTCAGCATAGCACTGGCTCCGGCCTCGTTAGGCAGAGCCCAGGGTCAGTCAGAGTCAGTGACCACCAGTACCAGTCAGCAAAAAGTTGGGGGGTGCCCAGGGCACAGGATGACTTTGCAACAAGGCCTCTTTCTGCACCTCTGTTGGTTCTTTCTGCATATCTCTTGCTTCTTTCTGCGCCATTCTTCCTCTTTCTGGACTTCTGTTGCCTCTTTCTGCATTTCTCTTGCTTCTTTATACGCCTT